>CM049383.1:23151921-23751921 GCA_026937815.1 Etheostoma perlongum | reverse complement strand
TATTTTTGGCATTTGAGCCATGTGAGCACTGCTTCCTTACTCCTGTTCAGTGGTGAATTGGAAGGAGAATCTTTAAATAATCGATCACCCAGCTGGCCTTGTGTGATTATATACTGAGTTTTAGCAGTGTTGAACAGTGAGGGACAAGCTGACTATAAATGGCTTATTATGTATTTGTGCTTTTATCAATTTCATACCTGTGAAGAATTCACCAAACTCCTGCTCCAGCCTCAAAGCTCTGTCAAACGTCTTCCTGGCTTGTTCCTCTGTCAGTCTCTTATTCATGTCCCTGCGCAGAGGGAAAGGACAAAAAACATTGCACACAATATGATTCTGTGTTTAGATTTAGGTTCCGGTTTCACCAAACCAGTTTAACTTTATGCTAACAGTTTGAACTGGCAGTTTTCCATATGACCCCTTCTGTCAAATTAAAAAGAAGCTGACATTAGCAACCTGTGACAACAGCATCACTGCACTAAATCTATCTAATCTAATCTAAATCTGCACTAAATCCAACTTGTATTGCAGGCAGTGTTTGGCAGTAGCACTACTAGTTTAATTAGTTCTCAATAGTATTGCTGTTTTCTGAAGTTCATGTCTTGTTTTTGGGGAAAGGATACGATACATGGCAGTCTTACTGCTTGCCAGTGTTCATTTTGTAACCCTCATTCACACCTTACACCACTGATTTCACTGATACTCACACTCCACTCGTTGTTAATGTTCAGTTGTGTATTTCATTCGCTTTTGTTAAATAAAGTACTTTGGTTTAAACAGTTGAAATGGTGTGTCTCCTACATTTGTCTTGGCCCAAGAGCCAAAGTTGTGACACATTAAGTCCCCCTATTTAGCATTTATAAGCAGCATAGAGACATTTAATGAATGGCTTATAACATGCTATGATGTAGTTGTAAGCAGATATCAGGGCATTGTGTGTAAGTATTTATTAATGTACAGTATTTCCACAATTATAACTTCTCCTAAACATATATATTTGACATTATTACAACAGTGTTTCACTATTTTAAGTATAATGTATTATATATTTCTATAGCACTCATTGGTGTCAACAACAAATACATTAATAAACACTTTTATCTGCTTACTGTTATAGTTTCAGTTGGTTTTTGGGTTCTGTTATTGTTTTCTGTTTTTGTGCAGTTGTTCTGTTTCTTGTTTTCTGTTATACTCCTAGTTTCCTCCCTTGTCGCCTAGTGTTACTTCCTGTCTTGTGTCTGTTCTATTTCCTGTTTTATTTTGATAGTCTGTTTCTCTGTCTAGTCCTGTCTGGTTTTACTACCTTTCCCACCTTTGTGATTGTCGTCCTTGTATTTAACCTCTGTGTTCCATTTGTCTCTTGTGAGATCCTTTTGTGTGTTGGTGTGCGTGTTCACCTGTTCCAGTCATTTTGCTCAGCATTTGGACTCTTCCCTGAGGTCTTTGTTTCCCTGTGAGTTTTTTTTCCCTTTTTCTCTTTTGGACTTTTTGGATTATTCTGTTTTTGGGTTTTGGACTTTGTGTTTTCCCCGAGTCTTCGGTTTTTGCTTTAGGATCCCTGTTTTGGCCCTGACTTTTTGTTAATACATCTTTGTTATAAACACTCTTGCCTGCCTGCCTCCTCTCTGCATTTGGGTCCTCACTTCCCTAAGTTGGGACACTTACAGCTCATTATAGTATAAGCGATGTATGCATGCTTATTTATACGTGATAAATACGAGGACTTAAAGTAAATACTTGCGAAATTCCAAAGAGTTCTTTAGTAATATAAAAGTACATGCACAGCAGGCTAGTGGAAGTATTAAAGAGTAGTAAAAGACAAAATGAATACTTACATTAAAGAATCGATAGACTTAGGTTTGATGAAGATGGCGATGGGATAGAGTTGTGCTACTTGTAGTCGTTTGATGGCATTTCCAGACACATCCAGAATGCAGTGTTTACCCTGAGACAGAGGCAGGACTTTACAAACCACACACATTCAACACTAAAATCAAAGCTGCACTATGCAAACATGTTTAAATCTTAAAATAAATCTCATATATTGTAAATCTAAACTAGGTCCTAAACAGCATCAAGTAAAAGTTCAGAAAAAGATATCAGATCTTTTCTTCTTTCCTCTGGTATAGATATCACAGAGCAGCCGGTTGATCAAACTGAGCTGTTAAATACTACAAGAACTTGGCATTTGGACATTCACATGTAGTGCACTTTCTTCCATGTAGGCGATTTTAGCCTTTTTCATGGGTGCTGAAGCATCCCCAAACTTGACCGCGGCACCCCTAATAAAAAATAAAGAAATGCTGGAAAAAAAAACGTCTGTGTTAATCTATTGTGAGCTCAGAAGTTCTGCTCTCGGAATATCACAGCATCATCAAACTAAACCAAGAATCTAGATGCCGAGATCATTCAGAAGAAAATTCCCGAGCATATTTCTGAAAATAGTGCTCGTCAGCCATTAGTTAAGTCTCTAATTTTCAAAGGTTATTGATACAGCATTTTGGGAATGTCTGCCATTCCATGGATATATTCTTTTGTAAAACCCCCTCACTTTTGTAGTAAAGTCCCTGTGACTCAGCATTAAAAGGTTTTCTCAGAATTGTTGGTGTCTTTCTAATTACATAATGCAGTGTTTGCACTACCATGGTTGTTCAAAATGATGTTAAAATGCAGAGTTAGCATAGCAGAGTAACGATTAAAAAATTGTGTTTTCAAGGGTGCCAGGCAATCCCAAAGGTCTGAACTTGGAATCGTCTCTGCATGTGGTGCAGCTTTCATAAACAGGAAAAGAGTCTCACCCCTTCAGCCACATATTTCACAGACTGGACACTCGTTCCATACAGATTATCGTTGTACTGTCCTGCCTCAATAAACTTGTGCTCTTGGATGTCCTTCTCCATCTGCTCTCTGGACATCACATAGTGGTAGTCTCGACCGTCCACTTCATAGTCCCTCTTGGGCCGAGTAGTATCTTTGGTGCAAGGAGGACATTTATAACTTAGTAAATATTATGTAACAAGACAAGTAGACATTTCCATTGAGATCTCTTTCAAGTCTATCAAGCACATAGCAATGCTTGTAAAGGTGCGATATGCAGATATGAACACAGGACACAGGCACTGGTCTTTTAACTATCCCTCGTACTAACTGCAAGGCTACATCCACACAACTACTACAAACAAGAGTTTAAGTTTCAGTAGCAAAACTAATCCATGTTTGACATCACAAATCACATGAACAGTCACACACACTGGGCATGTGCGTGCCGGTGTAAACATGAAGCATATTGTCTAACGTTAATCTGCGTTTGACTATCAAGGATGTAGAAATTTAAAATACAGAAAACACTTAGGAAAAAGAACAACAATGGTGAAAAGTAAGAGCAGGGATTTATTAGCCGACGAGGTGGAACTGTTATTTAAAGGTATGTAAGCCGACCGAACCAATACCACTGACTGACATGTGTCCTTGTTTTCCAAAGGTCTCCGTTTGTGTCCGTCCAGACTACAAAGAAACCCCGGAGTTTTCAAACCAAAATGTGGGCAGCAGTTTTTCCAAATTTCTCAGTTTTAGGGGCTCAGAAATGCCAGAGTAGTGAAAATAAACCCTTCATTGTCTAATCTTTGCCATTATGATTATACCTCCCCCCGTCGTTAGCGTAGCATTGTGTACCTGTAACCCAGCCAGCTACAAAGAACTGGTAAAGCATCCTGACTTTTAAAAGCTTTGAGATCAGCACCAGTGTATAGGGATATTCCGTTTACCACATAGTGGTATGGATCGTGTGGACTGAGTCAGGCAGACTGAAAAGATGGAGAGAGAAGGTAATCCAATCCTGCTATCTCCAACTTCTCCAAATACCGCTCTTTGTGAAAGCCTACCAGATGCCCTACCTCGACCGATAACGGCACGACAACTTGTTGTTTGATAAAAGAAGCCATGAAGAAAAATATAGTATTATTATTACAGTATATTTAGTGTTTATTTTAAACTGATTGAAACTAATGAAACTTTCCGCTCGTCTACACTGTTTAGCTTGTGCTTCCGGTGAGGTAACCTTTCCCCTCATGAACTCATAAGGGGCAAGGTTCCCGATCGGCCCATATGAGTTTTCATTTTCTCAAAGGCAGAGCAAGATACCCAGGGGAACTCATATTAATGTTAAAAAACCTCATAAACTGAAATTTCCATGCCATGGGATTTTAAAATGTGCAATATGTAATATACTGTATTTACTGTATTAAATCCAAAAATATGACGACAATAAATCATCGTAAACGTAAACTCAGCACGCCACAGCTGTAACGTTAGTACAGCCATGAAAGCAGCAAACAAATTAACAGGATCAACAGAGATAGATTTTACCCAACCTAAGAAAACTGGCATGTTTGTAACAGTTGCGTGATCAGAGACATAACAAAATGGAGACAGCTTAGAGCCCAAAAGGACGCTGAATTGGCAAATTTCTGAACAGGTAAGCATTAGCTTCAGGCTAATTTATCACGGTTACTAGGGACATGCATTTTATGTCATTTGAACATTTGTCTACTCACATTAAATTACATAGAGTATGCCAGTTAGTTTCTGGCAAAAACAATTGAGACACACAGCCAGTGACGTGATCCCGACTGGTGCTGTCTAACACCGCCATGCTAACACGCAATAACTGCTAACGTTAGCTTACGTTACCGGAGGACCAGGTAAACGGCTGTTTACTACTACTGTGACAAACTTATGACAGAAACTGCAAATTTGACTTCCTCATAATGGAAACATTATGGCCATTATTTTGACAGGACAGCTGAGGACATGAAAGGGGAGAGAGGGGAATGACATGCAGCAAAGGCCCGCAAGTCGGAGTCGAACCCACGGCCACTACGTCAAGGCGTTAACTTCTTTCTATGGCTTTTGCAAACCAGGTGAGCTACCCAGGCACCCACGGTGAGTAATATTTAGCCAAGAAAGTGTCTGTCAGTTGGGTAGAGAGGACTGCGAGGTTGGAGTGTTTTTAGCAGTTCTTGCAGTAATTTTAGGTCGAGAAATTGTGCCTGTCAGATGGGTACAGGCTTTTGTGACTGTCAACATAGCCAGCACCAAATGTTAGCTTCTCTGATGTGCTGTAGTAATGTCAGGCTACGTGAGACAAGCGTCTAGCAACATTGTTGTGGATGTTGCGGTCTAAACCTGGCAAATCCCTGTGAACTTGGAGTCTGGGGAGGAGAGACAGGGGAGACGACTCTCTCCAGTATTTTGAATTTGGACTGCAGGAACTATTTTAAACACTAGCTGTCAGTAATACATATTGCACCTTTTACTAGATAATACATGGAGGACCAGAAGGTGGATTTTCCACTTATCTGCTACAAAAACTGTAATGTTCTTAGAGCTTTGGCAAATAAATAATTCCTTCGTTGAACAGTGTTAACATACAATGTGCTAGAAAAGAGCAAATATCACTCAATATCTTTAAACTGATAATGAATTGTTCTACAAAGGTAGAAAGTTTACTATTTAAATAAATAAAAAAAACACCAATGACAGTGATTCCTAAAGGATAAAAGGAGTGCAGGTATTTAGGGGGGGAATTATTTCAAGACTCACTTACTAAACAAGGGATGGATGGAACAATGAACTCAGCATATCCACTCACTTACCTTGGTGCCCTGAACTGTTAGCAGCTTTATATGGTTGGAAGGTATATTGAAATAAAAGAGATGAGTAAATCAAAACATGCAAGACAAAAACTGCTTTGGCCTATGAAGGACACATCACATGCACAGAGGGTTGAGGTGTATTGTTAGGATGAGTCAAAATGGAGTTACATGTTTGAACTGGGATCACATAAACACAAACACAAACAAACACACCACACACACAAACACACACACACGCACACACACAAACACAAACACAAATGAGTACTTAAGCACCATCTTAAGCTGATACTACATTATGGCAGCATTACATGTAGTTTCATGAGCAGCTCCACAGTGAACCAAAAACAGTACAATCCAATTCATGGTGTTAGAGAAAGGTTCCAGTGATAAGTAAGCAGCATTCAAAAATGTCTTCCTTAGCACTGCGGTTGTGTGTGTGTGTGTGTCTATTAATAATAATGATTTGTGTGGGCTACAGCTTCTGAAATCACCATCCTCACAGTTTAACAGTTTATCTGTCAAATTTCAGTTTACCTTTGGGATCCATCAGCCTCCAGCCACATGAATTGGCAGGATATTATATACTGTATTTTTCTGCAATTTTCTAATACATTCATAAGACATCCACCCTGAAACACTGGAAAAAAGGAGCATTAGTGGACTTTATCGTTTATTTCAAGTAGTGCTGTCAGTTAAACGTGTTATTAACGACGTTAATGCAAACCCATTTTAACGGCGTCAATATTTTAATTGCAATATTATTCTTTTTTGGCATAACAAACTTTGTAGTTTTTTTCACATGCTGTTGCAACTAGTAACGTTAGAAAAACTACAACACTGGATCTAGCTAGACCAGAAACAAAACAACAGTTGTTTGGGCTTGCAAGCCGGCCAAAGAGTAGTAATGAGTCATATGTTGTATTATGCATAATAAGTCATGTTTAAAATGAACATAACGTTAAGATATTTATCAACTTCAAGTTGAAGGTATTCCATACAATATGTGCAGTTATCTGAATACAGATTTAAAAAGTAAGTTTTTTATTTGTTTACGCCTGAGTGGCATTGATTTTGGTTACATTGTCATTTAAAAAAAATTATGGAAATAAAAATTGTTAAAGATCAGTGCATTTGTATGTAACTTTTATTGTTAAAAAATTTGTCAGAAGGCACCATTGGCCCCCGGGCATCTTCTCATTATCAAATCTGGCACTCTTTAAAAAAAAAGTTTGGACATTATTTCTTTAGATGAATGCTTTAGGTGCAACCATAGCTGTCATTAGTTTTAATAAGGAGGTGCAAGAGAGTTTTTTCGATTTGATTTTAATGTTTCTTGTCACCATGAATACCAATTCATTCAGGTATTAAAAACCACAAGTTAAATAATTGTTTTGATTTAATTATAACACAGTAAATGTATTTTTTGGAAAATGCATATAACAATGTGTATTGTATTTCACTTTATCATTATGTTTGATTTGTTTTATTTCGGCATTTTAAATCTTCCATAGACCAAAAGCCACCACTGATTTAAAGTGAAATCTGCAGTACAACACTGATGGGATGAATGGGTGACATCACTCTGACATCATAGCAGATGTGATCATGGTCATGACTGATTAAGGAGTAGGTTAACACATCAGACAATGATTTCACCATTTCTACTCATTGTGAGTATCACATCATGCCATGCTAGCTTTAATTTCACAAATTTTTGTTTCACTGCTCGATTCACATTAACTACTTACGTGGCACACAAGAGCCAAACTTGTCTGGAAATTCAGATATCAGATCATCATTGATTCTGTCCTTCATCGGTCCCAGGATTATGATGGGTCTGGCATAATTAACTGGAAGGAAAAAACAAAGATTGACTGCATTTCCTAAACGTTCCTTTAGAAGATAATTGAGCAACACTGACTGTTTGTTACACATGAAAGTAAATCATATTCCATCTTTCCCTGTGTTGTGTTCAGGGGAGCTTTAGTTCTTGTTTGTATGCAAAGATGCATTACAAGATATGTGTAAATACACAAATAATGGAAATATGAAAACAAGCAGGGATAGTTAAATATGGACAATAATGGACCAAAGTCAGTGTTATTCCTGCAGAGTATTGGCTCCAGTACACAGCATCATGGGTGATAAAAGCAAACTACAAACAGCTAGTGTATATACAGTAAATCACTCTCTATTATGTTTAAATGTACAGTATCCTGAAAACTCTTCAGAAACCTTCAATGCAAAGCTAACATTACATTAGGGAGACAATCGCATGAACTCTCCTCTGCTGATGTCTTCTGGGTAACACTGTGTACACAGTATTTGACAGCTGGCAGCAGTTGCCGTGGTACTTTGAGAGGATTCAAATTGCTAATGTGAGGTTTTAATCTTTATCTATAACTAAGTGGTGTAGTTGCTGGAAAATACAGTTATTTACAGAGACACACTACATTTGTGACACACTACACAAAGAGACAAAGCTAATGTATTTATAATATAAATACTATATTTATATCCTTGTAACATTATTAAGGATAATGTTAATTCACATAGTGTATGCTCCATATAATCAACTATGTAATGACCTTTCTCTCAAAACAGATGTGTTCCAGAGCATCACATGAGCAGAGCCACGCCCCCAAACTAAAATGCATGTTGCAGGTCTGTTGCACATCACTGGTTGAAACCGTGATGAAAGTACCCTGACTGACAGTGAGCAATGCTAGAGTGAAGCATATTAACACACTGTGTTTCACATGTTGAGGGCCCACTTTGATGACACATTTAAATAAGTGAAAACTTACTTTCTTGCCGCATCACAGGTTCATATGAGAGAATCACATCCTCTTGACTCCCTGGGGGACGGGGGATAAATACTCATTATTAACATAAAAAACATGCCACAATACAAGCATGGCAGCATATGTCACAGAACATGTCACTGTTAGTTTTGGTCTGTCCTACTGATGATCTACAGTATATAAAAGTCGGCATGTGGCCCTGGTGACAAATAAAATGCCTCTATACAGCTCAAGCTATATAAATTATTCACATAATAATCTGTCACTTTAAATAGAACCAAATAATTAAAAACTTTTTATCCACTTTTAAAATAATTTGCTTTGATATTTTGGCCTCAACTGAATACATTCAGGAGCTCAGGAAACTTGATAAAATACGGCATAAAACTTAATATTTAAAGATACCTGGCTGGTGATTTAAACAGTTACCTGATATATTTGTAACTTTACGTACATGTATTTAGCAAATGCATGTATTTGAGTTTTTGTTGGATAAATGTGATGCTCTACCTCCGCTCATGATGTTGTTAATTGCAGTTCATATGGTTTCAATGAGAAATGCTAATACTAGGTTATTTGAAAAGCACTTTCCTCACTCTGCATCAAGCAACATTAAAATAAAAAAATAATTTCTAAAGTATTTATCCTGCACAAGAAAATCCTGAAATAACCCTGATTAGTGGTAATGAATCTGTTCACTGAAATCAATATGACAGTATAAGCCTGTATCCCAAATGACTGACACGTTTACTTTACACATTACAAATAGCTTACAAAACCAACAGACGTTATTGTGACGTGCTCCAAAACCCGGCTTTGACACAAACATGCTCACATGCAAAGACAAAAACACTTTAGTTGTTTATGCCAGTGTCATGCAAACATGCATGAAACATTATCAACATGTTAGGAAAGGCGTCAGTAAGGGGTGCAATTATAAAAGAAATGTTAAGTCTGCTCAGCATGCCAATATAGGTTTGGGAGGCTCCAGTACACGATAGTCCTGCAGCTGGCCTGCAGTAACAGTGCTGCTTCACCCAGACAGACACAATTCAATTTTATTTTATTTATAGTATCAAATCATAACAAGAGTCATCTCAGAACACTTTATAGAAAGAGTATGTCTAGACCACACTATAATTTACAAAGACCCAACAATTCCAGTAATTTCCCCAAGAGCAAGCATTTAGTGGCGACGCACACAATGTTTGGGACCATGGGTCAGCCATATATACAAGAGTAGAAATGGACATAACTTAATACCATACACCACTGTCCAAGGTTTTTGCCTAGAAAGAAGTTTTTCCTCACCACTGTCACACCAAATGCTTGCTCGTGGGAAATGTTTGGGCCTTTATAAATTTGTCTAGACCTACTCTATCTGTAAAATGTCTTGAGATTACTTTTATTATGATTTGATACTATAAATAAAATTGAATTTAATTGAAATTGAAAATAACACAGACAAGTTGTTATCACATTATGTAAAGTTGGAAGAAAATCAAACTTCAATCAGCCACTTTTAAGTGTATTCATTATAATAATAAAACAAATGATCTTAACCTCTTCTGACTACATGTAAATTAATATCTGAGTCAAAAGATCAATCCTGGTTCAAATGAAAGAAAAAGGAGGTAAATCCATAAGAACATGACCTTTATTTCTTTTAATTATTATATTTAAAACAATATTTTGTAAGCCTTTCTGTCAGCCCTTGTGACAAGCTATTTGACTTGGGACGTAGCACCTTCACCCAACAGACCCAACAGAGGAGACAAACACCTAAATGCCTTCCACATCTTGATTTTAGTGAACCTGCTTTACCTCTTGTACAAATGTTACACTGCAAACTGAGACGCAACACTAATCCAACAATTGAGCATGCAGCAGTGCAGGCAAGACGAACACGTTCAAACAGGACACGTGACCAGGAGGGCCTTCCTGTGGGGGGTTGTGGTAAACAGAGAAGAGGAATCATTCCTGGACCAACTTACTGAATGTCTTTGTCCCATACCCATCATCACCTATTCCCAGGATGTCCTATTGGCCGTCCAAAGAGAGCCAGAACAGAAGAAAGAGAGGAGGGAGGACAGCCGCAACATAAGCAAAAGGTTGGAGACAGTGACAAGAAGGAGGTGCAGACCCACAGATCTGCCTCTGTCCAAACACTAAACAGTCAGCAGGGGGGGCCAGTCACATGCTAACATGTAGCCTGGTTGAAACTGAGCCTGATTTATCTCTGACAGGAAACTGGGTCGTACAATATCACCATATGGGGACATGTCACAGGCAAAATGAACAGCATTGACTTGGCTTCTGTCCTGCTGATTGATTAGCATCTGAACCAGAACGTCTCTGACTGAGGTCCAACACAAAGAGAAAGAAAACAAGGACGACAGGAGATGATGATGAAAGGAAGCCTGAAAGGCCTCCTTGAAGTCCAACTGTGTGTCCCCTACCAGCCCTAAAACCTACACTGACTCTTCGCATGGAAGTACATGTGTGTAAGTGGGCTTACTTACTGTCGGAATCACTGCCATCCTGCTCACTCTCTTTGTTCTTGTAGAATGGAAACTTTCGCGTGAAGATGAAATTCTTTTTACGTTTGTCATAGAATGACTGTGAGGGGAGAGAAAGCATGGGAGCAAACAGGTATATCTGTCACGTTCATGCACACAAAACAAGCGCTTGCAGAAAGTGGGACGTCAAGAAGTTCTCACAATGAAAACTGAATATCTGTTCCTCCCAGATTGCTTTCACTTTACTATAATACTGGAAATACTAAAATGTACATTTTTGATCCAAGTAGGTTACAGTTGTTCAACATCCGCATTAGAATAATGATGTATTCTATTTCAAGTTAGAAAATCATTTTAAAGCTGAAACAAAACAATAAACACCAACAATTTTGATAAAAGGCATGCTGGTGCCAGCTGCTAAAATGTGAGGAATTTCTGCTTTTCTCTGATTTATGTGACTGCAAAAGTAATAGCATTGGGGTTTGGACTATTGAACTGAAGAAATCATTAAAATAAAAGATTATGATGAAAGATTAGTCAGAAGTGAATCCCTGCATCCCTAAAGAATTTAAGAATAAGAAAGCAAAGATTGATTACTGTAAATAAATAATCAGTTATATAATCAGTACAGAATATGTAAAATTGTTTGCAAAAGCCTTAATGTGTATAGTAACTAAAGCTGTCAGATGAATGTAGTGGAGTAAAAAGTAAAATATTTTGCTCTGAAATGTAGCAGAGCAGAAGTAGAAAATGGCTTGAAAAGAAAAGACTAAAGTAAAGTACAAGTACTTCAACATTTGGACTGTAGTACACTACTGAAGTAAATGTACTTAGTTACATTCCACCACTGGGAATGCCACTGTAGCTCAGAGTACTTCTTGATGTGCCATAGTTGCATCACAGGCCTTTAAAGTAAAAGCAAGGTGTGAAACGAGTTACTGAGATCATGCTATGAGAGAGTAACATAATAAAGTGGTTTGGACATTGAAAAGATTGTCATCAGCACACAAAAAATCATGCATCGATGGAAAGAAAAGAGGGAATGGAAGAGAATGAGGCTTCAAATAATGAATATAAAGTCTACATCATCATTTGAAGACAAATCATTGCTGCTGATGACTAATATTCACACAGCTACAGTTTTGGGGGCTCCATGTGGTCTAATGCTCTCAAGTGTAGTAAAGGCACCAACTTCAGACATTTCACTCTAAAGTTCATGTTCACTTACTTAACATCTTGTTTATACAGTAGATGTGTTAGAACGTGAACATACATGTTACACCTGCTTGTAGGTTTTAACTTAAAAGCTGGTAAAATATACTTACATTCTTAATACAGTATTGTATACATATGTAAAAAGTGAAATAGGAACTTAAAAAAGTATAAAATTTACTGGAGCAGAAAGTCAGACAATTTCATGGTCAAAATCAATAACACATAATCCGACTCTTATATTGCTTTTTTTCAATTTACAGGAGCCGTATTAAACAGACACGACTCATTTAGCTGTCATAAATAAGCATACATTAACACTACAAATTATTCATTACGTGACTTTTAGAAAAATGGTTTCTTTCATGGTGTAGATGAAGAAACACACATGATGACACAGGCTGATGTGTTCTATTGAATCAATGAAATATATCTAACTTGTGAGACTAAGCTAGGCAGGGACATCAAACTGCAGTGAGAACCAAGAACCAACATCTGACAATGCAAATCGTGACGCTGTTACGTTTGGTTACACAGGAAGCCATACAGTCACTGTGAAGATTTCAAGATGAAGTTATATCTGATCGACACAATACATCGTCAAATCACTGTGGTAATATAAAGTGCCACTTTGCAGACCTCAGACAGGTACTTACCCCTTTTGAATCAAATGACCCTGGCTTGGCATTGAACTTCACAGTTTTTAGACGAGCTCGCTCTTTCCTTTCCACCCTGCCGAGCAAAAAAAAGCCATGTCAGCGGTTGACCACAAAGACACGCTGGCACCATGTTGAACTACACAAGGTTCTGGCAACTCTGGGTGAGGACAAGTCTCAAACATGTCACAAGTACTCTGGGTGTCAAACTATCTGTGTGGAGGAATATCAATATTATGTCAATGAGCTGTCTAATAAAATATGTGTTTAGGTTCATCTTTAACACAGGTGTGTGGAATTAAACTGCATATTTATTTGGTTCATTGTGTGTCAAGATATCCTAAAGAAGGCAAGTGTGCTGATATGCATTTGTGTATTAATGGACCAGCCAACACACCCTTGATGGTGTGTGTCTATTGTCAGCGCCATTTCCCCTGTTTCCCATTCATATCTATGGTAGCAGCCATGCAATGCATTCTGGTAGCGCGCGTGGACATTGGAGGAGCGGGGCATCAAGTTGCTTGCTCCTCATTTGCATAACGTTGGCTGGATTCAACTCACCGCCTCTCAAAAGCTGACAAAAATCTTTTAAACTGGCCTTTGTTGATCTGAAATGAAGACAACTGCATAGCCCATTTCTCACATAAAATGTTTTCAGAAACACGTTTTGTGAACTATTTTTGTAAAATACGAGACCGTATTCTGAACAAGCTGCAATTATGGTACGTTTTGAAATTCGGGAGCAGTCAGCCCCACGTGACGTGTTTGTCCAATCAGCTGCAGCCATCGCGGTTGTAGGAGGGTGTAGTGTAGACTGTGTATTTCCTTGTCAGTGGTCAGTGAAGAGAAACGGGTGGCAAGCTCACTACCGTACAATGCTGGGAAGCGGGACAATCCCATCTGTGAAAACAACGCCTATATGGACACGTACCATAAGGCGTGTTCACACTAAATGGTGCATGGTGCTACGCAAATGTTTTATTTGGGATTGGTGTAAACAAGCTATTATACTGTATCTAAAAAATGGAATAGAGTGATCGCCATTGACTCTAAAACAACATCTGTACTGTTTCAAATGATATAAACTCTGGTTTCCTGGGTGAAAGTCTGCTTCTTTGACCCATCCCCAACCTTATACAGAGCTTTGCGCTCAAATACTCTGTCACCTTACACCCTGTTTGCTCCCGCAATACTCACAATCTCAGTCGCTGCCTAAAAGTGTAAACGTAAATATGGGTCATTGTCAGGGGTTGATGCATTGACTGTATTGTAAGTGAAGCCAAAAACATCTGGATTGCCTCATGGTGGCTGGCTGCTGCATAGGTCAGAACTCCCGCCCCTCCATGTTAGTGGATGGGAAATGGACCACACAAAAAAATCAAAGACGGTTTCTGTCATTTAAGGTGTAGTTCAACTGTTCATTTTTCAGTTTGGTTTTAATTACTTATGCAATGCTATAGATAAATAGATGGTTGACAGCTGAAATTGACCTTCCGATTGAAATTGAAATTCCGATTGGTTGGGTGGGTGTATGGGCAGGAATTCAATAACGGTCTGATCTCTACTGCAATCTACTACAGACTGGCTCCAAAATTACAAAATGGCAGCGCCCCTATCTGGGATATTTTGGTTTCACTCTACAGTGGGAGGAAGTGGAACGCGTCATCCATCTTTATACACAATCTACACTCACCTAAAGGATTATTAGGAACACCTGTTCAATTTCTCATTAATGCAATTATCTAATCAACCAATCACATAACAGTTGCTTCAATGCATTTAGGGGTGTGGTCCTGGTAAAGACAATCTCTTGAACTCCAAACTGAATTTCAGAATGGGAAAAAAAGAGTATTTAAGCAATTTTGAGCATGGCATGGTCGTTGGTGCCAGACGGGCCGGTCTGAGTATTTCACAATTTGCTCAGTTACTGAGATTTTCACGCACAACCATTTCTAGGGTTTACAAAGAATGGTGTGAAAAGGGAAAAACATTCAGTATGCGGCAGTCCTGTGGGCGAAAATGCCTTGTTGATGCTAGAGGTCAGAGGAGAATGGGCCAACTGATTCAAGCTGATAGAAGAGCAACTCTGACTGAAATAACCACTCGTTACAACCGAGTTATGCAGCAAAGCATTTGTGAAGCCACAACATGCACAACCTTGAGGCGGATGGGCTACAACAGCAGAAGACCCCACCGGGTACCACTCATCTCCACTACAAATAGGAAAAAGAGGCTACAATTTGCAAGAGCTCACCAAAATTGGACAGTTGAAGACTGGAAAAATGTTGCCTGGTCTGATGAGTCTCGATTTCTGTCATTATCATGTCGATTTCTGGCGTAAACAGAATGAGAACATGGATCCATCATGCCTTGTTACCACTGCACAGGCTGGTGGTGGTGGTGTAATGGAGTGGGGGATGTTTTTGTGGCACACTTTAGGCCCCATAGTGCCAATTGGGCATCGTTTAAACGGCCTACCTGAGCATTGTTTCTGACCATGTCCATCCCTTTATGGCCACCATGTACCCATCCTCTACTTCCAGCAGGATAATGCACCATGTCACAAAGCTTGAATCATTTCAAATTGGTTTCTTGAACATGACAATGAGTACTCTGTACTAAAATGGCTCCCACAGTCACCAGATCTCAACCCAATAGAGCATCTTTGGGATGTGGTGGAACGGGAGCTTCGTGCCCTGGATGTGCATCCCACAAATCTCCATCAACTGCAAGATGCTATCCTATCAATATGGGCCAACATTTCTAAAGAATGCTTTCAGCACCTTGTTGAATCAATGCCACGTAGAATTCAGGCAGTTCTGAAGGCAAAAGGGGGTCAAACACAGTATTAGTATGGTGTTCCTAATAATCCTATAGGTGAGTGTATAAGTGTGCTTGCACAAACAACCTATAGGGCCCGTTTCTGGGTGAAGGCAATATCTACCAGCCCATATTTAGTGATATTTTTAGTTATCCACTTGAGTTTCTTGAAATGGATTTCTAATGCCACACACTAGCAATGGATGAGGACATATTTTTTTTCCTTTCTTCAATCATTATTTTTCCCTCTCTTTTGTTATAGAGGAATGTCCATGAGTTGTTGTCTGTGTTTCAGAAGACATTCCCTCCATCTCAATCACGGACAAACTGTCAGTAAGGCAGCAAACTGTCATCCATCATGGATAATTCAGACCACCCTCTCTCCCCCACACTGGTCCAACAGAGGAGCACCTTCTCTCATTGAGTTTCCTCACCCAGAGACAGATTTCTATCCACTGCTTACCGTCGCTTGCTGGGGATGACACCCATTTCCTCACTGTCCCCATGTGGGGTGACACGGCGGGCCTGCCACCACTCATCATCTGAGGCGTTGATGACGTGGAGGATGTCCCCATACCTGAAGCTGAGCCCTTGGCTGGGGAGGCCGCTGTCCTTCGACTTCTCATAGTCAAACAGTGCCCTATTCAGTAGAAGATATCAGAATCAGTATTACAAATGCACAGAATTCCTTTCTTTGTCCACTTTTTTCATGTGAGGTCTTTTCTAATTGAGTAGTGAGGCACTAGAAGCACAGCATTACCAGGTCAGAGAGAATAGTTACTGTTGGTCCATGGGGTTGCTATAATAAGAAACATTCTTCTGTTTCAGTCACAGATCTCAAACCTGGTTTAACATGTAAGTGTGCATACAATTATTACATTAAATTCAGTCCACAAATGGTCACATCTGCTCAGTCATCTGTGTGATAGGTAAACACAACCTTTTAAAAGACACTGTTCATATACTTGTACCATGTTGCCTGAAATAAATCAGTGCAGTTATCAAATCCAAGAAATTTGGGGCATGGATTGGACAGCTTTTTCCCTGAAAATAGCTTGAACATTCAAAACTAGGGTGAAATCCTAAAAAGACCAACCTCACATAGAGCGATCTCTTCTGATTGGTTCGCAGGGATCCTGAGCCAGAGCTCATGCTGTGGTTCATCATCTGTTCCCGCAGGTCATGGATTTTGGCCTCAAAACGTCCGTACTCTGCAAGACAAGATTAGAAGTCAGCCCAATGATGCTACTAAAAGTAAGATTGTCCCATATTAAGTAAAAAGTGATTTGAAACGTTGATCTTTCTGACGACAATAGAATTAAAGGATATAAAAGGACGGAGAGAAATTTACAGACAAAATGTAATAATGTATATCATTTTTATGTGAGCTTAAAACCCATTAAAGCCCATTATTTAAGCACAAGGATACATACAGATATACTCTATATCTATAGTCATATTTCAGCACTGAGTTTCTTATACTTCTTTAAATAGTGTGTATTAAGTTGGTGGCATTTATTTTGCTACCAACTTGTCATCGACATTATATTTCCCCATAAATACATGCCAAACTGTATGTAATGAACAGCTTTTTGACTTTCATTTGTTGGAATAACTCCTAACCTTTGAAGTTACTGCAAGCCAAACTTGAGTTTCATACCGTATATTGATATTCAGATAAAAAATATAATAACAAATAAACAAATAATAACAAACACCTTAACATATTAGGGGAAATATGTACAGGTAATTGATTTAAGATAGTAATGTCTGGAGCCATGAACTGAATTGCTCTTAGCAAAGTAAGAGGATGTCAGAATGTGGAAAGCCATCACACTGTTGACAAGTAAGCTTGTCCTGACAGTGTGGTTACTATGAGGATGAAAAGCTGATAACTTAACGCATGGCTGGCTAATCTGTCACTTTAAAAAAATCAACCAGAGTCTTGATATGTTCTGTCATGACACAACCAACCACTGACTGCACAACCTGGATTTTAGAAATCAGTACAAAATACACTGTAAATATAGCTTAAAATACCAAATATGTTATTATTTCATTTTTCAGTGTTATAAAAAAACGCTACGATTGTCTACAGGCTGCATGAAACTCTTCCATGCTTCCTCTGACACTTATGTGCTTCCTCACCATCCCATCAATTAAGCTACTAAACAAGGCTGAACCTATACATGTGAGCAATGGAAACTGAAACGAAGAGACCCTTTCATATTGGATAATCGTCCACAACAGAAAGCAAAATCACAATCCAAGTTTAGAAATTTCTTAATTTTTGAAATTTCTATTTACTTTAAACTAACCTCCCTGTTGTTTTTCCTGCCCATCTTGCAGAAAAATAGGTCTCACATACCTGACTGCATGTTCACTTTGATGTAATATCCTCTACTGCTGTTGTCTTTTTCTTATATTTGTTTTCCCCTGGTGCTCCTCCTGTCTGTTCTCTGCACACAGTCCAATTGTAAGACTGGAGTCTCTCTCTCCTGTGGCTGCACAGCTGCAGTGCAGGGGCGGAGACAAGTACAGACGGACGCACCAGACAAGAAGATGTGTTTGCTTTGTATGCTTGTTTGCTTTATCAATTGTTACGTATATCTGATCATGCATAAACTCTCACATCATAAATCTAGAGCTAGGAGACACAATGACGTTTCTAGTTTTCGAATGATATGAGGAATGTACAGTGTTTTCGGGTAATAGATGGCCTTTGACTTTTACAGGTGTTCTTTGAGTTTTGTTTGGCTAAAGCCACTATAACCTGACCTTCAGTGTATGTGTGTGTATGTATGTATATACTGTATATTTATATATTATACACATATTTGTGAGCTTTTATGGCGTTTAATTGACAGGACTCCTTGAAGACAGAAAACATGAAAGGGGAAAGAGAAGGGGACAACATGCAGCAAAGGGCCTTAGGTCGGATTCGAACCCGGTCCACTGCCAAGGACTCAGCATACGGGGCGCACACTGGGTGAGCTAGAGGTCACCCCATTCTGTTAAAATATTTAACAAAACTCATTACTAATTAGCTGGACTCAGACAAAACAGATGTCCTTGTAAATGTAACGTTTTACTGTTTTTTCCTAGTAGCCTGTATCTGAACTGCAACACAAAATTACTAATGACGACAAAACTCTTATCATGAGACACATTAACATTTGCTTTAGCTCTTGGTTATGAGAATGGTTATGTTTTAGTTAATCTGCAGATTTAGTGTGTTTTAGTAGTTTTTTGTTGAAAATAAGTTGAATGAGATCCAGAATCATTAGCTTCGTATCAAATCATTTCATTACCCTATTGGGCTTGTTTTGCAATAGTAACCACTGTACACCTTACACAACACACACACACACACACACACACACAGTATGTGTCAACTTAACAAGGCCTATGCCTAATGTTTTGTAAATCAATGTTGACCTCTGTTATGCAATGTGACAAATCAACAGAGAGCCATGACGTGATCCATCAGAAGTCTCTTCCTACGCAGGTGGAGACCACTTCTTAAATTAACATTCAGCAGCCTGCTAAAACATGCCACTTGTAAAGCTTAACATTACTTATGTTAGGCTTTACAAAGAAAGAAATATTCAACTCATTCTCAGGAAACGGTTCGTATAATATCGTATGAACAATTATGCACACTAAAACGTTTGATATCATACCAAAACTAGGAGAGCTCTGGTCACGGGACATAGGCTACTGAGCTCTGTGCTACAGAGCCACAGTCGCTACAAACTTTTTGGAAAACTGAACTGAACATTAAAACAAAGGTGTGTAATGAAGCTACATAAATACTCTATAGAGCCATTAGACTGAGCTGTGATAAATGAGTAACTGTGTCTGCAGATGCAGTCCAAAACACAGTAGACTTAGAAAAAGCACATCATTTTAATGACTTTTCCAAAAAGGAGAAAAGAAAGGATACTGTGAAAGGGTCATGGCCTGGGAGCACAGGAACAAAAGGTAAATTTGGGGGGGAAGTTTGAAAAGTGCATGTGCAGTGCAGGCGTGAGAGTCGTACAGGTTGGGAGAGGAAAAAATCAGGTGTGCTTCAGAGGGTCAAACGCTAGGTGTAGAGGAGTGAACAGACTGTCTGTGATCACATTCACTCAGTGACTGAGTGAATCATGCTAAAAAACTCAGAGCAGCCACAGGTGCCAATGGCACAAACCTGGTGCTGGAGAAGGGGCCCGTCGCGGTGAGCATAGAGCAAGTTCTGATGGGTAAAAAGAGAAAGCAGTTGTTAGTCCCAGAGGTGTTTAGAGCCCAGGTAGTCAGCTGTAGGATTCCCCCTTAGATTGGAACAAGGCAACAAGTTCGATAAGTGAGATGGGAGCATTTGATTAACCTGATTTTCGCATCATCCCTAAAATAAGAGTCCTACCAAACAAGGCCAACATGCCAACATATCAACATGTTCAATAAATCCAGGTTTTCCCAATCTAGCGACGAGCATGTTCACATGAAAGGGGCAGTGTTTGCACCATATGACCAATCGCGACCATGGACAAGTCTACCAGAGCAGCATATTTTATACAAGAATAGCAAATTATATTTCTACAGAAATATATAGAAGACAGACACGTAAAACAGGCAAAAAGCAATACAGTCGCTGCAGCTAAATTCAGGAAGGTTGACAAATCTTGCTTCATAGTATAGGCCTCTGATTACAAAAAGCTTCAGACTGAACTTGATGCCACGTCACATACTCCACTACTGATCTTTGCCACTAAAGAGTCTCCTGTGAGACGGAGCAAAGTCGGTCTGAGCTTCCGGAATGTAACATTTTTATCAGCTCTCAAGATCTTTTTACAATTGGTCATGTTTGAGAAGCAAAAGCAAGAATATTCTCCAAAACAGCTGCTGCAAACAGTTTTGACTGACTGACGTTAAAACATTAATCAAGAAATGTATAAAGAAACTTGACTCTACAGAGAAAGCTTTTGACTACTTGAATGTTCTTGATTGTTTTTAGATTGGAGATGAGAGAACCTTAATGTAGAATCTTTTGAGGCAAACACCCACCACAGCTCTCAGTATAAGGGTCTGGACAGTTTGTGAGTTTGGCACCTCTGAGATATTGGGAGGTATCTGGCCATAAGTGAGTGCCTCTACAGCTATTGAGTAGATACTGCTGCTGTTGACCTTAATCACAGTAGGCATGTCACCAGTCAAAGCTGTCGGATCCACTACACGTTAACTTACAGAACGTTGGCAGACAGTTTGCTAGACATGCTGATGCTACATGACATGCTGATGCTACAGGACAAAGAAACCAGGAACCAATATAAGACAAATATAATGTTTGTTGAATCAGATTACTACTTCTTTTTTTTTAAACCCTTTTAAGAAACTTTGTGGAAAACCTGAAATGATTTAACATGTCTTGTATTTGGGCTTTTGGGAAAAGACCAAGGACTGGGATGTTTCAGAAAAAATACATTTAATGAATGGCACCTGCACTATTTTAAGATAAAGACATCATGAATTTGACATTACACTGTACAACTCAATAAAAACTGCTTCCCCATTGCCCCCCCCACCCCCTCCATTCAACAAACTGGGAATATGCACAGAGCTAGACTTAAGAACACATCTCTTTACTTTTTATAGAAACGTGGACACTCATGGAGCTCTTATTCTGAAGGTGAAATCTGACAGAAGAAGTTCAGTTACAGTGTCACCTTAACTCAAAACTCATGCACAAGGGAACAATCCTTTCAGTGGTAGAATCCTCAAATCTCTGCTGTCATGTGTGGTGTTATAAATGGACCAAAGAAACTTTGGGAACTGAAAATGTCAAACCAAAGATGAAATGAAAAGTGACCTTACAGTACATTATTTCCCAGTTAGGTACAATTGTCTGGCTAGGATCAAACTTGATGACAAGTGAAGACCTTTCTTGCTCTGAACTGCCCCACTAGCAGAATGTTTCTCATTCTAACCTCCACAGCTCAGGTGCAAATTGGTGAAGCTGTCACAACATGAAGGCAGATTAGGGATAATTCTGATTTAAATCTAGCTCTGTGTCATCTTTGTGTGGACATTGTGTTAAGATTAAAGGTGCACACGGAGCGCAGCAGCAAAGGTCTGCTGGGATGATACAGACCACGTTGTTTCCAGTCACCCGGCTGATCTCGGCAGACCTCCACTGGGGGCTACGTGCACTGGTGGAAAGCACGGAGGATAGCCAAACGTATTACATTACATTACATGTCATTTAGCTGACACTTTTATTCTAAGCAACATCCAATTAAGGGCTTTCAACCTTGAAGGTGCAAACTCCAGACAACAAGTAGTAAGTAGTACATTAGCTTTAAATAAGAAAAACTACAAAGAGCTAAATGAATGTGCAGCTTTAACAATATATACTGTATATACAGTGAGGAAAATACGTAAGTTCTCCCACTTAGAAATCATGGAGGGGTCTGAAATTATCGTCGTAGGTGCATGTCCACTGTGAGAGACATAATCTTAAAAAAAATCTAGAAATCACAATGTATGTTTTTTTTAACTATTTATTTGTATGATACAGCTGCAAATAAGTATTTGAACACCTGTCTATCAGCTACAATTCTGACCCTCAAAGACCTGTTAGTCTGCCTTCAAAATGTCCACCTCCACTCCATTTATTATCCTAAATTAGATGCACCTGTTTGAGGTCGTTAGCTGCATAAAGACACATGTCCACCCCATACAAACAGTAAGAATCCAACTACTAACATAGCCAAGACCTAAGAGCTGTCCAAAGACACTAGAGACAAAATTGTACACCTCCAGAAGGCTGGAAAGGACTACGAGGAAATTGCCAAGCAGCTTGGTGAAAAAAGGTCCACTGTTGGAGCAATCATTAGAAAATGGAAGAAGCTAAACATGACTGTCAAACTCCCTCGGACTGGGGCTCCATGCAAGATCTCACCTTGTGGGGTCTCAATGATCCTAAGAAAGGTGAGAAATCAGCCCAGAACTACACGGGAGGAGCTGGTCAATGACCTGAAAAGAGCTGGGACCACCGTTTCCAAGGTTACTGTTGGTAATACACTAAGACGTCATGGTTTGAAATCATGCATGGCACGGAAGGTTCCCCTGCTTAAACCAGCAGGCCCGTCTTAGGTTTGCCAATGACCATTTGGATGATCCAGAGGAGTCATGGGAGAAAGTCATGTGGTCAGATGAGACCAAAATAGAACTTTTTGGTCATAATTCCACTAACCGTGTTTGGAGGAAGAAGAATGATGAGTACCATCCCAAGAACACCATCCCTACTGTGAAGCATGGGGGTGGTGGCATCATGCTTTGGGGGTGTTTTTCTGCACATTGGACAGGGCGACTGCACTGTATTAAGGTGAGGATGACCGGGGCCATGTATTGCGAGATTTTGGGGAACAACCTCCTTCCCTTAGTTAGAGCATTGAAGATGGGTCGAGGCTGGGTCTTCCAACGTGACAATGACCCAAAGCACACAGCCAGGATAACCAAGGAGTGGCTCTGTCAGAAGCATATCAAGGTTCTGGCATGGCCTAGCCAGTCTCCAGACCTAAACCCAATAGAGAATCTTTGGAGGGAGCTCAAACTCCGTGTTTCTCAGCGACAGCCCAGAAACCTGACTGATCTAGAGAAGATCTGTGTGGAGGAGTGAGCCAAAATCCCTTCTGCAGTGTGTGCAAACCTGGTGAAAAACTACAGGAAACATTTGACCTCTGTAATTGCAAACAAAGGCTACTGTACCAAATATTAACATTGATTTTCTCAGGTGTTCAAATACTTATTTGCAGCTGTATCATACAAATAAATAGTAGATTATGTCTCTCACATTGGACATGCACCTACGATGACAATTTCAGACCCCTCCATGATTTCTAAGTGGGAGAACTTGCAAAAAGATTTTTTAAATCTGAGGTGGAGGAAGAGATGTGTTTTTACCCTTCGTCGCAAGATGTGTAGGCTTTTGGCCGTCCTTCACCTTTATCTAAATACAATGCTCACACAAAGCTGAGACAGAGCTTGATTTAATTCGGTATAATATCTCTTCAAGTCTTTAAAACTCTTACTTAGATTAACTTTTAAATTAATGAAAATATTTTAAATATAAAATCCATGTGAGGAGTTCCTGCAAGTGTATGAGGGGAAGTATCCTATGGTACAGTATGTGGTAATCTCATTATTATTGTAGGCTCTTGGCCAAGATCTGTGTTTTGGCTGTTTTCAACAATGTGTGGTCAATGTCCTCTATCAAAAAACATTTTTTTGCTTTTAATTCTTCTGACACGGTCTTCACCACTAAAAGAGAATTATGGGGATGTTTTTATTGTCACTGTTCAACAGAGCTTTAATACTTGGAAGTATATAGTAGTGATGTGTGATTAAAGTTAGCAATGAAACAACTTGGCCTAATTAGAACCAAAATCACTGTGAGACCTACTTTAACATTGTCCTGGGTATGTTTGTGCTGTGTAGCAGGACATTTACACCACAGGGTTCTTGTGTTTTTACAGCAACGTGGTGTTAGTGGTGACTCACCTTCTGGTCTGTACTGGGCAATGATAGTGACCACCTGCCCGGCTCCTTTCAGTGCTGCTGCCGCTTGTTCATGTGTGGCTCCTCGTAGGTCAATACCATTTACCTGTGTGAACAAGGATTCCCAGGATTATTTTGGGGGAGTTTCTGTTTTATTTTACACAGTACAATGACCTGTGACCTAAATGAACACAATACTATCCGTTATCCCACACCAGTGCAAATACATGGTATCCTTTGAATAAAACAACACTATAGGTACATATTTATTTCACCGATTTAGTTGTAATCTGGCCAAATGTCCATGGTTGAGGTGCAATAAATGGAGGTGGAACATCTTAAAATCAGTACAGTGGATCTTTCTTTCACTGTTTGTCTCATATTTTTGCTGAAAAAAACTTCCCATAAAATATGTTTCCAGAAATATGCAAGAAACTTTGAAACTGTGTGATACCTTTGTGAAGGACCTGCAAAAAATGTTGAGAGGTGCGATGCATCTAAACACAACTGCCTCTGTAACCCATTAATGCAAGATTGTTTTGATGAAAATAATTCTTGGGACACTGGCTGAATCTTTTTTCCTTTGCATCTTTCATTACAATAGCATAGCAAGAGTTCAGCTTTCTCACATAATTACAAGAGCTGCTCTTGGAACCACATGATCTACCTCACAATGGGAAGGCCAGTTTAACACACACTAAAATGGTCATCTGTTTCTGTGTTGCTTCACTAGGAGAACACAGTTTTACAGTTTTCTCTGACACACCTGTTTCTTCACAGTCTGTGTGCTGTGTTTTAGTGTTAGGGGAAGAGACCAAAGAGACCCAGGTGTAAGTGCAATATGAACTGGATATGAAATAGTGTGTACAGTGATAGAAAAGTGTATGGCCAATAGGTTGAGTTATTGTTCAACTTCAAACCCAGGCCACTGTTGGAATATTATGTGCCCACTTTCATCAAGGTAGAGCAAGCAGCCAGACCGTGCCATTTTGATTTACCACTGCAATGCAATGTGTGTCATCTGTTGCACAGTGTGGAATTAGTGTGGGAGGCAAACTATAACAATTAACTATAATAAGGCAGAACAATCACTTCCTCCCAGTTAATGCCCACTGTGTAGTCACCTCATCATACATTCATTTATTTCCTACTGAATACTGTGACCAAACAATGCAGGGTGGATTGTAAAGCAATGGTAGATGCTGACTAAATCAAGTGATTATTATCTCACAATATCAACACACAAAAGTTTTTTTAATGTATTTATCTCTCAGATTATAGCTGCTCACATTAGGTGAAATATCATCAGTTTACATTGTTTCATTGCTCAGAAGTGTGCAGAGCAGGTGCAATAATTCCAAGTGTGGAATTGAGAAGAAAACCTGGAACTGAATTATAACTCAAACAAATAACCTTATTCAAATGACTCAGATGTTAAACTCATTTCAAGATCAGATCACAAAGACTTCAAAGATATTCTTGTTGACTAGGTTAGGAATACCTGGACTTTATTACACAATGCATTCAGAATACTGAGTGTTTGGTGACATTGCAGAGACGCTTGGAAAAGGATTGTACATCAGCTCTTAATCGGAAAAAAAAATGCTTTTAACCATGGAATGTAAATGCTGATTGTCGCATGTTTTTTATTCATGGGCAAGAATCTGTTCAGCATACAGTGAAATCTTGCCCATACTCTTCACAGATTGGACCAGAGTTTGGCCATCAGTCGGAATCTTTGTAGAAAATTATACTGGATATTAAGGCTACAATCACAAATAATTTCTAAAATGGCTTATTTTGTTCAACTAACAGTTGGGTTAGGGTGAGTACCTAACCCAAAAAGCAGCTAATTCTCCCATTTGTTTTGTTTGAAGTTTTTGATTTACTAAAATTACTTAAAGCATTAATTGCTTAGCAAAGTTGTTGCTGATTAATTTTCTGATGATCATCTTATTGATAAATCAACTAATGGTTCCAATTCTACAGGATTCATAGATAGAGAGAAGCTGTGTGGCACTGTGGTAGCAAATTTATAAAAGCAGTTATTTTAGTCTACATATACATAACAAGTAAAAAAAGACCCCGTTGGTTTGGGAAAATGTAGACTTAACCCACCTTCATTTCCTTATTTAACAGGCCAACAAAGGCTACTGTATGTTTGGGGTGAACAAGGCTTCAACCCAAGCACAAAGAGCTGTCGTGATGTTTAAAGCTAAGACGATTTAACAAGGTCTCAAAATGGGTTCTGAATGAGAAACCCAGGAATACGATCTGACTTTTGGAGCTCCGGGCATACCAAATATTTAACAAGATCAGCATAAAATAAAACGTACTACCACAGACACTCTACACCTTGTAATATTGGAGAAATTCTGCAGGGACGGGACAAAAAGCCCAGGTTAGTGTTTGGCCTTGAAAATGAATCTAGGCCAGTAGGACTATTACACTCTCTATTAATATGCTGGGAACACACAGGTTTAACAAGAGCCGACCATTTTAAAAGTAGATCTGTACTTGCAGTGAGCGAACCTTGTTGTTTCCAGTTTTGTTCAATTAGTTGTTATTTTGTGATCAATTCTGATTGAAATATTTTAAACATGTAACAGGTAAACAGATTGTTGACATTTGAATGTAAGCAGCCTTTTGAGTTATGAAAGGCTCTTATAATCAATATGCCACACATTTCTCTAAAATATGAACCAAAACTCAAAATCCAGATGCTGACGTATCGACAAATGACCCATGACGTATAATTGTAAACACTTTTGGACGTTTCCAGCATGGCTGTGTCTTGTATTTATAGAATCAGTCTAAGGTGTGTTGTGCACTCACTGATAAGATCTGGTCGCCTCGTCTCAGCTCTCCACTCAGGTCAGCGGGCCCTCCGGCCAGGATGAAGGAAACAAAGATGCCCTCGCCGTCTTCACCGCCCACGATGTTGAAGCCCAGGCCTGTGGAGCCTTTGTGGAGCACAACCTTCCTGGGTTCCCTGTACAGACAGTTCAGATAGTACATCAGCTCGGGGGAGTCTGTGGGTTTCAGCATCTTCAGTTTTGGCGGAGGAGGACAGAGAGGTGGACAACAATCAGCACGGTACGCCGACAAAAGCCTCAGTGATGCTTTGCTCATGCAACAGAGCTCAAAGACTGCTGGAGCTCCACAGGGGGATGGTGCTCTACTTAGGATCACTTGTCCCCAATTCAGTTCTGACAGAAAAGGAACCTTGTCACATGCTTTCACACACTGCCTTGCTTTCTCTCTCTGTCTCTCTCTCACACACATGCACACCAGTAGAATACATGCAAGGGACATCTCCAAACATTTACTGAAGGACTCTAGCTCCCTATAGGGATAAAGTAGCATTTTCAGGGTACTGACTCAAATATAGACCACAGACTCAGACACAGATTTTAAGGCAGTCCATGGTTTAAGGCAGCCCATATGGAAGTATTTTGGTTGTTTAGTACTGACTTAGTCCCCACAGTGTACACAGAGAGATAATGGGATTGCATTATCAGGAATGATATCAAGCAGACTAAACAACACTGATAGCAAACAATTTTGCATTTTGCTTTTTTGCCAAGTTCAGCAATGCCATCACGAATGTAAGCAGCATACTGTCATCTGCTGGTGAATGCAGAGACTACATTATCCCATACTGTAATTTTGTGACTCCATGCTGAACTGTTAAAGGTTATGTATTGCATTTGTGGTGCACCTGCCTTTTATATACACACATATTTAGTGAAATTTGTAGTCTTGTAATTTTGTAATATGGTTAGGTGGGGTGGTTGTGTGGGGTTCAGTGTAAATTTTGTTACACCTATTAATGTTACTAAATTGGAGTCCAGCGTAATCTGGTAGTTTAGAATTTGTAAAACTGACACTAGTGTAGAGTAATATTAACACTACTCAGTGTTGCG
The DNA here is from genome assembly GCA_026937815.1 of Etheostoma perlongum. NCBI lineage: Eukaryota > Metazoa > Chordata > Actinopteri > Perciformes > Percidae > Etheostoma > Etheostoma perlongum. The sequence goes on along the minus strand of CM049383.1, from coordinate 23,723,792 downwards.
GTGGCTATGACCACTTTCAAAAGTTTAAATTTAACATTGAAAAGAGTGGACACATATAGACACTATTCTAGGGTTAAATTTAACACAAGGTCTGGCTATTTTACACAGCATTATGGGATGGAAGAAAAACATGCTGTGGTTTATTGGCATTCTTTAAACCAATAACAATCCGAAAAGAAGTCCGAGGAAGGATGTCATATTTCTGTTTCAATGTTAGTAAATCACCTACAATTGTTGTCACAACATAAAACTTGTATGGTAACAAGAGCTTTCTGTTTCCATCGAGTGAAACCCCTGTCCTACAGACCAGGAGCGGCATAGTTATTACATACTGGGCTGTTCAAGTAAGTGTCAGGTACATTAATGTACAAGTTGATCTGGTTGAATATCTTGAAAATCTTGCATGACAATATTTCCATTGTGTGACGTGTCTATTTTGGATGGAACCGGCTGCAACATTAGTGAAAAACACATTCAAGGAGACCAATCTTGCTTTTCTTTTTTTTCTGTCATATCTATAATGTTACAATGTCAGATGTTCATATTACAGTAAAACATGGCCAACGCTTTAAACAACGTGTGTTTGAATTGCAAAAATCTCAGACTTGCGGTATGCGAAGGATGTAGATGTGTTTAGCCAGTGCTCCTCTCCGTTATTTATAAAATCATCTTTATACCGCGTCCTTTTGCCCATAGACCTCAAGTGTGTCTGTATATACTTACATAAGAACAATATCAAACTGGAAGTCCAAAATGCCAAAGCTGAACGTCTCCAGCAAAACCGAATCCACCTACAGCCAGGCTATTGGAGCTGAAGCTATTATCATCGGTAGACGCAACCCTGCTAATGATTCTCCCACCAGGTCCATGCCTCCAGATAAAACGTATGATATGTGAAAGGAGCTGTGCAAAGAGGTGTCATAGTCAGTCCTGCGCTGCATTAATGGACGTTTCAATGCCTTTGAGACTAAGTTTCAGTCACTCGCAGCTTCGCAGGCCGAACTGCAAACCCGTGTGGCTAACCAGGAACAAGCTACTGGCGACCTTGACATCTGCATAATAGCCCTTGAAGCTAAATACACTGAGCTGGCGGGACGCAACATCCAGCTTCATACCAAGGTGCTTGACCTGGAGACACAACATTAAAATTGTTGGGATACAAGAGGGTGAGGAGGAAGGTAGACTGCATCCAGTCAAAATCGACCAGGCTCGCTCCAGCTGAAGCTGGCTGTCGGCGCCAACCCGTGTACCATCCTGGCGCGCATCCATCATTTTCAAGAGAAGGAGTTGATTCTTCACCTCAGCAGACCATGGAGTACAAGGTAGGCAAGATCCTTATCTTCCCAGGTTACACCAGCAAGGTTATGGCTCAGCGCCGTGTATTCAGAGAAATGCAACAGGCCCTGCGAGAGGAAGGATTAAAACATACACTGGCAATAGCCGGCCAAGCCTTATGTTTACCCTGGAGATGGTAGCGCGCCCAAGATATTCGCAGACCCGAAGGAGCCGGTGAAGTCTCTGGAAAGGAATAGTGTACGAGAAAGGGAGAATATCCATACGCTGACATTTTTTCATTTAACTCATGGCTGCGCCAAGGTGAGGCAAATGTTTGATTAAAGCAGCTTACTAGCTGCTTGCAGAACTGGGGCCCCTGTGTATTTCGTTTCATATACACTATATTGCAATGGCCCACTTTGACCTGCTACCATGTTCACATTGCTTGAGGTGCTTGTATTTTCACTGCTTTAATTGCTTTGTATAGCGGTATCATATAGTTTATGTTACTACAACGTTGCGGAGGAGGGCTAGTGGTATCATATTTTAGTTATTTGCCCAGTAGCTCCTTACAAGATGAATACGGGATGTTATGTGCCAGGTTCAGGGAGGCACAAGGCAGGGTTGGTGGGGAGGGATGTTATTGTTCTCTTTTTTTTGTATTTTGTTGTTTTTCATACGGTCAGTACTTTACTTCACATTACTTGGTTGTAAGGGAAACATCTGTCTGTAAAAGTATGTGCTGTTAATGAACAGGGTGGTGAAATTTGTGAGCTTTAATGTGAGTGGGTTAAATGGACTTGTTAAACGAAAGAGTCTTAACACATTTGAAAAAAAACTAAAAATACATATTGCCTTTATACAAGAAACTCATATGACACCCCTGGAATATACAAAAATTGAAAAGGGATTGGATAGGGCATGTAATATCATCATCCTTTAACTCTAAAGCAAGGGGGAGTGGCCATTTTGATAAATAAGAACATTCCCATAACAATTAAAGAAACATTTGTTGATGGAGATATTGTTGGGGAGATATGTTTTGGTGAATTGTCAGATCTACTCGGAACCCTGAACTCTCTTAAATTTGTATGCATCCAATTATGACGATGAGTCATTTGTCCAAGACATATATCTTGAAGGTGTCAGGATGACGACAACATGTTCTTATAAGGGGAGACTTTAATTTCTGCCTGGATCCTGTTCTTGATCAATCGACTCTACCAGTATCCAAATCTAGAACAGCCAAGATCACCACAGGACCCTATCCATTTATATGCCTGAAAGAACTACTAATATATATAGGTGGCGTCTGAACCCTACTGCCTTTCGAAAGTCAGATTTCTGCAAATTCATACGAGATCAGATTGGGCTATTCTGTGAGACAAACTGTGCTTCTTCTCCCAATAGTTTTATATTATGGGACACACTAAAAGCTTTTTTAAGGGGACAAAGCATCTCTTATATCAAAGTTATCAAAAAGAAATACATGGCAGAAGTAGAAGAATTGGAAGCAGACATTTTGAAATTGGAAAAGGAATTTCAACAATCAGGGTCGAAAGATGTACACCAGATATTGGTAAATACAAAGCTTAGATTGAATACTTTGCATACTTTGAAAAAATTGAAAAAAACATTTTGAGAAGCAAGCAAAGTACTATAAATTGTGGGAGAAGGCACACAAAATTCTGTCTTGGCAACTGAGAAAAGAAGAAAGCTCTAGGAATACGAATTCAATCCAAACTGAAACAGGTTCTGTATCATATAACCCAACATAAATCAATGATGCATTCAAACAGTTTAACACACAATTGTGCACATCAGAACCACCAGAAAATCTGAGTAGCATTGATGATTTTTTTTGTCCATGATTGAAATGCCCAAACCTGGCCAGGAAGACCGAAATAGTTTTGATCTGCCCTTTATACAAAAAGAAATTGAAAAAGCTCTGGGCTCACTTGAAGCAAACAAATCTCCAGGAGAAGATGGGTTTCCTCCAGAATTTTACAGGGAATTTAAGGATTTACTTCTCCCACTTCTCATGAGGCCAGGTTGATGTCTAAGACTTGAACACTCCCTGAATCATTCTCTACAGCCATAATTACTGTAATTTACAAAAGAATAGAGATCTATTGAAATGCTCTTTTGAAATTGAATTATTAGAATATATAAAATATAAAAATACAGATTATAAAATAATTTCTAAGGTCCTGGCTAGCAGACTTGGCCAATACCTGCCACAACTAATAAATCCAGACCAGTGTGGCTTTATTTCAAAGCACTCCCCAGCTAATAACCTAGGAAGGCTCTTTAATATTATTCATTTAACACAATCTGAAACAGAACCCAGTATAGCTGTGGCTTTAGAAGCTGAAAAAGCCTTTGATAGGCGAGAGTGGCCATATTTATTCAAAGTGTTGGCCAAGTTTGGGTTTGGTCTATTATTCAAACTCTATACCATAAACCCCAGGCAAAAATCAGCACCAATGGACAGATTTCATCTACATTCCCTTTAGGCAGATCAAGTTGACAGGGATGCCCTTTGTCTCCAGCACTTTTTGTCTTGCCAATTGAGCCTTTAGCTCTCACTATTATTGGAAGAGTTAATTGTATTAAAATTAATGTACAACCCAGATTGCAATATTTGTTTTAATCCCTGCCCATTCCACTACCACACGCCTTCTTCAAAGCTCTCAATAGATATGTCAGACAATTTTTATGGACTTGTAAAGTACCCCGGATATCCATCGGAATGTTAACATTGGACTATGGTTCAGAGGGACTTCGATTACCAAGTTTTAAAAACTACTACTTGTCGGCTCAAATGAGGTTCATCTCATCCCCCTCTTGGACACAAATAGGACTACACCCCCTGAAAGAAAAGGTCCACAGTGACTTCATTTATAAGCATAATTCTGGTACTGTGCACAACAGCTAAACCTAAATCTTGGATTGAAGATGGGACTTTCACCTAAACACCTTTTAATACATTCTTTATAATAAGATTCTGGACATATGGCACGATAGGGGAATCCAACACAGAATTGCTTTGAAAAAAGGACTTTTCATGTCATTTAACAACTTGAAGAGGAAATATAACTGGTCCAATCAAACCTTTTACTGTTATCTCCGACTAAGATCCTTTCTGAGAGCTAATATGGATCCAGAAATAACTCTTCCCGTCATGAAAGTTGTTGAAATTTTCTTTATGATGGGAAAACACATACATTTATTTCCAAAATGTATCGCCTGTTGTTGAATGAGGGCCCCAAACCAGGGGTGCATAAGTCTAGAATGAAGTCAGATCTCAGTGTTACAGTTGAGGAACAGTTTTGGACAGAAATATGTCAGAACAGCTTGTCAACTACAATCAATGCCCGGTATAATTATTTGTATTTTTCCGATTGGGGGGTTTATAAGGTAGCGAGTTTTTTGCTTTGTTATGTCTCTATACTGTTGGTGTACTGACATGTTTATATGCATTACATATATAAAACTGAAAATAAAATATTTCAACAAAAAAAAAACAACTGCTTTTTCTACTCCCAGCTTGAGGTGACGTGCGCTGCTGGACTTCTTTATAAGGTCATCTGCTCCAACCGTGTTACTGCAGTGTTTTAATTACACACACTGCTATCTGTAGCTACATGCTAACGCCACGGAAATCTGTAATCTTGGACACAGATTTTGTTAATTTTTCCCCAATGTAGGATCAAGTAGAAACACAAAATACATAAGTATGAACCTGATGGGGTGCCCTGGTTGCTCACCTGGTAGAGCGTACGCCCAATGTACCAAGGATCAGTCCTTACCAAAGCGGCCAAGAGTTTGATTCCGACCTGCTGCATGTCTTACCCATCTCTTTCCCCCTTTCCTGTCTACAGCTGTCGGGTTAATTAAAGGCCAAAATGCCCCCGCCCCCTCCAAAAAAAGTATGAACCTGAAACCTGAAAAGGTCTCCTCTAACAAATAAATAATCATAGCCCAGTTATGTACTTTTACTTAAGGAACAGTTTAAATTAATGACTTTTGCAGAGTATTTATTAGTGAGGAATTGCTAATTTTACTTAAGAAAAAGTTCTTGTTCCATTTACCTCGGAACTCTGAAGCTGGAGCTGGGACTGACGTCATCCCTGAGTTGTATTTACAAGACTGATTTTTTTATGTTTTCATTAGCTCTAGCCATTGTTAGCGTTGGCATTTTATAAAAAAGGCATAACGGTGTTTTTGTTAGCATACAGAGTAACAAAGTACACAGGCTGCCCGAGTTTGACCTCAGAAAATCCAGTTACAAATGGAAAACACTATGAGTACTTTGTCAACCACTGGATCCGGCTACAAGGTATAATCAGAGCTCTGAAGAGAGAGAGGAAAGTGGAGGGAAAAAGGCATGCTAGCTTTAGAAAACGACACCAAAACATGATTCCCAGGGGATCAAAGGAGGGAAAAAACAGTTGAGTGAATGAGAGAAAACCAGTAGGTATAAAGGACGACATGGTAACATGGCATGTCATTTGTATGAGACATAGTGGCGGTGGTGGTGGGAAGTACCTGGTGACGTCCGAGTCAGGGAACAGGCTTAAGTGATATGGGAGGGGGGCGGAGTGGAGGAGGCTTTTGTCGCACTCCACTGGGGAATAGTGTCGGGGGGAGGGTACTTTGTCACATAGTTTGTTCACAGTGCTGTAAACTGGCTCAGGAGGCCTACAGTGGAGTGAGAGACAAGAGCAGAGAGGTTAGTGTCCAGAGACGGGGATGGAGGGTCCGGGAGAAACAAAGATGATGGAGGCACTCAAATAATAACCATGGAAATCATAGAAATAAAGCAGCATGAGATGTAGCAGAGAGAGTAGGAGGAAGTATTACTTTACAGTACTGTATGGTGTAAATGGTATATGGTTATTGCTGTTCAAACCCCTAAAATCAAGCATGCTTTACATCTTAAAAAGAAAAAGGACTTAAGCTAATTCTTTTTCTGTTGCAATCAATATCATATACTGAACAACCAGCTATACTAATATTATGGCTACTACTAACAATGATTTTATCCACTGATAATGAATAACGTTTTTATCAATTGAGTCTCAGTCCCACTGCTAGAGCTGATGTCTTCAAACGTTTTTTTTGTCTGACCACCAAAGATATTCAGTTTACAATAAAAAGGAACAGAGAAAAGTAGTCCTCACAAATCCTCACATTTTAGAGGCTGGAACTTTAGTCATTTGTTTGATAAATAATTGAAATGAATTATGTTGACAATTCATGTTCCGATATTTATGAACCAATTGTTTTTCATCACTTGCTGACATGGCTATCCATTAAACTAGTTTCTATTAACATGTCACATGTGGTTGTGTTATTAACATTGTTTGAAATCTCATAGCTTAAAGGAATACTAAGCAGCAATTGTCAGATGGTGTTTGTAAGAGAGAGAGAGAATGAGAGGAGAGAGGGTTACACTTTACTTTAGAAACCTTTTTTTTTTCTTATGTGACAGTGTCATGTCATGTCACATAAGAGTGACATGACACTGTCATGAACGTGTCATAAACATAAACAAGTCAAACGTTTATGACATAACCCTTCTTTTAGTAAGTGTCATTCGGTTTTGTCATGACAAGTTATGGTTAGGGTTCATGTGTCACGACTCTGTCATGACACTGTCATGTGTTCACGACAGTGTCATGTCACTCTTATGGAGATACCTTCAAGTAAAGTGTTACCAGAGAGAGAGAGAGAGGGAGATTTGAAAGGAACTCTATCAATGCTCCAACTCACTATTTACAAAATAATCTCTTTTCAAAACAACAGGCCAATAAATACATACTGTACAGATACACTTAAATAAATTACATCAACTCCACAACACATCACCATGGACCCAGATCACAGCCTTCATCTCTTTATAATAATTAAAGTCATTCCTGATTCTGGCTTTCACTATCTGAGTAAACAGTAGATTCACATCAATATCAATAGAGTCATCCCCTTCCTCTTTCTGCTCACATACTGTACATAGCCATCTTTGATTGGCCCAAGGTCAAGTTTAACAGCTGGCATTTATGTTTCGCAAACTTACTGTACCTGAACCGCAACAGTTCCACCTTATACAGGCTGTGTAAAAGGGTTTGAGAGAGAGAGAGAGAGAGAGAGAGAATGTAGAGAGTAATGATGGCAAGAACAAATCCATAAATTGGGCAAAGTACAGCTCTGTCAGGTTTTGTGTGAATGAGAGCTTCATCCTTTCACTGCATGCGTGTGTGTGTGTGTGTGTGTGTCTTGGTCAAACAGACACAGCACAAACACACTACACTCTGCTTTTGGCTGGGGGTTAAACACCCAAGTGGGGCCCAAAGACTCTTTGCTGACGCCCATAAACGTCCCACACACAACAAAGAAGAAGAAAAGAGAAATCCAGGCAGAGGGCAAGGTCTCTGATGATACAGACACCAGCACACACTTCTAGTGGGTCACAAGTGATGATTAAGAGAGATTACTTTTCTATTTGTCTATGATTGTTTAGAAAAATGCTGCTTAGTATACCTGTATAGATTTATAGTTTTAAGGAAATTAATTTGTGTTATGATGTATGGAGCAAGCTGATCCAAGAGCTCCAAATACATTGGATAAAGAGATGTGAGTACCATGGCACAGCTGTGATCCAGTAATTGATACAGTACTCCAATTTGGTGAGGTGGTTCATCTTCACTTAAAGAAATATGGATATTGTCAAACTCCTTTGATTACTTTTATGTAGCAAAGAGTCATATACAGTAGTCAGTGAACTGACTGCGCTCATCACAGCAACAAATATCTCAAGATGGCTAACTTTAGCAACTATAAGCTGAATGTATTGGATTGAGCAAGGGTGTGTTTTATTGCTTATCAACTCTTATTTGTAAGAGATGGTTTTGTTATTTATTTTTTCAATATTATATTCTCGCCTTAATGTGTTAGCATTAGCAAGGAATAATCTTTTTTGCACAGCATTATCATGCATTTTTAAAGTTGTTGATATATTTTTTTAGATAACAGAAAGGTTATCTTTGAGGAGAAACATTCAACAGTACTGTACTTTAGAATTTATTCATAACGTTTTGTCAGACATCCAAATCCAAATGAAAAGGGGTACATGCTTAGACAAGTGGCATGGTGTCATTTCTACTTCCAACGATTCCTTGACACAAATCAAAACATGCAATGACGACCATGCGAGGGCATGCAGTAGGTGCCTGAGCACGCTAAATATCTCACCTCAACTGGAAGTGCTGGGAACCAAACCTGTGACCCTCCCCGTCATCTAGCGAGGGATTTCTAATAGGGTGGAAAAATTTAACTTTTTATAACCAACCAAATTATCATCTCGTATCATAAAATGCTGTAATTTTGCTATTTAAATTCACACAGTTGATTTTTTCATTCATTGAGACACTAATGAAGAACACACTCTGGGGTATGCAACACAGAACAAAATGAGACAGCAGGAAAAGCCATGTCCTTGAAAGTAATGAAGTCAACATCCATGTCAGAGATTCCTCAACATCCTCATTACTAAACATGAGAGTGTTAGCTCATAAACAGTGTGCCTGCATGTAGAGGCAGTGCTAATCTGCTGCAGACACAATGCCAATCCATATCGCTGTTTAAACATTCAGTGAACACTCAGTGTCTGCTGTTTGTGAACTGATGTGGATTCATATGTGTTAACTGGAGCATACAGTACAGTCTCATTTATACGAGTCATTTATGCATAATGTGTGTACATGTGTAGTCTGTTGGCATTTATACAGATTAGAGTAGACGGATGTACCGTAGGTCTTGCCTAGCAACTCTGTACTTTCTGGCAGACTGTGGCTGAAGAAGCAAATGTAAACCTGCAGCTATCTGCAATCGTCATAATAACAGCTAAAACACACTCCAGGCCTTCTTAATATTTAAGCATCTCAAACAATACATGACACTAAAATAAAGAGCTAAAGAGAGTTTGAGTGGGTTTACCCTCCACTGCATCTGATGCATTCAGGCAAGGGTGTTTCACTTATCATATTTCGACATGACTGACCAACATGGCAATGCTATCAAAGGATATTTGAGTGTGAATGTCTTAGGACACCAAATAAAATGAGGCCACTTGATCTGCTAGCGCAGTGTTTTTCTTCAGATTGAGGAGTGGGTACTCTGCAGGCTTGAAGCTTAATGCACGCCGAAGGTCAGAGATGTAAATGATGTCTTATATTTAATTAGAGCAAGTGGTCAAAACCTGAGATCCAAATAAATTATACCAGCTGTTATTTTAGGAGGACACGGTTATATAACACCTACAATTATTACACTCGGGTCCGGTAGACCCGAACACCTCATATGTAATACTTATGTGTAGGGGGGTGTACCGTGTGCAGTCATTGAAAATAAGTTATTTTTTATGTTCTTCACAGAAAATGAGCCAAGGCTAAAGGGTTTGAGTTAGAAGACATAATAAATAGCATAATTATTCTTTTAGAAAACATTAAAAACGGGTTCCACAGACCCCGGACACCACACAAGGGTTAAAAGTCCCATGTCCCATAAAAATGTCACTTTATGAGGTTTTTTAACATTAATATGCGTTCCCCCAGCCTGCCTATGGTCCCCCAGTGGCTAGAAATGGCGATACATGTAAACCAAGCCCTGGTTATCCTGCTCTGCCTTTGAGAAAATAAAAGCTCAGATGGGCCGTTCTTGCCCCTTATGAGGTCATAAGGAGCAAGGTTACCTCCCCTTTCTCTGCTTTGTCCGCCCAGAGAATTTGGCCCGCCCATGAGAGAGAGACATCATGGCTTTCAATCAGCAAAGTGGCAGGTGGTCAAGGCAACACTCCCAGCCTCCACCTTGCCCCCCATCCCCTTTCTGCTCCTCAAAAGCTACAGACTCAGAAATGGCACATACTAAGGAAAGCTCATTGTGGGACTGGCTCTAGTGGCTGAAATTCTGCACCAAGACTGAATTTTAGGAAATAGACTTCAGATATGGTATTATGGGACCACTAAGGCCTATATAAAAGTATCCAAAGAGCACCTTTTCATGGGACCTTTAATTACACTGATGAAGCCAATATGACTCCAATCCACTACCAGCTTATTGGACTAAATTAACCTATTTTGACAATAAATAAATAGCTCTACAGTTCCCGATGGCCTGTGTATTGCAACCAATCAACAGCATGGCAGATTTGGCATTGCTCAAAGATTTAGCAAGAGCACCTCGATCTCACAATCACTGAATCATGTTTTTTCCTCATTTTTCCATTTCATAATTGGTCATCAAGGGCTCCTTTACAAGGCTGGACTGTTCAATTATTTATTGATATGGATCTTATTAGCCATCGTGTTGTCCTGGGGTCATTGTGACCCCAAATGAAATGTTTTGCCATCAAAATATGTTTTTTTATTCATCAAACGCTCTGAAAATATTGGTAATTGTTTACTACTATGCTCTTAATGATAAAAATAAAATAAAAAATTAAATAGTAAAAAGTAAGTAAATAGATTGAATTATGGATGTTTTACTGAATTTAATAACTTCTGGATGAAACACTGGTGCCTGGATAGCTCAGTTGGTAGAGTTGGTGCCCAAAGCAGCGGGCCAAGGTTTGACTCCGACCTGGGGCCCTTTTCTGCATGTCATTCCCTCCCTCTCTCCCCTTTCATGTCTTCAGCTGTCCTGTCTATAAAGGCCTAAAAATGTCAAAAAAATGATCTTAACCCTTGTGTTGTCTTCCCGTCAACTATGAAAAGACGTTTTGGTCTTCCATTCCTCCCAGTGACGGACGTTGCATGCCACCATAGTCTCCAATTAATGACATAGGTCCACTTGTCTTATTGGCCTTAAATTTCAAATTAAATAAAAAAAAATGGTGTTAATGTGTTGAAGTTGAATGAAGTTATTATTAACTTAATACAGAATTAGGTGAAGTATCCACTAGATATTATTTAAATAACAGTAAAACAAGATTTTGACCCCAGAGGACAACAGGTCCTTATGATTATGGTGATTATGTGATGTAATTAAAAAAATTCAAATGATTCAAAAACAGCATCCTCACTAAACTTTGACACATACCACTCTGTGATAAGTCAAATAGTCAAAATAATATTAGGCCTAAAATAATTCATAGTTTCATTTTATTTTTTACTCAAAAACAGGGTATACTTTTATGTAAACAAGGTCTATTGGCTCTAAATTCCAAAATGAATGGGGAAAATGTGTAGTGGTGGCTTGAACTGAATTAAGACAAAAGGTGTAACACAAAATTGATTGACAATTTATATATGTATTAAATTACAGTCAAACCAGGTAGGGTCATTTTGACCCTGGAGGACAAAAGGTGTAAAGCATTCGGGAGGACAATACGAGGGTTAGGACAAATATGGAACCGCCTTGGGAGAAGCGTGAGGCTTCTGCACGGCTGCATGCGGTAACGCACGTCCGTATTTATAACAAGAAGAGTCTGTACAGGTGTGAGCCGCATGGTGTTATAAATCAGAATGTTCTTTTTGCATACAAAAATTCAGACTTTTTGGAGCACAACATTTTTCAGAATAGAACCTACGCAGAGTTTTATAAATGAGGCCCCTGGATTTGGTGCTTTTACTGAGTCTCAATAACGGCCCACTGGTGAGATGGAGAAGCCAGAGAGGTCTGGACAGTTGGCTTGGTTTCTCCTGCTGAATCATTCATACTTAAATGAACTGAGTTAAGGCAGCGAGTCAGTCCAGATCAGACCCAAACGCAGCGACCCTGTAAGGATCTGTTGATGCCATTTAGAGTCAGGAAGGCTGCTGTGCAGCTGGCCTGTGGAGATTCATTGCTCTTTTTATTTTATTCATAAGCCTTAACTCAGTCAGGTTTTGGAGTTCAAACACTTGAAAGTACAGTAACTGTTGTGCGTTTCTGAACTAGAGGCCAAATGTAGTGTCATGCAGCAGTCAGTATCTGAACATTAGTGTTAAAGAAAACCACAGGATCTCAAACATAGGGCTGGTTCAAAGGATGACTGTGGAGGGTTGTGGAGATATTCTGAAGTAGCTACTAAAAGTTTCAAATGCCAGGCAGTAAGGTGACAATAACTGAAGACAAACATGGTGAGCTTTGCAAGAATTTGATCAGCAACACATTGCTTAATATTTGGACTTCACACCCAACAACCGCCATAAAATAAAGGCATTTTACTAAGTGAAGTAATAAATGGAGTAATAATTTTATTGCGATTATGAATTTCAAACTGGCAGTGATTTCTAAACATCTGAAAACCCTAAAAAACTACCACTCTACCATTTCTTCCATTAGGACTTGTACATTGTACATGAGCTGCGTGGCTACAGGGTATGATAAGTTCCTGTAGCAGTTGCCAGAATAACTTTCTGCTCTTGCTAATAAAGCAGAAGGGTTCATCCTCTAATCTCTCACTTGGCCTGACAGAAAATTCTAACATTTAGAATATTATGATATGAATAATATGAAATGAATGAAGCTACCGGAGATGCATTATCAGTTATTACAGAATGTGAGGATCCACTTGCCTTTGATGGATCCTGTGTGTACAGAGCTACTGTTAGAGTGCTTCACTTTAGGTCAGCAAGGTAATCTCAAGCACCTTGGCCAAGAGCAAATACTAAACCTCTTAAATCCAAAGACAATGGAGGACTAATCCTTCACTTAACAAAGCTTAACACACGGGTCCTTCAGCTATCCTCTGAAATGAGCTTTTGTTACCACTCTGCTGCAATATTCCTCCACCCTGATCTTTATTTTGCAAATGGACAACACAGCGTCATTATTGCCACAGCACGCAACAATTATCTAATCTAACAGAAGAGCATTATGGAGTGTATCATTTGGTCACTGTGATATCCACCACTAGTCCTTGTTGTGCTGCTGAAAAACCTGCTTTTGTCCATCATTTTTCAAATGAAGTGACAAATAACCAAACCTCAGACCAAACCTTATGATTGATAAGCAGCAGGGGAACACCCACCTCTGAGACAAAAGACACAAGTTTTACTCCTAGATTTGACTTGATAGGAAATTTGGCCCATTTGGTCAAGAGCCTTGTGGCAGCTTGTTATGGGATTAGATGTTGGGTCAGCTGAGGTGGGGAGCTGCTAATGTTTGGCTGTGATTCACTCTGGTGAGACATGTTCAGCTTCCTTGTGTTTGGACTCAGAGCAGCAGTCAAAGAGGAGGGAAAAATGTGAAAAATATTTCACTAAAAAGCCTTTCTATTGTTTTTAATGTAAAGTATTTGTAGCAGCGTGTTGGGTTGGACACGTTTACAGCTCTCCTACATGTTGTAAAATGTTCTGACATAGGAATTCCCCATAGCTGATTTTGTTTGCAGTTGGTTAATAGTTTTTTCTACCCACACATACTGTATATACACACATAAACTTCTGGGTCTGCCCAAATTTCAGTTTCTGTCACTTTACTGCACTGCCTCAAGAGATTGGCAGTTGTAGCAAACCTATTAATTGAGTGAAGCTTATCTTTACCGATGTGACAAAGGATTTGTCATATCAGCTGCTGATATGACAAATCCTCCAACAATGGGTATGTGATGAGTCAGCTAAAATGATACATCCTGATTTTTATGCTTGTTTTTTTAAACAACCCAAACCGCTCAACTGATCCCTGGAAAACGCAAATCAAGCATTAATGAAACAGCAAGGGAACATCTGTCTCTGCCCCTGATGCCACATCAATACCATAGAAACAGTCAAGATGTGTTTTCTATCACAAATTTCTCTACACCTCATAATTCAACATGTCATTGTGCAGTGATGGTACTGCTGCTGGACCTGAGGCAACCTTTACTATCATTTCCACTGATGACCAACATTACTAAAGCCTTTCGAAGCCACAGCGTGTACCACCAACACCAAAAAACAAGCAAAGTACTATGCCTCTGTTGTGTTTAATTACAAAGCAACTGCTTGATGCTCCAATGGTTTCCAGGCATGCGTCACATTGTCCACAAAGAAATCATAAAAAGAGACATTCAGACACAAACACAAGACTAGAGCAGACCAGTGGTTTTCAAGTGGCTGTTTCTGGGAACATTTTATAAATATTTGTTTCAGTATTTGTGATCAGAATGTAAGGTTAAAGATATTGATTAAGGATCATGGGATCCACCTTAATCGTTCCAGAACTCTTTAGGCTATCTTTGAAAAACACAGCAGGGGGGACTGGTTTTTAAAATGACAAAAAGTGAGCCAAACACAGAGAAACAATGGATGCTTGTTATGATGTATTTTTGATTTATAACACAGACACAGATCAGTCAGGACGAGGGGGAGACAGAAGGACTGGGATGGGCATATCTTCTACCTGTAGTTCTAGTAGTCTGGTAGGAAGGGAGGTAATTACCGTAAGAAGGAAAAACCATCCAACCTGTTTATATCCTCTTCCCCAAGTAAGTGCTTAGGGAGGGGGGAATAACTCCCGGGGGAGATGGGAGGGAGGCCAGACTTGTATTCCAGAGTGCCACTGTTGATGGGGGAAGAGATATGATTTTCTGGAGAGAAAGCTGAGGAAGAAAAGTGAGAGAAAGTAAAAACAAAGAGCTGAAACATTTCCATGATGCCAAGAAAGTATTCCTGCACACTTAGTATTTCTAATTTGTTTAAAAAATACACCCATTTGGGGGTAAAACTTGGACTACAGTACTTTTTCTTTGGAGTGGTGTGAAAATGCAAAACATTTATATAAACGTAGAAGTTGCCTTTAACATAAAAATTCACTTTTAGAAACAATTTCTCAAAAAAAAAAACTAGCAGTGGCACCACTGTACAGCTTCAAATTCATTTCATGAGTGTACCTACACAATAAATGTTAAAGTGGGGGTTATGAACTCTTTTCCAGAGACAAATTTAAAGGGGAACTATTGTTTTTTTCAACCTGGATGTTTTTGTGTCTAAGTGACTGATGGGAACAACAATCTTTGAAACTGGTCCAGTATTAAGCGATATTGCTGCAGCGGCGAAACAAGATAGAGTGTAAGTTAATAAGACAATTGTCCAGCCTGTATTTGGCTCAGATTATTATTCTTATTATTATAAGTGTTTGACAACAACATAAAGGATCCCTTTAGAGATAAATCTTTAAAACCGCTTTAAGACCTTTCTCTTTAACCAGAAAAAGCTCTGAAGTTGCTAGCGCTAAACCCACCAGACTCCATTTAAAAAAAAGCAATACTTTTAGCGTCTATAGAGCCAACATATTTTCACATGTAAATTGGTAAACTTTATTTACCAATTTACCAGTTTAGTTCAACCAAAACTAGAGTTGTGATGGTTGGAAAAGTGGAAAGATGACCCAAAAAGGTTTTTCAAGCTGGACAATTGTCCCATTAACTTACATTGTAGCTTGTTTTGCTGCTGCCGACTGCAGCAGCTTTATACTGGACCAATGTCAAAGATTTTTGTTCCCATCAGTCACCAAAAACATAGGAAAATAGAGTCCAGGTAGAAAAAAACGGTAGTTGGAAAATGTATAACTAGCCCAGAGGGAAAATTAAAGAGGTTACTTGTCACCTGATTCTGCAGCTCTATGGTTTCTTTTAGCTCTTTGTTTTGGTAATTATATGTCAGGGTTGTGTGTGCTGCCAAAAATGAATGAATGTAGCTTTAACTTGTAAAGGTTTTGTGTAATTTGTGAAATCTAAATTATTCACAGTCATGATCTCAGTGCCAACAAATATTACATATTATCATATTACACATGACATACTTTTACATTTACTAAATAATCCTCTCTGCAGTCTGGTTACACGATTCTAACAGCTGATGAATAAACAGTTCAATTATAAGAGGAGAGGACTTACAGTGTGTGATATCAGGAGGCCCATAGGGATCTGATAGGTAGACATTGGTGGGCTTTCCCACCTTTAGGTAGACCACGTCCGATGTGTTCTTCAAAATAGCCACAGCCTCTTCATGAGACACTTCCTCCAGACTGTAGTTGTTCACCTGTCCAGACAGACAAAGTCCTTGTTTTTTCAATCAGCATTTATAGAGTTTTCGGACTGCTCACTTAAGATCAGACCTGCGTGCTCCCTGCCTCCAGGAGACTGGATTATGACAGATGGTGTTTGGGTAACAACACCAACAGTAGGAAGGTAAGTAAATTAAGCACTAGTTAAGGAAGAGCAATGCCCTCCTCAAGAGAAAGCTTGCTGTTATACTACTGAGCCAGTAGGTTACCACTGTCTTTCTTTCAAAATGTGCGCCATGGACTCATTTCACTTAATTATCATTTAGAGTGAAGCTGCAGAATCAGTCAGTGTGACTGATACACTGCTGGTTAATGTAGTGTACAAAGTGTAACCGGATGCATGGAATCACCACTAGTCTCTTGGATATCTGTCTTCATAATAACAGCCATTGCATTAACATGATAAATATGTTAAATAGGTTATTTATAAAACTTAGTAGCATGATTAGTGTGACATAACATTCCCCACCCCCTTGTTATTTGTCAGCACATCAAAAGCAAAATACACAAAAAAAAAAAAAAAAAATGACAGCCTGAGCAGTGGGAAAACAAATGATATTTCCTAGTTGTCCCATTGTCATCTCTAAAAATACAAAGGATAATTCCCAGGTTCAATTCATAGACTGTAAAAATACTAAACAGCGCATTCAACAATTCTGCAACACCACTACATCACCAAAATTATTTAAATAAAGTAACCAATGCTAACACAAAGGTCATGTTTTCCCCAGATTGTTGTATTAGGTTACTTAACAATGAAGAGAGGTTTTCATCTTTCTAGTTACTCTAGTGTGTTCAATATTCCAATGTTTCCAAGGTTCATTAAAGATGTACTGTATTTTCATGTTTAATAGTATGGGAAAGTATACTTGTAATAACATCTATTTCATGAAATATCCATCTGCAAGGTGAAAGCTCTTAAAATGGAACTCCAGTGTGTACACACCATTATCAGCCTGTCTCCTACTTGTAGCCGGCCATCCTTCTGTGCTGCCCCTCCATCAATGATCTTGGTGACGTATATGCTGTTGTCTCCAGGAATGTGCTGGTTTCCAACTCCACCTGCAATACTGAAGCCAAGCCCTGTGTGTGTGTGTGTGTGTGTGTGTGTGTGTGTGTGTGTGTGTGTGTGTGTGTGTGTGTGTGTGTTTGTGTATGAAAGTAGTTGGTTAGTTTCTGGGTTGTGTGTATGACCAATTCACGTTAGGCATCAGAGACATCCACATTATGTGATGATCATGTATCAAGATATATAGCATATATATCTAAATAATAAATTTAATCAGAAGTTTTTCTAAATATTGCATATTTTAAAGCTTTCTAACCAACACAAAGCAATACTGTCTCCCGCTGCACCATTATGTACCAACATTGTTTTTTATTGAGCCAGGGAAAACCCTGTTCAGCTAAACTGACTGAAATTGACTGAAATCAATGTGACACAATCTGTGTGTGTGTGTGTGTGTGTGTGTGTGTGTGTGAGTGTGTGTGTCTGTGTGTGTGTGTGTGTCTGAGCCCACCTTTTGGTCCTTTGATGAGTTTGATCTCGATGACGGTCTCCAGCATTGGCCTGCGGCGCCGCACATACAGCCGAACAATAGAACCTGCAACCTTCAGGGCTTCTACTGCTTTACTGTGAGAAACTTCAGACACGTCTGCATCATTCACCCGCAGGATGCAGTCATTAACTCTGGAAGAGGAACAGTGTAGATTAGTGATCCTTATTATTGGTAATAATTAGGAACAAGGCTACACTCATATATTATCAGTCTTCTATCAGTCAAACAAAACTTCTGAAGTTGCAAAAAATTCAGCTTTTATGGTTCACATGATGTTGACTATTTTTTATTGAGAACTGTTCTATCACAATACAGATAAGTGTTAAAAGGTTGACAATAATAATATTATGCTTAGAAAACAACAACTTAGACACACAACAACACAGAATGGGCTTAATTGAATAAGTGGTAACACGTTTGCACTTTATGCACTTTTTCATTTATATGTACAGTATGTCTGTGATATGTGACAGAGACACAGAGTGGGTTTGACTATGAGTGTGAGCACACAAGTGTGTAAACATCAGAGTCAGCGAGCGGCTCAGTTTGAACTCCCCTGAGGTGTTGACCAAATCATCCATGCCCTGGCACTCAAGGACACAACTTTCCTGAGGGTGTTCATAGGGACCAGCTGGGACCCAGCACACACACACACACACACACACACACACACACTTCCACCATTGGGAAGCAGAGCAAAAATGTCATGTCTTCTTGAATATATATATATATATATATATATATATATATATATATATATATATATATATATATATATATATATATATAAATAATATATAATATATATAAAAATGTATTTGTGGAAGTAAAAGTAACAATGTTATTTCTTGCATGTTATCAGTATATTGACTGTTGTGGGTTACAGATGGCCGGAAAAAGTAATTAAACTAAACAAAACTAAAACTAATTTGTCAATAAATGACAAATAATGAAAAGCTCTGAAGAACTCAGCTTAAAAATGTAAATATGAATTGAGAATGTGTATTATATATAGCTTAATAGAAATCTTTCAGAAATAAAATGGTGGGGTTATTGTGGGTTTAGTCCTGACTACATCCATACCTCACCAAACCAACAGACTCTGTGAGAAACTCTAAAAATGCTCCAAGCAGTCCCTTAAGCCGAGCCGGTGCATTAAGTATGCTTAGTGCTCTGCTACAGTGTCCCAGAGCAGTGACAGGAACTGTGTCTGGCTTCTATAATGTGAAAACCAAATCCCTATTAGACCTCCTTCCTCACAGAGATTAGACTTCCCCTCCATCCATAATGCATTAATCTTGATGCCCACCTACACTAAGAGGGGTGACCATCAATTAGGCTAAGTGTGATTTATGCCCGGACTGCTTCTTCTGCTATCGGCTGGAGATTGACGCTGTGCTTGCATTACGCTCCGCTCTAGCATCTGTGATCTGACAGTAATGCTCCAGAGCTGCAGCTTGGAAAAAGATCAGGAGCTGGCCTAAAACCAAAACCTGCATTATCCATCCATTATCCATTACTGCTATTTAAGAAAATAAATAAAAAAGGATTTTTTATTTATTTTGTTACGGCCAATGTGCACATATCAGATCGTGCAGATATAAATACCGGTAGCAAATCTCTTTTGAGTTTGAGTTATGTAACGTGCTAGCGTGATATTGTTTATTTTTTGTAATTTAAGTTTGTAAAATGTAGATTATTCCACAACATATTCCAGACCAATAGCTCCATGTGCTATTGACTCGTTAAGGTCCAGCGTGAAAGTTCGCTTGGGCCGAGAATTTACCATGTCCTAGTCTACATCCTCGACGTTCTAACTTCCGCGACTTTTTGCCGATGTCCATTTCCTTCCACTTTCTTTGTGTTGGTTTTCTAAACTCTGGTGGATTTATGAGGACTGTTGTTAACTGCTCCTCAGATTTCTGCAGGATAAATCCAGACTGCTAGCTAGACTATCTGTCGAATCTGAGTTTTCTGTTCCACGGCTAAAACAACCTTTGAACGTACACATGTTCACCAAAACAAGATCCTTCCTGATACTATTTCACAGAGGCACCGTTACTCCGCACGGCCCTTAGCACCACCAAAGATGATTGTGATTGGTTTAAAAAAATGCCACTAAACCAGAGTGTGGACTAGCCAGATGCTGTACAGGAGAGTCTGGCAATGCAAGACTATGTGAAGCCAAAAGAGTGAGAAGAGACTCAGGCATAACTATAAAAACAAATGCTCTTGTAAATAAACAGAAGTTTAATTTGTGTTATTTCTGATTATAGTTTATATTCATGCTAATGGACAAAAATTGTTAAAAAGAACTGATCATTTGTTAATAGATAAAATGAGTTTACAGGATTTATATAAATAAGAGGCAATAAGAGGAAAAACTGATAAGAGGAGTTTCCGCAAGCCTTCCCTGAACCATTATAACTGTACAGTCCTTAATCTGCTTAAAAATGAATGACACACCTACAGAACAATAATACTACTGTATAATATATGTTTCATACAAAAGCTTTCTGAGGGTAGATTACCCAGTGCAGTAGTGGAGCAATACGCTGTGACATATCCATTCCCCAGTGGAGTGGTGAGTGGGGAGAGAGATTATCTTTCAGTCATCCTCTTAAAGAATATTTCTTTTCTGACATTCTTTTGAGACGTGCAAGTTTCTCCATGTTTTTCTCCCTGTCAGGTCTGAAAACTTGTCACGTTATCTCTTATTTAAAACCTGTGTGGGGTAGTGTAATTGACTGACCTCAGTCGTCCATCCTCTGCTGCGGCTCCTCCAGGGATGATCTTGGTAATGAAGATGCCAGGGTCGTCCCCGATGTGTGGGTTATCTGTGCCTCCGGCAATGCTAAAGCCCAACCCTGAGTTACCCTGTGGCCGTCAGTGAAGAAGAAGAAGGCAGTGAAAAATGATTCCTGCTGCTGTTATAATATTAATGAAGAAACAACCAATTGTTTGTTACTTTTACATTGAAGATAATGTTAATGCTGATGTAAGTGCATATGTTGCAAATTAACTAAACCATATTTCTTAAATATTTATATATTGCAGTCGTTCCCAACCTTTTGTGTCTGACAGCCCTATCAAATGAGCACCCCTTCATCAACGGTTGACCAACACATATTTATATCCTGATTGAAAAACTGGGTTGTTAAGTGCATTGACCATATCACCGATGGGTGTGCCACAACTGTCTTTGATCAAACAAAGACAAAACTGATGGAGTTGTTTTAAGACAATTACAAAGTCAGCCTATTATCACCTTAAGAAAGCATAAAGGGTTAAAGGACTTACATGTCTCAACTACTGTAACAGTGTCTTTACAGATCACCCTAAAAAATCAAGCAGACAGCTGCAGGTAAGTCAGAATGCTGCTGCTCCAGTTCTCACTAAAACTAAGGAAGTGGATCACATCACTCCAGTTCTGTCAAGTCTTTACACTGGCTTCCTGTCTCTTAAGTTTTTTTTTAAAGTAAAGCTGCCTTTCCTTGACTTGCCTTCATCGACACCGTTGTCATGTTCCAAATGTGTTTATTTGATCTGATTTTAAACTAGATATTTTTATTATTATTAACTACTGTATAATCAACACTCTTTCAACATATCTCCTAGAAACTGGACTCCCTGATTTACAAGCACCACTGGTTGCACTGTGCAAACAAAAACAAAATGCCTTAGAACGCATCATTGCCTTTAAATTATGAATTTATTATACCATCCTTTTCTAAATGTTAACCTTTAATTCCATTGAAAACCACAGTTAACAATTTCTTTAAAAGTCAATGAAATAATGATGCATGATTTAACAGTATGGCTTTGTAGTGTCACTGCTCTCAGTATGATGACAAAGCGGTCAGAGGTGTAAAGTCTTCAGTTTGCCATTACAAAATGGCTCTGGCATTCTGCTGTAAGTCCAGATCCCCACCTTTCTCTTGACTTAACCTGGCTCTTTATCATCATGCCATCCATGAAATATTGTATTTATAAGGCAGCGGGATCAAAACATGTCTTTCAGATCAGGAGCTGCACTTCAGTTCTGTAAATAAAATCCCCTGGATGCCCACTCACAAAATGAAAGCCAAGCTTTGATTAAGTGATGACTTTGGTGTTAAATGATGGGAATAGCAACTTCTCTTGATTACAAATCCCACTGAGTGTCCCTGCCTGAGTGAAAAAACAGTGTTCTCTAGGGCAACAAGAGTACTAGCCAAAGACCTGTCTATGCTCGGAGACTAAAATCTTATGCCTGACGATAAATATGGAGGTCCTGGAGTAGGCCTATGGATAGAGGCTGACTACTGTCTGTATTAAATCGACAGCGCTCTCCTTGTTGGTTGGTTGTGGCATTCACCTTTGCTGTTGGTCTGGCTATGTCTCTGCTCCTGGTTGTATTGGAGCTGTCAAAACTTCTACTCTGTGTCTGTTAGTATCCACTTGGTCAATATTTTCCACAACAGTGACATGGAGATTATGCAAACTATTCCACATCTGCATTAGCACACAAATTGTTTTATAGAGTTGTCCGAGATAAAACAGTTTCATGATGTTTGTCTGCATATTAAATAATCTGCATTTCATTTGATAATGTTTGTTGCTGCTCTGGCGTTTTTGACGGCAGGGATCGCCCGGTTTCCCAGCATTGGACGCTAGTGGGCTTGCCACTAGCAGTTATTAGTTTCTCTTCACTGAGCACCGACAAGCAAAGAACACAGGCTCCGCCCTCCTACAACCACGATGGCTGCACCTGATTGGACAAACGCTACACGTGGGGCCGTCTGCTGACGGATTTCAAAACAGAACAACGCGGCTCGTGCTTTCTCTTATTTTATGAAAATACTTCAGTGCAATGTGTTTCTAAAAACATTTAGCGAGAAAAAGGCAATACAGTTGCTGAATCTGTCTTAATTGTAGATCAACAGCGGTCAGTTTAAATGATTTTCATGACTTTTTCCAAAGGTGTAGAGTCGAGCTGGCCGCCCTTGATTTGCATAAAGTAGCCTGGATTTAACTTTATGCAATCAGGAGCAGGCAACTCGATGCCCCAATTAGAAAAAGTTGCCATGACGCTGTATGTGACAACAAATGTTGTAGCCAAACACGCGTGACATCATTTAGAGCACCTTTAAGAGCTACGTAGAAGCCATGTTAAATTTATGATCATGGAAATTTCTTTGTGATGTTTTTAAAACAAGGTATTTTAGGTCAGGACAGGAGTTATGTAGTTTTAGCAGTACATGTATGCTGTTTAATTATTGACATTGCCTTCATACGGTGGTATGAAAACACAGTTCTAAAAGCTTGTATGGGACAATAAAAGTCCTGACTAGTTACACACAATTCATACTAAGAGAATGAATGCAAAGTCCTCCCACATCCATTTCATATAGTAGCTCATAATATATACTCAGAGTTCACAGAGTGTAGAGCCTCTCCTGAGGCAGCACGGATGTTTCCACTTCCCTCTATAATACCTTGCATCTTATTTTAATGTCTTCAGGAGAGCATTTCACTGTACTACAGTGCCGTCAATGTTCCCATAGATTAACACAGCTGTAAGGTACTCACCCGCTCTAGAGTGATTTCTTCAAACTCATATTCAATTTCTGTGCCATTGACCTGAAGAAACAGAAAACAGATTGAACCAAGACATTCACTCCAGTTTTTATACAGTACCTTCAAACATTGCTTTAAAATAAAAATGCACTAATGCGCAAAGGTGACAAAAGCCCAAAAAAAAATTCTTGGAAAAAATAAATAAATTAAAAGGGAAAGATGGTGGGTGGGGTTACGTTTCAGTGACATGTAGGACAAGAACATGACATAAACCCCGGTCTCCTGGGTGAAAGTCCTGTGTCGTTTGACCCATCCACCACCCCTGCCAACCTATCCTACGGTTTTCTGGTCTTTCATTCCTCTCACTACCGTTCTCTCTCTTCATACTACGCCATCTTACAGCGCAGCGGTCAAGCTGCTGCTCTGCACGGTGTGTTCCATTCAGATGCTAAAGCATGCTTTTTGCGCCGGTATCTGACGCTGAAAGACATTGACCACAATAAGGCCAGCTCTACATAATGAAATTAAAAATGGGGCTGACATGTGTTTTCCACAGCCAGTGGTGCTTTCTGTACGAAGCAAGAGCCATCTTGAGGGAAACAATTTAAGGTGATTGTTAATCAACATTTGCTATTTCTGGAACATGGAGGTTAGCTACAGAAGAGTCAGTCTCATCCTGTATCTCACTGAGATGATTAATTAGCAGCGAGCACTTCCGTCATTATGCATTCATTACAGGAATAGCACACAAGCATATGAGACACTGCATATCATATTCCCAGTTGGACATAATTTTTAAGCAGCATCAGATGTTATTATCAGAAACATGTGATTGAAGCAGGCAAGACCTGAGGACTAAATTAGCAACAACAGTAAAAGATATGCATGAGCTAAAAAATAAAAAATACAAATAAAATTAGTTGTCTTGCAGGAAGAAAAGGCTGCAAAAATAAGTATAGTAATTGGCTGAGGCCAATTTGTTCAACTGCACTACAGCTTGATTCATTTGTTTTAGCCTCAAATAGTAGAAGGTTATTAGAAAGCCTTGTGCTGGTCGTTTATTAATCCATAACTAATCCATAGACATCCATAACTAATTGTTACTAAGATAGTTAGTCAATCAAAATGGACTAACACACCACACATACTATCTCAAGTCAAACTCTGTAATAGAGCATAGAGGAAAAAAGATTATTTATTAAATTTGCTCCTACTCAAGTGTGCTTTAATCTGCTGGAGGTATTGATCTTCTACTGAAAAGACTAATAGGTGCATTAAAGAATCCACAGAAATTCAAACTCACATAAGGAGCTGACTCCAAAGTGTCTGTGTTGACGATTATCGGGGCAGGGCTGGCCTGTAAGAAAGACAGAGAGGGGAGGGGGAGAAAAGGGGGAGACACAGGTTTTAGTGATAGAGAGACGCCTGGTCCCACCACTGTCCTACTTTCCATGAGTGTATCAGGCTTGTGGATCTCCGTATTATCAACAATTTAACAGACTTCCATTTGCTGAATGGTTCCCTCTTATGCACAGCACTCTGATACAGTTGTTGAATAGGTTTAACAGGAGAGAGGGATGAGAACACGGGGAAACGAGTGGACATAGTGAGTTTCTATTGTGCAAATATGCCTTACTGACAACAAAGACCACTTATAATTCATTCAGCTAGCAGCTTGTGTTGAAATGTGCCATCAACGCCTGCCAAAGATAAATCACCTTCACATTTTATTGACACCAATGGTAAGGTCAACTAACAACTTTTGGGCCCAATCTTGCACCGGAATTAGGAAAATGCTCCTAGGCTTTTGCACAGCACGCACACTATGCTTGTTACACACACAGAGACACAGCAGCACACAAACATGCAAAAGATTAAAAATAATAATATTATGGTGCAAATGAACCATCATAATAGCAATGCTCCAAGGTCCAAATGCGCCTGGCTTTTAAAGGGAATGGGAGATGACCTCTGATTGGTCGATTGCATGTCATGCCCTAAACACACCTACGATTAATAAAGACACCAAGTACAACCCTTTTGAACCATGTAGCTGGACCCTTTTTCCGCCATCAAAATAGCATAAGTGGATTTTGGACATGCCCCAAATGTACCTGCGCCATGCGCTTCACACTTAGATCATTAAAATAGGGCCTTTCAAGTTCAATACGTCTTTCCTTTTCACCTGTTATGGCTCTGTAGCACTGCTCTATAGTCTGTATTGGAAATTTGACCTCCAGTCAGGGAGAAATATTGCATTCATAAACTTTGCAATCTGAAATTAAACCAATGTCACACAGTGCATGCAAAATGCTTTCTCCTGATGGCCTGTAGAAAGAGAGCAGATGGTTAAAGGCAGGACTAAGAGAGGAACTCTGATTTTTGGGCACAACATGAGAGCCGTAAACAATAAGCCTGATGAATGAGATGATTCTCAAGGATGCATTCAGAGATTCCTTTGAAATTCATCCTTTGATTTTGTCCCTACAAGATGAATAGAACTCAAACCAAAAAAGGGAAAAAAAACAAAAGAAAGGGCTAATCATTCTCCTATGAATAATTAGAATGAAAAAATAATTTAATGCATATCAAGTAGTAGATCATATTGTGTGCAAAGATGAGAGAGCACATAACTGAAGATCTGTGAATTTTAAAACAGTTACCTAATCTGGTCACAAATCCTAGGCCGGAAACATATTTTACATGTGATGTGACGTCACCGTGAGCTAGAAGGATTATTCCACTGTATGCCGTTTCTATACACATAGAGATATACTGTATGTCAGTGCTGTTGGGTAGTGTCATAGCAGCGGAGAGAGTGTGTGGCCGCTGTGCAGCTGACTGACATGATGCTGTGAAAGACGAGATGCTTTGCTGGGTCATCAGTGCAGCGACAGCACATTTCATCAGTAAGAGACTCAGCCTGTCCACTCATGTCTCCATCACAAATGGCTACATCACCCCATTAGACTGCACGCTATAGAACTGTCTGCTTCTTTATAGTACTTGTAGAGTAACCTTTTGGGGAATCAAATTAAATCAATGCCAGGGATGAACTTTTTTTGGTTTGGACCGATTATTGACCCTGGCTGATTATCGGCCCATTTTTAGATTATTTCTATCTGCGTTTTAGTTGCCTGATAACCAATAAAGTTAATGAATTTGGCTTGTGCATGAGAATGTGCGTACATTTAGACAGATACACAAACTAACGCTACTCTAAACCATGTAAGCATGATTAATAGTTAATCGTTCCTGAAGACATGCTTTTTTGTTTGTATTTTAAAAAAAAGCTATCTATTGCTTTCAGTGTAAATTATGTCATTGATGCTTCTATTTCCTGTCGTTCCTACTACTGCATCAATGAGCACCTGTGGCTCTTTTAATTATATCCAATTGTAATTAATCTCCATTAATAATGAACTGTTGGTAACATTTATAAAGATCACACTATTGTTATATTTTTGGAATCTATCTGCTTCTGTAGCGTTTCTTGTACAAGCCCCATTTAAACGTCAAAATGTAAGCCTCCTGCAGGAGATGTAAGCGTGCGTTTTCCTTCATTCTAAGATGTTTCAGTTATTTTATACTATTTTTAAGTACTAAAATGTAAAAATCACTTTAATTTTTCATTTCAATTTCATTAAGTTATCTCAGGACACTTTTAAAGTAATTCTAGACCACACTCTCAGCTCAGCACATAAATAGACCAAACTACAAAACCGTTCATCACAAAACTTGCTTCATATGTCCACATAAGTACATGAAACACATCTTGAAATTTCCATTCAAACTAGCGAGCGCCACGAATGCAAATGTGTATTTGGCTGCATGGATTCATTCATCCAGCACTCTATAATATTATTATTAAATACGTAGATTGATATGCATGTTAGAAAATAGTGTTTTTCCGAGATAATTCTGAGCCCCTTTAAGATCCAAAGGTTTGGTCCCAGGTGCTACCAATGTCCTGACTGAGACTGCCAAACACAGCCCTGTGATAAATGTAAATAGACTGTATTTATATAGCGCTATATTGTCTTAATGACTACTCAATGCGGTTTACATAGTACAGGAACCACTCACCATTCACACACATTCATACACTGTGGCCGAGGCTGCCGTACAAAATGCCACCTGCTCATGAGATAAACACTCACACACATTTACACTCCAATGGCGCAGCATCTGAAGCAATTGGGGGTTCAGTGTCTTGACCAAGGACACTGTTACATGTAGACTGCACGCTTAGGTATCAAACCACCAACCTTCCGACTGGTTGACAACTCCTCTCTGACTCTCTGTTTTAACGGTCAGTCATCTCAAACCATGAGGCTTTATTTACAATTCAAAATTGCCTTTATCTCACAAACAAACACATGGCTTGCACAAACATATACACATTGTCAAGAAAACATTTTGTGTTAATCTTATCAAATCCACATTGTTGGCACAGCAAGTATAGCACATCGCACACATTAACAAACCAAAGTGTCAACAGTTCAAATTCTGACGTCAATCTGGCATTTTAGTTTTAATTGATTTAAAAGCTTTAGTGTGTGACAATTTGATATGAACAAACATCCATTACATTCAAATTGTCAAATGAGTTGCTACAAAGCTAATTAAGACTATCAGCTCCACACAGACCTCTCTGTATTTCTCAGTATCACTACTCAGAAGATTGTGTCGTCCAGGGACTTTCCTGGGCAGAAATGCGAGTGACGATAATGACCTCTTCTCAAGAGTCCATCATGTTTTTTTAATCCTCCGTGTCCTCCATGGCTAATACCAACTGTGCAGAGGAGGGGTGGAGGGTGGAGAGGGAGGAGGTGGGGGTGCACAATCACAGAAGGCTTGTCTCATGTGGCTGTGCCGACAGTGTTGTTGTCAATACTTAGAATTCCTCATGGGGAAGACAGAAACTACAAACAATAGCTTTAACTAAGCCAAATATATTTTCTGCTATGCTGAAACAAAAAAATTTAAAAGCAAATTAAAACAATTTTGTTGCCTAAGAATGACATTAACATTTTTTTATCCTAATTGATTTTCCATGTCATTATGTGCAACATATTTTTAGGATGGGAGCTTAGGGGCCATGAGAGGCTGACATATGGCTTTCCTCTGGATGGGTTCCTTTCACGGATTGTATTTATTTTACTATTTGTATGTTTATGTATATTACTTATGCATGTTCTGTACCCCTATATGCACCTCTAATCAAATGAATTTTGTCATTTAGAAAGTGAAGACAAATTGGATCTAAATCAGACTCTCGGATATTTGACATAAGTAATAACTTTAAAAAAGTGGACTTGAAAGAAGACAGAACTCATGGCCTTTAAATTTCTCTCTGTGTACTTTAATTCTGGTTTGTTTATGGTCGCCCCAGTTAACTTTCTTCTCTATTCTCTACCCTATGAAAACAACAAAAACCTCATCATGTTGAGATTAAAATAGAAAACTCCATTACAGAATTAGAGCTGTTTTATTTCTCTCCAGCAAAGCAAATTTAAGAAAGTTTGCCTCATTAGAAAAATACATATCTGTGAGCACTCTTGGCATATATATATATATTCAGTAAACATACCCAGCTTTTACATTAGATTATAGATTATAGATTTAACAATGTCCCCAGTTTGTGTTCATCTCAGCATTTCCTAGCTTAATCCTAAAGCATGTGGATTCAATTGAATTATGAAAGTAATGTACTACTCATTTGAATAAGAGTCTGAATTGTGTGTCAGTCTGAACATCACAGATACAGACAGTGACAAAGAGAATGACTGACTTAGTGACTAAACAAAAAGAGAAAGATTATAGTTGGCTAGCCGTTTGTCATGAATCTTACTCCTGTCACTTGATGCTTTCTGTTGACCTCTGCATGTTGCTTCGCCAGAAGTTGTGCAGGTCATCAGTGTAGAAAGGCATTCCAGGCTTGTAACAACAAAACAAACTATATACTGTACTTATTCATCACATACAATGAAGTGAAACTGAATTACTTCATTGAACCCCTCCTAGGAATTAGGAGCAGTAGACAGCTACATACAGCATCTGGGGAGCAGTGTCTTGCTCAAGAACAGATGACATGTGATCATAGGAGCCTGGGATCGAAACGCCAATCTTATGGTTGAGGGGCGACCACTCAACCTCAGATCCACAGCCACCCCTATTAGGCCTGCACGATATTGGAAAAATCTGACATTGCAATATTTTTTCCCCCTGCGATATACAGTGAGGAAAATAAGTATTTGAACACCCTGCTATTTTGCTAGTTCTCCCACTTAGAAATCATGGAGGGGTCTGAAATTGTCATCATAGGTGCATGTCCACTGTGAGAGACATAATCGGAAAAAAATATCCAGAAATCACAATGTATGATGTTTTAACTATTTATTTGTATGATACAGCTGCAAATAAGTATTTCAACACCTGAGAAAATCAATGTTAATATTTGGTACAGTAGCCTTTGTTTGCAATTCCAGAGGTCAAACGTTTCCTGTAGTTTTTCACCAAGTTTGCACACACTGCAGAAGGGATTTTGGCCCACTCCTCCACACAGATCTTCTCTAGATCAGTCAGGTTTCTGGGCTGTCGCTGAGAAACACAGAGTTAGAGAGATATGCTTCTTACAGAGCCACTCCTTGGTTCATCTTCAATGCTCTAACTGAGGGAAGGAGGTTGTTCCCCAAAATCTCGCAATACATGGCCCCGGGCATCCTCTCCTTAATACAGTGCAGTCACCCTGTCCCATGTGCAGAAAAACACCCCCAAAGCATGATGCTACCCCCCCCCATGCTTCACAGTAGGTATGGTGTTCTTGGGATGGTACTCATCATTATTCTTCCTCCAAACAAGGTTAGTGGAAGTATGACCTAAAAGTTCTATTTTGGTCTAATCTGACCACATGACTTTCTCCCATGACTCCTCTGGATCATCCAAATGGTCATTGGCAAACTTAAGACGGCCTTGACATGTGCTGGTTTAAGCAGGGGAACTTTCCGTGCCATGCATGATTTCAAACCGTGACGTCTTAGTGTATTACCAACAGTAACCTTGGAAACGGTGGTCCCAACTCTTTTCAGGTCATTGACCAGCTCCTCCCATGTAGTTCTGGGCTGATTTCTCACCTTTATTAGGATCATTGAGACCCCACGAGGTGAGATCCAGCATGGAGCCCCAGTCCGAGGGAGATTGACAGTCATGTTTAGCTTCTTCCATTTTCTAATGATTGCTCCAACAGAGGACCTTTTTTTCACCAAGCTGCTTGGCAATTTCCCCGTAGCCCTTCCAGCCTTGTGGAGGTGTACAATTTTGTCTCTAGTGTCTTTGGACAGCTCTTTGGTCTTGGCCATGTTAGTAGTTGGATTCTTACTGATTGTATAGTGTGGACAGGTGTCTTTATGCAGCTAACGACCTCAAACAGGTACATCTAATTTAGGATAATAAATGGAGTGGAGGTGGACATTTTGAAGGCAGACTAGCAAGTCTTTGAGGGTCAGAATTGTAGCTGATAGACAGGTGTTCAAATACTTATTTGCAGCTGTATCATACAAATAAATAGTTAAAAAAATCATACATTGTGATTTCTGGATTTATTTTTTTAGATTATGTCTCTCACAGTGGACATGCACCTACGATGACAATTTCAGACCCCTCCATGATTTCTATGTGGGAGAACTTGCAAAATAGCAGGGTGTTCAAATACTTATTTTCCTCACTGTATATTACTGTATAAAAAAGAAATAGTACTTTTTAAAAGATGACATAAATAGCTCTATTCGGAAATAATAAATCATTCTCGACTACTGCAGTGATTTTGTAGGGGAGTGCATCTACATAGAAGATAAAAATGAAAAAGGATCTTTAATGTGAACCCTTCTTTGTTGAACTTTAATGCTTTACAAACACCAAAGCAGACTAACGTTACTCTTCTGAAGTGATTTTGGAGAGGGACATTAGGTAGAAATACGCTGGTTGACTAGCATGACACCATTGTATTCATATAATAATCAATCCAGGCTAACGTGAATGACAGTGACTGCATGTTGCTTCCTTTAAATTTCAGGTTGTGGTCGACTAGCGGGGCCAGCTCGTTAGTTTGATAAATTGATCAGACCTGCACTAGCAACACACTGTGTATCCAAGAACAATTAATCAGTGGAAATGATGTTAGATCAGACACAGACTTCTGTAGTAGATTAGTGTTACGTTTCCAGAGTTGCGGCTCCAAAACAGACGGACTTCTTGTTTCTTTAGGCCTAACTATATTAGCTTTAGCCTGGCTGGTAGCAGTTTTCTGCTTGTTTCTTTAGATTAGATTAAACTTTATTGTCATTACACAGGTACAAGTACAAGGCAACGAAATGCAGTTTGGGTCTAACCAGAAGTGCAATAGCAGTAAGTGCAGGATATACAATGGTTCCATGAGTGCAGGACATGGATATGTACTGAATAAGTATGGAAATGAATACTATTATAAACAGAATTTTACAGATTTTACAGATTTGTCCTATGAATATAAAATATAGATAACAAGTATTGTGAGCAAGATTTACGGCTGGATATGTGCTGAATATAATATACAGTTTTGGTATTACTATAAGTAGAGATTTTACAGATATGTACAATGAACATAATATGAGCAAGATTTACAGGTGAGTATGTACTATGAATATATATACAGGCGGCTATTATAGACAGAATTTTTACAGATAGATATAATAATTTAGGCTAATTGTAGCAGTATAACAATGATTTAAGGTAGTACAAATAAAGTTTGGGCAGAAGCTATCCGAATTAAAGTGCAGTGGAAAGTAATTGCACATTACAGTTAAGGTGCGGTAATGCAGATGTATATGTAAACAATTGGTACTGTAAATAAACAGTCAGCAGTGCAAATTGAAATGTAAGTATTGCAAAAAAGGTAAGTAGTGCAAAAAAAAGATGCCGATATAGACAGTTGTTACTGTAGTAACAGTCAGCAGTGCAGGTGAACAGATAACAAAATGGAGGCAAGTGTGAGGAGGGAGAGGAGAGTCAATCAGTGTATGAAGGGAAGTGGGATTAATGAGGGTTAGAGTTCAATAAAGAGACAGCTCTAGGGAAAAAACTGTTCTTTAGTCTGCTGGTCCTGGTCCGGAGGCACCTGAACCGCCTGCCGGAGGGCAAGAGAGAAAACAGTCTGTGGGCTGGGTGAGAGGAGTCCTTAAGGATGCTGCGAGCGCGATGCAGACTGCGTTTCCTCTGGATGTGCTCGATGGCGGGTAGTGTAGTCCCGGTGATGCGCTGGGAGGTTTTCACCACCCTCTGCAGTGCCTTGCGCTCTGCAACAGAACAGTTCCCATACCACACTGTTGCACAGTTGGTCAGGATGCTTTCTATTGCACCGCGATAGAAGTTCACCAGGGTAGTCGGGGAAAGCTGATTCTTCCTCAGTGTTCTCAAGAAGAAAAGGCGCTGGTGAGCCTTCTTGACCAGGCAGGAGGTGTTGGTTGACCAGGACATGTCCGCCGAGATGTGGATCCCCAGAAACTTGAAACTGGAGACACGCTCAACAGCCATTCCATTGATGTGGATGGTGTCGTGCGTGCCTCCTGACTCTTTTCTGAAGTCCACGATGAGCTCCTTGGTTTTGGTGGTGTTGAGGAGCTGGTTATTTTCAGTGCACCATGTGGCCAGGTCCTTGATCTCTTCTCTATAGGCAGTCTCATCGTTGTTGCTTATGAGACCAATCACCGTAGTGTCGTCCGCAAACTTGATGATGGAATTAGATTCGTACACAGGCTTGCAGTCGGAGGTGAAGAGGGAGTAGAGAAACGGGCTTAGCACGCAGCCCTGTGGTACACCAGTGTTGAGTGTGATGGACGTGGAGCAGTTGGAGCCTGATCGAACATTCTGAGGTCTGTTGGTCAAGAAGTCCAAAATCCAGTTGCACGTGGAGGTGGTGATGCCCAGGCCTCCAAGTTTGGCTATTAGCTTAGCTGGAATGACAGTGTTGAATGCTGAGCTGAAGTCAACAAACAGCATGCGTGCATAAGTGTTCTTATTGTCCAGATGTGTGAGCATAGAGTGCAGTGCCATGGAAACTGCATCCACATTGCTACTATTGCTACGGTAGGCAAACTGGTGTGAGTCCAATGTGGATGGTAGCGAGTCTTTTAGGTGCGCCAGGACCAGCCGCTCAAAGCACTTCATTACGATGGGTGTGAGTGCTACAGGGCGGTAGTCGTTAAGGCACTTCGGGCTGGAGTGTTTTGGCACTGGCACAATGGAAGTGCATTTAAGGCATGTTGGTACAGCTGCTGGGCAAGAGACAAGTTGAAAATGTCTGTAAAAACCCCAGCGAGCTGCTCCGCACATGCCCTGAGTCCAGGGATGTTATCTGGTCCAGCAGCCTTGTGCGTGCTGATTCTGCTCAGTGCCTTGCAGACATCTGTGGAGGAGAGTGTGATTGGCGGGTGGTCGGCTGAGGGTTTGAGCTTGGTGGCAGTTTCTCTGTTGTCTCTTTCAAAGCGAGCATAAAAGTCATTCAGCTTGTTCAGGAAGTTGACATCAGTGGCTGCGGGGGAGGAGTGAGTGGGTTTATAGTCACTGATGGCCTGAATGCCCTGACACATGCGTCGAGGGTCAGCGTTGGAGAAGTGTCCCTCTATCTTCAGCTTGTAGCAGTGCTTGGCCTTTTTTGATGCCCCTTTTCAGATTTGCTCTGGATGTGCTGTAGGCCTGTGCATCTCCTGATCTGAAGGCAGTATTGCGTGCCTTCAATAGGAGTCGCACTTCCCTGTTCATCCATGGCTTCTGATTTGGGTATGTGGTGATCTGCTTCTGGGTTGTAACATTGTCTATGGTGGTGTTAATATAATCCAGTACAGAGGAGGTGTAGCAGTCAATGTCTGTGTGAGAGCCACTGGTGGCTTGAGAAGCAAAAGTACTCCAGTCTGTGTGTAGAAACACACCTGAAGTGCTAAATCTGCTCCTGCAGGCCACACCTTGATGGTCTTCACTGATGGCTTCACGCGATTGATGAGAGGTGCATATTTGGGGGTGAGGAACAAAGAAAGGTGATCTGACTGTCCCAGGTGGGGGAGGGGTGTCGCGACGTAGGCTCCAGCCATGTTTATGTAAACATGGTCTAAAGTTTTGTTTCCTCTGGTGAGACAAGAAACATGCTGGTGAAATTTTGGTAGCACTGACTTTAAGTTTGAATGATTAAAATCACCCGCAGCAATAAATCCAGCTTCCGGGTGAGCGGTCTGTTGTTTACTGATGGCTGTGTGAAGTTCTTTCATAGCAAACTTGGCGTCAGCATCTGGGGGAATATAGGCTGCAGTGATAATAGTAGAAGTGAACTCCCGTGGTAGATAGAACGGTCTACATTTAACCATGAGAAACTCAAGGTTAGCTGAACAATGTATCCCAACAATAGCAGAGTTTGTGCACCAAGCTTTGTTAATGTAAATGCACAATCCACCGCCTCTTGTCTTACCGGAGCCATCTAGTGTTCTATCCGCCCGGAATGTGTGGCGTCCCGCTAGCTCAATAGCATTGTCCGGAATTCCGCTGTTTAACCATGTTTCCGTGAAGATTATGACATTACAGTTCAAAAATCTCTTGCTGTATGTGATGCTGAGTCGGATCTCCTCCCTTTTGTTCATCAGCGACCGTACATTGGCAAGAAAGATGCTGGGTAAAGAGAGCCGGTGTGGTGTTAGCCTTAGCTTAGCTCTTGATCCTCCGCGCTTCCCCCGCCTTTGTTTACAATCTCGACGTCGCCTGCGAGCACTTCCGCCCGGCCGGGCAGAGTTCGTAGCCTCGGGTCTTCTGGCGATCTCAGGAAGGAGTCGAAGATTGTCCGTAAAACTGTCGAAAATTCTCAAACCAATATCCAAAAGCTCACGTTGGGTGTACGATGTAAAGGCACAACTGTTCTGCACGAACAAACCCGAAATGAGCAAGAAAAATACAGCAAAATTGCAGAATCTGGAGAGGCCGTGAGTCTCGCGATGTACTCGCGCCGCCATCTTGGCTAACTATATTAGCTTTAGCCTGGCTGCTAGCAGCTTTCTGGGGGGGGAAATGACCTGGAGACGTTGAGATTATGTTGGATTAATCAGGTGATTTAGTTTGTATTTGCAGCGAACATAAAACACTGACTACTGTAGCTTCACTGACTACCCATCAAAACTATGCGCATCACTGTGTCAGCAGCAGCTGCTGCCTACGGTAGTTTTCTACACATGGAGAGCCTCACGTCCCAAAACAGTAACCCCCGTCGGACTAACGTCACATACACACGCTGCCCACATGGCTACCTGTCTTAAAGGGGATGGGTAGGCCGGTAATAATCATGTAAAAGGAGAACGCTGAAAGTTTACTTTTCTATCAAGCAGCAAAAAAGGAGCGTCAACATCGCAATGTCCTGCAATGTGACTATCGCGCATGCGCACATCGCAATGTCGATGCTAAAACACAATATCGTTCAGCCTTAACCCCTATATTATACCATATACTACAGCATAGCCATTAAGTCATTTAATGTCTTAAAGAGAAGCTGACACAATGCTAAAAATTATGATGCTAAACATGTATAATTGCTTAATTCCTTCATACGGTTTCACTCTATTTCACTACTGTGCCCTACAGTACCCAATACCACGTAACATGGATACCACTGCCACTCCACATGTAAGCACACACAAACCCCCGAGAGGTAATGGCCACTCAACTGCACACTTAAATGGCATGCTTAGCTGCACTTAGGCTCATTTCTCTTCATGTTCATGCTTCCTAACATCGCCACGTGACCAACTGCCTCCAACAACACATTAAGCCAGTGTTCCAGCAGCATGGCAACATTATGCATGAGATGTTAAGAGCATTTCATGAAGCTATAAATTATGGCAGTGATAATATCATAGTTTAATGATATTCCAAGAATTCTGCCAGCACAAAATAAGACAATTCATAGTTCAATACTGTAGTCTAACTAAAGGCTGAATGCACAGTGCTGTATTAATTAGGGCAGCTCTCTGATGGATTCAGCCGGCCGCCTACTTGGCTATAGCTTCTCATGAATATTATTCAGCAAACACTCAACTACAACATGTGGGGTTTTTAACCCATTGCGTACCAGTTGCCAAAATGTGTATTTTTCTTTTCTTATAAACGTTTACTCTGATATTGTGCTGAAGATAACATATTTATCAGCTGACACATAACAAAGCCCTAACTGGATGATGAGAAAAGTGTAGAACCTGTCATCAAACTGAAAAAACAACGATGCAGCATCAGATAATATTTCTTCTTGTGCTCTTGTTGAAGTTCAATAATTCAGCAGCATCTCTATGTATAGTGGCTCATGAAAACAGGGGAGTGTATCAATAATTCACTGGCAACTCTTGTAAAAATAGTCAACAACACAATGTGAGACGTGACTGCTGAAGTGTGGTTAGAGAGGCTGAGGAAATGGAGGACTGTAATGGAAAAGGACAGATAAGCTCAGCTGGGAGTGAAGAAAGTTTCAATGTGACTGAAACTATGGAAAGTCATCTATTTATATTTCTGGCTGGCAAATATAATATTGCTAACTTATTTTATATTAGATCTGGGTTTAAATAGCAGCAGCCTCATTTTAGTCACCTGAAGTGGCAAGTAACATGTTGTGACAAGTGACAGTTGAGACATAGTCTCCATTTGTTTTAATTTTTCGGTCCGGTCAGGCAATTTAAAAAACCTACCCAAACTCAATTTTTACTGGCCCCTATATAAAAAAATTCACGTCAGGGAAAAAAACGTCAATCCTTTCATAAAGCATAAAAACCCCAGACTAAAACCTGCCAAAAAACACAAAGAGGAGAGCTGGGAGGGAGGGAGGCAAAACTTATACACATATATAAACACACACACACACACACATACACACACACAAGGGACCAATCACACGTGCAGGTTGAGGTAAAGGCTGTAGCACAAGGCTACAGCTTGACTGTTAAAATGTGTTTAGATAATTAAAAGGTATTTATTTAGAAGCAGGCTGAGAATACAGGTTTGGGAACATTTTCTAGTAGTGTATTCAACTTACAAGTTCAGATTTTTTTACAACCTGTCATGTGTTTTTTTTTCTTTGTGTGACTTCAAATATAGAACACGTGTGTAAATATTTTTTACAAGTGCAAATTTTAACATACAAGTTCAGATTTCTTATTCTGAAAGTTCTCACAACGTGTTCCACAAGCTCCTTCATACCTGTGTTCCAGTTCCCCATATTATGAAGGCAGTGCAGTAGAGAACAGCTAACGCTGACTTCCCCCCGACCCCCTTGCAATCGCCCTGCCATGCCTTTCCCTCACCTCCATGATGGATGGCCTCCCATTACCTCCCAATGGCCTTGCCTAAGGTCATTTTGCACACTACACTACACATCCAGCAATTAAATCCACAATCATGATTTGCTTTTGCAGTACATCAGTTTTCTTTTAGTTTTATGTGTGTAATTCCTAAAGGATCATCATCAGAAAATACAGCTCAGCTAACAATCAGCATTTACACTTCTATGCATACAAAAGTATCTTTAGAAAAAATATACATGTGGGAGAAGCCAATATCCCTCTTGGAATATGTTCTTTATCATTTTTATGCACATTTGTATGTGAAAAGAGAAGTTTAAAGAGATGTGTCATAATTGCACACATGTAACATCTCACAGTCCATGTTTGTTTGGTTTCTATGCTGTCAGTGATAACTTTTGGTGTTTTTGTACTAAACATCCAAGAGACCACTGTTAGTAAATGTGACATATTCCCTTTGATTTTGAATTTGTGGCTGCTAGGGCTGTATTGTTAAAACATATTGGATATGGGTACAGATACTAACATCGTGACTGCGATACCGGTTTCTAAACGATACTATTTTCAATCCCACTTTCATTTGAACAAAAAGAAATTACAACATTACACATTACAGCACAAATCTTTTTATTTATTTTTTAGCTCTTACCAGGTGAGCCCCATCTCTGTGTAACGTAGAGTTTTTCCTGCGTGTCTCTATGACATGTAATGTTAGACAACCAATCACAGACATTATTAGATCTTGGCAGAAGCTACCTGCTTGCTTACTGGCTCACTGACGCTGATGAGATTTACTCCTTAGGTATTAAAATTGTGTATTGAATGACAAGGCATTTTTTCGATACTCAATATTAAGAGGAAATTCGGTCAGTGCCTAAAAAGTCTTGAATTTCGCTTTGAATTGGCGAATGTTATGTTGAATGTATAATTATGTTACTTATGTTGAGCTACTCTAGACCAATGTATTGGCTGATATTAATATTAATATCACAGCTTTATCTGTATCGGCATACTGTATTTGCAGCCGATAAGAAACAATAAATTGTATTACAGAAATACTAAAGATATGTTTGAGGTGGTTTAGGCACAGGCTCTCAGTACAGTTTGTCCACCAGGAAGCACTAATACATTTATTTAACAGTAAAATGTTCGGCTCACTACATATCTTGGTTACGATGCTTTATAAAAAAAAAACAATACAAGAAATGTGATGGGTTTATATAATAAATACTTGCTAATAAATGGCAGGTTTTTTTAAACTAATAGCCCTTAAAAATCCAGTTAGTTGTAATGTAAACTTCATATTCTTCTTGCATTTATTCCCAACTCACATTGTGCCAGAATGTTTTTTGCATTAAGAAACCATGGGTTAGGAGCTGCACAGGCAGCAGATAGAATTGTGACAGTAAAAGATTCCATGAGGCTTTCTAACTAGTTCAATGACTCTTGTCAATCTGCAAAACTTAGCCAAACAGAAATGTATTCATCAGTTTCTGATTTAGTAAGCCTGTTCGTTAAATAACATATTTTAAGAAGAAAGCCTGACCAATGAATGCACATTAAGCAAATCATTAAATGGCTATTGGCCAAAAATTCCAGAATAGCGTATGAATTTCTTTCCACATCACTTAATAACTTTGTATCTCTGTCTTCCAAACAGACAATTCTGCCCTGACAATCAGATGTAGATTTTCAGCTTGGTTCATAGCTCTGGATTCTCATAAGATGAACTCATGGCAGACCCGATCAACCTTGAAATCAATTTCATCAGTTCTACCAAATTTTCCAGATTTATTCAATATTTGGAAACTGCTGGGTGTGTGCATAATAAAAAATCCTTGAGATTTGAGTTGTAGATGTGTTTCAGTTTAGCAGTGCAGTCTCTTATGTTTGGCACACAGCGTTGCCAAGACTGCAAGTTTTAATATTGCAGGTTTTGTGACTGATGCACAGAGATGGGAATAACAACATTATAAATAACGGCGTTACTAACGGCGTAACAACTAGTAATCTAATTGATTACTCTTCCCATCTTAATAACTTAATGTCATTGATTACATCCCACTTTGCAACACAGTAATACAACAGATACCTTATTTATTGATATTGATTAATTTCATTCTCATATCTCACTTATTATTTGTTATTTATTCATCATTCTCATTCCCTATTCCAGAACTGTTCATAGTGTTCATATTGTAATATAATAACATAATACTATTTATTCCAGTATCCTTTGCACTATGCTCCACAATTAAATAATTTTTATTGAACTCTTCATTGCACTCATGCCTCTATATTGTTTCTGTTTAGAGTATGTATATATTGGTCTGTATATATTAGTGTGTATATATTGTTTTGGTTTTGTATGTGTAAGCACATTGTGAGCAACGATGCTCCAAAGAAAAATTCCTCGTATGTGTCCTCATACCTGGCAAATAAAGCTGATTCCAATTCTGATCAATCCAACACCAAAGATTATTGTCTAATTTAAAAAAATGTTTCCAAAATCATTTCAGTGGTTCATTAACTCATTGGAATGAGATAAAAGAATAATGGTAATGGTAACAGTAATGGATAATTCTGCTCCCAACCTGTAGGGGGAACAAAGAGGAAAAGTGCTTTGTTGCCCACTGTAAAGGTGCTGGTTGACAAGTAGCTAATGCTAATGTAATTCTTGTTGGATAACATAAGATAAGAAAGACCATTTAACACCCTCAGTTATTTTTAATATGATTGTTTTGACCACGGTTAACAACTCTGATTAATCTAATGGTAATTTAGCTAGCTAGCACACCCCTGATTTCTGCCTCAGTCTCCCAGCGCTGCAAGGCTTCAGTCGGGATGAGAGCTGACAACAGCCCCGGAGACACATCCATTCCACAGTCAGCCCCCAGCCAGCTAGCAGCCATCCGGTCAGCACTTAACTCAGGTGCTAAGGACGCTAACGGCAGTTTACTGAACTGTCGGGAAACAGACCCAGGTACCTGAATCAGAACAGCGGCCATTCGTTACGTTACACCTCCGTTAGCATTACCGGTGCCACCCTCCCTTGCTTTTAGCTGTCTTTTCAGCAAGCTAAATTTACCAGACAAAACGGAGATCAAGCACCAAAAGGACTAATACTAAAAGTAATTTAAAGATGTGGTAGCATTGGATCTGGATGGGAAGGATAACTTTGGGAGTTGGAAGGGGTGTGTTGCAATTCTGCCTTCTCACTCCGAGACACAGGTTTGTGGATCTGAGTGTCGCGATTTTGGTTTTATTTTCTGTATCGTTACAGCCCTAGTTATTTGTATCAATCCACTATATAAACATAGTATCTGGCATTTGATTGGAGGCTAGTCTCACTTTTTAGTCTCCCACAGAAACATTAAAATAGTTTAGATTTGTATATACTGTTTCTATTAATAATGTAATTAAGTTCAGATTTATCATAAATAATTGAACATGCCCCTGTGTTTAAATTTCCGTTAAAGACGGGTGGAGGTGGGGTCACATTTAAAAATGTACTTGAAAATAATGAAATAGTTACTTTCTGAACTAGTTACTTTCATAATTTTTAACAGAGTAACAAATTTAGTTACTTTTTGGAAGAAGTAACTGTAACTAATTACTTTTTAAAAGTAACTTGCCAAACACTGTTGATGCACCTACGATTTAGTCCCTGACAGTGTTCGGCAAGTTTCTCAGGAAGTGTAATATGTTACTCTTTACTTATTACTCCTTAAAAAAATAATATTACTTTACATATTACTTTTTAGCTAAAGTAATTAGTTACATTACTTATTATTTTATTACTATATTACTTTCAGCCCCCCCAGCTGCTTTAGAACTCATTCTGATTTACTGGAAGAAAAATGAACCTTACAGGGGGAGCCAAAACAATCAGCCAAACTGCAGAACTTCAAATATTCTGCATTCCGTCTGTAACTGTATGTTACGAACACTACTGCACACTTACATACACGTGTTAAGTTTTTTGTTGAGTTTAACGTAGGCTTACATAATGAAAAGGACCTGGTGACGCAGATTCACATCACCATAGTAACTCTGCCTTTGTTTGGCTTTTTGGCTAGTAGCTGACGTGGCGTGACCTGCCCTGGCCTTGAGCTGCTGCGTGCTATAAGATGACAAGCGTATATGTCACGTCATCATCTTAGAAAGCCTACCTGGGACAAAAATCTCTTTTAAAGCTAACATACGCTCATTGAAATTGAATTCCTAACCACATTTAAAATGGCTGTCCATGTTGTTTC
The DNA here is from genome assembly GCA_026937815.1 of Etheostoma perlongum. NCBI lineage: Eukaryota > Metazoa > Chordata > Actinopteri > Perciformes > Percidae > Etheostoma > Etheostoma perlongum. Next base: position 23,681,756 of record CM049383.1, on the reverse strand, counting down.
CTTTTGTAACTAAACTTAGAGGAGTTTTCACAACTACAGTTGGCTTGCTCTGGTCCAAATCATTTGAAGAGTTTCTAAACTTGGAGCGTTGTTTTATTTTTTATCTTGGTTCGGTTGTTTTACGCCGAGAAAATTCCAAGCAAACCAAAATGCATCACTACCAGCACAGATGTGTCTGACCGATATGCGCGGTGTGTCTGTGTCTGTCTATTTAAGTAAATACAGGAAGAAGGTCCTGTGTTCTGGACTAGTGCATATTTCTTCTCTATGGTCAAACCAACTCATTTCATTTAGCTTTTTTCATTTCAGTTTGCTGCACTGCCGCATTGCAGATTGTAAAGCAGATCTGACTACATGAGCCATTAAGCTCAGACTTGGGTACACATAGTTGGGGCGGTTTGAGGTCGGATCACGTTCCCACCATAAACAAACCGCTTCAGAGTTTGTTTAAAAGCGCACCATGACCACCTCATTAAGGAGGTCTCGGTATGCTTGTTTAGTCCGCTTTTAGTGTGCAGTGTGATTGCTGCATTCCCATCTGCCAAAGTGAACCGTACCAAGGGGGAAAACAACTTTAATGTAATCCAACCAAACTAAATGTCGCAAGTATGAAATCCCCCTTACGCCTGATTTCCACCGGTTGCAGAATGGCTGCAGATCGGCTCCGCTGCTTGTTGGCTCCGTGCTCCGCCGTCCGTCAACACCCTCCAGGTCCGGATTTGACCAACAGCTGAAGTCACGAGGACCCACGAGATCTCACGAATTCATGTAGATTCAAACCACAAAACCAACAACAGTTTGTTTCCATCCAGAGGAGTAGAGGGGAAACAACTGTGCTGTGTTTTCAAGGTGTAGTGAAGGGAGATATGATCTGTCGTCTGTTTCAAACCCTGGAGCGCCTTTGTTGGACAGTCTGGTTGGTTTGAGGTAGTGTGAAAGCTCATTGGAGCTCTGGTGCATAAAAAACAACCAAACTCTGCTCTGCATGAAAATGATGGGTCCCGGTTCACTTCCAAGTGCACTGGTGTTTGGTTCATTGTAGGTATGAACATGATCCGATCCAAATATAAGAAGTGAACCACAAAACTGTGGATATATTACTAGCCCGCATTTTCAACCTTGCACACAATTTAAAGATGTATGCGTGGTTTAAGGGACGATAACTTTCCAATCCATAACCTATTATAACAACACATCGCTGGTCATCATCTCTCTCCTTCCCTCACTGTCTGTCAGCTGCTCATATTGTTTGTCTTCTTCTAAAATATTAGAAACACATTTGATTTTGGTCCATTATTAGTGAGGAAGGAAGTGTCGGCAAGTTTCACTCAGATATTCTGCCCAATAAAAAAGTAACTGTTTCAACCTTGTAACATTTGGTTACGTTTAGTGCGTTTGACAAAGTGTAGTGTGAACGCTAACTGAACCATATGAAAAATTTCACTGAGTCTACCAAACTATAGGTGTGAAATCACTAGTTACACTTAAAGCAACCTTAGATAACTTTTCCTGCCTCGGTCCCCCCTACAGGTTGGAAGCAGAATTGTCCATTACATTACATTGTCCAGTACATTCATAATATAATGTAATGGACAATTCTGCCTCCAACCTGTAGGGGGACCGAAGTGGGAAAAGTCCTCTAATGTTGCTTTAAGGCTTTGGTCATTTGTGTTTTTATTTTTTTGTCCAAAACCTTGATTTTTCTTGACCAAATGATGTGAGACAAAAAAAATGTAAATATGAGCCACACTTTGAGGTGCTTTTCACAAAAGCAAACATTAAATCAGCCACAGTGAAGTATGATTAAGTGTCTCTGAATGTCACAGATGAAGGGACAACACAAACAGTGCCACACACAAAAGCTCTCTCTCAACTGATGTCTGCTTGAAGGCTACAGGCAGAAAAAATATGAAACCATCATTGGGGTTATCAAGTCAATAAACCAATAGTCTATAGTAGCTTCTTTACACGCCTGAACAGGAAGGTCTGGCATCTCCCAGACCCCCCCTCCTCAATGGGAAACCAAACTACTGACCTCATTGCTCTGCTTCTCCTCCTCTGTGGGACTGAGGTGTGAAGCCTCAAACTAAAATTTGTACACAATGCAGAATATGTGTAAATTGTGTCTATTTTATTGCCAGACAAAAAAGAAAAGCATTCAGTTTTTGTTTCAGGATAGAAACCCCCAGAAACTGTGGTTTGTGACAGTCTGTCATACTGCGATGATAGACGTCAACACTGCCATTGACAAAGTGATGCATTAGTCCAACATTTGTTTCCTTCATAAAACAGTGCAGCTGCAAAATCTCCCAAGCCATAATTTACCATAATTCGTCTTTGGATAAGACTAGAGAAATCACACAGTATCAACATCTGTCCAGCAGCTTGCTAGTCCTCATGGACACATCCACTGATAATAACTCTGATAGAAGCACAGTTTTACCTGATAGGGCTCCTGCCAGCTCTGGCCGCAACTACACTCAGGGGGCCACAGGTCACAGCTTCCCCCCTTGGCTCTTACTGCCGCCATGCGACTTGGGCTTCTGGGGGATGTGCTGTCCAGATGCCAGGTTGCCATCCGGCCCACCCTACGGGGAAGGGTGGCACCGCCTGGGACTGATCTGTAATGGTACCGCTGGCAAGGTTGCTGCTGCTGGTGACTGTTGGGATGCTGATGATGCCAGCTGAAGGAACACGGCACCTCCCCACAGCCCCCCCTTCCATCCAAGTCTGCATAACAACTCTGCTGTTTGCTCAGGTAAGCAGTCATGCTTCCACCACGCGACACTAACCTCTGCTTACTTCAACACTTTGTCTTGTGCTTCTTTTGTTCCTCTTCTGTAGGTTTACTGGTAAAGTCATCAAACACAAGACGCGGTCCTGCCAGATGTATGAGTCGCTTTGCTCTCGCAAAATGAATGATGAATGAATCGACTGCTGCCTGCTGTAACTGGACTGTGTGCGTGTGTGTGTGTGTGTGTGTCAGAGCTTCTGGAGTGAAAGAACGATAAAAGAGAGAGAACGAGAAAGGGGAGGGAGGAAGAGGGAAGAGAGAGATACTGGATACAAGTGAAATGGAGTGAGGGGGAGGAAGGAGAGCTGAAGGAGGGAGGAATGGGGTGAGAGAGGGGAGAAACAGGGAGATGAATAAGAAAGTGATGGGAATGAGAGAGGCAGATAAGAACAGCAGCAGGAGAGAGAGAGAGAGAAAGAGAGAGAGAGAGAGAAAGAGAGAGAGTGAGCGACAGAGAGCGACAGAGAGAGCGAAAGCTGCACTGGTTGCCAGCCCTCTGTCAATAAATGACTCAACTAGCAGTGCTGCTTGACAATAAATCCTTAGGCTGCTATTGTGGTAATGGCTGCATTTGATGGGTCAAAGACAAGAAGTTAAGAACATTTTTCTATTCAATCGTTCTGGGTTTGGGAAACAAAGCTTTGTGGGATCAGATCTGAACTTAAAACAGAAATTAATATTTTCATATTAAAAATGGATCAATAACAATGTGTAATGTGAACAATGTTATTTTAGTGACAAACTAGTCTGGATCAATTGAAGTGTGTTTCCAGGATAAAGGCTGATAACTGGCACGTGAGCCATAAGTCAGATGTCCCTCACCTTCCGCTATTCTTTTGAAGAATATTTGGGTCGTGCAACAAGTCAGTCCTGCTTGGTTTGTTCAGGGAATGATTGTAAAGATTTACAAAGAATATGTTTACAGCATGTCCTCTCTAACTGAGACGTTTTGGGGACAATTGGTGGAATTGTTGTGGAAGTACACACGGAGATAGACTGGTAAGAGACAAGGAGGTTTAACCATGTATCAGCTAATTTATTTAGCTAATGTTACTGTATTGTGTCAACAGTTAACTTTATTTAATATTTTATGTGGCGTTTCCACCAAAACCAAAAGCCACCGTCGCTGCGTCCGGAGCTTAGTACCACCCATTCAGATCTAAAAAGAGCTAAATTGAGGATGAATGTTGGACCTACTGGGATCAGGTGGACACAAGTGCCTGCTGGATGTGGATATATAGGTAACTACAGTAGTTGCTAATGAGGCAAAGAAACATTAACTTGAATTAAAGAGCTACATGTATGGCACTGTGGAGCTAACACAATATCAGCCACCTTCAACAAAAGGCTTTTCAACTTTTAAATGTGCAACTTTGTTCTTTCATTCTCTATAGATCTTCTGTTTTTCAGAAAAAAAACAAAATCAAACAGGGAGAGGGCAAAAGTTCAAACAATCCCACAAGTCGCTGATCCTTACACTGAACCTGATCCTTGAACCTAATTTCACAGCTGAAGAACACAGTGAAATGTGTTACTTGGCATTACATTTCCTGGAATCATTCTAACTCAATCTAATCTGTGTGCTCGGAGGAGCTGCATATTACTGACCATGAGTGTGTTTTGCTCAACCTATCTTTTACTTTTGATTTACTGCCCAGTAAACACAAGCATTTTAAATCGCTTCTTAGCTGAGAAGTTTTCTGCAGCTTTTGAACAAAGCGCCGTGCTGCCTTCTCATTGATTGTCTGGTCCACTCATTCAACACAAATTGCTTATCAATTTTGAAGCTTCATGTTCACCGACTGTATTACAAAGACTTATTGACTGAATACAACAACATGGTTAAGGAGGGGAGAACATCTTACTTTGCTAACCTAATTTTTTCCAGTAACCCTAAAATCCTTTTTCAAAATAACAACAATATTATCAATCCTGCTCCTTCTGAACTGCAGGTGTTTCAAATAAAGACTGCAGTGACTTTCTCTATTTCTTTGAAAATATAATTAGTGATGTCAGAAATGATCTCCTCTTCTACTCCCAATTCTGTTCACTTGTCCCAGCCTCCAATCTTGAACTGTTTTGCTCCTATTTCGCTACAAGAACTCACTGATCTGGTTAGCAGTATGAAAACTTCCTTGTTTCCCAGTAGATATTTTAGTATAGATATATCTATTTTTTTTTTTAAATGTTCTTGGGTCTGTGAGTACTTGGTACCCACTATACTCAACAGCTCTCTGCAATCTGATTGTGTCCCTTCCTATTTTAAACATGCAGTTGTTCAGCCACTACTAAAGAAAACCAACCAATCAATTCCCGCAAATTATAGGCCTATTTTCAAGATGCCTTTTATTTCCAAAATTTTAGAAAAAAATGTTGCAAAACAGCTCACTGCTGTCTTGAAACAACATTTTAGACAAATTTTAATCTGGCTAGCTCAATGAAGATGATGAGGACCAAAGTCCTTATTGTTGCTCCGGACAGTACAGCATTTTGATCATCATCTCAAATAAACTTATTATTATTATTAATCAGGAACTGCATGCCGCAAAAAATGCACATACTAAGTATATTCTGAATTCTCATGTGGAGATGATGTTATGATTTCACCATGAAAGCTTTCCACGCTGTGATATAAAAGAGGTTTAGCTATACCAAACAGTGTGTTATGTCATGCTTTACCATCTGTGTGGGTGTTATCATTATCCATTCTATCTTCCAGATGTGACAGTCAGTGATGGAGAATAATATCTCATCGGAGCTGACCGAGGCAGCGAACAGCATGCCCTCGTAGGAGAGAGAGCATCAGTGTGCAGTCTGACTGTGTGTGTGATATTGTAACGGGCGATGAAGAGGGTGTGTGTGGGCAGCAGGGGGCATGGTTGGATAGATGGTTGGTCAGTTAGGAAAAAAAAGCACACATCAACAAACACGGACCTCTCACCCCAGTTGCCATTTGTTCCCATGTGTTTTCAGGTTTTCACACGTGTCTACTTTCATCATCATAACATGTTGTTTTCCTGCATTGCTGGGCTCTTGATCCCACTCTCATTTGATGATGAAGGACTGTGAGTGTTAGAGGCTGAGTCTTAACCAACTGTCAAAACACAACATGACCTTTAAATTATATATTTATGTATCAGACATTACAGAAACATGTAATGTTTTGGGTTTACAGGCACTATAGGATCTATGACCTATACTGACATTTATCAGGAACATCCTGAAACAATCACCATCACCATCATCCTACTTATTATCATCATCATCAGCATAATGCTCCATCACTCCTCTCCTGTCTCATTAAATTTGATTTGGTAGAGTCATACCAGATGGAAATCCAAGCTTTCTAAAAAAAAAAAAAAGGAAAAAAAGAAAACAGAAATTGAATTTAATTTGAGCTCTGAAGATCAACACACAGTATTATGGTCATTTTGTCATGAAAGACACTGCTACTTAAATTGGGCCCCTCCTGAAGTAAAAATATAACCGGTCATAATGAGAGAAAACACGCCTTTTAAACTCTTATACTACATGTCATTGCCGTATGCTATCCCTACTGAGTGGAGACCAAAACTAAAATATGGAGCAGAGACATCTCGTCCATCTTTAACAGTCAATGTTCAGGGCAGGCTTGTAGTTGTCCCTTCATGTTGTGGTTTATATTTATAGTGTGTGTAATGGGCTCAGAACTATATTTACATTACAAATATGGCAGTGTAGAGTCAGGTGCTCTTTAGTGACTCATGCAGCAGTCTGTTGTTTACACTCCTAATCCTCCTCTCTGCATGGATTGGTGCTATCTACACAGGTGTGTTATACACTACAACAAAAAAAGTGATTCCAATATACTGTCACATTTTAGTCCCTGGCTCTCCAAAAGATAAAGCCCACAAAACTGACACCATAATCTATGATTTTTACCAAATATTAATCTTGACGTTGTCACATCCCCTCACTCAGACCTTTCTTCTGCTCTCATTGATTCAGCAGGTTTTGTACAGTTAGATATTAACTCAGCTCATCCAGTAGACCCAGCACTTGTGTGTGTGTGTGCAAGAATTACTATCTTAAAATCCTCTCACACATATGATCACTTGTACAATAACTTCCTTAATTAAATTACAACTTTAAGAAATGACTACAGCAAACTGTTTAGCACTAAACTGTTTACCAGCTGTGTGATAGACTGACACAGTAGTCTATATCCTTGACGTTGCACTTCTGGGATTGCTCTGGTGCTACAGGAAATTATGCTAGATGCATGTATTTTGTCCGTTACCTTCCGCTTTCTTTGTGTTAGCTAAACTCCGGTGGATTTATTTACCAACAAATAATATAACCCTCATCTTGATTTGAGGGGCACTGCTGAATTTACAGTGATAATCTCTGAATTAATAAAAACATCTTCAACCTTAAGATAATTATATCAATACACAAGATCATCTTGAAAGAAGACGCTTAAATGTGTTCCCTGTTTTAATTGTTCTCTTTTTTTGTACAGAAACCAATGTTAAATCAAAGTAGAGCCTATGTAATACAACACCAGGATCATGTGTTGATTCATGAGATACAATGGGCATATTGGGGGTCCAACTGTTGTTATTGCATCACCAGGGATGACTTAAAGTTTTATAATTGTATTTAGAGGTTGGTCCAGAATAGGTTTATGCGGTTTCATTTTCAAAAAACACCATATTTCTTTTGTACTGCACATTGCTGCAACTCCTCTTTTCACCCTGTGTGTTGAGCTCTCTGTTTTAGCTACAGAGTGAGGCATCTTACTTCTGTTCCATCTTTCTTGGGAGTGGCACATGCGCAGTAAGTACTGCTAGCTTGTCAGTTGCAGAGCATGAGGGAGTGCCATAATTAATAATTATAACTTATAATGTTTATTGGGGGGTAATTACAATGCTAGCAGTTATGTGAGCATTATAACATGTGTTACAAAGTGACGCACGCTTGTCATAGAAGTAAAGTCTGGACTACAACAGAGCTGTTTGGAGCAGTTTATGAACAGTGTTTTCTGTTGGAGATGGAAAGTCCCTTTGGGGGGAACTTTGGGCTTTTTCACTTTATAAACCTATAATGTGCACAACATAGATATACTGTATATAACACAATAAAGGAAAGGGAAAAAGCCAAAAAGCATAATATGACTTTAAGTAAAAGTAATTCCACAGTGTAAAAATACTGTTACAAGTAAAAGTCATGCATTAAAATTAAGCAAAATACTGTAAGTACCATCAGGAAAATATAGTTTAAGTATCACAAGTAAAGAAAAATCCTCCTATTTTAGAAATTGTAAAGGTTCCAAACAGTTGTGTGTTTAATGGTCTAATCATCTCAGCTGGACTAGGCCGTTATATGGTTGGCAATTTTACTTTATAATAAAACATCAGATTTTATAAACTACATGTGTTTTGTGTGCAGCAATCTGAATGTGTAAAGTAACTAGTAACTAAAGCTGTCAGAATGTAGTGGAGTAAAAAGTACAATATTTCTCCCTGAAATGTAGCGGAGTAGAAGTAGAAAGTGGCTGGGCGCCCGGATAGCTCAGTTGGTAGATCAGGTGCCCATATATAGAAGTTTACTCCTCAATGCAGTGGGCCCAGGTTTGACTCCAACCTGCGGCCCTTTGCTGCATGTCATTCCCAATCAATCCCCTTTCATGTCTTCAGCTGTCCTGTCAATTAAAGGCCTAAAATGCTTAAAAAAAAGTAGAAAGTGGCATGAAAAGACTCAAATAAAGTGTGAGTACTTCAACATTTTGGACTTACTGGAGAAAATGTACTATGTAGTACTATGAATGTAGTTACATTCCACCACTGGGCATCACTTTATATTACAGTGCTACTGTCATGGAGTAAGCAAAGGCAAATGTTAAAAATCTGGTTTAACTTCATTTTCAAGCAACATTTTTAAAAGTAGCAGTTACTGTTGACTGACTGTTGACTGCATAACTCCTGTAAACAGACAAAACTATACAACAGGCCTAATTAATAAGTATTACAGATTCCTTCAATCATATGGCAGTGGACAGGAGCTGCTGTGAGCCATTAACAGTCAGGAAGAATCAATATTTCAGCAGGAGGCTACTGAGGGATCAAAGGGAAAACCATGAGCAGAATAACAGAATGTCACATCCTAGTTCGTTTCTTGTGTCATGGCACTGAAAGGAGGACAGGACTGTTGTAAGGTAACTTTATGATGCATTTTTTCATTTGCTACAGTATTTTTTACTATTGCTATGAAAGGTTTTGATTGTCTGAACCATTAAGACATTCCATCGCTCTTTTCCTTGAGAGGCTATAGTCTCTCTCCCTGAAAGAGTAATGAAGCAGATTGCACACCTGCTTTTTTTTCACATTTAATTTCAGACAGTTTCCTCTGCTGCAGTGGTCAGTCAGCAGTAATAAATCAGGTGGAGCAGCTATTTATATCAATTTTCATTCCCAACGCCCCTGCTTTGCTCCTCTGAACACCTCAAAATACATATTGCATGAGCCCAAACATGCAATTTCAAGCTGTGCTTCTTTTCTTCAATTTTATGTGTGGTCTTTTAGTAAATAAAGACAAATGCAATTTCATTATTTATCGCCCAAAAAAGAGCTGCAAATTCTTAATAAAAATCACCCTATTTTCTAACTGAAGGTAATCCTGTATGCACTAGAGCTGGGCGGTATCCAAAATTTGATACTGTCAAACCTCCTCCCTATTTTACCATGGTATATGGTATTACTGTGACTAATTTAAAAATGATGAAGTAAGGCTCAGACGGTGTCACCACTGTTGGCTTGTGCCCCCCCCTCTTCTCCTCAACACTGTCACGTGATGACAACCACACATAAGCATTTTAGGCATTAAATAAATTATAGTTAATATTTAATCCCTGTCTCTTATATAAGTGCATTGAATTTTTTTAATAATAATATAATAATATTATAAAATAATATAATAATATTACTTTTTCCAGTCACCACAACACTGTGGCAGGTTCAGAAACCATTTGACTCATTAACATGCAGATAACATGTGATGTCCAAAGCAACCAAACAGCCAAATATACAATAACTACACTGAACACTCAAGTCATGACAAACAAATTATATTATGTAAGTATGTGTGCATATGGAGACACTTGACAAAAGTAAATTAACAATGTTGTAATTATATGTACTATCAGACAACAAGGGCAAGTGTTTCTAAAGCCCATCAGCATAAAACAAAGCCTCATTACTGATATCTGAGGCAAGGACTGAATCTCAAAGAAGCTTATGATTCTGCTGTTGTCACATTTGCAGCAAGGTCTAATTGCAATGTTCTGTAAATATTCACCTCAGTCAATGCTGTCACAGCATTCATTGACATGAATAAAGTTGTTTACAGCTTATTTGTTACATAATATTAGTTACATAATATTACTTGATGTGCTCTCTGATTGTTTAACAAGTGGTACTTTCTCCAAAATGTAATGCTTCACAGTCCAATCAGCTGTGTGTGTGTGTGTACCTTTCATTGTCAATCCACTCACATACAATTTGACCCTTGACACAAACTTGGGATGAGCCAATCAAAATCTGACAAGTCATTTAGTGTGTCGGTGCCACTTGACTGAACAGCTCTCAGCCACTCAGGCATTTGTCACTAAGGAACACAATCTTCTCTGCACTGAGGAGGAGAACTCTTGGACCAGTTCTTGTGCCATCAACATGTGGCCCGTTTTTCATTCATGGAATAAGATTACAGGATACTTACAAAAACATGACTAACCTGTTAGGACTCTCAGTAGCTGCAAATTACTTCTTTACAGGACATTTTAAATCAAAATGTGGAGAGATACTGGGTTATATGGAGGTATGATGACCTTCACCTGGCATTAAAATATATATTATACATGGAACACCAAGTGTAAAATCCATGTGCAAATACACTGATTAAAAGACAGTGATTCATTGACATCCCAACAATCTCTCATCAGACAGATATAGATCACAATGTACATGCAATGGTATGCATCAGTTGTATAAGAAGAATACCCTGAATCTGGCAAAGAACCTATTAACTGAAGGTGCATTGAAACCAGTATAACATGCACTGCACTTTATGCAGTACACCTAACTTGCCGCATGGGGGCACTTACAGTTCAGATTCAGTATCCTTAAGGAAGATCTGCAGCTCTCTTTACTAGAGAGCTGCAGATCTTGCCAGGGAGGGGGGAGTAAAATAAATAGAGTGTTAGAAATGCAGCAGCTGTTTCTTACTAAGTCCAATCCATAAAAAACAACAAAAAAAGGAATGTTGCAGTGTTCAAACTAATCAAATTTAGATTCTGTTAATTATTTGTTCCAGTGGGCCAGGCCAACCTTACTCTCACAGCAGCAACTGATACAAAAAGGCAGAACATTGCCCTATGTTGTTTAATCCCGCACCACACTGGTCAACCCATTCTTTTTTGTAAAAAAAAAAGTATAGCGTTTTGCTATTTTGTTTCTGTATTTGAACTGGCGGTACTTACATTGATGGGCATTTATGCACCCACATCTAGATATTATACAATATACTGTATGTATGTGGGACAATATGTAGAGTACTTGTTACACACACAGTAACAACTGGATGTTGAAAGTTATTTTGAGAGGCAAAAACCTGAGCTTGAAATCTTAGAAATGGAAAATCAACATTTGGAACAGGGGATCCCAAAGGCAAAAACTGACAACCTTTGATCTGGCAGCTCAAAACTGCCACAAAACTGTCATTTTCTGACACTAAACTCTTTAACTACCATTTTACTGACTCAACAATGGTGAATATGACACCAATGCAGTACTGGTGACAGCTTTGATTCACACAGTCACTTTTGGAAAGTTTTGCATTTCTGTTCAAGCTTTTTTTTCTTTTTCCAATTTGTCATCAGTCTTTTAAACTGTATTGCTGTTGCACTTTGACACATGCATGTGGCCATGGGATTAAGTCTTAAATCATCCAACTCTTTACACCTAAAGTTTACTTAAAAACCTTAAATTAGAATTACCAGCAGTACAGTCAACCAGATAACTCTAGAACACTATAATAACTTTGGATCTTGGCCTAATAAAGACTACCTCATTACATTTTGTATCATATTTCATAACACTACAGATACATTAAACTAAATATTGGTCTAGATTAGTGACATTCTTCTAGAAAATGTTTCTGTGTGCTGTCCTGCAACTGCATCACAATAAAAGCCTTGCAGCAAAAATAAATGTAAATGAATGCTACTATGAAGTAACTGTTAAGCCACCGATGGTAGCTTGGCAGTCAGTTAAAAGTAGGCCTAGATTAACATTCAGACACATGAGCACCACACAAACAAAACATGAAGACCCAAGGCAATCTGTTAACTAGGTGTAAATAGATAGATAGAAAGTGAGTTAGTAGTAGTTTCAGAAAGCATCAACCACTGACTTGTAAAGGTACTGCCATAGATGACTTTAGGTTTCTCCTTAAAGTCAAACCCACTTATATGAACTGTCTACTTACTGATAGAAAGCTGTTGTAGGAACAGAGTAAAAACCAGTGGCCCATAGTTTTATTACCATCCATTTGAGAGCCGTGTGTGAGTATTTAGAGATTTACATTTTCTACTGTTTTGGCTCTGTAGTCCAGTGAATGAAAAGGAACAATGACTAAAGAACTGGTTAAACAGCTGACTTTCTGCTTGTTTGACTTTTCAATTGATTGAGTATGTTCACATCCATATTGGCTGAACTGTTAAAGCTCGTAGTGTGCACTTAGGGGGTTGGACTCAAAGTGAGCCGAAGCGAGTCGAACGTCAGCCATTTTGGAACTAAGCTACTGCTCTCTCTATTTTCAGCAACAAACTTTTACAACAATTATTTGCATTCAAACTACCGCACATGTGTACCACCGGGATACATAGGTACAGATAGGACAATATTAGGGTGGGAATCACCAGACGCCTCCCAATACAATATCATCATGATACTTATGCCACGATACAATATTATTGCAATTTTAAACATATTGCAATATTATGCGATATATTTCCAACTTCTAATTTTTCACAATTTCAAATGACGTCGGGCGTGGCAGTAGCTCAGTCAGTAGGGAGTTGGGTTGGGAACCAGAGATTATTATTACGCCTATTGGCAGACATTGATTTAAAATGTAGGCAACAACATATAAAGAGCCTTTTTACTATGTCCACTGAAGAGTCAGCTTACACTCACTAGTAACATTTGTGTGGTCCAGGTAGCATTGCATAAAAATGGTTGTCATCCGCAAGGCTACTTTTATTTTTATAATTTAAAGTGCCCAAATTATGAAAAAATCACTTCTTCTGGGATTTTTGGTGTTATTTTGTGCCTCTGGTGCTTACACATGCATACAAACTTGAAAAGAAAACATCCATGCTGTTTTGATACAGGTTTCTGAATGTCCTCTGCCTTCAGTCTCCGAGTGAGCTGAGGTGAAAAGAGGAGCTGCAGCAATGTGCAGTACAACAAAAAAATGGTGTTTTTAACAAACCTCAAAATACAATTATGAACCTGAAAATGAGTATAATGACATAATGGGCACTTTAAGTAAATTTTCAAGCCTGTACTTTTACTTGAGTAAATAAGTTAAATCAGTACTTCTACTATATAGTAGTATTTCTTTTTTACTATATAGTATTTATTAATCATCTGTACTTCTACTTGAGTATGGGAAGTGAGTACTGTTGCCATCTCTGGTTACTGCATGTTTACTTCGACAGAGGTGTGCTAGAGAACTTTAAGTTCCCAAAGATAAGATATGCCCAACCCAAACTATCAGTACCTTTAACAATCTCGCTGCCCGACAACCTATCCTAACATTAACCATCTTGCAAGTTTCGCAAATCCAGGGTTACTATCTAGACACGACTGGAAATGAAGGAGACATAGCTAAAAGGAAGACACAGTCTGAAGCAGATTTTCTTTTTACAACAAAAGATGACAACAGTGCTGATTCAGTACACTCCAGTGCGCAACATACTTTGCTAAAATTGATCTGCACACGTGTGTGTGAGGCAGAGGCTTTTTTGTGTGAGGTGAGTGTTTGTATGGTTGTTTGTGTGTAAGGTAAATCAATAGTGAATCACATTTTACTTAGTTGTCTATCATGTGACAGGGAGACAGCTCCTGGATGCAGACCACAAATCTTTTTCTAAAAATGCAGTGCAGGGGAAATACTGCTATTTCATTCACAAAGACTACATAACTCGGACCTGCCGATGCTTATTCCACAAGTACTGGACCCGTTCACATGAGCCTGCTGTCCCTTTGTCATTGTTAGTACTCAAGCCTGCAGTGTAGTCACTGATAAACTACAGCAATGTACAGTTACACTGGGCTTCATGATCAAACAAATTCTCTCTCTCCTTCTCTCTCTCTCAGTTACGCTGACGCTGAAAACCTGTGAAGACCTACTTTTTTTCCACACTGTCTGTGTGAGTCAATAAGGGAATCAATAAAGATTTGGATCGATAAGCAGAATCAATAATGGCATTGGTATCAATAAAATCTTATAAATTCCCTAGTGCCTTAATTTGTTTAGTTTTAGTTTCACATCCTTTTCCATGAGCAGCCTGTTTTCACATGATTAATAATTATGTGTGCTGCTTTTATATTGTATTGTTGTGAGCCAATGTGTGGATTGGGTCAGTTTAATCAGTGATTCTCAACTAGTTTCTGCCTTTGCCTTACAGTGTACCCTTTTGTTTGCACTTAATGGACCATCGTTGTCTCATCCACAATTCTCCCTGCCCACTCTGAGCATTAGGGCCTTTGTAACATACACAGATGACACAGATGTCAGTGCAGCACATTTCTTCAGCAGCTCTGGCTTTTTATTCATGCCTGGTGTCCAATTTTTCCTGCAAAGTCACAAAATGAGTGTGGGAGAAACAAAGAAGAAAGAAAGAAATAGATGGCTAGATAGGCTCAAGCTAGGCCTTCTCAAGGGACTGATCACAACCAGAGAGCAACTTTCTCCATGGCTATGTAAATCATTAGGTGAAAGTTTACTTTTTCCTGCGATTGGGGGTTGATACTTCTAGCGTAATTAGGAAGCGTTAGGTCTAAGTAGAATTTCCCAGCAATAGGAGGATACTGCAATACTCACTTGCTTCTGGAATATTCTCTTGTGCGGCCCATAGACTGTATAAAGTATGGATGTAGTCTCTGTGGTGTCACCCATAAATTCACTGAAGAGCCAGAAGGAAGCTCAAAGTGGCCGTCACCAATTTGGCAGTGCCTAAGTGTTGCCTAATCCGAATTTGGGCAAAGAAGTGGAGCATGAAGGGAGCTGAGGTGGGCTGAATGAAGCCTACAGTCTATACTCGCCTCCTGTGATGGTCCTGTCCCTCAAAGCGGAACGCCCCTAATTATGCATAATTGTAAGCCTGAATATAATTGGTCGGGTTAAAGTTGAGTTGTCATTAAGGGAGAACTTGTACCAGGCTGTAAACATGTTTAATTCTGCTGTAAAGTCAGGGATTGTTACATGGGGGTCTATGGAGATTGATCGTGAGTCCATTTCCGAGTTCCCAGTCTCAGACTTTATTCGCTCAAATTTGGAGAAAAATGTAAAACGTGCCTTGACTCTTCATTCAATCTAATTACACACTGAGCATGCGCAGCTTACAAATCACGTCGTGCGTCAACAGAAAATCTCATATAAGTAAGTTGAATTTCAAACACTGACCAAAGCCAACCTCAAAATCCAACATGGCTGCGCGTGCATCAACAGTAGTGAAAGCCATAGTAATATACTGTTTATTAGCACTTCTGTCTTATATGTGTATCATTACACCAGTTGTACACATAGTACTGTCAAACGTCTATCTGTGGGCAAGTTGCTATGGCTTTTGTATGCACGAATTGTTCATTGCTGTATTCATTGCATTTATATATATATTAAGTTTAGTAGTATTAGTTATGTGTAGCTATAGTTCAATGTCATTTAAAAAGAAGTTTGTGTGGTCACTGTTCACAAGTCAAGACCTCAACAACCTCCAGAATTGAGACATTAATTAATTGGCAAATTAAAGGTCCCTTGTTGAAGGATGGTGCCTGGAGGTGAATTTAATGCAAGTTAAATTACATGATTTTATAAAAAAAACAATTATTTATGGTAGCCTGAAGTTGACTGCAATCACTACTTCATCTGTTGTACCAATTAATATGTTTATAATGGATATTTTGGTGCCTCTTGCGACTAATTAATTATCGTTACATATTTTGGTAACCTTTAAGGCGTTTATGCCACGCAACCTTAAAGTTGTCTTTGACACTACTTTCTCAACAACCCTTCAGCATTAAATCTAATCACTGAAACTGCCTTCTTTTGCTTAAAAAACAGCTGCCTATCTGTCTTATTCTATGCTGTTGAAACTCTGATCCATTCCTTCACCACATTCAAACTTGACTACTTGCAATAGCATTCTTAATGGAAGAATCATCCAAAGTTATTAATAAACTCCAGCACATCCAAAACGCTGCTCATCTGCACACTCATTCCCACTCCTGTGACCACATCACCCCTGTCCTAAAACCACTCCACTTGCTTCCTGTCACACAATGGATTCAATTCAACTTTTCACCACTGCCACTACCAATCTATCTATGGTCAAGAAATGACATAAAAGGCACCTTTAAAAAAACTGCTTTAATGTTTGTTCAAATACTTTTTGCCTGTTTTGTGTTTTAAGTTTTCTAGGTTCTTTCTTGTATTTCATTTATATTTTGCTTATACTTTACATTGTTGTTGAGTATCCTGAAAAGTGTTCTCTAAATAAAAGCTTTCATTAATATCATTACCCCTTAAATCCCCTCTTTGTATCCGCATGTATTTTCGGTTTCCTTCCGCCTTCTTTGTGTTGGAATTTTAAATTTGGTGGATTAATGAGAACTATTGTTAACTGCTCTTACTTAATCACTATTTTGGAGTTTAGCACCGCCCATGACGATTCTGATTAATTTAAAGAAATGCCATTAAAGCAGAGCACGTTTTCTCCCATCCTTGAATGCTGTGTGGAGTAGCCAGACTCTCCTTCAGCATGCTTTGGAGGAAGGTCTGGCAAAGCGAGACTAGCGTGAATGTAATGCTCACCTTAGTTAAAGGTGACAGGACATCAAAATTTATAGTGGGAACGGTTTAGACTGACATGTCAAAAGTATTCCACATTCTTAGTAGTGTATTCATTCATTGCCATGACTATTCTAAAGATGTTTAAAATGTACCCAGATACAAATTAATGAAAGTTACTTTAACACAACAATATCATGTTGCCAGCAGCGCTGCCACAGAAAACAATCACCATAAATTGGTGCACACAGAAAAAAATCCCATTAACTGCTGGAGGCTGTGCTGCTTCATCCTCCTCACACCCACCAGAGCAACCGAGGGACTAAACTCCCCATCCGTACAGCCTGACACCCCTGTTTCACCAGTTTAAACATCTCCAGCTATAATGAAGTGTAAGCTAGCATATACTGCACACTAGGGGTCAATTATTTGTTATTGTAAACAAAGAAATAATCTTCTGCCTTTCTCCAGAATGGCAGGTGCTCACCGTGACAATTAAGTCTCTTCATAAAAATACTTTGGAGTCACATAAAGCATATTTATAAAAAGATACAGTGGTGCCTCGACTTTCTCTTTAGGCTTAGATCCTTTGGAACCAGCGGCCAGATTATTTCTCTGTTTTTTAACTTAGTGATTCAGAGTGTTATGATGTACTGCAGCACAGCCTGTTTCTGCTAAACTTAAAACTAAACTATATAATAAACTCAAAGTTTGTGCTGAAATCATTGCTCAACCCGTTGCACACTCCTTTCAAACAGCTCACAAGAAGAGCATGCTCAGACTTGCTAACACCATCTCTTCTGTTTCCACGTGTGTTTTAAACTCTGAAAAACAACTGCTGCGATCTAACAGGCAATTTAGAGTCCCTTCGTTTTGATACAACAGGCTTAAGAACTCTTTTATACACCAGTCTATCCTGCTGCTGAACCAAAATCAGTGTGCTGCCGATTAAGATCTGGATCCGAGGATATCATTCAGTGTGCTGCAATTGCAGCAATCGGCGCAATGACTATTATTGCCCATACTTATTATTATTCTTCCGCCAGATTTTCGATGAAGCACAATCAGATCAAGCACAGTTTCTCCAAAATCCCAGTTTACGTATCGTCCCGTTTTCAGACCGTCTCAGATTTTCCAATGTGTGTGTATGTGGCGGAATGTTGAGAGCTAGAGTGGAAGACAGAGTGGGGAGATTAAAAAAATCATCTTGGTTCTCTCTCTATAACTTGCTCCCACACCAACAATTCTAACTTGTCATGGACCATTTATACATCAAAACATAGGTATTCTTGTCTAGTTTCAGCCAATGTGCTCATGTATGCGATATGAATTATATTTTTCGCTCAGCGACCTTTCAAATGACAAGAGTTCCCAATCTTCCTCCATTCACTGCCATGTTAAACATCGTCCACATTTCTGAGCAGAACGCAGAGCGAAGCACTTTTTTACATCGCTGATACGCCCACATTTCTAAGTTTATCCACATACATTTTATATCAATACGTTCACAAAGGCCTTCTGGTGCCCACGAGAACCTTATTTTATTGATAGCTAGTATCCCTTTGATGATATGATCATTTGTTTAAGAGCTTGTTCAGTATGTGAATAGCTGGTGACAGCAGGTGCCAGGTGCAGTCGTTAACTGATTACAGATCAAAGAGAAGACATCACAGAGATGAAAGGCTTCCTATTGGTCCTTAGTAACCAGGCAACCATACTCTGTATGTCTGTCTGTCGACATCTATCTGTGTCCCTCTCTCTCAGACACACACACAGACAGACACACACACACACGTCCTAACTTCTTAAATAGGTTTTAAAAAGTTATATCTCTGAAGGGTTAAGACACTTATTATTTTTTATTAAGTTTTATTGCTATTTGCACGTGCACCAAGTAGGAGGCACACTGATAACATTTCTGCGGAATGTTCTAGTTAAACATGTTTTGCTGTCATGGCTGATGATATGTCTTCATCTTTGTACTACATGTGTAATTTTTAAACTTGTCTATTCTTTTTTTGAGCAGGGCTGCTCGGGAACGCAAAATGAATTTCAGTGTAAACTGGCAATAAAGATGTATTGTATTGTATCGGATACAGTGAAAAATGTCAATAAAAATATTAATTTGAAACATATTTCCTTATTCTCGTCCATAGTTTAAACTTCAACCTCCAGCGTAAAGTGGAAGATACTGAAAAATAATGAATCATAGGCATTATTATGAGATTAATATCCCAACCCAGTGAGCAGTGAAAATAAACTCAGTGGAAACCTAAAAAGCCAATGGTTATTGACGTGATAGATCACCAGCCAGCTACTTCATTAACTGATACAACACAAGTCTAACAGGACATACTGAATGTAATGAATTCCATAAATTTAAGGAAGCTGTTTGACGGAAAACTCAATTTTAAATTACACTGCATATAAGAAATGGAACATGTAAACTCAGAGGAGCAGTGGATGGTTTCATTATTGTTGCATATGTAGCTGCTTTCTCAATGTTTAAACTTACAATGAAGGATCTTTTGACAGAGTAATTAAGATGGTCTCTTTGTTTAGTCAACATTAAAAGTTTCGCACTATGAGACTCAACTGCTGTCTTTTTATTTTTGTTTGTCTGCATCTTTGGTTTATCTCAATGGTGCTTTCTTGGCCAGGTTGCCATTGAAGAGAAGTCTTAATAAGTGGGATTCAAATACAGTTAAATACAGATTGAATAAGTAAAACCTGTGTGCTGGTATTGTACAAATACATTGTTATATACAAGGCATGGCCAATCTGTCATTAATTAGCTACAGGGCTTGAAAGAAAGAGGCAATAAAAACCTGCACATTTATAATTAAGACCTTCCAACACAGAAGTGTCAATCGTTCTCCTAATTTCTGGCACATGCAAGCTTTCTAACCTGTGATACATCCTCAATGCCACAGTATCTTTTCTTCAGCTTCTCTGTCAGGGTATTTTTCCACTTGCAGACAGTAACTAGCGAGGGCCATTTCACTGGGTTCAAATTGAGATTGCGCCCCATACTCAGGCTCCCTAGGTCCGAGGCCCAGCCTCGCAGGACTTCCATGGACAGTCTTTTCTTGAGGGTCCCCAGGCCCTCGGAGAGGACAGGGGACAGGAGGTTTGGAACACTTCCTCCATGGACAATGTAGTCCAGGGATGAGCTGCTCGTCATGCTGTTCCACTGTCGCTTTACCATAAAACTCATCTTGAACCTGGTTTTGTACATCCAAATGTACCCTGTCTGAGAGGGGTCACCAATCAGCTCAGAAAGCTTCTACAACCGACCAACCAGGCATCATATTTCAGTAAAGATATCCCGGTGAAGAAAAATAAGTTCAGTAATTTCCCAAATCTTCAAAAGTGAAACAATCCGTGGATCAGCAGTACCTCTAGATATCAGCTCAAACTGTTTTCAATATCAGCTTCTCATCCATAAGAAGAAGTTCATGTGGATTAGAGGCTCTGCACCAGACACACCTACCCTCTTTACAGCTGTGTTTTGGTGCAACAAAGTCCATGTACACAGGAGAACTTTAGAAAAATGGATGTAGTAGAGCTGTCGAGGACAGATGGCTGTAGGGGAGTGTAGCTAGGGGAAACACTTGCGACACATACTCAATATATTTGATTGGGTGAGAGCTGCAGTGGATGGGCCACAGATGTGGATCCGATTGGATTAGACAGAGAAGAGTGCTGGGTGCTGGAGCCCACTGATATAAATTACATGGAGGCATAATTAATGCCTGAGGGAAGTCAGCTTTGTCAGGAAGCCAAACCTAGATTAGAGACAGATCAATGGAGCACGTCAGGAAAAGAGGTGGATCAACAGTGGCCCATGCCACAAACACACCACAATGAGCAAAAAACAAATGGAATAAACAACATAGTGACTGCAGTGGGAGGTAAATCAAATACTGGCACAATGTTGAACACTGGCTTGGGGCTAATTAAAAATTCTCAGAATAGAGCAGCTTTAACCTTTTGTCTCAGTTTTGTGATTGGAGCAATCAGAGAGGAGAGGTTCCGCCAGAAAAGAGTGATATGAGCGGCTTCATCTACCTACAGTATTTGTCTCCTCTTCTTCCTTCTCTCACTTTGTGGTCTCTGTCTATTTCATTTGCTCATTTATCAATGACCTCTTCCCTCTTTTGCAGCCCACAACCATCTCCCTCCCACACACTGGCCTCTCATGTTTCTTACTCATTTTCTCCCTGCCTGTCTTCCTGGTGGATTAAGCTGCAGGAGGATGTGTGGATGTTAGTACAACTCAGACCTTGGGCCCTGGCTGCCTGGAAGCAGTGACACTCTCTGCTTCAGTGCTGGATAACAGCAGGATTAGACTCGCCTGGTGTGACATTGATAACAACTTGCAGGTTACACATTAAACAAGGTTAGCAGAATGTGAAAACTGTGCTCTGCTCACAGCAGACCTGTTGATGGGTTTAAAATATAATAGTAAGAGTCCAACAGTAAACACCATCACACACTGCTATGTTTATGTCACTCGGTTCTCCAGATGCTTGACATCGGCCCTCTCAAAAACCCACTCGGCTATCAAGCTACTGGAGTGCACATCCATTATTGAAGGAGCTGGTTCCCATGCAGCAAATGGCTGCTTTGCCACCGGGACATTGTGAGAGTAGCAACCACAGGAGAGTAAAGAGAGGCAGGGAGAGAGGGAGAGAGAGGGAGAGGGAGAGAGATTTGGAATAGAGCCAGTTAATCCACAAGAATGCAAAGAAACTCTGCACACTGTCAACTTGCAAAAAATATAAAGTTTAATAGTAAGCAACGTGTTGGTACTAGACCATCTTCAGGAAAATGGTGTTACATCCTGAGAAGCCATTTTTTGTAGGAGGTTTTTGTGCACCAATCATCAACTTCCACATGAAATCAGGCATGAATACATAACATCCATTCACATTACCATTACTATATATATACATAGACTGTGCCGGACCAATAGGGCAACTAGTCACTTGCCCAGGGGCAAAGGGCATCTAAGGGGCCCTGGACTCAGTCAAATATTATGTTAGATCACAATATAAACACAGTCCTCACTTTCCTAATTATATGCAGATTTTTTTTGTTAAATCACATTAAAAACAGTGTCTGTAGCTTCCTGCGCAGTGAGGACGAGCTGTCACTGACCGTGGTAAATTGATTTTATATATAGAGGGTCAAACTGCATAATTGATTTTTTGAATGTGTCGAATATCCAAAGTCCAATATAAAACCAACTTTACCACGGTCTGTCACAGTGAATCTGTTACAGTGTGTGGCGGCCCTGCATCCCGGCAAAGACTGGAGCGACTGGGCTGCCCCCGAGCCTCTGAAAGTGAAGTCAACTAAACGCAGGTTTAATTGAAAGTTAAATTTGTAATGAATGTAGGCTAATGTATGCTAAAGGCGAGTCAGCATCAACAACAGTCCGTCTATTACGTTAGCCAAAAGTCAGATCGCTCCCTTGCGGTTTGTAAGAGCATTCTGCCCTTTGATTAGTTTTGATTTTAGTAATGACAAGACAAGCATAATGCAAAATATTACAAACTGGTATATTTGAATTCATAACGTTAAGAGGGTCTCCGTTTCTGTGGCGTTACGTTACAACACAATACAATGTGCTTGCTGAGATCCTTTGTATTCAAATTCTGAGTAGTGCACAGGAGGAAGAGAAGGAGGGAAATGAAGGAGAAGGCAGTAAACTGGAGAGACCAGGCGGGTCAGAGCAGGAGAAGACTACAGAAGAAGATGCAGAAATAAGTGAAAGAGAAGAGGGAAAGAAAGAATAAGAATTGACTGTGAGGGATGAAGAGCAGATGAAGCTGCAGATTCAGAGAGAGGGACAGAGGTAGGGAGTGATCAGGAGGAGGAAGACGAAGATGACAGGGAGGAAGAGGCCAGTTGTAAGGCCTACTTGTTAAAATAAAAAATAATAATAATAATAATAATAATAATAATAATAATAATATATAGTAGTGCATCAACATAAAATGTTGATATAGTTTGCTTGTGAAACAAAAAGCATGATCTTGACGTTGAACTACATGCAACAGTGTAGCCAATGGTTTACTCCATACACACTAGTTGCCTGCTTCATGGCTGGTAATAATTTCACATTTTAGCATATTAGAAATAATCTCTGGTTTTAAGTTAAGGCTTCACTAGTTATCTGCTTTATGTAACTGTTGCAGTCAAACGATAATTGATTAGCTACATTTTGAAACATTTAATAAT
This sequence comes from Etheostoma perlongum, assembly GCA_026937815.1. NCBI lineage: Eukaryota > Metazoa > Chordata > Actinopteri > Perciformes > Percidae > Etheostoma > Etheostoma perlongum. The sequence goes on along the minus strand of CM049383.1, from coordinate 23,658,601 downwards.
TACTCTGTAGCCACCAAATTCTGTGAAAGATTAATTGTAAAACAATATGTTAAACATTTGTGCATCTGTTCTATCTTATAAATGTACTTTATGCTGAAGCTATTGTAAATACATATATCTCCACTGCGCCATGCAGAAGCCCGATTTGGTATTATGGAAGTATAGGCTATATGCTCTTGATGATAGCAACTTTGCGATTGTTGCTTTGGGGCAGGGGTGGGGGGGCCAGTCTTGTTGCCCAGGGCACATGAAATTGTTAATCCGGCCCATAAGTATTATTATTGTTACTATAGAGAGTGTTTAAGTTTAAGGTCTATACAATATAGAGCTTAAACTTAAATACAACAACAATAATAATACTTATCATGCCAGTCAAATCTATAGTTGATGGATGTCAGTTTCTGTAGAATAGAATGAATACACACCAAAAAATTATATAAAGCATTCATAGATAGACATATTTCCAAAACCTGCTGGAACCTTATCCATTAATAGATAAATAAAGAAAAACATATCAAAGTAACACAAGTCTTCACAAAACAATCATACTTCATACTTTATGTTACTTTCTGTGTTAAATGACACTAAAATGTATACAAAAATAGATAAAGTCAACATCATAAATATTACTTACAAAATTCCATCAGGTACAAAAACCATCAGGGCCTTAAAAGATGAATGCAGCATCAGTGCATACAGTGAGGAAAATAAGTATTACACTGCTATTTTGCAAGTTCTCCCACTTAGAAATCACGGAGGGGTCTGAAATTGTCAACGTAGGTGCATGTCCACTATGAGAGACATAATCCCCCCCAAAAAAATCCAGAACTTTTTTAACTATTTATTTGTATGATACAGCTGCAAATAAGTATTTGAACACCTGAGAAAATCAATGTTAATATTTGGTACAGTACCCTTTGTTTGCAATTACAGAGGTCAAACGTTTCCTGTAGTTTTTCACCAGCATACACTGCAGAAGGGATTTTGGCCCACTCCTCCACACAGATATTCTCTAGATTAGTCAGGTTTCTGGGCTGTCGCTGAGAAACACAGAGTTTGAGCTCCCTCCAAAGATTCTCTATTGGGTTTAGGTCTGGAGACTGGCTAGGCCACGCCAGAACCTTGATATGCTTCTTACAGAGCCACTCCTTGGTTATCCTGGCTGTGTGCTTCGGGTCATTGTCATGTTGGAAGACCCAGCCTTGACTCATCTTCAATGCTCTAACTGAGGGAAGGAGGTTGTTCCCCAAAATGTCGCAATACATGGCCCCGGTCATCCTCTCCTTAATACAGTGCAGTCGTCGGTTAGTGGAATTATGACCAAAACGTTCTATTTTGGTCTAATCTGACCACATGACTTTCTCCCATGACTCCTCTGGATCAGCCAAATGGTCATTGGCAAACTTAAGATGGGCCTTGACATGTGCTGGTTTAAGCAAGGGAACCTTCCGTGCCATGCATGATTTCAAACCATGACGTCTTAGTGTATTACCAACAGTAACCTTGGAAACGGTGGTCCCAGCTCTTTTCAGTCATTGACCAGCTCCTCCCGTGTAGTTCTGGGCTGATTTCTCACCTTTCTTAGGATCATTGAGACCCCACAAGGTGAGATCTTGCATGGAGCCCCAGTCCGAGGGAGATTGACAGTCATGTTTAGCTTCTTCCATTTTCTAATGATTGCTCCAACAGTGGACCTTTTTTCACCAAGCTGCTTGGCAATTTCCCCGTAGCCCTTTCCAGCCTTGTGGAGGTGTACAATTTTGTCTCTAGTGTCTTTGGTCTTGGCCATGTTAGTAGTTGGATTCTTACTGATTGTATGGGGTGAACAGGTGTTTTTATGCAGCTAACGACCTCAAAAAGGTGAATCTAATTTAGGATAATAAATGGAGTGGAGGTGGACATTTTGAAGGCAGATTAACAGGTCTTTGAGGGTCAGAATTGTAGTTCAAAGGCAGGTGTTCAAATACTTATTTGCTGCTGTATTATACAAATAAATAGGTAAAAAATCATACATTGTGATTTCTGGACTTTTTTTTTTAGATTATGTCTGTCACAGTGGACATGCACCTACAATGACAATTTCAGACCCCTCCATGATTTCTAACTGGGAGACCTTGCAAAATAGCAGGGTGTTCAAATACTTATTTTCCTCACTGTACATACATTCATGGATAAACAGATACACAGTGGTTGATGGTACTTATAATATACTTGCATATTCATATGTATCCAGGACTGTTAAGAGCTGGACAGGGAATTCTTCAGGTGACTCTTAGGTAAAAAGGCATGTACAGAAAATAATTAGAAAATACATTGAGCGTGAATCCAGTAGCCCTCACGCTGGTAGGGTGACCCGTTCAATGCCAAAGAACCTTAATGAGGCGATGTCATGGTGAGCATCGTTGAAATGTACAGCTACAGGATAAACCCGATTGTTTCTCTGTTTTAGTACTCACTGATCCTTGTTTAAATTTTCTGGTGGCGTTTCCCAACATATTCAAAGCCACAGGGAAAGCGTATGATAAAGATCAGTGTTCCCCAACCACGAAAAATAAATAACATTATTTCCGTTTAATTGATTATCAGAGTCTGAAAGATTATTTATTTTGAAAAATGACTAGATTCTCTCCCTTCTCTAGTGCGTCTCTTCCTCTTGATACAGTTGTGCTCTTAAGTTTACATATCCATGCTTAAGTTGACTAAAAAGAGGAATAAAAAAAACATGTTTTAGAAATTTATCTTAATGCCTTAATTAAAAAATGAGGTAAAATCCAACCTTTAAGGACACCAATTTTCTTTGTGAATGAATAATGTTTTGTAAATAAATAAATCTTCTTCCTTAAAATACAGAGGGCATAAGTATACACCCCCCTATGTTAAATTCCCATAGAAGCAGGCAGAGTTTTATTTTTAAAGGCCAGTTATTTCATGGATTACTATGCATCCTGATAAAGGTCTCTTGGCCTTTTGGAAATAAAATAGCCCCCCACATCATCACATACCCTTTGCCATACATAGAGTTTGGCATGGGATACTTTCCATAAAATCATCTCTCAATGCAAATCAAACCGACTATTAGTCTAACTGAAATAAAACCATGCCAGTCTCTATGTATGGTGAAGTGTATATGATGATATGGGGCTATTTTAATTCCAAAGGCCAAGATGCTGTATTTTAAGGAAGAACAACCTTTATCAGGATGCATAGTATCCTGTTCCATGAAATAACTGGCCTTTAAAAAATAAAAATGTGCCTGGCTCATTGGGAATTTAACATAGGGGGTGTATACTTATGCCCTCTGTATTTTAAGGAAGAACATTTATTTATTTACAATACATTATTCATTCACAAAGAAAATTGGTGTCCTTAAAGGTTGGATTTTACATAATTTATTAATTAAGGCATTAAGATCAATTTCCAAAACATGATTTTTTATTCCTCTTTTTAGTCAACTTAAGCATGGGCATGTAAACTTATGAGCACCACTGTACATGTCACGTGATATTTACCGCACAAAGCCCACAAACTTGCTAAAAAATGAGTAAACAAACAACTTTGCAGAACTTTTTTGCTCAGGGGAAAAGGCCCTCAATGGAGGAGACAGAAGAGGAGCACACAACTTCAAAGAAAAATAAATGGAACAGACAGTACCAGGAGTCCTACTTAAAACACGGATTTATTGCAACAGATGATTATTATGTGCCATGCCTGCTCTGCACAATATCTGGCTAGAAGCTAGCAAATGAGGTAATGAAGCCTTCAAAAGTTCGTCGGCACATGAAGACCAAGCACCCCGCATTAAAAGACAAACCTTTGGAATTTTCTGAAAGAAAAAAATGTGAACACGAAGGACAGACGCAATTGGTGAGGGCCATTACATCAACAAATGCGAGTGCAGTGAGGGCATCATACTTAGTGGCTAACCGCAAAGCTAAGGCTAAAAAACCCTTTACGATAGGTGAAGAACTAATCCTGCCCGCCACTAGGGACATTTGCTGTGAAGTTCTACGAGAGGCTGCAGTTAAAAAGATAGCACAAGCGCCTCTTTTGGCTAACACCATCACTAGGAATATTGAGGACATAGCAGAGGGCATTGAGGCGCGATTGTTGGAAAGGATTAAGAAGTCACCGTGGTACACACTCCAGGTTGACAAGTCTACTGATACTCTATTGAGAAAAAGGTAATACTACTTTTTAATGTGTGATATCTTTATCAGGAGGATGTGCATGAGGATATGGTATGTGCACTATTGTTGCCAACCAACACCACAGCCGCTGAACTATTCAAGTCACTGGATGATTACATATCAGGAAAACTGGACTGTATTGTATTATTGTATTATTCACAGAGAAATACTGGCCAGACAAAAAATGTCACCTGGACTTAACAGCGTATTGATTTCAATAATCCAAATGTGAAGAAATAAAAGCATGAACAAGCATCTCCATCTCTTTTTTAGAAACCACAGATCTGATCTTAGCAATGTTCCTGAGACGGAAAAAAACAGGAACGAAACACAGATTTCACATGACTGTTAAAACACGTAGATTTGTCAAAAATGACACCCAGATTTCGCACATTATAATCAGAGCGTGATAGAGTCCCAATGGCCTGCCTAATCTTAGGGGTCATGCTGTCTGGGGCAAAAATTATCACCTCAATTTACAGCTATCTGACGTTAGCATGCGGCTACTTAATAGTTACCATGCTAATATGCTAACGTTAGATAGTAATTGATTGAAGCAGCACCTTCTTCCATCAAGATATATTAAGGATGATAAAAGCTTCTGAACCAAATGTTACCCAATCTGACATGTTTCAGCAGTAATGTGACCTGAAAATTGGGGAGAATTTAACAACATTTGCAGCCAAGATGACTTAGCTCAAAAAAACACTCCAGTCTTGCCTGGCTCGAGCAGATGACCAATCATAGAAGGGCAGGGAAGTCCGGCTTGGAGTTGCGTAAACTGTTGAAACCGGAGCGTTCAGAACAGTTGAGAGTTTCACATGAACGTTTTAGCTCACAGGGATTTCTCTAAAATAAGTTTACCTCATTGTTTGAAGTTCTGTCCATGTTTAATATGAAAATCCAACAGTATAACATTGTAGATATGACAGAAAACACGGTAAAGCATAGTATGTCACACATAGCTGCTTCAAATCCAACTCACACCGCCACCGCCAACAGTTAAAGCCAGCCTACAGACATTCCAGTGTATGTCCATAGATTAGATTTTGCTGCGCTGTACAGGCAATCTCAGCAGTTTGTTTACACAAAGAGCCTTTCTCAGCAGATTACGACACTGCCTGCTCAAAGAATAAGCATACTGTAGTGTTTGGATACAGCAGCTCCATGCTCTCCCCACCCTAATGATGCAGCAAATGCTGCCTTCAAGTGCACATCATACAATAAGACTTGTGACTTTTGTCAATTGCAATTTTGGCTTCTAAGACCTTCAATGACTTCCTACTGTAAAACAATATATTAATTATAAGTAATTACATCTCTGCAACTCCAGTACTTTACAAAACCCTCCCCTGTCATATTTATGCACAACTTTGTTGGCTTACTGGTGTGGGCTCAGTTTGTAATTACGATATCTCTGACAGCAGACAGCCATTCAGCAGCTGTGGGGGCTGCTGTGAGCCAGGCTAAACCCTTTGAAATAAAGCAGAGTTTGCTGTGGACAGCTGTAGAGACAGATTAATTTGGGGTGTTTGGAGAGCAAGCTACTATTTGAAGTGGAGAGCCAGGTAGCCCGCAATGGTTCTCCCTCACCCTGTGACAAAATGACTCATATAGTATGAACAGATGTAAGAACATATACAGCAGCTGTATGTTTCACAATAAAGATTTGTGTGTGAAGTGTTTTAGATTTTTAATGGAGATTTGATAGTAGTATATAGAAAGACAGAGAACAAGGTTAAAGAGAGAAGGCATGCAACAAAGATTCCTGGCTAGAATCAAACTGAGAATGTAGCAGCTATGCATGTTAGACCATAGGCCACGCAGAAGATTCTAAATAGAAAAATAATTGCCTTCATTGAGTCCAGAATACAGGTCACACTACAGTACAATACATGTTTAAAGAAGTTACGGCGCTACTATTAGTAATAAATTATTATTTAAAAGTTATTTGAAGATGACTTTATATGTAAGTGATAACATGTTAATATGGTAAGGTAGTATACAATAAGATTGAACAAACACCTGGCCTACTGTATGTCTGTTTGTTCTTGAGGAGATATCATCTGTGCAATAGCTCACTGAGATGAGCTCAGGCCTTAAAACCAGAAGATTGCGGTTACAAGGTCACATTTTAATGGGGGTGGCAGTAGCTCAGTCTGTAGGGAGTTGGGTTGGGAACCAGAGGGTCAATGGTCAAGTCCCCATACGGACCAAAGTACAGTGGTGGACTGGTAGCTGGAGAGGTGCCAGTTCACCTTCTGGGCACTGTCAATGTGCTCTTGAGCAAGGCACAGAACCCCCAACTGCTCAGGGTGCCTGTCCATCGACAGCTGCAGCCCCCTCACTCTGACATCCCTCCATTCGTGCATCATAATCACAGACATCATGACTGCACTAAGTGCACCTTGCACAATATTTACATACAATATTTACGTTATATAAAGCTTTTTATTTATATTCCCAACTTGTATATATTTTAAAGTATTGTTCTTATATTGTATCCTGTTATTTCATGTGTATTCTGTATGTGTGCTGTGTATCTGATATGTTGCTGCTGCAACACTGGAATTTCCCATTTTTTTGGGATCATAAAAATCTATCTACTTATCTATCTATCTATCTACTTATCTATCTATCTATCTATCTATCTATCTATTTATCTATCTATAAAGTATAAATTAATATTATTATTATAACCAGTAAACATCTTAATAATATGAACAGCATAGAAAACATCTGTTCGACAAATGATAATCATAACAGCTCATTACAGGTAGCCCATCATTTGGAGCTACATAAATTATTTGGCAAGTCAGAAACAGCTTTAAACACAGACGGTACCTGTGATATCATTTTAAACAGGGTACATCATACTAACGGGCATAACCGGATTGTGTCAGGCAAAACGCAGCCTTTGCTTCATGTCAGCCAGTGACTCACTGGCTGACATGAAGCAAAGGATGCATTCCCTACTTCACTGCTTTGCTCATCTCACTGAACATAACATAACCTGATTTCTGTGGTCCAATTTTAGATATAGCCCTTCAATTCTATTTTTTTGCCATTGTGTTGCCCTTTTGTTACCAAAATTTACTACTACATAATAATAATGTGCACTGAATTGCGGTGAAACAGCTTTTAACCGAAACTCTTTGGAAACCTGCAGACTGATATCATACAGTATGATGGTAAAATATAGAAAATCACTCAGCCTGCATGGACATCTTGCAACACAGTAACTGTACACATGACCCACTATTTAGGCTTCTCTACAAATAAAGTTTTGTTCAAATTATTTTAAAACATTTTCTGAGAAAAACTTTTAAATGAATAACTTTCTCTGGGCCCCCTTACTGCAGAAACTTGAATATAAAAGTAATAGTCTGCAGTAGAAATTAGGATCTTTAAAAGAGGAAATTCAACAGAGTTGACACGGGTAAATTTAGATGTGACGAGGATAGTGCAGATACTATAATTGAAAATAGTTCTTTTCCAGTTTGATCTCAAAGCACTGTTGCACAGACTTGTTCTGCTACAGACGAGTTGTCTGTTTTAATAACAACAGAATAATAAGTTGTGCGGGGGAAATAAATTGTCCTGGGATATGAAAGGAAAAGAAAGGAAATATTACTGATACAGCTCAGAGGACCAAGAAAGAAACTATTCTGCTGATACTGAAAATTACTTGAACACCAGCTTGCTTTAGACATATCTTGTTTTATTCAGATCTGTATTGTTTTCTGGCTAGAGGTTCTTTTCTAGAGGTATTGAAAAATAACAATTAGGGAGGAACACTTTCCCGAGCAGTTGTGGAAAAGGCATTTCAAAGACAACAACCTTTACTTAAAGTGGCTATATATACCTTTCAGTTTGTGTTAATTTTAGCGTCTGCTTTGCACAAAAGTGGTAGTGTTTTTACCACACATGCTGTCCTAAAGGTCTTTCCGTAATAATAACTTAGAGTAACATTTCATGAAACCAAAGGACACTTTACACAAGTAACGTTACAGGGGAACAAGGGAAAAAACAGTAGGCACATTAACATGTTCAAAAATGAACAAAACGTCCACGCTAAGGCTGCACAATTAAATTTTAATCACAATCACGGCTTCCCACGATCAAATTTGCATGATCAAGCAATATTTTAAATGCGTCATTCTGTTCATAGAACGCTCCGTTTTTTTTTGCAAAGCCAATATACCGCTGCATAAACCGCTGTCTGATCATGTGTCAGTCAGAGTTGTTCCCTGCACCACGCAGCTTAGTTTCTAGATGTAGACAGTCACAGAGGACAGAGTAACGGGAGGAAAATTCCACAACAGATAGCAGTCAGTCATACGTCGGTCACGAGATTTACCAGTTTACTAGTAAACGCAACATGTCCCGTCTGTGTTGTTTTTCAGACAACAGCAGTGACCAGTACTAGTTAGTGTCTGTTAGCTCACAGGGCTCTAGAGTGCGACTAACATCTTTCCTAGGTAGCACCGGTGAAACCTAATGTCCTCGCATCTGCTGCCTCTCCACAAACAAAGCAATGTTGTTATATCAATATGGTTTAATTTTGCGTTATGTGACCCACTTCTTCTGTAAAGCCGTGTCTGTGTTTGGATCTCTCCTCTTACTCTCCGTGCATCCCCACCCCAATTAACTCACACACGGCTCTCAGCAATGCAAAGAGACACAGCGCCGATCCACACTGCTGACATATGTCCACAGTTTTAATTGTTATTAACAGTGCTGTATATTGTTAAGCATGAGAGGCAAACTTGTATTTGTACCAGTGTTTCTGCTGGTAACTCTGCTATTGCGACGGCCACGGCATAAAACCACAGAAGAAGTTATTGAATGCAACTAACTTCAGTTCGTAGAGTAATAGCATGTGAGACGGAGGTTGGACGGAGGCTGAACCTGGGCGAGAGATGTGACCCATGGCCAGAATATCATAGTTCATAAAAATGCAGTGCAGTGACGATACAGATGTTTCGTACACACAACGTGTGTAACTCTGCTGACCTGCCATTTGACCCGTGCTGGACCCATTCACTGTCCTGCGTGCTGGACTCATTCATAATTAGTCAACCTCTATGATCCTAGCGTACGTCCATCACATTCCCTCTCTGTCCCTAGCTCTTTTAATCAGTTATTATTGAAAACAAGTGAAGGAACTTTCTCAGAGGTATGATTCTTCTAAAATATATCCTAGGCTTTTTATTTCAGATAATTTTTAATCATTTACAATCCCGTAATTGTCTCCATATGTTGAAAACCCGACTGAGCTGTGACTCAGTTTTGCTCAGTTTTGCTTTTGCTTTAGCTTTTAGTTCTTCGTTTAATTTCCTTCTTTCCTGTGATGGTCCTGCCCCAGTATCAACCATAACTACAGCATATAACTTCTAAAAAAAACATTTAAGTCCAATTAGGCCTATATAAAGAAATCTCCTGCTACATTTTACCTTGCTGGACACACACAGGCTTTTCCGGTGTTACACCAAAATTTGTGCCCTGTCAGAATGTGTTACTGTAGCGCCGTCTACTTGTAGGGCATTAATAAAAACTATATAAAAATAGCGCTCTTTTCACTGTCTTGTTTGCTGCGACAGGTCATTTATGATCTTTAGATGAAAAATTACACAGTTTCAGAATGATTTAAAAGTCAAATATAGTCACTTTAAATTACTTTAAAATCAAGTCAAGCCAAACTGAATTCTTCACAACTCCAAAACCTTTGAATACTGTATGCACAGTCAATTCAGAACAGATATTTAATGTCAAATCCTGGAGCCTGCCAGTAAAAATAGAAATCTGTTGCACACATGACACACAGCTCCAATTAGTTCCTTTCCAACTGTGATGAAGACAGTCTACGCTCAATTGTCTCTGTCAAAGTATTAAGCATGACTACAAACACATACAGTACATGTACACTCTCACATGCACATACCCACACAGCTCCATCACCTTTTGTCACACAATCCACCCAGCAGTCATTTACTTAAACACCATGCAGACGGGTAAGAGTGCTACACATTCTACACACAAAACCTCTTACACCTTCAATCTCCAATCAAGTATTAATTTTGCTTTACAGCAAGTGTTGACACAAAGTTGGAGGAGTTCAATGGAATAGGCTACTCTGGAAGGGAGGACTTCAAATGTCATTTGAATTATCCTTCTTGCGTCTATTAGCAGTGAAACCATTAGATGTACGCAGCAGCAAGTTGTAAGAGCGGTCGTCTACCAATCTGAAGGTTGGTGGTTCGATCCCTGCTGTTCCATGTCAAAGTCTATTTGGGCAAGAAACTGGACCCCGAATTGCCCCTGATGCTGCACCATTGGAGTGTAAATGAGTGTGAATGTTTAGCTGATGTATGGCAGCCTCAGCCACAGTGTATGAATGTGTGTAAATGGTGAATGGTTGTTCTACTCGCTTTGAGTAGTCTTTAAGACTAGAAAAGCACTATATAAATAGAGTCAATTTACATGTACATGTATACAGCAGTTCAGTACTATGCTCAATGGGGATATGCATATATTTCTGCTAATCAATTTCAAATGTGCAAATGCATTATCTCAATGCATTATGTCCATTACTGGAAGCGCACACCCACACAAACATTTGTTGCTAAGCAGCACGCTGCTTTTTCTTCACATGAATGTGGCCTTGGCACACACACTACAAGGGTCACAGATTATATGCACAGCTACTATAATGAGTAGGATTAATGCTGCAGTTAATGGTGAGCCAGCCCACAGTGGCAGTTGTAAGATCACACTTGCAATGGCCAAAGCGGGGTGAGTGTGTCAATGTGTAACAAAAGGAAGAAACCCGAGGCTCCCAGATGGTGTACAGATCAAGAAATGGGCCAAAACAACTTCTCATTCAGCTGAAAGACTACTGTCAAGGTTCCTTTGAGCCAGAATTGAGGTATTTAAAGACTCAAAGTGTAAAACTGTAGTTGCTGTTCAGCTACCACTGGTTGGCTGACAGAAGAATGAAGCTTCCAGTGATCAACAGGAGATAATTGCAGCTCTAATATGTCAATACATACATAGAATACAGTATATCATTATTAGGATGAGTTAAGAACACCCATCTTAGATGAAATGTCTGTTCAAAATCCTAAAATGTTCTTGTGTTCTGATGATGACCAAATGGAGTGGAGTGGTTGTAAACCTGTTTGGGCTGGGAATACCTTTTGTGTGCATGACACAATTATTCAATATATGTAATTAATAATATAATTCATTCACTCATATCATCATACAAAACATGTAGCAGTACATGTAGTTTACATTTCACTACACTGAAATGCAAACAATCCCAATATTTATTCTACCTTGTTGATGACCATCCTCTGATATCCTCTCCCATGCATGGCATTTTCTTACTAAAGAATCACAAAATAACTTATCCTCCCATCTCTATATCAAATTGGTGCCATCATAAGACCTGCCACTGATACCTGAATGCCATTGTATGTGTGTTATGGAGGTCAGTATATTTGGGGGTCAAACTTCAGAGGAGATGGACTTGCTCTGATGATCTTGCTCTGTGCAAAGTTGCATTTGTGTCTCTGGTAGGAAAGCAGGGTAGCACTAGCAGTCCCTAGAGATGTGCAGCTGAGCTAAACACATCCCATAGTGCTGCCTGAGCAAAGTTAAAGTTTTAAAGTTTGTCCAGAGAAGCGCAGGATAGGCTATGAGTTCAGTTATGCCAAGATCAGACTACACTATGTTTTTCTCTTTAACAGTCACTATGTCAGTTAGCTCACAGATGTGTTTAGTGGAGCAGCAGCCTCTCAATAACTCACCAAAATCTTTTAAACTGACCAGCAACTGAATGGCCTATTTCTCACTTAAAAAAATTTCAGAAACACGCTTTGGTGAACTATTTCTGTAAAGATCCGGAATCCCCACATGTAGCGTTAGCCCAATCAGGTGCAGCCATTGTGGTTGTAGGAGGGTATAGCCAGTTTTCTTTGCTTGTTAGTGGTCAAAGTGCAAAAGAAACAGCCCAGAAACAGAAACAGTGACTAGCCCACTAGCGTGCAATGCTGGGAAGCGGGGCGATCCCTGCCATGAAAAAAGCCTCTATGAGGACTGTGTGTAACTTTCCTTCACCAGAGAGCAGCCGTAGCATCTCTCCTTTTTCGCCATGTTTACATGTGTGCGCCAGAGAGCGCTCTCTCTTCCTAGTCGATGTCAAGGAACACGTCGTAGAAGATGTCACACAAGGCGGAAAAAGACAAAAACTTCTGACAAGCTAGACGTTCTGCGTCGTGGTCGGGAAGCGTCCCAGATTTAAGGTCGCTGATCTTTGATCAAGTCACACTACAAGAAGTAAAGGCACATGTTTGTTGATCCCGGAGTTGAAGTTTTAAAGTTTGTCCAGAGACTGGAAGGAGGGGCTATGGCTTCAGTTAAATCCAAGGGTTCTGGAATGTGCCCAGTAAATGTCATTAGATAGCAATATTCCTTATAACAAGTGGAATTTTTTTTCACATGATTAGTGGGTCACCAAACATATAGATATCCACAGCATATTTCACATTTGTCCTTGTCATGAGTCAGTGTGAAATTTTGACTGGAAGGTGTTGCTAAATTGAAGTTAAGGATTCAAGTTAAGGATACAAATACTGATGTGTCTGAATGTCAGAATGTCAGGGCCTAAGGCTGGTGATATCGTCACATGTCTATCGTCAATTTCAAGAAAATGTTTCTGCAACATGTCTATCGTCAATTTCAAGAAAATGTTTCTGGTACTCTGGACATACCATTATCACCAGCCTTAGGCCCTGACATTCTGACATTCAGACACATCCGTATTTGTAGCCCTTAGGCAATACACATCACACTCTTTTGAAGATGAGTGTAAACAGCATCATTGTGAGAAAACAAAATGCGTATCCATAGGCAACTGAGCAAAGCTCCCTGTCCTGTCAGTATAGTACATTTGCAGTCAGGTTAATCTATCAGGGGACTCCAGCGGGGAGAATTTGCTGAATTTGTGAGAGCAGTGTCTGCAGTGTTAAAACTTGGCTGTCCTGAAGGCAGATGACTTAAAAGATGAAGAAAACTGGTGCTCATCTGAGCACCAGTTTCTGCATCTGCATCTGCATCTGCAGAAGACTGAATCTGCTATTGTGCTAAATGAGTTGAGACAGAGTGAGCTTCTGAGTGCTCCTGTGCATAGGCAGGGTCAAAATACAAGATTTGGCTTTCGAGGCAACAGAGTCTGTGTCCCTCATTGCTCATTATTTCCCTCAAATGAGGCAGAAAGAACGCAATTGAGCAAAGTCAACTAATTTACCCCCTAAAGTCACATCAGTGACACAGACGTCAACAACACTATTAATCAACAGGTTAATTGTAGTGGCACTACCTGCTGCAGCAGTGCCTAAAGCATACATATTGACTATAAAAAGCAACACCTTTCATGAAAATGATTGTTAGTGTTTGAAGCTGTGCTTAGCAGACGTGTCTGTCACACAGATCTGTCATGAAACTGTATTCTGTACCTATTTTGTCAACCCAAAGTAAATCAGTAACACATGCAAAGCAGTGAACCTACCTTGTCTTTCAGCATTTTAGCTTTCCGGCTGTTCTGTACAAGTCGTCTCCCTAGCTTCTTAGCATACCAAATAGAGGCAAACATAGCGACAGGTGAAATAATAAAATGTTCTTTGGTCTGCAGTGACAGCCCAAGCGGCTCTAGCTGCTTCCCATCTGGACCGAGTGCTCCTTATCAGGGGACACACAGACAAGAGCAAAAAAAGAGAGGGACAGAGAAAAGACGGGATGATGCTGAGACAGGTCTCTGTCAGCCACAAAAGCAAGGGGCGGGAGGCAGGGAGAGAGAGACTACGGGAGAGAGAGCTTAAGAGCGAGAGAAGGGAGGAGGGGTCACCACTTTCAACGTGGAAATAACATCTTCAACACCAATCAAAACCTGCTAAGAGGTTGTCGTAGAGGTGGGGGCGTAAAAGGGAGGGGTGATGCTCTGCTCTCACTATACCTATGCCAGCAACCACTCATCATCCTAAATCCAACAATCAACAGCAAAGAATTAACTTACTGAATCATCATATTTTTTTCACATATAATGAAGTGTCTCACTGATGGAAAATAATTTTTTAAAGTTATAATCCTTAATATTTCCCTCATAGCCTGCTATATATTTTGATATATTCTGTTATATTACAGTATGAGATTCAACTTTGTCAGGTACCGCTACTGAGAAAAAAGGCAATACAGTTAGCATTTAACCAGAAGTGCAAAAAGGAGTAACGTGCAGAGTAATGTATAGAGTTTTTACAGAATAAACAGTAATATATCATAAATATATAAGATATGAATATGCTAGATATACAGTAGACACTATATATATACATATATATAAATACATTTTAACATTACATCTACAGACAAACACCATACCAGTCACTGCTACTGGCATGGGATCAAATTGCATATTTTCTTGCACCGTGCACAGGAAATGATACATGCACATTCTGAACATGATGTGAATAATAAAAGCTGGTGGATGCACACCTTTCACCTAATGTTGGAGACACCATTTGACCATGACCTCACTATGACACTGTTAAATGTCTACTTTAGTCTTCTATATCAAAATGTAAGATGATAAATCCTCACAGTGCATAGTTTGTTTGGTAGCACTGTAAACAAATTGTTGCATTTCTGACGCAGTAGCTGTTGAAGGTGTGTTTTCTGTCCCCAGTGGCCAATACATGTCTCACTTAGAACTGAACTGAAGCTTGTATTACAAAAACACAACTGACGTTACCATCAGTACCATATGAATTGCCAAATAAACCAGAACACAAAAAAATAACTACTGTATTTTGCATTTAGAATAAACCTCAAGGCCTTTCAAAAGCCAGCGTAATACTAAATAATAATAATAATAATAATTATATTTAGCACTGTAATGCTAAACTGATGTACCGTCCATGAAAAGGCTTTGTCCTGCTTCAATCATATTTCCCACGGCAACAGCTTCACTTTGTGATACAGAGTGACGGTGGGCCATGCATGCAATGTTACATTCAGTATATACTATTACTAAAGTTAAATCTAGGTAAATTCTATTTCACATACTGAATAAGAGCTGTTGTGCAATCAGTGTGTTTGGGACAGAGAATGGTGATCGTGGTGAACAGACGGTACACAGTGATGACTTTGCTACATGTGAGTTACTGAAATGGAAGAGATAAATGAGAGATCTTCAGCTTCCACATTGTCTTCCCTATCAACAATCTCCACCAGCATCAACAAGCATCCAGTCACAGTTCTTGTGTTCCCAACATGGTATCACCATCACGGCCATAGCTCCAACCTATAAATATATTGCATAATGCTGTTGCTACACAGTCTAAGCACATAAACACTGAAGCTATGCTGTAACCCCTTAACATAAAACCATAAATCAAGCATAAGACTTTGGTGTAGGTAGTAAAATACGACAGGCCTGGAGAGAGGGGATTAGTACACTGACAGTCGCACATATCAGGAGTTAAATATGTTTCATTAATATTCCAGGCGCTGACATCACACCTCATAATGAGCCATATTAAAACTCCTATCCCATGCATCACCCTCTTTTCTCTCTCCCAGCAACATATCTGAACCTAGACGTTCTGTGTTTTACTTCTGGGCTTCCATTCAAACCTCTCTAATCAATTGGTTGACTGGCTTTACATTCAAATAATTCAGTGACAGAACCACAACAAGACCAGAAAGAGGTCTGTTCCTCCCACATCAGAGCGTGTGCGTTGACAGCGTATTCCGGACCAACCTCCTGTAATAACACGGCTATCACTAAAGAGAAGGCGTGCTTGCAGGCTAATTGCCTGGAAAGTGTACAGCACACAGCTGAACAATGATCAACTACAGGGTGGGGAGGATGACGTGGCTGTGTTTTTCTCTCAGCCTGGCTCTTCTTGTCCTGGTTTGTCCTACAACAGAGCTTTCTGTTTGCTTTCACTGCAGATGGATGCGATCGATAACAATTTCCAGTACTCACATCTTCTGCATCTTTAACTCCTCTGTCTAAATCTCACAAAACTTCATGTTGATACTGTATTTATCTGAAAAAGCAGGCTTGAATGTGCTGAAGTTAAGCATAGGTAATATTTTTGGTACTTATTATGATTGTAGGATGTGCAATATGTAATAGTGTATTGGTGCAATATTTTTAATTTGATATGGTACTGTGCAGTTGTGCATTTTTGCATTGTGCGGTACATAAGTTATTGACTTCGACTGCCCAAGACAAATTTCTCCAACAGGAGACAATAAAGGTTTATCTTAGCTTATCATTATACCTCTTGTGCTCAACAAGACCTCCAAACCATACAACGGTAAAAGGCATTTATTCCTATGGTCTAATATGAGCCACAGGAGTGTTCCATAAGATAGAGCCCCAAGAGGTGGCAGGAAATATGAGCCACAGGAGCACTTCCCGTCCTCATATGTATCCCAGAAAACCGGCTGCGGGTTAAACATAGTGTGCAAATGCTCACAGATTGGTTAGTTTTAGGCACAAAAACACCTTAGTTAAGAAAAAGATTGTGGTTGGAGTTAAACTTTTTTTTTTAAGTTTCTTAACTTCCGTTTGTTCTGTGAAGTTAAAATAAAAAAAAAAAACATACTTTTAACTTTCATTTTCAGATGGGACATGAACCCCAGTCTCCTGTGTTTGTTTGACCTATCCACACCCAACCTGTGCGGCAGGGTGTCATAGCTGTCTTCAACGTCTTCCAGACTTCCAGATTTTATGCAACTCAACATTTTATCTAAAAACAGGGCATTTAGGCAACACCTGCTGACAAAGAAAATAAATAATGTTTTTGCCTTGCAAATGATCTTTTAATGAATGGTAATTTCAGATTTTAGTGTATTTGTTGGCTGATCTTAGTGCAGCTTCACAATCAGGACAGTGTGCTAATTATCAAAATGTAAAATGGGGCTGATACCTTTAGAACCTGCTGTGGAAAGGTTGTTTTATTTGACATTTCCCCGGCAAAGCCACATTTTTTAGGCAGCACAGTAAACAGCAACAAAAGCAAGCTGGTCCATCTGCTTGTTTCTTTGACATCACAAAGTGGAGGGCATAATATTTATTTTATCTCAACCTAAACTAAATTCCTTTTTGTTTTGGAATTATGTCCAGTTATATGGTCATTTTAAGAATATCAAGACTTTTAGAATATCAAATCATTTTCTTTCATTTGAACCCAACCTCATTATAAAGCTTATATATTAAATGTATAATACAAAAAAAACTACTTATTGTGAAATAAAATAAATAGCAATCTGTGTAGCAGTAAAGGGAAGACAATATGAAAAGGAAATTGCATATTCCTTTGTATTCTGTCTGGTATAGTGGTTTTGTTTTTTAGTTGTATGCGTCTGCTACTGAGAGCTTGGCGTGTCAAGGTTGGTTAGTCCAGGGTGGCTGATCCCAACTAACTGTGGAAGATTGTGATAGGCTGTCAAGCAGGGCTGGAGGAGGCTTTGGCCATCTGGAGCGGAGGGTCCTGGTGTCCCCAGGGTCACACTCAAGTTATGTTTGTGTGAGGGAGGAAACACAACTTTCTGTCTGGTGTGTATGTGTGCAGATGAGTGTGTGTATGCAAGAAAGATTGGTATGGTGGGGAGGAGAACTCAGCGGGGATGAGGTTGATCTCGTCAAACCACCCTTGGCCTTATAAAGGAGGTCAGCTGCCTGCATTTGCATTCTCTTATTCTACCAAAACACTTGCAAGAGGTTGATATTTCCAAGGACCATACATAGCTTAGAAGAACATAATGGCAATAGATTGTTTATGTTTTGTGGTAAAAGATAATAGTGATGTAATAGATTTGTATATTATCT
This sequence comes from Etheostoma perlongum, assembly GCA_026937815.1. Classification (NCBI taxonomy): domain Eukaryota; kingdom Metazoa; phylum Chordata; class Actinopteri; order Perciformes; family Percidae; genus Etheostoma; species Etheostoma perlongum. The sequence goes on along the minus strand of CM049383.1, from coordinate 23,640,511 downwards.
GGATTTGAGATATCTACGCCTGATAACCCTCCCTTCTTGCAATCTCTGCTATAGGGGCGGTTGTGATTAGTTTAAAAAAATACAAACAACCCAGAGCATATATTCCCACATCCAAGAATAGATAGGCGGTTTTCCTGAGCTGACATGGCGCTGTGGAGATACAGTAGGTCTAGCAATGCGAGACTACGTGTGGATAAATTGAAATTTACTAAAATTAGGGATGTGCTTGCTAAGACACTGTCATGCAAGTTGTCAGTATGCTGACTCAAAATCTAAACAGTTCTCAGTTCTACAAAATGTGGCCTGTTTGCTTTGACTCCATTAACATCACTTATGCAGGCTTCATAACTATTTAAGTGCTTTCGATGTACAAGCTGGCCAATTTAGAATTCAGCAGAGGCAAGCACTCCTCACATCTGATGACAACCCCCATGACGATTTAACAAAATGTATTCTTGCAATTCAACAAGATGCTTTACCAGTGAAAACACAGGCTCAATGTTAACAGTTCAACATCTTCGGCTGTTATTGTTTTTTTGTGTGTGAAAATAAATAAATCTGTATTGTTGTCTTCTCAACACATACAAAGTCTTTAAAAATCTGAATGAATAAAAAGGGTCAGCATATATCCAGTGTGTCCCACATGATACTTAGAACCAGCTGTCGGCCACGGTCAGACTCCCAAGTCTTGATTTGAGAAGCTATGACAGCACACTTAGTTCTAATGGTTCTTTCCATTTGATTATTTTTCCACTTTACATTTTACTTTCCTCTGTTTAAGAGCTGACCATAAAATGCAGTCCTCATTTTCGAAGATGTTCTCCTTCAACAAAACTAAATTACACATTACTAAACATAGGCAAAGAAGAAAAAAACTATTTTAAAGGAAAACTGCACAAAATTTACCTCTTACAGAAACCCACTAAGAGCAAATCTATTTTAAAGGATCATATAATATTAAATGTACTTTGCAAAGGTTGAATGTAACCTTTATGCAATTCAGTGAATATTGTCCTGAAAACAGATTCAACATGTCTTTTGTGATTGCAGTGTTCCTATATACTTAATACAATTAAACAATAACTATTGTCCACATTAAATGCAAAAGATGGCAACTTTTAGGTCATTTTTGGTTACTTTAATGTTACAGTCCTACATTTAACAAAGGATGTACATTTTCTCATTTTAAAATCAAAAATTTGTATTACAACATTTACAACTGTCTTCATGTAAGCATTAAACTGTCTTTTGAGATGCAAATAGTAACTTTGTTCTGTAGGATTAGGTTTCAAGACACAAAATGTTAGCATTGTTTGAGAATTGAACAAATTAACCTTGACAACATAGAAGTTATTAAATATCCTTGCAGGCTTAATTAAGAGGCTAAACTCAGTAACTCCTTTTTCCTTTGCTACAGTTAGAGCAGTTGGCATTCATTGGTAATGGCATGATATCATTGACCAATGTTTTAAATATTTATATGGTCAAATTGTTGTTATTTTATCATACCTTAGTGTCATTTAAATAATCTTTATTTTTTCTGTCACTGAAAATCATTGTCTTTTTAACAAGGTGTCTTCATAGTTGCCAATGTAACAATGCCATATAAATGGTTTATAAATGTTAACAAATTAAGCACTAAATTGATAGTTAGTTTTTTATGATCTCAGCTATGAACATTTGATTATTTTATTTATTAATGTTATCTGTCTAGTCTATTGTCAAGTTGTTGTAAAAAAAATTAATAATAATCTCTGTTATCCTTTCAAATGTCTTCAGTTGTCATTTAAGGCACAAAACATTTTTCAACAATGCAAAAGTCTAATACAACATAATTTACATTAGTTAAGATAAAAACTTAATAAATGCTTAAGTTTCATTATTTTTTTCATGACTGGATGGTTGATTAAACTAATGGTTAAAAAGTCTTATACACAACTTTAAATAAATGACTCAAATGTCAATGTATTTCAAATATTTGTCCTGAACAGAAGTTTACGTTAAAAGTCTGCAGCTTCTGACAAAGAGGAGACTAGGTTACTGGATAACAGTGGATGAAATGCTGCTGGATAACACAAAAGTGACCAATGTTTCAATTCAATTATAAGTGTCATTTGGTTCATTTCTGAAAAAATTTTAGTCTCACTTTAAGTGTCACTTAAGACTGGCTTATATCTCAGCTTTAGATAAGTGTCCTAAGACTGCACATGGGTCTAATTCTTTTAACATTATTTGATGCACAACATATCAACCGCCAAATCTCAAACTGCAGATTTTCTGAATAACAGCCTGGCATGACTAAAATACCCTTTAACCAATGAAAATGGGTTTATAAAGCATCATTTGATGACCAAGTAATTTGGCCGTTCTTTAATCTTACATTTGTTATTTATTTTTTGTAATTTAACATTAAATACTGTGTCAGTTGGACTTTTGATAAGAGGACACAACTGCTGTTTTGCAAAGTTTATATAAATAAAGGAATATTTTTTAGTCATTGCATTCTGTAAAATAATTGTGAGAAAATCATATGGTGACCTTAAAGCCCATGTTGCAGGTTTAATTTTGCAACGAATTTGTGCAATTTGCTTGTTGGTAGTAAATATCTGAACTGTTATCCATTGTATTTGATGGTGTTGGAAATCGCAAAACTGAATATAATACGAAAAGTAGGCAGTTTTATAACACAATTTTACAGTGTTTCCTTGTTTCCCCCACAATGCATTGCATGACGTCACGTTGGGAAGTAAACAGAGCAGCCTGCGTTGTATTTGTCACTGGTCTGGCCTAATGTGGCTTCTGGTCTTTTAATATTAAGAGTCTATGGTCTCGACCGAGTCCATGTGACTTTATTATATTTATAATAATATTGGAGGGAAAGTGAAACACAGCTTAGACGGGGATGTTGTTCGGCTTTTCACAAGTTTAGACTGCTAGCTAACGCTACGCCGCCGGACGTTAGCACAACAGCGTTAACCTAGCCTGCTAGCTAAATATTACGACTGCCTTTGGTGTTGCCTATATGCGTCCATGTTGTCAACATCATACATGTGGCACTAGTGCACCTTTTGTACCATAATTGTATTGAATGAAATAGTAAGCTTCGCTCCTACGAGATGGGTGGGTTTTTGTTACGTTACACACAAAGCTAACTGGCTAAAGTTAGCCTGTACGGATGCTAGTGGATATAGCTAACGTCGCGTAGCCAGCCAGCAACTTTGGCAGTGGAGTTTTGGTAAGCTAACACGACAGCGTTGTCGCCCACAATCAACCTGCAGTGATGTTTAAAATGGAGACACGCATATCGTTTCTTTTTCCCGGAGATCCTGGACATTATTTTCATTTATGACGTTACGTTAAATGAAGATTAGCCCGAGTGTGCGCGGCCTGGAAGGACGCATCTTACCACAAGATGCAGACCAGGGGAATGAAGCTCAGATTCTCATTTTAAGACCAAGTCTGAGCTCCATGATTCATCCAAAGCCTGGACTGGTGTGGATGTTTCAACCTCACAGACAACGGACTCGGACAAGCTTTAAAAAAAACTTTTGAAGGATACAAGGTGTACAAATACGTGTACTGTTGAGTATACTGTGAAAATGTTTTATGGAGTTCTCAGCTAATTGTAATCCGTAAAATACTGATTTTGCGCCAACCTGCTCCTTCCTTAAAAACTTCCATATGGATTTCTTTTAAAATGATGCGCTTTGTTCTCAAATAAAAAGAACATATGTTAAATTACACTCTGTTCATTGTTGTTTAACCAAACTTGTGTTTTCTGAAAATACATGTCTTTCCTATTAACCCACGTCCTAATAACAATATAATTCAATATGGTTTAGGGAAGGCATAAACCAACCATAGGGGTACACTGTAATACTGGTCACTTCTCACTTCTTTCCTACACTACATCTGGAGTAAAGTTATATTGTCATAGAGTTGCTCAAATGCGCAGTACTAGTACCTACTGTAGCAGTGGTAACAGTAGTGGATTGGTGTTTGTATCGTTTCTAACACTGCTATTATGAGGTATCACCATATCTTATTCTGTGTTCTTTAGATTATATGACATCAAGGGGAATGGCTATAACGGCCCATAATGATTGTCTTGATACTGTCATAAGACGTTTTTACTAGGGATGAGCGAGTACAGCATTATTTGTATCTGTATCTGTATACCACATGAATTATCTGTATCTGTATCTGTACTCGGACTGGGCGGGGCCTAACCCAGAAGTGGACAGAATTTAACCCGGAAGTGGGTTGTCTTGAAATGGGCGGGGCTTTAACTGGTATGTTATTTTAAGCATGCAATTGATATGAGTTGATCAGAAATTGTTATATTTATTGTTGATTAGAAAACTATTTACATGACAGCACCGTGCTTCAGATCAATGGTGTTGTCATGGTAACAAACAAACTATATACACAACAAGTTTTGCAAACAATGGATACAGCACATGCAGTTGCAATTATGAAGTAAAATGTAATGAACAAGAGTTTCATACTCAAATAACTTTTAAATAACTTTTTTTAACTTTTAATTTTTTATGATCAGTGTGATTTTTTGTTGTTATTTTTTTTATTTCCATACCAGGTATGTGTGTGTGTGAGTAAGAGAGAGACACAGAGAGAGAGAGAGAGAGAAAGAGAGAGGAAGAGAGAGGGGGCAAGGGGGGCTGTTTTCTACGGATCAACTAGGCAGATGGTGTTTCTCAGATCTGCATTGACCTTATTGAAGCCAAGTGAAAATCTCCGACAGCAGAGACCCAACGGGAGTCGCATTTAAACCAAGCAGCATGTCTGAATCACCACGTTTACCAGAAATCTACTTACTATGTAAGTACTACAAACCGAAGTTAAAAACAAACTTGAAGCTGAAGAAACCCTAAACGTTAACGGAACAGACCCGCGGACCTGATTCACTGAGAGAGAGAGAGAGAGAGAGAGAGAGCTGTTCGCAGTGATCCGAGTGAGCAGAGCGTGTGTGTGGGGGGGGCGCTGTGACTATCACAGAACGCAGAGACGGTCACCTGAGTATTTTTATTCAATCCGAGTACAGCAGGCATGTCCAAAGTCCGGCCCGGGGGCCAATCACGGCGGTCTTATAATGTATTATTTATGGCCCGCCTGCACTGTCAAACTGAATAAATAAATAACAAAACTTGAAACTGTAATTCCTCCTTTCACCAAATGGTGGCAGCACCACTTTAATACTATCATAGTGTGTTCCAAATCGCGCACTTCTGTACTAAATACTAACTTTTTGAGTACATAGTGCGCTCACATTGTCGAAGTGCGGTCAAACGCAGTACACTTAAATACCCGGATGGTGTACTCAAAACCCCCCGAAAGTTGAGTGCGGATCGATGGACACTTTCCACACTCAACGGTCGCCATCTTGGCTACGTAGCGGAAGGGGCGGAGCTAACAACAGTCGAAAAACTTGAATTAATGGCGGCCGAAGACGCGATAGCGAGGACGGCAGAGGAATACAAATGTAAGTTGAACATGAGTCTTTTTGCTATACTTATAACATTTTATGTACCTGTATTTGTATATTTGGTTAATCTTACAGTTTTTAATGATATTTTTATCGCAAATTATAACGTTTATTGGTACCGTAATTTGACATGCTAGCAAGCTAACCATAGCTAGCTAACAGCGGCACAGTTTAACCATACACGGCAAATAATGTATAAGCTAACGTTACATGTGTTGTAGTATATTGTTTATTGTGTTAAACTATCGGCCCGCTGTAGAAAATTTCAGCGTTAGATGTATGATCTTGTAAATATAGCTACACAAAGCTGCAAGCGTTAGCAGTCATGTTAAAGTACGTTAATGTATATTACAGTGCTGTTTCTGCCCTGATCTTATTTATATAATCGTTAGGGACAGACGAGGACACCACGCGGTAGGAGGTCCCCAGCCATGGTCAGACCCCGTGCCGAGGATGGCCATCAGACCGGGGGAAGGATCCTCTAGAGAGTCCATCCTCATGTTGCTTTCCCCGTCAAAATACAGTGCCAGCAATGGCACCGTATTGTTAACCCGGCAGTACTGCCTGGGGTCTGGAGCCTGTAGAATTAACGCAGGACCGTCTTTTAAAATATAAAACTGGACTGAATGTGTTTAATGTTATCTGCTTTTACTCTTGTATTGTCACTGTAATTAATAGATTAATAATTAAGTTATTTATCAAGTCACTAGTTCCAGCTTCTAAAATGTGAAATCCACACAGGGGAAATATCTGTACTACAGCAGCTCAAAGCAAATACATCAGTATAACAAGTCGAAAATATTGAATTAGTTATTATAATAATAGTAATAAAACATTTATTCTTGAAGTTAACACGTCAGTTGGACATAATTTTAAGTACTCCACTTTTGCTGAAATAACTCATAATGGCTAGTTTTTGGTGTTTTTAAAAAAATTATTTAAGAGCAAAAGTATGAACATCAACATACCGGTATGTTTTCGGTATGAATGTTTCTGTCTGGGTGCAATTCACAATTTCATAGAAGAAGAAGGAGGAAGAATGAGCTGTTGTGATCGTCATTTCCGGTAAGTACATCAATGAAGTGCGCGATTTGAGACAACACTCTCCCGTCAAATTTTATGCACTATGCAAGTAAGTACGTAGTGTACAAAGTGCACTTCCGTTAAGTGCACTAACAGAAGTGCGCGATTTGGAACACACTATCAGTCTCTGCATCCGTGCCGCGAACCTCTCACCGCTCATTTCTGCCATGGCCACTGCAAAGAAAACGAGGAAAGTTGACAGCGAGGGCCGCCGCTTTCAAGAGAGATGGGAATTACAATGCTTCTTCACTGAAAATCAAGGCAATTGTGTTTGTCTAATTTGTAAAGAGACGGTTGCCTTGTTTAAGGATTTCAACGTGAGACACTACCAGACTAAACATGCTAACACATACGACAAGCTAACAGGGAGTGACCGTGCTGAAAAAGTGAAGCAGCTCCAAGCTGCACTGGCATCACAACAGCGATTCTTCACTTGGGCCTGTGAGTCAAAAGAAAATATCACCAAAGCAAGCTACGAAGTGGCCATGTTAATAGCTAAACATGGCAAACCTTTTACTGAAGGTACATTTATCAAAGACTGTGTTATGAAAATGGTGGAGAACATTTGCCCTGAGAAGAAGCAAGAATTTGCGAATGTTTGCCTGGCACGTAACACTGTGGCACGGAGAGTTGAGGACATATCGTCGGATATTCAGAGACAACTGGGGGACAGGGGAGAAGCTTTTGATTATTTCTCATTAGCCTGCGATGAAAGCACAGATGCATCTGACACTGCACAGCTACTGATTTTTTTAAGAGGAGTTGACAACAACCATGAACATAACAGAGGAGCTGCTGGACCTCCAAAGCATGAAAGGCCAAACCAGAGGATCGGATTTATTCGTTTCTGTTTGTGAAACTGTTGATGATATGAAACTACTATGGAGTAAAGTTTCCGGGATCATTACTGATGGTGCCCCTGCCATGGCTGGTGAGCGAAGTGGATTGTCCACACTGATCTGCAATAAAGTCAGCGAAGAAGGAGGTAATGCCATTAAACTTCACTGTATAATTCACCAGCAGGCTCTCTGCGCCAAACATCTCAAATTTGATCATGTTATGAAACCAGTGGTAAAGGCAATCAATGCTATTCGTTCTAAAGCACTATACCACCGACAGTTTCAGCAGTTCTTGCTTGACATCCAGGCTGAATATGGAGACGTAATATATCACAACGATGTGAGGTGGCTAAGTCGGGGGTCCGCACTGCAGCGATTTTTCGCTCTCAGAGAGGAAATTGGACAATTTTTGAGTGAAAAGGGGCAGCCGATGGAAGAACTGTCCGATCCTGTATGGCTGGCAGATTTGGCTTTTTTGGTTGACATAACGAAGCATCTGAATGCGCTGAATGTTATTCTTCAAGGACGAGATGCAGTGGTGAGCCAGCTGTACGCTCACATCAAAGCCTTTGGAACCAAGTTGCAACTTTTCCAAAGACACTTGTCCCAAACAGAGCCCTGCACCGCGCACTTCCCGGCTTTGAAACAAGTCATTGACAGTTTCCCACAGGACAACATCGGTGCGCAAATGAAGAGTTATGCAACAGCTATCGCATCTCTTTCTGTGGAATTTAACAAACGCTTTCGGGATTTTGCAGTTATTGAAAAGGACATGCTGCTCTTCTCTTCTCCCTTTTCTGTGGACCCTGATGATGCTCCTCCACAGCTGCAGCTGGAGCTCATTGAGCTGCAGTGTGACGATGAATGGCGCGGCAAACACCAGCAGCTTTCTCTCATTGACTTTTACTGCAAGCTGGATAAAGACAGGTTTCCAGAAATGCGAACATTTGCTAAGAAAATGCTGAGCTTATTCGGCTCCACATATTTGTGTGAGAAGACATTCTCTGTCATGAACTTAAACAAGAACCGATTGAGGTCCACACTAAGTGACTCCCACTTGCGTGACATCTTACACATTTCAACCACTGCCCTTAAACCAGACCTGGCCTCTTTACTGAAATCCAGATCTCAGTATCACCCTTCTCATTAGTGTCAGCAAGTTATCTGTTTCTTGATCAATCTGAAATTGAGTATTTTGAACGGTAACATCTGTCACTATCAACAGTGAAAGCCAAAAAAACATTTATGCACTTGGATTTATGGCACTTATTTTTATTAAACTCTTGAGTAAGACTTGGTTATTACTGTTGATGTTATGAACCTGTAGATGTGACACAAACTATTATTTTCTGAAAGATATTGTAAATGACAGGAGCAAAATTCACTTGTTTTAAGATTTAATAACAGACAACTTTGCATTACTCATAACTCCTGTTTTTAAATGTTTATGAGGTTTATGAAGATATTTTTAAACTCATGTAAATTTAAGGTATTTCATACAGTTTGTTCAATGTTATCTGACTCTCCAGATATGAATGAAAGGCAGAATTTGAGAGTTTTTCACATCTGCCTGAGTGGCTTATATTTGGTTATTTTGTCATTTGAAAAATAAAGATAATTGTGACAATGAAAATTGTTTTATAACAGTGTGTATTTGCATGAAACTTTTGTAGTTAAAAAATGTCCAAACAAACTATTGGCCCCCGGGCATCTTCACTTTATCAAATCTGGCCCTCTTTGCAAAAAGTTTGGACACCCCTGTACTAGGCAAAAGTGCTTTATCCGTACCGGATACTCGTTTCAGCCGAGTATCCGGCTCATCCCTAGTTTTTTCAGCCTGTCTGTATGCAGTGAACTTCTTGTTTAGGGATAAGGAGCCTTTCATATGACTTAGTCTAAAAGGAATGGTAAAGTAAATATAAACAATTACAATACTGGTGCGTGCTGGTTGGGGAGGACCATGATCCTGCCTGAAATGTCACAAACGGATTTAGGCATCTTCAGATCCAGCCCAGTCTCACGTCAGATGGTGAAATAGTGACGTTATTTAATCTATTGATTCGTGTACACAGATACGTTCATGTCGTTTTTTGTGGTGGTAAGCAGACATTTTAAACTAATGTATTTCAATGGGAAGCATTTTTTGTGATCACAACACGATTACGGTAACAAGAGGTATGAAAAGCTGAAACACAGGGAGGTTGGTTGGGGGTGGTCAAACAACACAGTACTAACACGTGCCAGTTTGTTCCATTTAAGTCCCATTTTGTCAAACCATGCATTTACCTCAGTGAACAAATCAAATCACTCAACGTCCCTTTCATTGACGGCATTGCTGCTAGATCCTTTGTTATCTCAAAGTACTGTATTTTGTAATCCCACATACAAACATTAGTAACCGGGCTGTGTCACGGACATCATAGCTGAGCCAAGGACAAAAGATCGAAATTGTCTACTTTGCTTTGCAGCTGAAACTCCAGGTTTCTGGCGATGTCCTCAATCCTTCTCGTTACGGTTTTCCTGGAAATCAAACACCTCTTTTTTCTTTGGGCATTTTAACACAGCAGAGTCCACCAAACACTCCCCTTCAGAAAATGGCTTACTGTTTTTGGCAATCATGTAACAGATTACAAAGCTGGTCTTGACTGCTGCATCCCTGGTGAAAAAGCCTTGTTGCTTTTGCAGTTTGAGTAGCAAAGCTTCAGATGCCTGTTCCCACTCTGCATAATAATCCTTCTACACAGCAATCTGTTCTCCGCAAACTAAGCACACGGCTTTACCTTTTACTTCAGGAAATAAAAACTTAGAAGTCCATGTTTGGTTAAAAACTCGGTGACCTCTATTGACCTTCCTTTTTTTCCCATGAGCTGACATTTTCATTCACGTCACGTTTCATGCATGTGAGCTCAGTTCCCGGCTCACCGACACATTGAAGTTTTTCTTCTACGTATTTTTAATTTCAACTTGCAACCAGAGAAGAAGACGCTGCATACGTTCACACAAAAAACAAACAGTCGTCTTCAAAATAAAAGCAATGCAGTTGTATTCCATGCATGATGTACACTTATTTACGTTTGATTGCTAACATTGCCCTCACGCGGGCCGGATGTGGCCTGCGGGCCGTACAATGTCCAGGTCTGCTCTAGAAGGAGTTCGTTAAAGTATGACATGTGGAAATGGCCAAAATTGCACTAATTTCGAACTTTCAAATCAAAATGGCAGACTTCCTGTTTAGTTTAGGGTATGGCTCCATGGGCATTTTCTGTACGTCTTTACATGATACATACTATGTCTACCAAGTTTCGTTACATACTGCATACTGCAGGGGCTGAATTGTTTCATTAAACTGGTATGTACAGTATAACTCACTAACTTCACCCTGCTTGATTAACAAGGAAGTAATTGCCTGTGTGCATGTGTTTTTACGAGCAAACACTACCATGGAAAGAGGGTGACGATCAATTAACATTGCAGCAGTTAGACTCAATAATCTTCCCTCAGTAACACTCTCCAATCAGTGGTGCTTGTTCCGGCCAGCGTAGGAGGGTTTACACCAACTCTGGTCCTAGACAAGCCATAAGTTTTACCTCCCAGCTGCCTTTACAATTACACCGGCTGTATTAAAGCAATTTTTCATTCTAAAGTCCCACCATTTGGGTCCCCACCTCATCACCCCGTAACAGAACGACAAAGCCATAGAATGGACGCCGGCTGACCATTTGTGCCCTGATGAGGAACGCCATGGCATACAGCCATGGCTCCTCGGGGTTCCAGGCATGGAGACTGTGCTTCGGGAGGTTTATCGGCTGGAAGCCAGCCTGCAGGTCACCCTGATTCCCACCAGTGAGCTGGCGCCCGCTGTTCCAGACCCCCAGCCGGCCACCGCCGACGAGGCGGACCCCCAGCCGCCGGCCGCCGCCGACGAGGCGGACCCCCAGCCGCCGGCGCCGAGGCGGACCACCAGCTGCCGGCCGCCGCCGCCGAGGCGGACCCCCAGCCGCCGGCCGCCGCCAACGAGGCGGATCTCCAGCCGCCACGGACCAGCGCCAACGAGGCGGATCTCCAGCCGCCGCGGACCGGCGCCTTGGACTCTCGTCCGACAGGCCCCCCTGACCCGGACGGTCCGACCGGCCCCCCTGACCCAGACGGTCCGACCGCCCCCCCCCGACCCAGACGGTCCGACCGGCCCCCTGGACCCAGACGGGCCGACCAGCCCCCCTGACCCAGACCGGCCGACCGGCCCCCCAGACCGACCGACCGGACCCCCGAACGTGACCATAGATCCAACACCTCTGACCCCCGGCTGGGGCTCGGTGGTCCCGGCCCTCGGCCGACGGCCAACGTTTGTGGCCCTTGGTCGACGGTCGGTGCCCCCGACACCCAGCCGGCGTCTGGGCCTCTGCCCTCTCTGGGCATTGGCTCCCGGGGTCCCCCTGGTCCCGGTCCTAGGGGTCCCCCGGGACCCAGTCCCCGGGCTTCCTGGGGTCCTGGCCCTAGTCCCAGGTCCCCAGGAATCCCGGCCCCCCATGTGTCAAGTTCACATAGTCCTGGTTTCCCTGGTCTTGTGTCTGTCCCTGTCTCTGTGCTTGTCCCCGTCACTGTGTCTGTTCCTGTCCCTGTCTCTGTGCCTGTTCGTGTCCCTGTCCCTGTGCTTGTCCCTGTGCCCTTGTCTGTCCCTGTGCTTGTCTCAGTCCCCGTGTTTGTCTCTGTCCCAGTGTTTGTCCCTGTCTCGGTCACCGTCTCTGTCCCGGTCTTCGTTCCTGTTCCCGTTTTTCTCCCTTTCCCTGCGTCTGCCCCATCTGTAGCTCTTCCCAAACCCGATCCGTCTACAGTCACGTTGTCTCCGTTTATCCCATCTCAGCCTGTCCCGTCTATGTCCACGTCCATCCCACCTGTTCGGTCCGGGCTGCTCCTGCCCCTCTGTGGGCTTTCTCGCGCCCCTAGTGCGCCCCCCCGGGGGCTTCCTCGTGGTCCTCATGCGCCCTCTACTGGGCTTTTTTGTATGCCCGCTGTTGGGCCCCCTGGTGTGCCCTCTCTTGGGACACATCCCCTCACGCCTCCTGATTCCCTTCCCGTTGTCCTTCTTCGGCCCCGTTGTTTGTGACTTTCCCTCTCCCGTTGTCTGTGTATTTCGCTCCCTCTTTTTGTTGGTTGGTGTGTGTGTCTTCTGTCTCTGTGTCCGTGTCTCCCTTGTTTTGTCTCGTCGTCTTGTCCCCTCCTCGTTCGTCCCGTCCCTCTCCTTGGTCTCGTCTCTCTGTGTCTCGGTCCCCTTCTCCCCTCTGTCTCAGTCGGTCCCTGTCTGGCTTTCTGTGTCTTGTCTTCTCCCTCGCTTTGTCTCCCCGCCGGCCTCTCTGTGTGTCCCCTTCGCTCGGTCCCTATCTCTCCCTTTTTCTGTTTGTGTGTGTGCGGGTAACTCTCCCTGTACCTCTCCGTTTTCTCCAGCCCGTCTCGAACTCTCCGAGGTTTTTGCCCTTCTCTCCGTGCCGCGCTGTTCCTGCCCCTAGTTGCTTTTCGGCTCCCTGTGTCTGTCCGTCTTATTCTCTCCGTGCCTCTTGCTCAGGGGTCTCTCTGTCTCTCCCTCTCCTGTTTGTGTGTGTATGTCCCTCTCCCTGTCGGTCCTGCTCTCTGTCCCTTTCGTGTGTCTGTCCTCTGGCTCTCTCGCTCTCTCTCTCTTTCCGTTCATTGTCTCCCTTTGTCGGTCTTGCTCTCTGTCTTTCTCTCCCTCTGTGTCCCTTTTGCTCTCTTTCTCTGTTTGCCTGGCTCCCTGTGTTCCTCTTCTGTCCCTGTGTCTGGGCCTCCCCCTCTCGGTCACTGTGTCTCTGTCTTGCTCCCTCATTGCCTGTTTGGCTCTCTGCGTTTTGTCGACCCGTTGTCTCTCCTTAGCTCCCTCTCTCTGGGCCTCTCTCGCTCTGTCTCTGCCTGCCCCTGTGTTTGTCTGCCCCGCTCTCTCCCTGTGTCCCTACCCTATACCCCTCCTCGGTTGCCTCTCCTCTGACCCCTCACTCGCCACCTGTCTCCAGTCCTTTTTCTAGTCTTCCTCGTGCCTGGTCCTTGTAACCTGTTTCCTCGTGCCCTTTCCTCATCTCGCCTCCCTTTTCTTCTCGTTACATTCCCTCTTTTCATCCTGACACCCCTCCTGTTTCATCTCGTCTTTTCTTGTCGTTCCGTCTCCTTGTCTTCTCGTTTCCCTGTCCCCTCGCCTTTTGTCTTGTCTCTTTGCCTCTTTGTCTCGCCTCTCCTCCTTTGTCTCGTCGCCTGTTGTCTTGTCTCCTCCCTCTTTGTCCATCCCATTCCCTTCTCTGTCACCTTTTGTTTTCCCTCTCCTGTCCCGCCTCCTCTTCTTGTACCCTTTTCGGGGTGTCTCTCCTGGTGCCCTACCCTTGCGCCCTCTTTCCTTGTGCTCTTTTCTTATGCCCTTCGCTCGTCTCCTCTCCTTTCTCCGCTTTCGCCCCTTACTTGTCTCCTCGTCCCTTTCGTCTTGTCTCGTCGCCTCCTTCGTCTCCTTGCCTCCTTCGTCTCGGGGGGGGGGGGTTCTGTTATGGTTTGGGGTTTTGGTTGGGTTCGTTTCCCCCTTTTTCTTTGGCCTCTTTGTGTTTCTGTCCTTGTTTCTCCCTGGTCTTATGTTGCTGGTCCTGTCTTGTGTTCCCCTGTGTCTGTTTTTTCTCCTTCCTGTTTTATTTTGGTAGTTTGGCTTCCTGTCTTGTCTTGTCTTGTCTTGTCTGGCTTCGCTTTGTTTGTCTGATTGTCCTGCCCCGCCCTAATGTGATTCACCTGACGTCTCACCTGTTCCCCATTACCTCGTTACCTCTTGTACTTAACCTCTGTGTTCCTTTTGTCTAGTGCTTTGTCGTTTTGTCTCGCCGCTGCATGCTGCCTGGATCTGTTACCTGTTTGTGCCTCGTCCCGTTGCCTGCTTCCCGTCCCTGCTCCCAGTGTTCCCTGTAAGTTTCCCTGTCTTGTCTACCTGTTCCCCTTCTGCTGTTCCCTGGACCCCCCGTGGATTTTGGCTTTTGGACTTGTGGACCTTTTTGCCCCTTGGATGCTTTGTTCTTTGTGGACTGTTTTTTTGTTGTTTCACTCGTCAATAAACGGCTGTATACCTGCCCTTGCCTCCTCCTCTCTGCATTTGGGTCCTCACCTCATCACCCCGTAACATGCAGTTCCATGTCGAAGTGTTCTTGGGCAATCACTGAACACTGAGTTTCTCCCGATGCTTCGCCATTAGAGTGTAAATGTGTGTGACTGTTTAGCTGATGAGCAGGTGGCACCTAGTACGGCAGCCTTGGCCAGTGTATGAATGTGTAAATGGTGAATGGTTCCTGTACTATGTAAAATCTCTGAATGGTTGTTAAGACTAGAAAAGCACTATATAAATACAGTTCATTTACATTTTGAATATAACAAAACTGGGTGAAAATTATCTTAAAATTATCAATTTATTTAAAAAAAATATTGGCAGTTTCTGGCTCAGAGATTTGTTCTCTTAAGGTCCCTCTCCAAAGTTTTTATTGTAAAGTTCTAGTAAACTGAAAAATACATCTCATGTTATCTCATTAACTGTGGTTAAATACATATAGGTTAGGGAGCCATTAATTAAGTGAGCACATCCTGAGGAAGGAAAAAATAAGAATATCTTCTACACCAAATACAACCAAGAAATCAGGTTTTTTTACTTTCTACACTGAGGATGCATCTGATGGGAAGTTTCTCTTTGCTTGCTTACTTTTGCTAGCATGGGAGAAGAGAAGCGGTAACAAAAACTTTTACAGGACAAAATACTGGCTTTGACTTGGCATTGCTGCCAGAGAACATAGAGAACAACCACTGTGAACTTCGTCACTGGGGAGGAGAGACCTGGGGGAGACAACTCTCTTGGAATGCAGGAACCATTTTAAATGCCAGCTGTCAGTATTATATATTGGACCTTTAATATACCAGCTAACTTGCATGTTTTGGTTGACAAAGTGCTACATTTTTGTGACAACCTAAATGTTCCAATCAACCTGATGAAGTGAAAACACACAGTGGCAGGGTCAAAGTTTAAGATTAAAACAATGACAGCACCCCAAAAAAAAAAGTTCACAGCTATTTTAACAAACACAAGACTATGGTTTGCATTGCTAAGCCTATATTATGAATGACAGTTTGGCGTGTAGCTACACCCTAAAGTATGTCCTGCTTAATCTTTTATTTTAAAATAAAAGGGACCATAATTTCATGCTGTATTGAAGACTTAAAACTAACAATTGAGGCCATTCAATTCAATACTGAGGTAATAAATCAAGGAAGAAATAAGGTGATTTTCCATTGAAAATAGTTCTATTGAAACAGACTTATTTTTTGAGTCAGTGGAGTAGCACCCTGCTGCAAAATTCAGCTTTGAGGCACTTCTGCATTAGCTTCACTTTTAAGCATGCACACAGGTGCATATTGCATATTACTGTTGGGTCAATTTCCAGTTTCACTGGTCCGGTCAGGTGGATGCGTGACAAATGCCGGTTCAACAGGTTAGCATAAAATCAAAACGGTTGAACCAGCATTTGTCACTATAACACCTTGTGGCAAATTAAAAAGTAGTAGTAGCGGGTAAATAGTGATGGCTTAGAGGTGCATTACCACTGCTATATGGTCTGGAGTCGCTACAGCGTCATTATGAACTTTGTCATAAGTATCACGGTCTCATTTGGAAGCCGTTGAGACAAGTGTGACACCTAGTGGTAAAATCGGTCCACCACTTGACTTAATATCAAACCAATTTGATTTTATGGTACTGTATATGTATGGGAACTGATTCCACTGGGGCAGTTGATAAACATCTCTTTAAGACACATACTGTACATACACAGGCTTTTGAAGCCCACGTGTGTATGGCTTCACTGATACGTCAAAGTTAAAGTCAAAGTCTGCTTTATTGTCAATTTCTTCACATGTCAAGACATACAAAGAGATCGAAATTACGTTTCCCTCTATCCCACGGTGAGGCGACCGGCGACGCTGAGCTTTCTTCGCCAGTGATGCAGTGTTGGTGGTCCAGGAGAGGTCTTCACTGATGTGCACCCCCAGGAATTTGGTGCTGCTCACTCTATCCACCACAGCACCGTCGATGGTCAGTGGCAGGTGTTGGATGTGACCTCTCCGGAAGTCAACAACAATCTCCTTGGTCTTGCTGACGTTCAGCAGGAGGTTGTTGTCCCTGCACCATGTGGTCAGAAGGTTGACCTCCAACCTGTATTGAGTCTCGTCGCCCTTGGTGATGAGACCCACCAGAGTTGTGTCGTCAGCAAATTTCACTATGTGGTTGTTGCTGTAGGTTGCAGTGCAGTCATGCGTCAGCATGGTGAAGAGCAGCGGACTGAGCATGCAGCCTTGAGGGGCCCCCGTGCTCAGTGTGATGCTGCTTGAGATATTATTGCCAACACGTACTACTTGAGGCCTCTGACAGAGGAAGTCCAGTAGCCAGTTGCAGAGGTAGGTACTCAGTCCCAGTTTGTCAAGGTTGCAGATGAGTTGTTGTGGTATTATGGTGTTGAATGCAGAACTGAAGTCTATAAACAGCAATCTCACATATGAGTCTCTTTTTTCCAGGTGGGTGAGGGCTGGGTGGAGGGTAGAGCAGATTGCATCCTCTGTGGACCGTTTGGCTCGGTATGCAAACTGGAAGGGGTCCAGGGTGGGGGGGAGAATGGATTTGATGTGTGACATGACAAGCCGCTCAAAGCACTTCATGATGATGGGTGTCAGTGCCACGGGGCAGTAGTCATTGAAGCAGGATGGAGCAGTTTTCTTCGGCACAGGCATGATGGTGGCAGCTTTGAAACATGATGGGACGATGGCTTGCTTCAGGGAAGTGTTAAAGATGTCTGTGAAGACATCCTTAAGCTCCTCAGCGCAGTCCTTCAGCGCACAACCTGGGATGTTGTCTGGGCCTGCTGCCTTTCAGGTGTTGATGGCAGCAAGTGTCCTCTTCACGCTGTTGGCAGAGAGGCACAGGGGCTGCTTGTGTGGAGGGGGAGGGGTCTTCTGTGGGCAAGTGCTGTTTTGTGCTTCAAAACGAGCAAAGAAGCGGTTCAGATTGTTGAGCAGAGGGATGTTGCTCTCACAGCTCTGTGGCGCGGGCTTGTAGTCCGTGATGGCCTGAATGCCCTGCCATAGGCTTTGTGCGTTCCTGCTGTCTTTGAAGTGGGTGGTTATCAATTTCTACTATGACAGCAGACGATGTTGGTAACTCAAGTTTAAGAGGAAGTTTAGCAAATAGACTGTACACTACACACTGTTTATGCAGCCATCTTTGATTCAAGCCTGTTAATTAATCCTAAATCTAAACTAAATAATAATTTGTTTGAAAGCCTTGTTCTAAATCTTCAACATCCAACATGGAAAACTTTACAGCCAATTATATTTGTTGTTGTTTACCAAGCTCCAGGTCCATATCCTGAATTTTTATCTGAATTCTCTGAGTTTTTATCATGTGTAGTCCTTAAATCAGACAAAGTACTTAATGGAGGTGATTTTAATATCTATGTGGACGTTGACAACGATAGCCTTAGTATTGCTTTCAACTCACTAATAGATTCAATTGGTTTTAGACAGAGTGTGCATAAGGCCATGCACTGTTTTAACCACACCCTCGACCTTGTGCTGACATATGGCATCGAAATTAGAGATTTAATAGTATTTACGCAGAATTAGACCATTCTCTAATAACTTTTGAATTCTAACTACCCGACTAAACAAAACTAAATAAAAGCTTCTACACTAGATGTCTTACAGTGCTATAGCTAAATTCAAGGAAGATATTCCAACAGCATTTAACCCAATGCCATTCCTTAATATAACAGAGGACACCAATGTTAACTTTAGTCCCTCCCAAATTGATAATTTTGTGGAAGTTACTTTGACCTGCCTACAGACGACTTTAGACTCTCTCAAAAAGAAGATGATGAAGCAAAGGAAACTAGCACCTTGGTATAATTCTTTCGTTTGGATTGGAAGACAGTCTGAAAATGTATAGGAAGGCCCTCAGAAACGCTAGATCAGACTATTACTCATCACTAACAGAAGAAAATAAGAACAACCTAAGGTTTCTTTTCAGCACTGTAGCCAGGCTGACAGATAGTCACTGCTCTATTAAGACATCTATTCCTATAGCTCTGAGTAGTGACGACTTCATGAGCTTCTTAAATTATAAAATTATAGCAACTAGAGATAAAATTCATAATTTTTGCCCTCTACTTCTAACGGTTCACCTTTAAATGCAGGACCGCTAGAAAGAACTACAAGACCTGACATATACTTAGACTGCTTTTATCCTATAGACCTTCAACAATTATTGTTAAGGTCTTTTCAGCTAAGCCATCTACTTGTCTCTTAGACCCCATCACAACGAGGCTACTTAAAGAAGTGTTATCTTAGTAGTGAAGTCATTTAAAGTAGCTGTGACTAAACGTCTTCTGAAAAAACACACCCTCGACCCTGAGGTCTTAGCCAAACATAGACTTATATCTACCCTGCCCTTCTCTCCAAGATCCTACTTTCCAAGTAGAGCGGTTGCCTGCCAAATGGAAGGTTGGTGGTTCGATCCCTGGCCCTGCAGTCCCATGTTGAAGTGTCCTTGGGCAAGACACTAAACCCTGAGTTACCCCCGATGCATTGGAGTGTGAATGTGAGTGCATGTTTATCTGCAGGTGCCACTTTGTACGGCAGCCTCGGCCACAGTGTGTGAATGTATCCTGTATGATGTAAAAGTGCTTTGAGTAGTAGTTAAGACTAGAAAAGCGCTATATAAATACAGCACATTTATACAGCAATAGCTTATTTGAGGACTTTCAGGATTTAGAAAGCATTTTAGCACAGAGACGGCACTTGTAAAAATTACAAACAACCTTCTAACTGACAAGATTAGACAAGTATGGAGACATGTCTCCATACTTGTCTTATTAGATGTTATTGCTACATTTGATACTACTGACCATACCATCCGGATCAATCTCAATTTTGTTAAATCTTCCAGGTAAAGTTAGCCATGACGTTCCACAAGGTTCAATGCTTGGACCGATTCTATTCACCCTATATATGCTTCTTCTAGGCAATAGTATTAGGAAACACTCAATTAACTTTCATTGTCACGTGGATGAAACCCAAAAAATCAATCAAGCCAGACAAAACCAGACAAAACCAGTCAGCTAGCTAAACTTCAAACATTGTACTATGTGTCCATAGGTAACTATGCATCTGAGTACACAGATATGACGTGTGGAGTTCCATAAGGCTCTGTCCTGGTGCCTCTCCTGTTTATTATCTACATGCTTCCACTGGCTCAGATTATGAAAAATAATAATATAAGTTATCATAGTTATGCAGACAATGCACAAATCTACTTAACCACCTGGGGACTACAGTCCAATACAAAAACACAGACACCTGAAGAAATTCAGAGTATCTCCTCAAATACTGAGGAATTCCTACTCCTACGTCATTGAGAGCGTCCTGGCAGGGAAAATCACCACTTGGTATAAAAACAGCACCAAACCGGACTGCAAAACCCTGCAGAGAGTGGTTCGCTACATACAATAGGCTGTGTCTACCTTGCCTAAAGGATATTTACACCAGGTGTTGCAAAAAAAGGCTAGGAGAATCATTAAAAATCCAAACCACCTGGTGGCAGCCTTTTCTCCCCACATTCTGCTCTATGATGAATCATGCGAGTTGAAGGAGCAGAGGGAATTTCATTTAACTGGAATTCTACCTCATACGGTTTCATGTGACAAATAAAATTGATTCATTAATTGATACATCATTAACAGAGACAGCATAACACCAGATCACAGTAACACCACAACAAGTGCATGAAATTTGCTGGCAAGCAAATGAGTCACAAACACGCATGGGTTTATTTTAACAAAGTATGGGTATGACAAGAAAAGGGCAGCAACCAACAAGAAAAGTAAAACTGCTTCTTAAAGCAATAGATTAAAGACAACACCAACGTAAAGTCCATGCAGCCCCGAGGGGACATCAATCATCTGGCTACAAGGACCCAGAAATAAGGTTTGAGTTTTAAATAATACCAAAAAATACAAGGGATTGAGATTCCCCAGAAATAAAATAAAAATTAAATTAAATAAAACTTGCCATGTAGTTTGATGTGGTCACACCCGGGTATGCAAGATCAAAACGGGTAACCAGCGCAGGCTGCAGGTAAGAAATGAAAGACAATATCACTAGCAAGTAAAACAAGTGAGAGAGAGAGAGAGAGAGAGAGAGGAGCCTAATGCATCATGCTAAAAAGCATTAGTAATGGTTACCCTGTCACATGTTGAGTGGGAGGAGAAGGGAAAAATGTTCAAGGGGGTTAAGATTGGATGGGGATGAAGAGGGAGTGGATCACTCTGGCTTCCGGATCATTCCGGCTTCCTGCATTATTTCTGTCAATTAGGAAGAGCCTCTTACCCAGTGAGAGATATCCCCCTCACAGACTGACTGCACATGTGCAAAATCTAATTCACTGATCATCACTACTGCACTAATTAAAGACTCAACTGATTTCTAAAGAAGAAAAAAAGAACTGTGTTGTGTTCACAGCTTGTCAATAAACATATTGACAACATTGGCTGAATGAATGTCTGATTGGCTGAATTAAAAATATCATTCCTGTGATAATTAACACCCATACTGTTGTAGAGACCTGGTAATTTAGATTTTTCTCACTGCTGGGACTGTTATAAACAGCCTTGTTAAAAAAACTATGGCACAACATAATGAACCCAAAGCTTAGATTGACGTTTTTATAGCCATATTACTGCTGTTTGTTACATTTACATAAACAATGACCTCATTAACTTTCCAGACAGTTTACAATGTATGACAATGGGTCAGATGTCATGGATAGTCTGCTAAATTACATCAAAATCAAAGCATCAACAGATATCGCGTTATGACACAACACAGGAAGAGGGTGTAACAGAGATAAAGCACTCAGAGGTCCTGACAGTAGATGGTGATAGTATATGATTTCCAGCATGTCAAAAGGAAACAATTATAACTAAAAGATCTGGTCTTATATTCAAAGACAAAGGCATTAACATAATTATTTAGCAAAAATACTACAGGGGAAGTACTGTGTTTAATGACATTTGATCAAATTGAGTTCCAGATGTCCAGATGTCCCTTCCAAAAGTCCAAAAGTCCTCACTAAATCAAAGTCAAGGCCATGAGTTCAGTTAAATGCATTCTAACCAACATCATTTAATACACAAAATATTATTTATGACCACCTCTAATAACCATTTGGAACCATTTAAAGATGGCCAGTGGAAGCAGATGCAATATCAAACAAATCAAAGGAAAAATAAATCAAACCCTATAAAGACTATACATAAAATAGTACTTTTAAAGTCAATTACACCTGAGGGTAATGAAATCATGTCTTCACATACTAAAGTTCTATATCTTGTAGAAAAGCTTTCTATGGGGGATGAGTCACTTCCCTCAACAACAATATTTCCTTTGAACATTATTGGAGAATTATTTTGCTGCATACTATATGTACCACATCAAATCAGATCCATTTCAGATTATTTCTAATGGTATTTTCGCCAACAAAACGAATTCACGGCCATGTCTTGACTAACAAGGTTGTTAATGTCATTCCTCAATATATTCAGGCCTGAATTTTCACTGAAACAGCAAATGGTTTTCCCAGGATCTTAAACATTGCCTGAAATATACTGCAGCCACAATAAAATGTCTCTTCATTACCAACATTGCCCTCTGCTGGCTCAAAACCTAAGTAGAAACACAACCACTTAACAACAAACTCCATTTGCCAGCAGAAACACCAGCTGATCTTTAACATCACTGTCTTATTGAAGCAAGTCAATAATACAGTAGCTTACCTTTAACTATGCTCCTGACACCTGCGAACATAGCTGAAAATAGTTTTTTTCCCAACTTTGGACTCTACATGGAAGCATGGTATTTTGTGGGCACAAAGAGGCATTGAGATGTTAGAGGCTGAACTTTAGGCCAGCATACACACGTCATGCATCCGGACAATGCAGAAGGAAAATGTGTTTAAGGAATGATAAAAACAGAGAGAAGGAGGGATTAAGTCATTTCATCTTCTAATGATACATAAAAACTACAAACTGACAACCAGATTATTTCCACCAATGTGTGCTTCTTTGGAACAGAAAAGCACATCAAAGAAAAGGAAAACAAAAGCAGAATTCACAGATTGTGAAGCATCAAAAATATATTTTATATTATATTATATATATATTTATATACTTTTATTTTATATTGGGCGAATTCAACCATAATCTACTTTCTACTCAGCAGCACACTGCAACGTGTTATTTAGTGTTTTCCTCAAATCTGCTAAACAGTAGTATGCATTTATATACAATTAACTACAAAGAAAACTGAGCAGTCCATGATCATATTTAAGCTAAAAAGGCAAACGCAGGAGTGATAGAGACTGAGGGAAGGCCATGTTGGCAGTCATTCATGGTGCTGAATTGGGATGTATGGTTTTTATGCCAGGTGAAAAAAGCCCATACTTTGGAGAGTTTGGGCTACTAACCTTGAGAGGAGAGATGTGGGAATGAGACACGTAGCCATGCACATTCTCAATCTCAGACAGGTTCTTCTCAGAAATGTGCACAAGCTCCGGGGCGCGCACCTCGTTGGTGAGCCGCGGGAATCCATGGTCAAGAGATGGCGAGTCGTCTTCTTGGTAGTGGTACTGCTGAAAAAGGAAGGGGAGATGGAAAGGTAGAAGGAGAAAAAGGTGGGCATTGAGAGAGAAAGAAAGACAAACAAAGAAAAGTGATGAGAAAAACAAAAAGTAAATATAGGCTTTGTGTTTCTGTTATCTGAAAAGGATAAAAGAAAAGGGAAAGAATGATTCATCTTAAACAATATTGATTATATTGACAAATTCATATCATCATATCCTTTTCTTGGTACGATTTTATATTTTATTTAATATTCTGACTTGTAAAAAAGGTCAATTACATTGATGTTTTCAAAAGTTTCCTTCATGAAAAACAATTAATAATGACAATAAAAATCTGTATAAATATAGAATATTAATTGTATGGGCAGTGTCTCAGACTTATATGATTTTACCTTTGGTAGGTAATAACTTGGTTATCTTAAAAATAAATGGTTTTGAGATAAAATGTGTACTAAAATAAAAATGAAGACGATGAGTTTTAAGCTATGAATTCTAAGTCTTTTTTTAAAACATAGTCTATTTTAAAAACTAGATATCATTATAAATATCTTACTCAAATAACTTTGACTTTTCCTCACCTCACCTTATACAAGTAAAACAACAGTGTAAAGTGTTGTTGATTTCATCATAAGCTTTACAGAGGTATTCTTTTTATTGGAGGGTAATCAGCTTGTATGGTTATCCTGATGTTGTGTTCATCAACTGCTCACAGACATTTATTACGAGTTGGTAAACACATATTTTGTATATACAAGCAGTACATAGGAAAAAAATAGCATTTTGTGGGAATCTTTATTATGAGTTTTATTTAAAAGTACACAAGAAGAACTTTTAATTTACTAATACTAGTTAATAATTAATATTTGTTTTCAAACCAGAGTTCAGATATTTGAGGACTTTCATTCTTCCTTTATGTGTGTTTTGTGAAATATGATCTTACCTATATCGATCCAGTACTAGAACCTGATAATGTGATTTCCGATATGCATGGTACATTGACATCCCTGCTAATACCCAACGAAAACAACAGATTCATATGACACAAAATGGATTCCTAGTTAACATGTAAACCCAGTTTACACATGAATTATGTCAAAAATAACAATAGTGATAACAAAGATGATCATGAGAATCAACAATGGCTCTAAAATGTGTTGTGAGCCAATAAACACAGTGTGCCGTGAATTAGATGTTACATTTTTGCATTACAGAGCAACATGAAGCAATCTAATTTACTATATGAGTGATGAAAAATGAAAAATGAATAATGACGTGTCACATATAATGTCAGCAGAATAAATACTGGTTAATTACCAGAATGATACTGTATGCAATTTCAATTTTTGATATATACAAAATACTACCCCCCTCCTCCCCTTTCTCACCCAAGGCGCGTTCATCAAGGCAGGGTTCATGCAGGGTGGGGGCTGGCCGTTGTGGGGTGACCCCTGTACTGCTGGTGGCCTGTTCTGGAGAGAGCAACCGGACCATATGTAACCACTAAGAGCCAACACAACAGGTATGACTAAGAAAAGTGCATAAACAACCAATCACGTCCAAAATCCCAAGCATACAAGCAGTCCACCCATACAGAAGCACAAACACCAGCAGGAGGTACTGGCGCATACAGTACTGTGAGTGTCGCTCTTGTTCTGTACAAACACAACAGATGTCAGCTCATTCAGGACAGATGTGGCTAGAGGGATTACAAACTGAGACACACGCAAACACAGAAGTAGTAACAGATGGGTAGACAGAGCAACGATGATGTCATGGATGGCTCTCTGATAAAGAGTAAACTAAAGCATGACACAATTCTTAGCAAAAATCTACTATTTCTCTATAGTAGGAAAACAATGAAGAAACAGACATATTAGCATTTCAACTTTTAACTACATAAAATAATTATTACAGCAGCACTCCAACATGCACCAAATTTGTATCACCTTAGGTGACAGACTCACAAACTTAAATTGCAAGCAATGTTAATGTGTTGCCTTCACCATTGTGTCAAGGCAATACTTGCCTACAAAAAAAGGAAGGAAGAGCATGGCTCTCAAAGTCAATTTGTAAACTCTTGAATGAATGACAGAACAGCAATTACTGTAGTAGATACACAGACTCAGGGAATGAGGGGTTAAGCAATCAGAAGAGATCTTCATGCCGAGAGTGTGGCTAGCTGTAAGATGAAAACCAATTGTAATCGTAATGCCTCAGTGATCACAGTTATTTTTAATCATGCCTAAAGGCAGCAATGCAAAGAGATGCATTCTAATGTTAGGAGGATGCAGCTCGGGGCTGGTAATATTTTAGCTACCAGTGCTACAAAAATAGAAATACATTCTGTAAATGTGCCTGAGCTGTATTGTTATGCATGCATGTCTACTGCATGATCCTGTAAGATGTAAGAGAAATAAAAGAGTGAAGTGACAAAGGAATTTAATTCTTAAGACTATATTATCATTTCAGTTCATTCACACTCAACAGGCAAACTCAAATGTGATAATGTGAATACTTTCGCAAGGCACTGTATTATCACACACAGACAAAGACTAATCATATATACAGTATATACAGTATATATGATCATACCTACTGTAGGTTTTCATGTTCTCTTGAGTGAGAATTTTACCATTGCAGGTAATTTTAACAGCGCAGGTAAGTAGTAGTTGAGGTGCGTGTATGAACATGTGGGGGTTAACTGGCTGATGAGAATAATAGATAGTAATGATGAATGAGAAATAACCTACGAAACTACAAAAAAAAACAATTATTACCATTAGCATATTAGCAATCTTTCTAACATCCTTAAAGCTTAAATACACCACCATGCCGAGGCAACTCCTCCACGCAGCTGTGTGGTGCATTCATTTGTTGGTGGGTAGCTCATCCAACCAAGACTTCACAATCAGCAGTTTAACGGTGATGGAGTCACAAGTTATGCTTTAAGTAGTCTAGATTGACGACGGTTCATTTACGGAATAGTTGCTGACAGAAGCTCCGCCGGATGTCCCTCACTTTCTCCTTTCTTGGAGTAAACTTTAAACTCCGGTCGCAGAACCCCTGAGCAACGTTACAGGCTGGAAATGGCAAGTTTTAAGAACAACTTGGATGGTCCAACAAGGCAGGCCTGCTTGGTTCGTTCAGGGAGTGATTGTAAAGATTTACAAAGAATATGTTTACGGCATTTCTTCTCTAACCGGGACATTTTTGGGATCGACTGGTGGGATTGCCATAGACGGCGACACTGGTAAGAGCTAATGAGGTGTAACCATGTATCAGCTATGTAATAGCTCATGATACTGTACTGTGTCAACAGTTAACAGTAACAGGGCGGCAGAGGCTGGCTCTGGGGACGTGGAATGTCACCTTCTCTGTGGGGGAAGGAGCCAGAACTTGTGCGGGAGGTGGAGCGCTACCAGTTAGATCGGGTAGGGCTTACCTCTACGCACAGTCTCGGTTCTGGAACCATACTCCTGGATAAGGGTTGGACTCTGTCCTACTCCGGAGTTGCCCAGGGTGTGAGGCACCGGGCGGATGTGGGGATACTCACAAGCCCCCAGCTGAGTGCCGCTGCGTTGGAGTTTACCCCGGTGGACGAGAGGGTCAGCCCCCCTACGCCTGCGGGTGATGGGGGGGAAAACTCTGACTGTTGTTTGTGCATATGCACCAAACAAGAGTTTGGAGTATTCTGCCTTCTTGGAGACCTTGAATGGAGTCCTGTATGGGGCTCCAGTAGTGGGACTTAAACGCACAAGTGGGTGATGATGGAGATACTTGGAGAGGCGTGATTGGGAAGAACGGCTTCCCTGATCTAAATCAGAGTGGTTGTCTGTTGTTCGACTTCTGTGATAGTCATGGATTGTCCATAACAAACACCATGTTCAAACATAGGGATGTTCATAAGTGTATGTGGTAGCAGAGCACCCTACGCCAAAGGTCAATGATCGATTTTATAATCGTTTCATTTGATCTGAGGCCGTATGTTTTCGACAGTCAGGTGAAGAGAGGGGCAGAGCTGTCAACTGATCACCGTCTGGTAGTGAGTTGGGTCAGGGGATGGGGGAGGACTCTGGACAGACCTGGTAAGCCCAAACGGGTAGTGCGGGTAAATTGGGAACGTCTGGATGAGGCCCCTGTCCGACAGATTTTCAACTCGCACCTCCGGCGGAGCTTTTCGTGCATCCCTGTGGAGGCTGGGGCATTGAACCTGAGTGGGCAATGTTCAAATGTTCAATTTCCATTGCTGAAGCTGCGGCGGGGAGCTGTAGTCTTAGGGTCTTAGGTGCCTCAAAGGGCGGTAACCCACAAACACACTGGTGGACACCGGTGGTCAGGGAAGCCGTCTGACTGAAGAAGGAGACTTTCCGGGATATGTTATCCCAGAGGACTCCGGAGGCAGTTGCAAGGTACCAACGGGCCCGAAGGGCTGCAGCTTCTGCTGTGACAGAGGCAAAGCAGCGGGTGTGGGAGAAGTTTGGAGAAAACATGGAGAAGGAGTTTCAGTCGGCACCAAGGCGCTTCTGGAAAACCGTTCGCCACCTCAAGAGGGGGAAGTGAGGAATCATCCAAGCTGTGTACAGTAAGGATGAGACGTTGTTGACCTCAACTGAGGAGGTAATAGGGGGATGGAAGGAGCACTTTGAGGAACTCCTAAATCCAGCTGACACTTCCTCTGTGTGTCCTAGAGGCAGAGCTGGAGGATGATGGGGGATTGTCGTCAATTTCCCTGCAGGAGGTCATTGAGGTAGTCAAACAACTCCACAGCGGCAAAGCCTCAGGGATTGATGAGATCTGTCCAGAAATGCTGAAAGCTCTGGGTGTGGAGGGGCTGTCTTGGTTGACACGCCTCGTTAACATTGCGTGGAAGTCTGGGACAGTGCCTAAAGAGTGGCAGGCCGGGGTGGTGGTTCCCCTCTTCAAAAAGGGGGACCAGAGGATGTGTGCCAATTACAGGGGTGTCACACTTCTTAGCCTCCCTGGTAAAGTCTACTCAAAGGTGCTAGAAAGGAGGGTTTGGCCAATAGTCGAACATCGGATTGAAGAGAAACAATGCGGGTTCCGTCCTGGTCGTGGAAGAATCAGATCTTCACTCTCGCAAGGATCTTGGAAGGGGCCTGGGAGTATGCCCAACCAGTCTACATGTGTTTTGTGGATCTGGAGAAGGCGTATGACCGGGTCCCCTGGGAGACACTGTGGGAGGTGCTGCGGGAGTATGGGGTGAGGGGGTCCCTTCTCAGGGCCATCCAATCTCTGTATGACCAAAGCAAGAGCTGTGTCCGGGTTCTCGGCAGTAAGTCAGACTCGTTCCAGGTGAGAGTTGGCCTCCGCCAGGGCTGCGCTTTGTCACCAATCCTGTTTATAATATTTATGGACAGGATATCGAGGCGTAGTCGGGGTGGGGAGAGGTTGCAGTTCGGTGGGCTCAGGATCTCATCGCTGCTTTTTTACCCCAAGTGAAGGAGTTTAAATACCTTGTTCGCAAGTGAGGGGACGATGGAGCTGAGATTGGTCAGAGAATTGGAGCAGCGTGTGCGGTATTACATTCTATTTATCGCACCGTTGTGACGAAAAGAGAGCTGAGCCAGAAGGCAAAGCTCTCGATCTACCGGTCAGTGTTCGTTCCTACCCTCACCTATGGTCATGAAGGTTGGGTCATGACCAAAAGAACGAGATCCAGGGTACAAGCGGGCGAAATGGGTTTCCTCAGGAAGGTGGCTGGCATCTCCTTTAGAGATAGGGTGAGAAGCTCAGTCATCCGAGAAGAGCTCGGAGTAGAGCCGCTGCTCCTTCGCGTCGAAGGATGCCAGGTGAGGTGGTTTGGGCATCTGGTAAGGATGCCTCCCTAGGGAGGTGTTCCAGCCACGTCCAGCTGGGAGGAGGCCCCGGGGAAGACCCAGGACTAGGTGGAGAAATTAAATCTCCAACCTGGCCTGGGAAGGCCTCGGGATCCCCCAGTCGGAGCTGGTTGATGTGGCTCGGGAAAAGGAAGTTTGGGGTCCCCTGCTGGAGCTGCTGCCCCCACGACCCGATACCGGATAAGCGGATGAAGATAGATGGATGGATGGATGGATGGAAATGTTTGACCAAAACAATTTCCGTCCAGAGACTATTTTGCAGAGTACCAGCTGCTGCGTCCAGAGCTTAATGCCGCCCAAGACGATTATGATTGATTTAAAGAAATCAAACAACCACTGACCATTTATTCACCTATCCAGGAATGCTGTGTGGACCTCCACAGCACTGTGGAGACAGGTCTAGCAATTGGAGACTATGCTTTTAGAAACTCTAATTATGTAGCAATTTATGTGAAATGTAATCTGCAATGAGGCTCAGTAAAATTAAAAGACTATTTCTGCATGAAGCCATCTAAATCTTTAATGGCGATTTCATGTGAAAATTACACACATCCAAGCAAACATGTTGTTTAGACCTCTGTCAACAGTGGAACACTCAAACAACATAAAAAGAGCTAAAAATCTTCTTTGTCCTCTTTTCAGTTGGTAAAAATCAAAACTGTGCATTAAATCCAGGCTGGTTGAACAAATCATTATTTCATGGTCATGACCTCGTCTGACAAAATCAACCTAAATACTGGTTAATGAAAACAACTGTGCTGGGTGATCGGGTTTATCAACTTTAAGTTAGCAACAGATAATTGTCTTCCTAACTTTACATGGGAGGCCGTGAAAAAGATGACAAATGAAACACCTGCTTGAAATTGTGCCATAAGGCATTGGCAATGGCTGATACCAGTAGCTGACCTCAAAGTCAGACCTCGGTACCACCTGGTGCCAGGGCACTCTGCTGTCACCACTCAAGCATCCATCTTGCAACTACATCAACAACCTCAGAGGCAGGAAGACGTGGAGCAGCCAATAATGGATGAATAAACGTATTCATCAGGGAGAACACTGTGCAATATTCTTGTTAGCAAACAGGTTGGCTATTGGCTCACCAAAAACTCTGTCATATTGACTGCTGCTAGCTGACTGGGGGCTGACTGTGGATGTGTCCCCGGGCTGGGGCTGTTTCAGCTCTCATCCTGACTGAAGCCTTGCAGCGCCGGGAAAGTCAGGCAGACAAACAGGGGTGTGCTAGCAAGCTAAATTACCATTACATTAGTCGTCTATCTCTACAGTTAACGTTACTGATGAATTCTTGGGTTAGCCCAGAATTGTAAACAGTGGTCAAAACAATCATACTAAAAATAAATGAGCGTGTCAAACAATGTCGTAATCTTATGTTACCGTTATAGACCAAGCATTAGCATTAGCTACTTGTCAACCAGCACCTTTATAGTAGGCACCAATGCACGTTTCCTACAGGTTGGAAGAAAAATTGTCCATTGCTGTTACCATTACCATTATTCTTGTCTCATTTGAACAAGTTCATGAACCACTAAAACAATTTTGGAAACATTATTTTAAGGTACAAAAGACAGGCAATGGTTGCAAAGTGGAATGTAATCAATGACAAAACATTTATCTAAATGATAAATTAACTTCCTGACAATGTGAGAACCAGCAAACTAACTGCAGTCAGAGAAATTACTTATTATAAGTCTCAACATATTCAAACAGATTCTTCTAAACATCAGCTGCAGCAACATACACAAACAGACACACACAGAACATTGAGCACTCGCTTGTTCTCAGCCATCTTTCCAACAGACGAGAACACGAGGAGGCCTGAGGCAGTGTCTGTCTGCTGTAGGGCTGTATAGGCAGTTCCCAAACACAGATGTTGTTTCCATGGGGGTGTTGCTAAAGGGGGAAGGAGGCAGGTGTCTGCAGCTACTACTGCTGTTTGGCTTACCATAGCAAAATTAATGGACGAGAGAACTGGATCTAAATATAGAAACTAAAAGCACACCATAGCTGAAACTATACTCTTCTTCCCAGTTACATTGCTAAATCTAGGCAGGGTGCTGCTGGCTGTTCTTAAGTCCCGGCTTAAAACTAAAGGAAAATTTGAGACTTGCAGAGTCTGTCCGATTTCCACCTGGTATTAAATGTAAATGTGCTGTATTTATATAGCGCTTTTCTAGTCTTAACGACTACTCAAAGCGCTTTTACATCATACAGGAAACATTCACCATTCATACACTGTGGCCGAGGCTGCCGTACAAGGTGCCACCTGCTCATCAGATAAACACTCACACACCTTCACACTCCGATGCGCAACATCGGGGGCAACTCGGGGTTCAGTGTCTTGCCCAAGGACACATGGGACTGTAGGGCCAGGGATTGAACCACCAACCTTCCGATTGGCAGCCAACCGCTCTACCACTGAGCCACAGCCGCCCTTGAGTGATCGGATCACAGGTGAACAGCTGTGAGTACAGGTGGGAATGCCCCAACGACAGAATGTGATCCGATCCCTCAGACCACATTCAGAGGTGGTAGCAGTGGCACAGACGATTCAGTTTACCTTTATTTAATATAAAACAATCCAATAAAATCAGTACTAACACCAACATGTACCAAAGGCAAATAGGATGTATAGGCTTGACTGCATTTAGTGTAATGTACTGTAACTTGCCTAAATTCAGCCATAATACACCGATAAGCAGTTAACAGGGGAATTGCTTTAATGAGGTGAAATGTGTGTGTAAAGGAGTTAGATAAAGAAAGGCTTAGAGCTAAAACTACTGTACCAATCCAAGGCCTTTTGACCGCAAGCCTGGGAGAAGACCAGTAACCTACAATACACTGTGTGAAAGAAACATTACAGCACAGGGTAACATCACCCATGCTCTGGTTACATAACTATATTAAAGGAGTGTGGAGCACTACTGGAGCATTGTTTGATGTGAATGAAGCCTGGGGTGAGAATAAAATATTTTATTATAATTTATTTTTCATTTGTGTCCATAAGCTTAATGTGAATTACTGTTATGCTTATTTGGTTTGCAAAGATGTAATGGAGTTGAGACAAAGCATAATAACTGTGACACAAAAAAGTTACAGTAGATAACATAACCCTGTAAACTAGTAGCAAGCTAATAAATGCAGGCTAAATGATACAATTGGCCAAAAGGGGCTCTCCACTCACAACCAGGACCGGATATACAATCGAAGAACAAGGGGTGAGGTGTCTGGGTTAATCAGAAAGATTGAGACAATTCTTTCTCCGCAGGTTGATGACGCTCAACATGGATCCAGGATACTCTGCAACTTTTACAAGTGGTACAAGGCTCTATAGAGGGGGATGAAAACAGCACAGCACATCACCAGGACAGAGCTGCCATCTGTGGGTGATCTCAGCCAGCACTGAGGGGACCCCGATCACCCCAACCACAAAGTGTTCTGCTTGCTGCCATCTGGCAGACAGTGCCACATCTGGTCCTGCACCACCAGGCTCAGCTTCATACCACAGGCCATAAGACTGCTGAACTCTAGAGCTCATGAGCTAGCAACTATGTCACTTGCACCATATTGATACATTAATGTCACTTTATACTACACTACTTTATACTACTGCCATTTCCACAGATACAACCACCGGGAACTTCCCATTCCTATAGGATAAGGCCCCTAAGCGCCATATGTGGAAACCAGGGGCAACAAGTTTATCTATCCACCAGAAGGAGATGTGAATATGGAAGCTGAAATCAGCTGTTCTTATCATATTGTACGTGAACAAGGGAGGGTGTAAAGCATACTTTTTATGATTACCCTATTATCTTATCATGATCATACCATAACCATACCATGACAATCAGGTCATGAAAATATTATGCTGAAGCATTTTGTAAAACACTGATACACTGATCTTTTGAGAAGCTGACTTTATGTGCAGTGGTACAGTAACAGGCCGGGACAAACTGACACAATGTTTTTTTACACTAAGTAAAAAAAAAAAAAAAAATTGATGTATTGCGTTTGCCAAATTTACAACAAGGCACAAATAATTACAAATTACTCGCAGACAGCATTTCACAAACTTGATGATGTTTCCTCCATTCAACCCAACAAAATCTCCAACAACTCACTGGGAACTTGCTTTTAAATTTGAAGTGTTTACCGTCAATAAAAACATTCTTTATACAAGTCAAGAATAATTTCAAATTTGTCGTAGACAGTGTTTCTCAAAAGTTTAAAAGGCTTCCCTAACTCATCAACTCATAAAACATTTTTTTCAGTTAAGAGATTATATTATATTACTGAGCCCAAACACTTTAATAGCATTACAGTTATCCTTTTTGTTGACCTTAGTGTTAATATACAGTACGGTGTAGCCCACTAGAAAAATGATGGAAACAAATATGAATATATTATTATTAATACTATTATAAAATAAAGCTAGTTAATCTATTAAAATGCATATGGTTATTATGAACCAATTAAAACATTGGTTCAGGAGTTGATCCCGCCTTGATTGATAGGTGACAGCGGGTGCTTCTTTGGCACAGACGGTACACAGACAGCCTGTTACCTGCCGATGCAAAGGGATAACAGAGACATTAACCTCTAAATATAATTGCATGTGTCGCCTGGACACTTGGACAAGTGCGTTGGGAACCGTGCCGCTGCCGGGGAGCCTTGAGGGATTTTCCTTGTGTGGGATATCTGACGTGTTTGTCCGACGTGGAACTTGGTGAGTTAGCTAGCCAAAGTGATTGAAGTATTGAGTGCTATGACACAGTTAGCTAACGCAGACACTACGCAACATGTCATGTATTTCAGTGTGTTACCATATTAATGCATAATAATGTGTCAATTTCGGTTTTATTTTAAAAATAGTCCATCTAAGCTCAATTACAATATACATCTTGGTTATAAAGAACGCATTTTGCAGTATGTATGTAAACTACATTCCTGTATTCTGAGCGCGTGGTTTCAACACGTGCATCTAGCTTCAGTTCTGGTTAACACTGTTAGCATGATGTAAAGAGATCAAGACATGGAAATGTGTTTTATTGCAGAATTGTACAAGATATGACTATTGTTGGTGTAACATATGTTTAATACACTGTACTTACCCTATGTACAATATGTTACTATATAGTTCATTATGTTATTCTGACCTTGTTTACACAGGTCAGGTTTTTTGGGTCCCTTGGAAAAATTTGAAGTTTGATGGCGAGCCACCCAACTAGAACTACAAAATCTTAAAGGACAGTATTTTATTTTATTTTATGCCATGGACTAAAGACAAGAGTAAGTCTCTTGAGAAGGAACCGTTTTGAATATTGTATTTCATTTATTTTATTTTATTGTACTGTATAAACCATATTCAAATCTTGGGCTACTTAGAGGGTGCAACCTAAGGTTTTGTATTCATGCTGTATGCTATTCACGTCCATACATATATAAATATTATCAATCTGTGATACGTGTGTTGTTACTGTTATTGTTTCAGTCCACTACCTCCTACTTACCTAAATCTTCTGAAACCTACTCTAGATAGATAACTTATACAGTAGACCGTTAATAAAGGCTACAACAGCATAGCCTAAAATTAGGGAATAACTAGAACAAGCTAATACACAATATATATTAGATACTGTCAGACTTTTTTGTGAACTTCAAAGTGATTAAGGTGAAACGGTCAAGCAGAGGTGCAAGAAGTATTCGGAATTTAGGAATGGGGCCTTCAGTTGTGAGGGACTGCACTGCTGCTAAACCTGTTCACTCAACTGTTAACTTACTGTTTATATCTCTGTATATCCAGCACATATTTATCTGTTTATACCTGTACACATTGTATATATTTACTATACTAGCTGTTCACCTGTCTACCACAATATTATACTTTATTGTTTATTATATAGTATTCCTATGTTTTAGCTGCAGCCCTAGTTTGTCTTCTTTATGATTCTTACTAAATGTATTTACTATTTTATATGTACTTCTTGGTGATCAACACCAAAAATAAATTAATTTTCTTTGTTAAGCTTGATGAAGTCAGCACACCATAAACACTGCATACTCTCCTTCTGTGGTATAATGCCTCTCAACGTGAAGGTTTATAATATGATGTACTGTAGCCGTGGCGCTGGACGGGCTGAGCTGTGTGCATGGAGTCACCGCTCACGTGTGGTGTTGTCATGCTCCACTGAGAGGATCCCTTCTCTATGATGTTCACTACAGCAGAATCAAGATGAGATGGAAATGTGGGCTGGCATGGCCGAGGGCAGATTCAGAGTCTCTGTGCAGATTTAGTGTGGAATCTCCTAGCCGTTGTGTGCACTGACCTCTTTCCGTGGCTTTATATATCTACAGTTGTACTCTCTTCCCCCATTCTCTGCTATGGTCCTAATTCTTACAGACAGTAGGAAGGGGAGCTGAGCTATGGGGAAAAGAAAGAGCACCTGCCCTCTGTTTTTCTTGCTTTTACAGTCAAACATACACATTTCTGTTGTCATCAAGTGTTTTTGTAACTTCAGTGTGTTGTTTTAGGTGAGCGATGGATTTTGTACACACACACTGTCTGGGTGGGTGTTTTTTTCAGTCACAGTTGAATAAACCTCACTGTTATTTAAGGGATTATACTGTATGGGATAATCCTATAG
Source organism: Etheostoma perlongum (assembly GCA_026937815.1). NCBI lineage: Eukaryota > Metazoa > Chordata > Actinopteri > Perciformes > Percidae > Etheostoma > Etheostoma perlongum. The sequence continues at coordinate 23,604,827 of CM049383.1, read as the reverse complement.
TCCTAAACAGACCAATATCTATAGTCTGCTGATTGTTGTGTTGTGTTTGTCTTTGAATTGTGCCTCTGGGTTCAAGCTTGTCTGTTTTCTGAGACATTGCTGTTTTACATACACACATGAGTCATTGTATCTGGCTATCAATCTGTAGTCAATTAAAAACTGTGACTTTGTCTCACCAGAATCCGCTATTGACTACCAATCTCATACCAGCACTCTGTAAACCTCTGTGGAACTGATTATTTGATGTTACATTAATAAGCAGTTCTTCACTATAACTGGAGATGATTAAACCCCTTCTAAACTATGTAGTGTGGGTTTTCCATATTTCTGAACTGTTTTCCCAAACGTGATGAAACCTATTTAATTCAAGCATTGTTTCAATATGACCTTATGATTAAAAAAAGTACAGAACATGACTAAATTTAAAAAAAAATTTAATTTAGTAAAAATTAGCTTCCCACAAAAGTCATTTTCATCATTTTCGGCTTCACAGTAAAGGCCTACCACTGCTTCCAAGGCCTACCACTGCTTTCACTGCTTTATTGTTATATGTACAGTACATGTATTTCTATAAGCACATGCAGACTGCAACATACTGTCAGCAATAGCTTTATGCATCAATAAACAGAACAAAACCCCTGACAATTTTGTTTCAGAATCTAAACAGGCTTCCATGAAAGCTTCAGATAAATGATTGAAGAAATTTAAATGATCCAATATTCACTTTCTGATTAATCAAAATCTTTATAACAGTTCCCCTTAATCCCTGACACAGGAAACACAACATAACTTTAGGGCCTGACCTTCCAATCTTAAAGCACTGTTAAAGGCAAAAATCAAGCAAAACTTGACTGTTTGCCTTGCATGACAGCACATTAAAGGGAGAGTAGTAGTCCTGACATGTCACTACAATAAATGAAGGGTTGCATAAATATTACAGTAGCTGTTAATATGCCCTCATTAAGCCCCAGTAAGCAATAATATAGCTGAGTTTTGCAGATATAAAAAACTGTGCTTGCGTTGACTTTCAGAAAAATACTACTTTTTAGCTTATAAACAACAAACACAACCAACAGTGTAATCCTTATCCCATAGGATTCACTTTCATCAGGGATAACACACACTAAGACAGAAAACAATACAGAATAATACTCAGAAGTCAGCCACTGATAGAAAGATCTCTATAACTACTCAAAATGAGCAACTGTCAACATCAACATGTTTCTCTGAAGCAAATAGAGTGATCTGCAACCTACCTTGCATCCAAACATCAACGACAAAGTGTTGTTGGTGCAGGCAACTTTGCAGTGGCACAGCATTGGGGTGCACTCTGGGCTTTTGACTATGGGAGACATTCCTGTTAAAAAAAGACCAGCTGGATGGACTCTGCAGTAGCACAGAGCTTAAAGGCAGAACAATAAAAATCCACAGATTAAGATATGGACAGATTAATAAAGCTAGAAAGAGGGTTCACGCTTTATGAGAACGAGGTTTTGCATTCAAGCTTTAGCTCACACACAAGCACACTCACACTGTCCCCACCATGTCCCCTTCCCTCCCTCTCTTTCTATCAGGAATGCCCACTGTCTACAGCTCTCTCTTCCCACTCTTTCTAGATCACCCTTCTCCTTCTTCTCTTCTCTCCTCGTTCTCATTTCTGTGGATGAATTAACTCATTACCAGAATAAACGTCATATCAGCGTCCTTAACTGGTGCAAATTTGCATTTGGAAAAAAAACTATTGTCATTGTTTATGTTTAATATTCGTATTCTGAGTTAGGGTTGGGGTCAGAGGTAGGTTACCAAGGGGTTTCTCTGAATATTCATGTTGTAGGGTGCCACCAGCTGGCCAAGATTAATACATTAATGAATGTGTGTGTGTGTGTGTGTGTGTGTGTGTGTGTGTGTGTGTGTGTGGGAGAGGAGCGCTGACGGTCAGCTCTGAGTAACACAAGTTTCCAAGCAGCAAGAGTAGAGGAGAAATGAGCGTACAGGTCCAGGTGAAAAACACAACTCAATCTTCTTGGATTTTGACCCCAAGGATGGCCAGCAGTAGGACATACTGCATACTTATACAATGTCTAAAAAGGTCTGACTACTTACATAATGTAAAAGATTTTTTTCATAATAATAACACAACATGATTTAAGTGTGTAATGTATGTCCTGTATACAGGCTATAAACTAGGGCTGTAATCTCCCAGTCGACTAGTCGATTTATTGGTCGATACGTTCTGGCTCGACTAAAATTCTGATTGGTCGATTTTATGGGTGGAAAGCACAAATTGCTAATGGGGGTGTTTTCAGAGCACCCCTGTTTCAAAGGTAACAGTCTGTCTTCAGAACACCCCCCTTGTTGAAGAAAGAACTAGAAAGCATTGGTATAGTGGTTTGCTGAATATTTATTTAATTGTGAGTGTTTAATTTACAGTCAGTCCTCCTCTACCATGTCGAAGACATTGGCAGTGTGGCAGCATTTTACAAAAATAGATAACGGAAAAAAGTCGAATGCAAAGTTTGCAAGCAACAGTTTGCATATCGCAACTCGACTACAAATATGGCATATCACCTAAAAACGGTAAGCAAAATTTTATGCTTTAGGTTGCCCTGTCTGTTTTGAGTAGGCTATATGAACACATCAGAATTGGCATATTTCATAGTCTAATAATCGTTTATAACTATCGGCGAACCCACACGCAACGACGGTAGCGTTCCCCAGACACACCCAGACCCAGCTGGATGTTAAGCCTCTACCATCCAAACGCAAAAATAATATCATGGAAGGAATCGACTGTCGACTTTATTTCTCAGGATATGAGGCTCATTGCTGTTGTGGAGGGCTGAGGTTTGAAGAACTTGTTAATATCCAGCGCCAGCACGCCACACCATCATGCATGGACTATACAACACAGCGCGGCACTAAGCTTGACCACAGATATGTTAAAATATGCAGTATATATTAAAGTGGACGTGCCTTTTGTGTTTAAGAGTAAAAGCTTTAAATTAATAGTTGTGTCGTGTCTCAGCCGCAAAGCCGAAGACATGCACAGAGCGCTGATGCAGAGCTGTCAGAGCCGACAGACGAGTGTCATTTCAGTGCAAAATAATTAGGTCAAAAACAATTTAATATACTACAAATAGCCTACAAGGGCAAGTACTGCAGGACTCCAGTTCTTTGTAGCTGGCTGGGTTACAGGTACACAATGCTACGCTAACAGTGGGGGGATGTATAATCATAATGGCAAAGATAAGACAATGAAGGGTTTATTTTGTATTAACATATATTCCTTACTTAAGTAAAGATTTATATAACACGTAGCCTTTGTTTTTAGAGTACATGGTTGGTCGTTACTACCCACATACCGTTCACTGGGTGTGCCAATGCAACTTTCTAATGGATGCCTGAATGCAGCTTTAGTTCATTATCTATCACATGTTAATCCATGCAGTAAATCACGGAGTGTATATGATCAGTGGTAACCACACATAATTGTAACATCTAGCCATCTTCTTGTCTGGGATTATATTCTCTGTGTAGCCTATGTGAAGATTTGACTGGTAGATATTATGACGCGATGGGCAGCAGCTAGCTGAGCAGTCCAAAGCTAGCTGCAGCTAGCTGGTCGGCTAGCCAGGGTAGGAGCTCCGCAGACCTGCATTTAACTCCTTTTTTTTTACCTTTTTGAAGCTAGTTTCTGTGCCATGTCACCTTTAATTTAACCAATATTTTTGTATGTGTGTTAAGTTAAATGATAACGGGAACAGCTTTCTTTTTGGGATATGTAGCTATCTCACTAGGTCAGTGAATAACCGATGATAGTTATGTGGGTCATCATCGGGTTTACATGTTAGCAGGAACAGCTGGTTACCAAGGCAGCTAGCTGGTGAGGATACTTTTATTATTATTTATCAGTCATTTAAAACAGAAAGGCAATACATACACAGGCTTGTGTTGGTGAGGACTACTCCGCAGATTGTGTTTATCAGACCACAAACACGAACGAACACGTACACATTTGGCTTGCCGTCCGTCTAACAGCATAGCTCTTCCACCGTCCGTCAGATTTGCAATACTTGGACTGGGCTGAGTTGTAAAGAAGCGACAGCTTCACTGACAGCCTCCATGTTACTGTAATCCAAAAACAGGTGTAAACACTGGCATTTCTTTATTTATGGTGGAAAAAGCCTGATGCGTATATGAATTCACACTGCTATAACCAGAGGTTACAGGTATTTTATAGGTATTTTATTAGGCATTTAATCTAAAGTAGTGTATTTGGGTCCCTGAAAAGCACTATACAAATTCAATGTATTATTATTAAAGTAAAAGATGTGAATATTAACTATAGCATGCAGTCCAAAGAATTTACTCACAATATGAATCTCTGGTTAATCTACCAGAGAGCATCTAGTTGAATTTTGATACACAATCTTCTCCTGGAAAACATATTCTCTTGGAATGGAACTTAAGGATTTAAAGGATTTTACTTAAGGAGTAACTAATTCTACTATTAGTTTTTCTGCAACATTGTTCTTTTGCTAAATACACTGTCTTGTGTAGTCAACATGTAGGATATATCTTATTGCCAAAAGCTAACATGGAAGTTATTTTCTTCCACACAGTGAGAATTAAACCTTTTAATTATAGGTAATAATAATCATCATCATATCCACCCCCTCATCAGCACAAATCACAGCCAAGGTTTGCCAAGCAGCCTTCTGACAGACCAAAAACGTCTTCATCTGGCACGTGGCCCAGGTAAGAGATGAGAGCCCTGGGTAAAGTGCTGATGTGGACATACCAGGTGGAAATTACAAAACCACAGTAGGTTAATATCTTCTTACTGCTGGGCCTAACTACATCTCTTAGTTAGAATGCTATGCCACCTTATTGTCTGCTTGAAAAACTAACGTTTACTATAGATGCTACTATACAGTGTGTCTATAAGCGTGTGATTTGGGCATATGGTGTGCTTGGCAACTAGGGTTAATAGTCACTCTCAACATAAAACATTTACTCATAGGTGTGATTGGCAAAGGACAAAAAAAAGCAGGAAAATATACGGCGCACACGTGAATATAAGTTTGACTTTCTATTCCCTGCTTTGACTTATCAATTCTTGACTGTGTGATGCTGCCAGCCTGTGTAACGTATGTTACTCACCGTTGATCAACTGTTAGAGTCAGCTGGCTAACATGAGCTGTCAACCTTCCGATCTAACCGCTAGCTAGTGATCTAGCAAGGATTATCCTTTAAGACAAAAGCTACTTTGTTTAACAGTAATTTAGTTTTGCTGCAAACTGTCACAGGAAACGGTTTTATTTTGAAGTGCCTACACAGAAGTTTTCTGTTTTGTACTGTTGCTAGCTTACTGAGATCAACGTGAGATGCTAGATGCAAAACATGTCCGTCTGCTCACTTTCCTGTAAAACTGCAACATACTGAACAGTAAATAGTCACAGTAAAAGACAAGCGTTTTTGGTCGTCATTCAAAGCCATTCGACTACAGGCATAGTTAGCGTTATTTTCTAAGGCTGATAAAATGGAATGGTATTTACGTGTAGCAAGCTAATTCCTGACATGTTGATATCCGTCATCATGACTGTACCTGTCTGGTTCTTGCTCTGACTACAGTAACAGAGACGTGACAGCTCGCTCCAGAAAATAATATCCATCTTGCAAATGTATCTGTCTCTGCAGTCCCCTCAACCATCAAATACAGCAGCAGGACATTTTTTTCCTGTGAAGAAATGTTTTGAGGTGTTAAAAACAAAACACCACTAAATGTTGCGTTAAAATGCGTTGTAACTGGCGTTACTGAGACTGTACCGGGTCTAATGTATAATTTTATTACCAAAATTTAACAAGTAATGTCCACTGTGCCTTGCATGATTTATGAAAACCTCATTTTCAGGTCGGAAAAGCCAGATTTCCGAATTTATCCAGGAGAACAACACCCCCGTATCAGGGGGTAAGCCTCTCCTCTCTAAGCGTAGCTCCTATGGCGCCTTTTTAATGCTACGAAGCCATCACGCACCGTTAGCATCCCATTGACTACCATTCATTTTGATGTCACTGTTGGAGAAAACCACTTGGCTGTCCACAAGAAGACACTCTAGGCCTAATTAGATTATACCACTTAAAGTATTTATTACAGTTTTAATATCTAATAGAGCAATGCATTCTGTACAGTTATACGTGCACGGTCCTAATGGACCTTGACTAGTTCAGAGGTCCCAAAAAAGGCTCTTAAACAGAGGCGCGCAGAGGTTATATGGGTTCTCCTTAAGGGACCCCTATTGGTCAAAAGGCGTCACTGGGCGGTGCATATTGTCATAGCAACAGTAACTCTATTGGCTGGGTGTGCGCGGCATGCCGTCTCAGTCTGCAGGAATGTATCTTTGTTTATGTGTGCTTTTCAAGTTCAAGTTCAAGACCTTTATTTGTCCCCGAGGGGCGATTCATTTTGCTGCAGTAGCAAAGACATTGACATACATGACAAAGACAACAATATCAATTAAAAAATACAGACCAAATGGGGAAATAAATACCACAACATTCAAAATTTAAGTCCCAGTGTGCAGAAGATTACCTATTCCTTCCAGAGTTGAGCAGAGAGATAGCAGAGGGGACGAAGGAGAATTTATACCTATTAGTTTTGGCTGGTGGCTGGAACCAGAGGGCAGCACCTTAAACTCTGCATTCAGGGGGTGGGAACTATCGGACATGATGGATTCTGCCTTATTAAGCACATGTCTGTTGTACAGATCAGTTGTTGTCATCTGCTGAACCCCAATGATTTTGCTGCTCACTTTAATAACCATTGCTAATGTGTTTTTCCGTTTTAAATTCAAAGAAGCATACCAGCAAATACATGCAAAGGTAAAGACAGACTCAATAAAAGATTTATAAAACAATGTCATCAGGCATCTGTCCACTTGAAACTTAGCTAGCTTCCTCAGACAGAATAGACGCTGCTGACTTTTCTTACTCAGCATGTCTGTGTTTAGTTTGGGTGTCTCCCTTGTGAGAGGATACTATGTTGTGCTGATTGTGCAATCAGCATGACCTCGGACTGACCTTACAACAGGATGTCGCCCCCACCCGTGCCAAGCACAAGATACAACATACTTCTCTCTTATTCAATATCTGACATGGTCTTTGTTTTCATTTGCTAATGCATAGCTTAATCACAATACCTGAGTATAATCACATTACCTGAGTATAATCACAACATCACTTTGAAGCGTTTAAAGACAATTTGTCCATTGATTATTTCTAAAGAAACATGACAATGTATAAAAGGCTCCATTACCTTGTATCTCACGTTATGGCTCCGTAGCAGACGTTTGTAAAAATGGGCTAACAATTAGTTTCAATTACCAATGTTAACTAACATTTTAGTTAGCAATAATTAGCATGTGCCTATGTTATCTCCTTACATATACCTACGTTCTCCAACTCTGCAAGACTGGGAATGATTGAGATTTCTTTTGGCACAGCTTCCAGAAGACTTTCAGACAGGTATCCCACGTCAATCTACGTCGTCAAGCTTAGTTGGAGGCTGTGCCGTAACGCTCAGCTCTCACAGGAAAAAGTTCTTTTATTATCCTTCACTGGTCTCCGTCCACAGCAACGGGATCTGTTGGTCCATTTTTTTAATGCCCTGTATACTGTATGTGCTCCTCCAAACAGACTGTGACTGCCAAAAATCAAACATGAATCTGTGATCAACAAAATCGTTTCTCAAACAAAACTTTGTCCAAATTAGTAAATCTGTCTATGGGACCTTTGTGTTTCAGTACTTGCTGTATCTATGCTGTTTCTTCACAGGAACACATCAATGTTTTTTTTTATATTTAGGCCCTAGCTACATATTGTCACAACTTTAGCAAGATTATAATATTCATTCAGTTGCATTGCTCCGTTACTAACTCATGTCATTCCGGATCCAGTCGTTCCCTCCTGGGCTGCAGCTACCCTGGTAGTAGACTTCTGCACTAGTGTCTGCTGCCAACCACATATTGGATTTCCCCATTACCAGAAGTTGCGCAACATTGATGAAATTCTTTACAGCCAAGATAAACTACTTTAAAGGCCTACTATGTATCATGCTGGCTCAATACACGAAACAACATGTAGCCCTGCTACAGCTGTTTTGAAATTTCTGCCTGTCTGAAGGAGAGCTGCAGAGGAAGAGATTAAAAGTCTGGCGAGTCATTGAGTACTTGTGTAAGGACTATATAACACAGCTGCAGTAGCTGCAATATCAGGTTCTTTCCAAACACCTGGACAGGGACTGTTTGAACGCTGCATCCTGATTCATCAGTACAAATCTACAGTATTACAGTACAGTACAGTATTATCTGGACTGAACCACTAGATGGAACCGTAACACTGAGTATAGCATTGTTCAAGTGTGGAACAGAGAGGCCCAGTAACTAAAAACTCAATTACACTTTATTAAACAGGGAATGAGGTCCATGTGGATTCATTTATCAGTTAGCATGTGAGTCACAATTCCACAGCAACTTTTATGAAAAATAACAAAATCTTTGAGACAAACCTAAAGATTGGCATGGTTTTATTTCAGTTAGCCTAAAAGCTGGTTTGATTTGCATTGAAAGATGATCTTATGGAAAGTTCCCCATGCTAATTGTGAGATATGGTGAAGGGAATGTGATGGTGTGGGGCTATTTTAATTCCAAAGGCTTTATTTATTTTTTATTGCAGCCAGAGAGGCATTTATGTTTCCTGTTTACAGTAACATTACCGGGACTCTCACTTTGCAGTTCGGACAGAAGAGTCTGATCTCCGGTTACATGATTTTCCACAGCAGGTTGACGGATGCTTTTCTCCAAAAGTGTGTTGGTCTTAACTTTTTTGCTGCAGGATTTCAAAACAAATGGAAAGACCTGCGTTTTTGCCAAACTGTCTGACGAGTGACTACAGACACAGTGTTTGCACAGAGAACCAGTGCCTCACAAGAGCATTAGCGTTATTAATGGTTGTACTGTCTCTACCTTAACTAAATTGCCTAAAAAACGACACTAGACAACATTTCTCCATTCGTGGCTGAGATGGACACCTTAGGGCTAAACAAATAAGTGCATTTATAGTTAAATACTTCAAGCATTTTAAATTGAAGTGAAGTAATATATTGTGTGTTAGTGGAAACCAACAAAGGTATTGTACAGGGTGTACAAATATGGTGCAGGGTTTCATTATGTTTGAAATGTAACAAAACTACACAATAAGATAAGACCTCTTTAAATTACAATTGAAGATGGTTAGTTAATGAAGAGAATGAGGCCACATTGATTTCAGCCACACTGCAGTTCCTCAGTATGCTTGGTGAAAGATAAAGAGAGCTAAAAGACTCTCCTTCCCCTCAGTTGGAATCTGCCTTACCTTTCTCTTTTTCTCACATTGCTTAATTCTCCCTACATCCAATCCAGAAAACTAATGGGGCTTTCCCCCTTTGAACAATACCTGCATTCTGGCAAGAGAAAGAGTGAGCCAAAAAGAGAAAAAGAGAGGGAAGACAGAGAGGACAGAGAGCAAAAGCATGAATGGGCTAGAGGCCACTTTATTGTCTCACAAAGGGAAGCTGGGGGACAACATCAAATCAACATGCTTTTCCACTCATTATCACAAATTGTTTCCTAGCACTATTACTGTACGTTAAAAGACACAATTATTCTGATTTATCAAGATGAAAACATGTCTAAAACCAATGTGTTGTTAAATACCTGTTGGTACTATGACTTAGTGTTTTAAAAAAAGAGTACAGCTACAGAAAATGGTAGCTTAACATTCATAATGGCCTGTAAATGGCCATGTATGTAGTGCCAAAACAACAGGGTCTATTACTGTTCAATAATGATGTGACTAAAGCCAGTGAAGCAGGAGCCTAGCAGCATGCTAAAACACACAGCTGTCAATGTGTAGCATAACCCAAACTCAGTCCATCCTAATCCTGCTCTGAGGGATAGCTCATGAGACCATCGTGCCATAGGCTTCAATGGAGGATTTATGATTGCACACGTGGGGTGTTATGTGGTGCCTGCAACTCATAGTTAATGCACTGAAGTACAATCTGTCAACAACAGCGCGCTGCCTTGCTGCGCATGCTCTACCCCTCCAGTGTACGAGCCGGAGCTCAGTGTGCGCTATCTCCGCCAGAGTTACTGCAAGTCTACTGGAGAATGCAAGAGAAAAATCAAAACAGCAAAAGTTGACACTGCCACAGTTACTTGCAACCACCTGCCCTGCTAAAAAGGGAAAGAAAACAAAGATTGAAGCTGTAAGGCGATACAGCGGTGCTCGTGCACGTCAAAGCCCAGAAAGCAGGTAGACGGAGCCCCAAGGAGATGCTACTTAAATCTATCTAGCTAGACTTTCTAGATTGAAACTGTAACTGATTGATCATTGGCTTAAATTGTTTTTTTTTTATATTTACAACTATCAAACTTTAATTACAAGAGCCTACTGCATGTGATGTTTCAAAACATATTTACAATCCATAGCTCTACATTATTTGATTCACAAATCAAGGAATAAAGGAAAGCAAGCACACTTTTGTTTGTGAAGCTTGTTTGTTTGGTGGCGTTACATCATGGATTAATTAATAGATTACCAAACCTGTAGATGATTAATATTCTGTCAATAAAGTAAGATGATAATGATTTAGCACAACATCCCTCCCTATAACACTGGCTGTTTGTTGAACAGTAAAAATCTCCTGCTTTTAATGAACCAAATAAAGCACATCGTAGCACATTAAAGGCCTACAGCATTTCATTAATGAGTTTTACATATATGAATGATTTAGAAGCTGAGTTCCACAGAACCTCACTGTGGTAAGATGTCAGTGAGGAAACTACAGCAGAGAGGGATGCTGGTGACAAGAGACTAAAAGACAAATAGACTTTGCTGCAGTTTTCTGCTAGAGTTCAAGCTCCCCTGCCCCCCAGCCACCCCCACCCCTCCCAGACTGCGGAGTGAGATGGCACACACAATGTACACACATGCCTGAAAATTAATGAATACTAAACTTAAGCCTTAAAGTCTTTCCTTACCTCCATGCTGTTTTCCTTCTCCTCCTGCATGCCTGTGAATGAAGATGTGCGTTTTACTGTCTGTGTGTGTGTGTGTGTGTATATATGTGTGTGCGTGTGTGTGCGCGTGTGTATGTGTGTGAGGAGTTAACCCGCTATCTCTCTATGGGAAGCGCTTCTTCAAAGTACTGCCTGCTCTCTGGCAGCACTCAGACTGGCTGCTCATTGTGCCGGTCTGTCTGTGTCTGTGTGTGTGTGTGTGTGTGTGTTTGTTTGCGTGTAAGCGTTATCAGTGTTGTGGGACAGCAACGAATTGCTTCCCCATCGCTGCATTGGTAACTGCGGCAAACATGTTCCCTCCCACACCCCGCCCCACAGTAGGGGGTTCAGCCAAGAAGGAACCACAGGCTCTGCAGACTCTGCTACAGCACGGACACCTCACGAGGTGACACACACACACACACACACACACACACACACACACACACACACACACCAGAGCACAGACAAAGTTTGACCACAAACCAAAAGATACGTATGTGAATTAGAAGGTTATGGTATTGCATGAGAGCAAATCTTGCATATGTTCTGAATAAAAGTACAAGGGTAACAGCTTGTAAATTGGCCAAGATACATCTTGTACAAAGCTGTGTCAGCTGCTGTATTGTCTACTTAATGGTATCAGTCTGGCAAAAAAGAAGCGTAACCTAATGCTGCATTCACAATGTGTCAGTTGGTGAATGACAGCAAACTAGATGAGGATCATTGTTTCAGTTGGAGAGTAGTAAACTCTGCCAAAACTCGTATAGATCCATCTGCTCTGCTTGCACGGCAAACATGCCATTACAAGTTGCATTTTTAACTTTTTCCAGTTTATGCCATGAAGAGAAACCATTTAAACAGTGATACGTGAAAACAATCAAAATTTAGAATACTATATTAAAAATAAAAATGATTCAACAAATAATTAAAATTAAGAAGTTTTAAGCAACATTGCAACATGTTTAAGGTTAACATATAGGTGTGTCAACATGCACCTGTTGACATGCTGTGCACAAAAGAAACAAAATGAATGAGGACATAAACATCAAGATAAATATTCCCAAAGAAGCCATTCACCGTGTCTCACTTCACCATCAACGGAAATGTTCTGTTTAATGTGAATTAGAGCAGCCGATAGCTCTGCTAGCTAGCTAGCTAGTGCACTACAACGCTTCAGCTAATGTTGTGTCAATCCCTGCAGTGATTAAAACAGCAGATGGTAATTTGTCCACCACGGCAGCACCCCATAAAACATATACGGCTACTACCACAGCCCTTAAGGTGGTGTTGAGTAATAGACGGAGGATTGCATTAAACAGCTACTGAGTTTACGTTACAATCAGTAAACTCACATTTAAATCAATATTTTGTGTCAAATGATTGATTTATTTGGTAAATAGCTATGTAATGACAATCCTGATTACCCTAGAGAGGATTGTACCATGAAATGTCATGTGTGACATGTGTTATGTTATTACATGTGTATACATTTGTTTAGATGTTTAAAATGTTTATAGATTTTTCTTCAAGTAAAAATAAAACAGTTTTGGATATATGTCCCCTTGATTCATTTTCACTACATGGGAGAGACTAAGTAACTTTTACTTAAAGTACATTTTAAATGAACTACTAATTACTTTTACTTGAGTAATTTTTCAGATAGGTATTTTTACTTGTACTTGAGTAATATTTCATCAAAGTATTGGTACTTTTACTTGAGTACAATATTTTAGATTTTTTCCACCTCTGGCTATCGGCTGCTCTAATTCACATTAAACTAAACATTTCCATGGACGGTGAAGGAAGACAAAATAAGTGGGACTTCACTGGGAATATTTACGTCCTCATTCCTTGTTTTCCTTTTTGCACACGCTGCAGTTGACACACCTGTAACGTTACACGTTACACTCACCAGATCTTCTGTCATTGCTTGAATTGGAGGACAGAAGTTGATCAGTGTTTCCCCCCCTTTTTGCCACAGCTGATAAATTATACACATTTTTTCCAGCGGATTGATATAGCTATCCTCCAGAGTGAACAGAACTGTGTCCATAGTAACGCTCTGCTATGCATGGCAACGGTGTGTTTTACTTAGCAACGGCCTGTTATCAAAAAAATAACAGACCGAAGATTGCCTTAAAATTCGACCAAGCCAATAGGGATCAATGGAGTATGTCTTCTTCTACAAACTTAAAATTAATATGACACAGATCCACAGAGGCAGATTAACCAGACTTAGTAAACAATGAGGGAAAAGGTTTGGTGATTAATACCAAACCTTTTTCCCTCATTGTATGGTGTTTGCATTGATTAATATGGTATATTTACTCTTCAGGGCAACATACAGTAACGCTGCTAGATCAAACTGTTGCCAAGCCAGTGAAACCCATCAAGTAGCAACAGTTGCTAAGTAGAGTGCCCTGATATCTATTTTAGCCAACATTCTGGCTGTGTGGGAATATCCAGCCAGAAAGTAGTACAGTAGAATCCAATAGTCAAATAACTATTTGCAAAATTGTGTTCCTTCAGTGCTAGAGTTGGGTCGATTTCAGGCTTCACTGGTCAGATGTACCAGGTTAAACCGGTTAAATGCTAACCAGTTGAACCGGGACTTTCCACTACGACACCGTCTGTCAAATAAAAAAGTAGCTGACATTAGCAACCTGTGTCGATGGCGTCACTGCACTAAATCCAACTTGTATTCCAAGCACTGTTGGACAGTAACGTTAAGTTACTAGTTTCACTATTTCTCAATAGCGTCACTGTTTTATGAATCAAATAGCTCAGCACTTGTATTGATCAAGTAGTTAGCTAACATTAGTCAATCAAGTTTTGTAAGTGTTTGCTTCGCCATTCATCCCTTTCTTGTGTTTTCCAGTTTTTCCCCTCCCTGCTGTTTCTGTCAATCCTCTCTGTGTGTTGTGTGGGTGTGTCTTATCCTGGCTCATCACCACCTGCAGTGCATCACACTTGATCCTCATCACCGCCTGCAGCACATTGCACCTGTAACTCATTCACTCATCACCCTGGCTGTTAAATACCTTGGTTCAGCTCTCACTCATCGCCAGTTCGTCAGTTTACCTCACTTGCGTCGGCCACTTAGTTGTTTTCTGTCTAACGACCTGGTCTTTGTCTGCCGCAGTTCACGCCGTGCTTGTATTTGCTGCCTGCCTGCTTGCCTGCCAGCCTGCCATCAATAGACACTCCTGCCTGTTTGCTCCTGTCCACCAGCTTGTCTGTCCGCCCTGACTACTCCCCGGCACACTATCGTCTGGCTCACCTCAAACCTGGACTTCACTGCACCTCCTACCCGTTGGCTCTCCTGGTGTTTTCAAATAAACTCTGCCTATTCACTCAACCGTTGGTGTCCGCATCTGAATCCTCTCCCGTGTACCATAAGAGGTTCTCCAAATGTAATGTCCAAGCCCGTATGTTCTTGCGAGTCTCCCTGTCTCGTGGGAAATAATGCAAAATTGATCTTCATGCAGATAAGTATTTATTTCGTGGTGGTCAAAACAAAAGGGATGCAACAACGGAGAAATGAAATGGAACATGCCGGCGACAACTGCCATGACACTGGGCTGCTCTGGGCGAGACAACAACAGGGAAATGAAATGCCACACACAGGAGACGGTGACAACAACAGCTGCCGGAACACGATCCACGGTCACTGGGGGATGCAACAACGGGGAAATTAAACGGCCCACGCCGGTGGACGGACCACCACACGTGGGATGCACTACAACAACGGGACTGTTGTGGTTAGGAAAAGAACAACAGGGAAAGGAACCATAACACGCCGGGACGCAATCCCCGGTCTCCGGGGTGAAAGTCCTGTGTTGTTTGACCCATCCACCACCTCAACTGACCTCCTTAAGCGGATATTCGGCTTTTCAATACTACTTGATACCGTAATCGTTCTGTTATCAGGAAAGGTGCTTTCAATTGAAATACATTACTTTAAAATTTGTGCTCACCACCATAAACAAAACAAGAAAATCATTTACATAGATCAATAGATTAAATAATGTCATAGGCTGGATGGTAAGGACAATTACATTAACCTAAAACTAACTTAATTAAAATGTCACAGCACATACTATTTTATTTTTTATTTTTTAGAATATAGACCTTAAGAGAATAAATCGTTATGCAAGTACCTTTACTTTTAATAGTTATAAGTACATTTAAAATCACTTTGTACTGTTACTTTTTTTATTTTTACGTTAATCTTAATCGCTATAAATATGCGTGTACTTTTGATCCCGACCCCGAATCAGGGCAAGCAACACAGAGTAGCTGCAGTAATGTGTATGATCTTCCACTGAGCTAAAACAGCAGATGTTGGGGCAAGTTTTAGAGAGCCTTTGTGCCTCTTTACATACATAAAATGCAATTAAAATGTCTCTGCAACATGAATAGGGCCCTTACATAACAACAACATGCATTTTCAACTCAGACATTGTTTAAATTCACTTACCCTGTCTTTATCCTTCCGGTAACTAGCTCGCCCTGTTAGCTGCTAGCTGCCGTCTGTGATGTTCAGCCAGGCTTCTGTAATAACCATCACGCAGCAGTTCCATGTGTATTTGTAGCTAATCATCATACAGATAACACACCCACCATTTGGCTTAAGAAAGTCGTGTGTATGTTTACGCAAAGTCATGATGTCATGTTGATGGATCTGACACCTGATGGCAGTTGGTCTGCCCACCCCACGACTTGCGTGAAAATAGAGCTGGCGTGCATCTTTAGCAGAGCAAAGAGATGCTTCACGCACTTTACGCTTGTAGGACGCGCCACGGCGTGGCTGGTGGAATATCAAGCATTGACTTGAATGCCCGTGATTACTCCGGAACGCAGACGCAGACACAAAGGAAAACAGGGGTTAGGTCTGCACCGACTACTGGGGGCTAAGATACAGCAACTAATGTTAACGATCAAGATTCCCTGGTGCCTCGCCTCCAGGCTCCGGCAACAAAAAAAACTATAGTAATTACATATACAATTATCACATTAAGAAGGAAAGGAACAGCTAGACATTTGAGGTGCTGATCAACAGAGAGCTGGAGAAAGTGAGAGAAGCCTGCCTAACTGCTAAACTAAAGAAGCTAACAAAACTGAATATTGTGTGAACAACTGTGGGATTAGCGAGAAAGTTGCTAAAAGGACATTGCTATGAGTGCTTGAGTGAACTAGTATTAGGGGTGGGAGAAAAAAGCTATCATGCTTTTTCTTCGACAATTTTTAAAATCAATTATTTCCCCAAAATCAAACAATGATCCACCTAAATGTTTTCTATTTATACGGTCCTGCCGATGGCGACTACATCATATCCATTTCCAGCAAAACAAAGCAAAAGCAGAAAATCCATGATGTCTTTTACACATGAAATGTCAGACTGACATGTGATTCTTTTTAGAAAATCATTAGTTTTTAGAAATGTCTCCTGATATAGTGTTTCTAAAAGTACATTATTCAACTTTTGATTTGATTAAAATCACAATGCTCAATACTATCTCTCACAATAAAAGAAAATGACAATAAAACACAAATCCAATCGGCACCCATGTATTGCAAAAGCATATCGTCCCAGCCAGCCTGTCAGATTAGGGAACTGATGGCCTATCGGTGATCTCAAGCAACCATGGTTGGATGATTTGAAAATATGCACATATTCAGAATTAGCTCATCATTACATAAAATGGTAATTAGGGCTTTATGTTGCTCCAGTTGGTGTTAAAGACTTTACAAATAGGCTTGTTGCCAGTTAATGATATATGATATCACTTGTGGTAACTTACAATGCACAGTTGTTTCCTTATTAAACACACACAGAATTAGAATTAAAACTAGCATCTATCATTATGATGCATGGTCCTCAAAGTATGTTTATTGCTCAAACCTCAAATTATTACAGGCTGTAATGGGAATAACAAAAGTAGCAGGTTTGACTTTTTTTTTTTTTTTAAACAGAACACACATACATTTCTACCCATTCCCTCCCTCCACCACCCCTTAACCAGATACTGAACATGTATCTTCCATTTGTCTAACTTGCCCACCCATCTCCCTCCCTCAGGAAGAACAACAAAACAAAAAAAAACAAACAAAGAAGGTAAACATTGGGGGGGGGGTTACTACCATTAGCTCAGGATCGATAGTTTACATAAGAAAGGAGTGGGTCCCAGGTTTTATGAAATTTCTTCAGGGATCCTCTGACAGTATGTTTAATTTTTTCTAGGTGTAAGAATGACAATATATCTTCTAACCAGGACTTTGTGCTAGGCGGCTTTGGGCTCTTCCACTGTAGCAGTATTTGACGTTTGGCTATCAGAGCGGCAAATGCAATAAGGTCAGCTTGGTAGCTATTAAATCTTCCTACAATAGGAGACACACCAAATATACCAATCAAGGGGCATGGGGACACAGGGGTATTAAGGACTACAGAAAGGGTGTCAAAAAAGGATGTCCAAAAAGAGTATAGTTTAGGACAGGAGAAAAAAGTGTGTATGGTCTGCTGGAGAATGAGAGCACCTGATGCAGAGATCATCTGTATCAGGGAATAGTCTTTTCAGTCTGGCCCTTGTGTAGTGAAGTCTAAAGACCACTTTGAATTGAATGAGTCTCATACATGCACAGATGCAAGTACTATGAATTCTGAGTAAAACGTCCCTCCACCAGTCCTCATCTAATGCAAGACCTAGCTCCCCTTCCCAAACACCCCTAAGCCCTGAAGGAAGGGAGAGTTGAGAAGAAAAGAGACTATAGATTGAGGAGATACTATTTTGTGATGTTGAGGAGGACATGATACCTTCTAACAGAGTTTTTTCAGGTAATGCAGGAAATGAGGTGAAGTGTGTTTTGGCGAAATTGCGCAACTGGAAATATCTGAATAGATCCACTTTTGGAGTCCCAAATTTAGCAGAAAGGTCGTCTAAGTAAAGGTCACTAAAAAGAGACCAGGCCCATCCTCTTCCAACGTGTAAATGTTTTGTCTATGCTGGAGGGTAAAAACAGATGGTTGTTGCATATGGGGATGCGAACAGAAGGGGATTTTAATCCATAGTAAGTCCTGAACTGTTTCCAGATTTTCAGTGATGAGAGAACAACAGGGTTATTGGTGTATTGGGAGGGCCGCGTAGAAAGGGGTGCAAATAGTAATGCAGGGAGTGAAGTTGAAGTACAAGAGTTAGCTTCCATGGCGCACCACACAATGTCTGGGTTATGGCACCATTTCTTTAGCATCTGGATGTTAGCGGCCCAATAATACAACAACATATTGGGTAAGGCAAAACCTCCAGACTCTCCAAAATTCTTTTCTGGATCCTAGGATTCTTGCCAGACCAGAGGAAGGACGATATAGTGGTATCCAATGCTTTGAAAAACGATTTGGGAAGAAAAAGAGGGAGGGTCTGAAAAAGAAAAAGTATTCGAGGCAGAACATTCATTTTGATTGTTTCAATTCGGCCAACAAGTGAGAGGGGTAGTGTGCGCCATCTTTGAAGGTCTAGTTTGATATTTTCAGTCAGTTTAATGAAATTATTTTTATGAAGAGAACTTAGAGAATGAGAGATATTCACGCCTAAATATTTAAAACCATTGGGGGAGAAGTAGAAGGGCAGAACTCCTGGGGCGATGGATTTGGCGGACAGATTAACAGGGAAGCAAAGACTTTTAGCAATATTCAGTTTGTACCCTGAGAAAGTGCCAAATGTCTTCAGCAGATCGACTATTGCATCGACACCGTTTACAGGGTCTTGTACATATAGCAACAGGTCATCGGCATACAGTGACACTCTGTGCTCCATGCCTCCTCTAAGTATACCTGAGAATGTTGAGGAGCTTTTGAGAGCTACAGACAAGGGTTCGATGGCCAGTGCAAATAGTGAAGGTGAAAGGGGGCATCCCTGACGAGTGCCACGTGTGAGAGGGAAGGGGGAAGAAATGTCAGAGTTTGTTTTGACACTGGCTACAGGGGCAGCGTACAACAAGCGAATCCAAGAGATGAATTTGGGGCCAAAACCAAATTTATGTAGAACCGCAAATAAATATTGCCATTCTACACGGTCGAACGCCTTCTCTGCGTCCAGGGAGATCACCATCTCTGGGGATGGAGAAGCAGAGGGAGAAAGAATCACACTCAAAAGCCTTCGCACATTACTGGACAGCTGACGGCCAAGGATGAAACCTGTTTGGTCTTCTGAAATGATACTTGGAAGACAAGTCTCAAGTCTACGCGCCAGCACTTTAGCTAGCAGCTTTACATCACTGTTAAGCAAGCTTATGGGTCTGTAGCTACCACATAGATTAGGGTCCTTATCCTTCTTTACTATTAGAGAAATCAAAGCCTGATTGAGTGTTGGAGGCAAAACACCGCGTTCCAGAGAATCATTGTAGACTTCTAAAAGTATAGGAGCGAGCTGTGCAGAGAATTTCTTAAAGAACTCCACTGGGTAACCATCTGGGCCAGGCGCTTTATTACTCTGCATTTGAGAAATGCAGGAAGTGATTTCTCCTAGACTTAGGGGTTCTTCTAAACGTTTTGCCAGTTCTTCATTTACAGTTGGAATGTCTAAGTTATTAAGAAAAGAGTCCATAACAGAGGTGTCAGGAGGGGGCTGTGATTTGTAGAGCATGGAAAAAAAGGAAGAAAATTCTGAGTTTATACTTGATGGGTCAGTAGTTAGGTTTTGAGAAGAGTCAGAGATTTGTGATATGAAGCGGGCGGGCATTGACGTCGCAATTGTGAGGCTAGAATGCGGCCAGCCTTATCTCCATGCTCATAAGTCGCTCTTGTACGTCTTAGTAGGTATTCTGCCTTCCCTGTTGATAATAAATTTAACTCAATTTGCAGTTGCAGGCGCTTGGTTGCTAAGGCTGGATTGATTGCTGCGGCCTGCTGTCTGACTATATCTAATATTGCGTCCATTAGTTCTCGCTGTTTCAATCTTCTATTTTTGGTTAAATGTGCACTGAAAGATATAATGCCCCCACAAATAAACACTTTTAGCGTTTCCCATAAGAGCGATGGGGATACCTGATCGGACCGGTTTGTTTCTAAGAAGGAATCTATGTTTGTGGAAACAAAATCACAGGAATCTGCGTTAGCAAGTAAGCCTGAATTGAGCCTCCATCCTCCTTGATGCCTATGCGAGCTTGACGGGAAACAAAGATCTAAATTGTGGGGTGCGTGGTCAGAGATGACAATGGCAGTGTATTGTGTGGAACTAACAGAGGATAGAAGGGCTTTGTCGATAAAGAAGTAGTCAATACGGGAGTAGACCTGATGGACAGTGGAGTAATAAGAAAAATCCTTATCACCGGGGTGAAAGAAACGCCAGGGGTCAACACAGCCAATTTGATCCATAAAGGCTGATAGAGTCTTAGACATTGCAGTAGGCGTGGCTGTTTTGGAGTTAGATCAATAACAGGGTTAGTAACACAATTGAAGTCCCCTCCTAATATTAACTTGTGGGTATCCAAATTTGGTATATGTGAAAAAATTGTGGACATGAAATTTGGGCTGTCGTAGTTGGGGGCGTACACATTTGCTAAAACAACAGGTGTTTGAAAAAGCATACCTGAAATTACAACATAGCAACCACCTGAATCACAGTGTACGTTATCTGGGGTGAACTTGATTCGTTTATGAATTAGAATTGCGGTGCCTCTAGATTTACTATTAAAATTGGAGTGAAAGACTTGTCCGACCCAAGGCTTACGCAGTCTCAGATGATCATCTATGCGTAGGTGTGTCTCCTGCAGAAAGACAACATCAGCGGAAAGGCTCTTTAAGTGTGAGAAAACTTTAGAACGTTTAATTTGCCCTCCTAAGCCACGCACATTCCAGGTAATTATTTTAATATTATGCCCGTTTAAACCGCCTGGTGTCATGTTGGCATTTGTCATTTATACTGTCATAGGTAACTGCAGCAGAGTAAGTTGTGACCCTCTGATCGGAAACCGCAAAGTATTCTTCCATAAGCAATGGACCATGGTACAGTGAAAGAAAGAGAGAGAGAAAAAAATAAAATAAAATAAAGAGAAATAAAATTAAAATTAAAAAAAAAATTAAAAAAAATAGCAAACAGAGTATGAGGGAATAAAGTGGGACATTGTCCCCCTTGCCCACCCCAACCCACACACAAAGCCCAACAAACCAACTGGAAACATAGTACAAACATCTGATGCTCATCCATAGGAAGCGGCGAGCAGCCATAGTCGATGTACATACAACCGATTTTTCATGTGGTGTTATCTGCTCCTAATATCGTAAATATATTACACCATAAGTAGTGAAAAATTACTCGGTAACGTGAGTAAGATAAGCAAAGGCAGTCATTTTTGCGCAGCACTAACCCCAAGCCACAAGGTGGCGCAGCATGACAGCCGTCACCCAATTTTCTAATGGAAACAGAACGTCCATAATACAGGCAAGGCAACAGTCACTTGAAAAATGAACTTGTTAATGAAAGTATGGGAAAAAATAAAAAACGGAACTTAAGATTTTTAGTCAAGGTCAGTACTATTAATGTTTTCATCAAAACGAGAGTGCATGCAAGAGCAAAGACAAAACAAATCACTTTAGATTGCCGGCAAGCACAGCTGAGTCTGTCACCTGAGGTTAGCAGTGATACTGTATGGTTGATTCAGCGTACTTCCGCAGTACACTTCTCCGAGGAAAGGATGCGCTCTTGGAAGAAAGCTTTGGCGTCTTCAGCGGAGTCGAAGGTGTGTTCTCTGTTGCCATAGGTGACACGGAGACGGGCTGGATACAGCATGCCGAACTTCACTCCCCGTTTGTAGAGAAGCCCTTTTGATCTCGTTGAATGCTGAGCGCTTCTTTGCCACAGCCACACTGAAGTCCTCGAAGATACGGATTCTGATACTGTTGTAGGAAATGTCTTTATGGGTTTTTGCCCAGTTCAGCTCTTTCTCGATGTATCTGTGGAATCTTACTATAAAAGGTCGCGGCGGATCTCCTGGCCGAGGCTTGGGCTGAAGGCTTCTATGAGCGCGATCAAGCTCCGGCGGGGTAGAGAGTAATTCACCAAGCAGAGAAGAAAACATTTTCGCCACAAAATCCCTAGGATCTTTCCCTTCAATGTTTTCTGGTAGTCCCAGTACTCGGAGGTTTGGACGCTTCGATCTTGATTCCAAATCTTCCACTTTAGCCTTGAGCGCAGCATTATCCTGAATGACTGACTTTAAATTGGATTGTAGTTCACCCACGTCGTGTTCCGCCTGGGTTATCCGACCGCTGTGGTCAGACAGGCTAGTTTCCATTTCTCTGATTGTGGATGCTTGAGACGTCAGGGTTGTCTCAATCGATTGGACTGACGAGCGAATAGGTTCCAGAGAGTCGTTCAGTAAAGATGTGAGTTCACCAGTCATGGTTTTCCTAAATTTTTCAAGTTCCCGAATCAGCGTGTCAGTGGTTAGTGGAGATGCAGGATTGTCCGCCATGTTGCTAGCACAGCCTTTAGCACTCTGACATGGAGCCTGGGTCGACGCCTTACCGCTGTTTCTCCTCACCTTGCTCATCTTCTTGTCGCGCGCTCGAGTAGCTACAATTTACGCCACTCTCAAAAACTAAAGAGTGGGTAGAGATAAAGTGTATTCTGGTATAAATAATCAGAAAGTGATCGGAGCACAGGCCACGCACGTCTCAACACCACATTGCGCAACCGGAAGTCCCTCCATGATGCATGGTCTGTACTGTCTCTTGATATACATATCTCAATCAAGATTGTATATTGGGCTTTTTAGGCTTTTAATTTCACAGAACAGATGACGACATGAAAGGGGAGAAAGAGGTGAAAATACATGCAGCAAAGGACCGCAGGTTGGAGTCAAACTCGTGGGCTCTGCATCGAGGAGTAACATATGTGTGCCTGTTCTACCAACTGAGCTAACCCGGCCACACAAATTTTGTTTTTTTAATCATAACTAAGCCAGAATGTTTTAAAAATAAAACATAGAAAGTTTAGTTACCCCAATAGTTACCCCAAAACAGACTTCAACGAACATCTGCCCTGAGCTACTGTAAGGATTTTTACTTAACTTGAAACAATGCTTTCATCTCTGAAAAGTCTGCCAAACACTTTAAAAGTAATTCACCCCCATTCAGCAGAACAACAGCTTTAAAGGTGACATAGTGTGCTTACTTTCAAGTTCATACCTTTGCTTTTGGTTTCTACAATAACGTGTTTATATACTTTAATGTTAAAAAAACACATTCTTTTTCTCATTCTGCCTGCCTGTATTCACCGTCAGTCTGAATGGCTCCATTTAAGTGCCTGTCTCTTTAAGGCCCCCCCTACTGTCTGCGTTATCAGAGCGTCTTCGCAGCCCGGGAACCTGCACCTTACTATGCTTTAATTCCAAAAGAAGAAAAATGTTACCACAATAAACCCTTCTAAACCAGAAGCTTCACAACTGCACACGTTTCCCTGACGTAAATGCTGCTACTTGTAGTATGTCTCTGTCACATAATTAAGCAATATTACATGAGAGGGTTTGATATATATATATATATATATATATATATATATATATATATATTTATCCCGGTATGTCAATTGAGAACAGATTCTCATTTGCAACGACTGGTCACATTCACACAATTGCACATTCATACCTGAAAGCTGCCCGTACAACCAGTCTGATCGGCTGGGGGGGGGTTGAGGACCTTGCTCAAGGGCACCTCAGTGGTGGTAATGAGGGAGGGACAAGCACTGCTCTTTCATTTCTCCATCCAGATTTATCCTGTCAGTCTGGGGATTAAAACGATGACCTCCTGCCTACAAGCTTGCTTCTCTAACCTGTCATTGTTGGCGTCTCAGTGCTAGCCGCATTACTTAAGTGCCAATAATATTACGTTAAAACAAACCCTCGAATTTATTGTGATTATAAAACAATGGTTACCAACTAAATAAAAGTTTTAATCAAACTACATTCATTTTGTGAAGAAATTCACTCTCAAAATACAAAAGGAACAGAGAATTTCAGGTCCCTACCCTGTTTAGTCAACTTAAGTTAACATTAATAATTACCGCAAATATAAACACCAAAATGCTTTGTGTTCTGTTTGATATCTGCTAAAAAAATTTACTTTTTAATGGATAGATTTAGCTATTATAGCGAACTTCAAGCAACAGACAAATTCCATTCCCTGTTTAACATTAGTCAGCCAGTCAATTAAATGTTTTTAGAGATCATAGATAATACAGTGCATAATTTGTCTGTGGTATTTATAGTGAATAAATACCACACAAAGAAACACAAAACTGCTTTGCTAGCTCAATCGTGTTGTAACTAAGACATCTATTCAATAAAATAATTGTTTAATCTACTGTACATTGATGAAATTCACACGTAGCAGCTATTTTAGACACAACGCCGAGTCAGCGGCACAGCTGAGTGTGTTTCATGTGTCATGTGTGTTTAACTGTGGTTACCCCTAATAAACATTCAAAAGCAATACGATTAATAGTACAGTGTTTAAGCCTGGAAAATATATGGATATTATTAAATATAGTAATATGAGACCAGATATTGTCTTATCATCGATTTGGGGTATTGTAATTTGGCAGACGTTTTTTTATTCTTTTCCTGGTTTTAAATGCTGTATTACAGTAAAATTATGTAATTTTCTGAACTTACCAGACTGTTCAAGCTGTTCTATTATTTGCCTTTACCCCTTAGTCATAGTATCTACATTATTCATTAGGGCTGTAAGGATATGCAAAATAAAAAAATTGCGACACTGAGCTCCACAAACCCGTGTTGCAGAGTGAGAAAGCAGAATCGTGACACACCCCTTCCAACTCCCAGAGCTATCCTTCCCCTCCAGATCCAACACTACCACTAATTTTGTCTGGTAAATTTAGCTTACTGTAAAGACGGCTAAAAGCGAAAGAGGGGTGCACTGGT
The DNA here is from genome assembly GCA_026937815.1 of Etheostoma perlongum. Lineage (NCBI taxonomy): Eukaryota > Metazoa > Chordata > Actinopteri > Perciformes > Percidae > Etheostoma > Etheostoma perlongum. The sequence goes on along the minus strand of CM049383.1, from coordinate 23,579,787 downwards.
AACCCTAACGGAGGTGTAATGTTACAAATGGCTGCTGTTCTGATTCGGGTGCCTGGGTCTGTTTCCCGACGAATCAGTACTCTGCCGTTAACACCTGAGTTAAGTGCTGATCGGACTGGCTGCTAGCTGATTGGGGGCTGACTGTGGATGGCTGTTGTCAGCTCTCATCCTGACTGAAGCTTTGCAGCGCCGGGAGACTGAGGCAGAAGACAGCGGTGTGCTAGCTAGCTAAATTACCATTAGATTAGTCGTCTATCCATACAGTTAACATTACTGATGAATTTGTGGGTTAGCCCAGAGTTAAAAGTGGTAAAAACTATCATACTAAAAATAACTGAGTGTGTTGAATAGTGTCGTAATCTTACATTACCCACCAAGAATTACATTAGCATTAGCTACTTGTCAACCAGCACCTTTACAGTAGGCACCAAAGCCCTCTTCCTCTTTGTTCCCCCTACAGGTTGGGAGTAGAATTGTTTGTTACTGTTACCATTACAAAGCAATGCCATGTGACAGGAAAAAAAGTTGAATTACATTTACTGTGCAATAACTTGGTTTAATTTGCACACAATTAGTTTTTCAGCAATTGCTACTGTAGTATTGTGTGTGTATATGTATATATATATAAAAAAAATTTATTGTGTATTGTTAAATGGCCTTTTTATTTACTTGGTACTTGTGTGTTTTTATCTTGCACTCCTGAGTGCAGAACGAGTTTCTCATCTGGGATAATAAAGTGACTGAACTAAAGTGTACTGTGGTATCCTGTAATGCAAGCTTCTCTGTCCTTAGTTTTGCTAGCCGGACCGGACATTGTTGCATGTTATTGCATGTGAGTGCCTTGTGCCTCAGCGCCATTTCTACAGTAAATCCTAAAAATGAAATAAAGAAAGACTCAGGATGCTACATTGAAGTACCCCTGCCTGTTTATTATTATATAGTATTACGCACCTTACATGCATTACTTGACGAGGGTATTGGCATCACTATGTGGACGCTGAGCTCTCCAGCCTGGCTGTAAAAGAGTTGAAATACATACACCACTGATCCTTCCAACTGTGCAGCAATCCCTCAACAATAAGTATCTCTACAAAGTAAGTTAGACTCTTTGGAGTTTGAAACTCTGTCAAGTACTAAGTAATCTGGCTCAACGGATGTATAGTCCTGGGATAAAGCCAGCAATAACATCCGGCGCCTGAGTCCCTCCCCTTATTCTATCTCCACTATCTATTTTGATAGGATTGGATGTCAGTGTGTCTAAAAAAAGCTCTTTAATTCCCTGTTTACTTGTGATACATTATGTCATGTGACTGACAGGGTTTTCCCCTGCAGGTCAGATACCACAGTACAGTGCAAAAATGAATAACATCTGTATCCTGAAGGGAGGCAGACAACAAAGGAATTTATAATGTATTAAATGTGCTGATTAATTACCAACTATTGCAGCATTAAACCAACTCTAGTCTATCAACAAAGTTTCACTTCTGGGATTGTTCACATTCCGTCGGTTGTCCGTTACCTTCCTCTTTCTTTGTGCTGGAATTTGAAACTCCCGTTGATTTCTGAGGACTATGGTTAACTGCTCCTCAGATCTCTGCAGGGTAAATCCAGACAGCTAGCTTGACTATCTGTCCAATCTGAGTTTTCTGTTACATGACTAAAACAAATGTATTTTTTGGGGCATTTTTAGCCTTTATTTTGATAGGACAGCAGAAGACATGAAAGGGGAGAGAGAGGGGGAACGACATGCAGCAAAGGGCTTCAGGTTGGAGTCGAACACGGGCCCGCTGCATTGAGGAGTAAACCTCTACATATGGGTACCTGCTCTACCAACTGAGCTATCCAGGCACTCAACTAAAACAACTTTTCAATGTATACATGTTCTACTAAAAGAAGATCCTTCCCGAGACTATTTTGCACCGTGGCACTGTGATGATTGTGATTGGTTTAAAGAAATGCCAATAAACCAGAGCATGTTTTACTCCCATCCCAGAATACTGTCACACCTTCCTCCGCGGCGCTGTGGAGGAAGGTCTGGCATTGGAAGACTAAACCAAATCGGGTCATGGTCTACACTGAAACTTGTATTTGTGAGGTCCCGTTGGTAGTGGAGGTTTTATTGTCATTCCAACCACATACACAAAATAATGTGGCTCAAGTGGTGTTACACATTTTAAACATGCTGTATAACAACAAAATTATACAAAAACGACATATGAAACAGGCTACGTTTAGTGCACACACATTATAGGCTCCGTAAAGTTCAGCTAACACACTGGTAGCAATAGCGCTTGGTGGGCTATAAACACTGAGTATAAACCAGGGCTGCCAACTCTCACGCATTAGCCGTGAGACACGTGCATTTGACTGGTTGCACACGCTCACACGCCACACCCCCACGCTCACGAATTTTCGAATTGTCGCAAACTGAAAACATTATTTTTCACGAGCCACGAGTGCATTTCCCCCTTCAGGTATGTGCTCTGAGTATTACAGACCCGTCCGTCGCTTCGTGTCCACTCTCTCTGTAACAATAGAGGTGAGCAGCGCGGCTGGTAGTGTAGCTTCAGTTCATGAACTTCAGTTCATTTTAGTGGACTTGCTCTGCTGTGGACAGTGACGCGTTGCATCTGTGCATAGACCTCCGATAATGAGCAGCGTACAGCCACCTCTAAACTTTGGGCCTCTGTGTCTGTCAGACGGTCTGAATGAGATCCACCATATCAGCGGAGCAATGCCATGCACAGCAGACTATATTACAACTCTCCAAATCTCAGACAACAGAGATGGGAGGAGTTATATTTTGAATGTGCACAAAGTTGTAAACATGAGCAGAAATCTGATGAAACACATCTGAGCTATACTATACTATATATACGATACTGCAATGTTGGGCCACTATTGTGCTTCTCTAACCTCGGTGCATCTATAAATGTAACGGTAAATAATTAATTCAATGTTTTATAAAATTAAAAAATTGTATTTATTTTCCCAAAAAAGTAAATACAGTAAGTGGGGCACAGAGGATGAGGGCCAAACATTACTGAGCACCTTATACCTTGGCACAAAGGTTAAAGGATTAGAATTTATGCAAATCAGTGGTTCTCATTCTTTAGAATTTCAGTGGGCTTAGTTGATCCCCCAACATTAATTTAACTTTGGGTCCTTGGTGTAGGGACCAGGGACCCCTGGACCTGTTCACCACAGACCCAAATCTTCTCAGCTGTTGCTGACATATGCTACTGTCTCTTCATGTGGCTCATTATGTTTGGTACATTGTCTGGGTCACTTCTTATATCATAATAAGTTAATAATGTAAATAATGTAAATGCTAAATGCCCTAATACCTGTTGATACTACGACAATGCAAAGGCTCTTAACCCTACAGTTTTGTACATAACATGTAAGACTTGATTTCTCCATTTTTTTGCACAAAACTCTCCAGAAAGTGCCATTTAATGGTTTATTTTTCCTGGGGGGGCATACCCCCAGACCCCCCTAGGGAGAGCCCCCCATCCCCCCCACATATAACAAATCCCAATTTAAACCCTGAAGGATAATGATGCTGAAAGAGCCAAATAAATTGCTTTGTACGTGGCAAAATATGGGTTGGCCCCCCCAAATCTCACTCCAAGGTTTTTGGAAAAGTTGGCAGCCATGTATAAACACAGCCGTGAATTTTAATGGAATGGTCTGCATTTAACAGTCACAAACTCCACCTGCAGTTAGCAGTAGTTTGATGAAGGCACCCCATTTCTGCACCAGTCCGTGTTAACACAGCCCACCTCCAAAAGCCTTACCCGACAGAGCAGCATCTGCTCGGAAGGCTAGCAGGCCTGGTAGCTAGATAGCAGAGTCGGGTACACTGTTCAGCCATATTTCAAAAAAACGAAAATACAGCAGTCTCTTAATTCCTCTTGGGAGTTTCATTGAAGTTGGATGTAGGCCAGTTTATTGTCTAATGAACAGACACTTGCAAGCAGGATGGATCAGACAGGTGGCTGTCTAGCATTAGCTTTCCACCTAGCTAGAACTCCTGCCATCGTTCAGCGTTTCCGATTTAGTGCACACGACCGTCGATGTCCCCTTACCCGGCTAGAGGCATTGGGCGACACCGCAGGCTGAGGTGCTGGTCTCTGTAGCAGGCAAACCTAGCGTAGTGTGTTGAGTATTTCGTCTGTAATAAAATTTCCTGCATATTGTCCCATCTGTACCTATCTATCCATGTGGTACAGATGTGCGGTAGTTTGAATGTACATAATTGTAAAAGCAAAAGCTTTTCTGCTGAAAAGAGAGAGCTGTAGCTTAGACACACCTGCAGAGTAGGGCTGCACAATTAATCAAATTTTGATCCCGATCCCGGGACTTCCCACGATCACATTTGCGTGATTGCGCGATTTCTTTTTTTTTTTAAAGCGTCATTTCATAGAACGCTTTTTTTGCAAAGCCCATCTACCGCTCCGTAAACCACTGTCTGATCATGTGCCAGTCAGAATTGTTCCCTGCATCGCGCAGCTTAGTTTCTAGATGTAGACAGTCACAGAGGACAGAGTAACAGGAGGAAAATTCAACAGATAGCTGTCATTTATACGTCGGTCTCAAGGTTTACCAGTTTACCAGTGAACGCAAATTTTGTCCCGTCTGTTGTTTTTCAGACAACAGCAGTGACCAGTGCTAGTCGGTGCTAGTTAGCGTCTGTTAGAAGTGTGGAGCGGGGCCGCTCCACACTTCTGACATTTGTCTACAGTTTAAATTTTTTATTAATATATATTAATATATTGATATTGATTAAGTATGAGGGGCAAACCTGTATTTGTACCATTGTTTCCGCTAGTAACTCTCTGCTATCGCGGCCGCAACGGCAAAGAACACAGAAGAAGTTATTGAATGCAACTAACTTTAGTTTGTGAGACCAAGCCTGCTGGATCTGGGCCAGAGATGTGACCCATGGCCAGAATATCATAGTTCATAAAAATGCAGCGCAGTGACGATACAGACATTTTGACCTTCCGCCGAATCAACCGTGCTGGACACATTTATAATGATCAGCCGTCTCTCTGTGAGTAGCGTCCATCGCACTCCCTCTCTCTCCCCAGCTCTTTTAATCAGTTATTGTTGAAAACAAGTGAAGGAGCTTTCTCAGAGATGCATTTAAAAAAATATATATATCCGCTATTTATTTCAGATAGCTAATTTTCATTTATGTGTATTGCATCTGTATGTCTATACAACATACAACTTCAACATAAGAAGAATTTAACATAATATAGATGTGAAAGCAGTTATAAACAGCCTATGTGACAATAAAATTTGTTTTGGTTAAAATCAACAAATAATCGTGAGAATAATCGTGATCACAATATTGATTAAAATAATCGTGATTATCATTTTGGCCATAATCGTGCAGTCCTAGTAAAGAGTTCAACCGCCTATGGGAAAGTTGAAAACATGCGGAACTAGCTGGCTTGTAGTCACAGCCACTGGGCAAAAATTCCTCCGATGATGCAAAATGACGATTTTTGCTTAATCTGCGGCTTTTTCCCAGACACACAATACAGAGTTTCAGTACTCTGGTTTCTACTAATTCAAAGCTCATTTCCAGCAGGGGGCTGGTTGTAAAAAAAAAACTGTTTAGAAGTCTATGGGAAAATGACCCTACTTCTCAATTGATTTATTACCTCATTTTCATAACAGGTTTACGGTTTCAATCGTTAGTTGTTTTCTTCAATACAGCATGATGTTCATTTTGTAAATTATGCAGGGGATGCTTTAGGTGTGTGAACATGGCTTAGCAATGCTAACCATGGCACTGAGGACATTAAAATAGCCCTGAACTTGTATTTGGGTGTTTTCTATGTTTTCATCTCAAACTTTGACCATCTCACTGTGTGTTTTCACTTCATCATAGTGAATTCGAACATTTGGTCGCTTTACCGTTATGTCAACCATGCTAGCCAGCTACCCCGAGCATTAGCAGGTAGGTGGAAAGCTGGAGAGTTTGCTCATTTTTAGTACTGCCGTTCATGCAGATGAATTACGCATCAGTAAAGCTCCACTATATGACTCTCGTAAGAAGGGTTACAAATCTGCTACTTGTCCTCTTTAGCGTTTAGCTTAGCGAAGCGCAATTTCAAGCATAAACAACAGCGGCTTGGCCGCTCCAACCTCTTGTCAAAAATCGGCACAAGATGGCGACTCACGTATTGCCAATCTTAAGGCTTCAAAACAGCAGTCCAAACCAAAGGGTGATGTCACAGATGCTATGTCCACTTTTTTTTTTACAGTCTATGGGTAAAACACAGTGTAACATCAGTGCTTTTGGTGGATGATGTGGCATTGGTTGATATTGTAGTTAAACAGACTTTGACAACTTTAACAGTCAAATGACCCACTATTTTCCTTTATTAATGAATTTATGCAAGTGTCAATGCAAGTGTTTGCTGTTTACTTACAACCTACTATGCAGATAGTGAATTGGTAATTATTATAAGATTTAAGCTATGAAATCATTTCAGTATACTGTATATCTTTCTTCAATGAGTACAGTAAGGTCAAAATTGCTATTTGAGGCATTTTGACTCCAAACCACTCCTTTCAAGAAAAGGACAACATGTCTTATAATTTTTACTTTGAAACGCTGGGTGTCTAAAATACTCAACGTCACACTTTTCTTCAAATAGTCATCCCTGTCGACTGTAGGAGTAATTTAATCTTAGGTTAATCTTTAGCATCAACTTCAGGAGAGATTTCAGTAGTGATTCGGAGATGCTTGATATGTGCAAATGCTATGCTTTGATTCTTAATCTCAAATCAGGTAATATCATCTGCACAATTTATGAGACCAAGACTATTTCTTACACTTTAATAAATGAATTGCTGGTTAATCAGTGCACAGGATAAAAATCTGATTAGTTGTGATGGTGTCTTGAGGGCTGGATAAGCAGCAAATCAGTCATGCCAGTGCTCATATCAAACACACCACAAATGCAAATACTTATTACATGCTGTATACCAGAACACACCCTTCTGTCTACATTCACATGTTACACTCTGAAGCAGGAGTCTTTATTTTATGGCAGCAACTGTGCATCCCTTCCATGGAAAAATAGAATGCACTGTTTGTTGTGAGGCTGGGAGCTAATTCAATTGAGCTTTTGCAGTAGTGACTAATCAAAGCTTACACTAAGCCTACTTAGTAGGTTGCATTAACTCCTATATCAGCCAAGGTTAAAGGGGGAGGCGATGACAGCAGATGTTTTTAAAGCAAAACTGTTGTAACTTGAAGACAAATGATCAAACAGCATCATCACATCAACATGTTAATAAGCACTTTGGAGAGAAGAAAATGAACAAGCTCTGCTGTTGTACACACACAGCCTGTCAGTTTTAGAAGATCTTTTCTTTTTTTTCTGTTTTGAGTAATATATCTAAGTACTAGAAGCAGCTGGAAAGTCAAATTCCTTGTATGCCAAGCACACTCGGCCAATGAAGCTGATGCTGATTCTGATGGTATAACAAGAGAGCTGGTAAACATGCAGAAATAAAAAATTACACCATCTAAACACCTACAAATTTACCTTCACTCGCTCACTGGGCTTATATGGAATCACATGCACATCCCCCACACACACACACCACATCACCCTTCATAGACATATATACATACAAGGAAGTCCCTTACCTGCATGTCTGATCTCAGAGCACAGTAGCATGCAAAAAACATGGCAGTGTTGTAGTAACATGAAGGGTGCTAGGAAGGAACTGCTAAATTTTCGAAAGGATTATAAAACAAAAGCAAAGAAAGAAGCGGCAGGATTAGAGCAGACTGAGTTGGTAGCATCCCTGAGTGAGAGAAATACTCAGACTGTACCACCCCAGCTGGCATCACTTTTTCAGTGGGGAAATTTGAAAGACCAATAAAATAAAATACCAATTAAAAGACCAAAACTCCATCGCGGCTCACATGCAGGCAGGCGGGACTGAACTGTCAAGAGGGGGGAGTGAAAATGTTTGTCTCACACAAAAAAGAAAAAAAGCAAACGTAAAAAGGTCTGCTGGCTGAATGTGATCAACATGAGTAAGAATCTCTGGAAATTAAAGGAAGATCAAACAAAAATAGGATGAACGTGTAGTGTGCCCCTTCAAAAACGTGAAAACGTGATGTGAATGTTTGGCATACGGTATGAGTAGTGCATACGCATGTATCCGTATGTGGTGTATTTTTATTTCCAGCATGTTGCTGACTGACTGAATCTCTCTCTCTCTGTCTCTTTCTCTCTCGCTCTCTCACATACACACACACAGCATTACATAACAAGCAACATGCCATGCTGTCACTACCACAATGCTCTGAAGAAAAACCCATAGCCAGAGAGTAATACCTCCCTATTTTACCAAAGTGGGTTTCACAGAGATAGCGTTTCTTCTGAGAACTAGTAAAACTACTACAGTGTTAGAAGAAAGAGATAACTATTGAGACTACTTGTCTTCATATTGTCATACAAGTATTATGGGCAACAACTATTCATTTTTGTTAATTTCATCAGATGAGATAAGACTAAATATGTTCGTCAATTACCTTTTTTTCAATGACAAAGATGAGACAATGACGAAGCTGCACCAATGTCAAAAAATGCTGACTAAGACTAGGGCTGCACAATTAATTGAATTTTAATCACGATCACGATTTTGGCTTCCCACAATCAAATTTGCGTGATTGAGCAATATTTGAAATGTGTCATTCTGTTCATAGAATGCTCCGGATTTTATTGCAAAGCCAATCTACTGCTCTGTAAACCACTGTCTGATCATGTGTCAGTCAGAGTTGTTTACTGCACCGCGCAGCTTAGTTTCTTCTAGATGTAGACAGCCACAGAAGACAGAGTAATATGAGGAAAATTCCACAACAGATAGCAGTCGGTCATACGTCGGTCACGAGATTTACCAGTTTACTAGTAAATGCAACATTTTGTCCCGTCTGTGTTGTTTTTCAGACAACAGTGACCAGTGCTAGTTAGTGTCTGTTAGCTCACAGGGCTCTAAAGTGCGACTAACATCTTTCTTAGGTTGCACCGGTGCACCTAATGTCCTCGCATCCGCTGCCTCTTCACAAACAAAGCATTGTTGAAGCAATGTTGTTATATCAATATGGTTTAATTTTGCGTTACGTGAACAATTTCTTCTGTAAAGCCGTGCCTGTGTTAGTATCTCTCCTCTTACTCTCACTCTTGTGCAGCCCCACCCCAATTAACTCACACACGGCTCCCAGCAACACGAAGAGACACAGCCTCGGTCCACACTGCTGACATTTGTCCACAGTTTTAATTGTTATTAACACAGCTGTATATTTTTAAACATGAGAGGCAAACCTGTATTTGTACCAGTGTTTCCGCTGGTAACTCTGCTATTGCCACGGTGAAAAACACAGAAGAAGTTATTGAATGCAACTAACTTCAGTTCGTAGAGTAATAGCATGTGAGACGGAGGTTGGACGGAGGCTGAACCTGGGCGAGAGATGTGACCCATGGCCAGAATATCATAGTTCATAAAAATGCAGCGCAGTGACGTTTCGTACACACAACGTGTTAACTCTGGTGACCCTCCATTTGACACGTGCTGGAGCCATTTATCATCCTGCGTGCTGGACCCCTGGATAATGAGTCACTCTGTGAGTAAGCCTAGCATACATCCATTGCATTGCCCCTTTCTCCCTAGCTCTTTCAATCAATTATTGTTGAAAACAAGTTAAGGAGCTTTCTCAGAGATACATTTTTTTCTAAAATATATCCTAGGCTATTTATTTCAGATAATTTTAATTTACATGTGTTGCTGCTGTATGTATGTACAACATACTTCAACATAAGAGGATTGTAGCAGAATATGGACGTGAAAGCAGTTATAAATAGCCTATATGACAATAAAATAAAATAATCGTGATCTCAATATTGATCAAAATAATTGTGATTATCATTTTGGCCATAATCATGTAACTAAGACTAAATTAACATGCATTATTGTTGATGAAAAAAGACAAGACTAAAATGTTTTGCATAAAATAAAAACTAAGTTAAAATCTCTCTTCATTTTCGTCAACTATTGTTTCTACTTTTTCATCATGAAATAGAACTAGTGCAGTGCCCGTTTGGATCGCTGCGGTTCAATCAGGGCGGCTCAACTACAGCTCATCTAGAGATTCGGCGTGTCCTTGTTTTCATCTAGCCGTCACACACCCAGGTAGCAATGTGGCCTGGGCGGGGGAGGGAGGGAGCCTGTTGGAGAAGCCGCTACAGCGCGTAGTGATATGCCCCGGCCCCAATTTATTTAAAAAAAGATTAAAATGTTTTGACTAAAACTTGACTAACTTATCTGAGTTATTCTTTGACTAAAACTAGACTAGAATGACTAAATATGACATTTATATGACAAGACTAAGACTAAATTAAAAATACGTGACAAAATTAACACTACTATTAATGTATCATCTGTGTGATTAACAGTAGAATCGCCATAGCACATTGTGATTCAAATTATTTTGTCACTGTGTATGTAAATGTTTTGTATTTTATATAGCGCTTTTCTAGTCTTAACGACTACTCAAAGCGCTTTTACATAGAAACCATTCACCATTTTTTTTTTCATAACTGTTTATACTTTTCTGTTCCCTGTATCTGTCTATTATTGTCTGTAAAGTGACCTTGAGTGTTTAGAAAGGCGCTGTTAAATAAAATGTATTATTATTATTATTCACACACATTCATACACTGTGGCCAAGGCTGCCGTACAAGGTGCCACCTGCTCATCAGATAAACACTCACACACATTCACACTCTGATAACACAGCATCGGGGGCAACTTGTGGTTCAGTGTCTTGCCCAAGGACACTTCGACATGGGACTGCAGGGCCAGGGATTGAACCACCAACCAATTGGCAGGCAACCGCTCTACCACTGAGCCAGAGCCGCCGTATGCTATGTTTCTATCCTGCCCTGACTTTTCTTACCTATTCTACAGATTCCTATATTGCCATAATGATAGAAAAACATTTTGAAAACCAAATAGAGTGGATTTTGGTGTTGTTTTTCACAAAAACAAACCCCTTTATGTGCCAGGAGCAGCGACCATTAACAGTGTTACTCTCCTGAACCGAATGGCTGCATTTGCATGACCGTACAGCGCATTGAAACAATGAATGGGACATAGAAACTTACACCAATATCCACTAACATGGACTAATAATCACACTAAGGTCTGTAGGCCCAAACTATTTATCCAATCATATGTGTAAAACATCAGAAATTAAAACAAAACTAATCACATTTTCTGTCAGACTGTAAAAGTTGTTTCGAGACACTACACGCTGTAATAATATCAGGAAGGTTGTTTATGTGCCTCATTGGACAAAACACAAACATTTGAAAATTGTAAAATTTGTATAAGTAGGTGTGGATGTGCGTGATCAGATGGCAGGTTGTGTGTTGAACTAAAAGACACTGCGCACGGGAGAGATGGAGAGACAAATATAAATGCTGAGGGGACTTATTGTCGTTCTTTGGTTAGACACTGTGATAATGTAATCATTTTCACAGTGATATTAATAAGCATTTAATTTACTTACTAAAATTATACCAGTCTAGGTGTCCATTAATAAGTGTTATAGGACACCTACTAAGTAGTTCTGATGAAACTGACCGTTTACCGCTGTGAATGAATGCACTACATTAGATGGAAAATAATAATAATCTGAATATTAACACTGAGTGTAGTCCTTCATTGCCTCGTCCTCTGAACACCATATATGGCACTAACAAACGAGCTGCCAAGGTATGGATTACCGTTTTTGAGTCCATTCATGACGTGGATGGAAAAGATGTGCAAACCACAACAATGCAGGATACTATTTTAAAAATCAGCGACAGAGGAGACAACAGATAGAAGGTAAGATACAAATCCAGTCTCTCTCCAGACTCAAATACGTTGCAATAACAACAAAAAAGTGCTACGGGGGGACAACAGAGTCTAAAAACTTGCTTAGACAACATAAAGAACGAAATAGGAGTGGGACGGGATCCAGTACTCTTTATCACGGGATCTTGCAAGACAGGATTTTTTTGGGGGGAGCAGTCATGTGATCGGGACATGCCGCGAGTATTTCCGTGGGCTCGGGATGGGATGGGAGCGACAGCTGATTCCCGGTGTCACCCTCTAGTGCAGAGGCATACATTGTTAGGGTGAAGGTTTTACACTGCAGGTTATATGCTGCTTACGAATCCAAACCGCATTAGAAAGAACGTAATACTCGGTGTGTTTTCATGAAAACTAAAACTTTTGCGGGTGATGCTCGCAAAAACCTCAGGGACTTTGTGTGTACTTAACTGAACAACACAAATGACTGGAGTATTACTGCATATGGTGGCACCGTGAAAATATTTTTTCTAAAATTAGATAGGAAAATAGCACATTTTACAATGCTAAGAGTATCAGTTTTGTGTGGGTTCAAGCTGTAAGAAAAGCTACCTGGCTGTGTGTGTTGTGTGGGGGCTGCGTATGTGTGTCCTTGCTGCTATAGAGATGAAGAGGGATATTGGCCCATCAGCACATACAAAAGGATATAGACACTAGGCTTCCTGTGTTAATGGCTGTGTATACTGCACAACAGTGTACACTCTATAATCAGCAGGGTTTTCCACAGCGTGTTCAGTGGAGGAACCCCGTCTTACCTGAAATAAAGAGTGCCTCCACTAAGAAATGAATATGTCTATAAAATATAACAATAGGCTTAATAAGCTTTAGGGTACATGAGAAGTGACACCATCACACATTTAAAGAGTGAGGGAACTATTTAAACCGTCATTGAACAGGATGTGTCAGGATCTTTCTGATTCAGCTCAGCAGGTGATCAATGGCGCTGTATGTTCAAGGAAGCATCAAATCACAATGTCAGTAACAAACAAAACCACCTGAGCTTTAACAAGTTGGGAAAAGTGGAGCCTTGCTGGTGTGTGAGAGCATGACTACCAGTCTATAGCCAACAACAGTCTATAGCCAACGACAACCTGCTTATGGTCACCAAAGTTATTAGAATTTATGTCAGCAACCATGAATGTCTGTACCAAAAATGATAGCAATGGATCACGTAGATGTAACTGGAAAAGTGATCATTTTGACAAGCTGGTGGTCTTAGGTGAAGCATCAAAGTAATTAGTATTCAGACAGGCAATATTCATTAATGTAGATAGATGCTATGATCTAATATAATCACTTATTATTGACAAAACAAGTTCAGCACAGTTCAGTTCAGCTCAATGCAAACTCATGACAGCCTGTGATTTAGCCATTATGAACAGTGTAAGTACAGTTGATCTAGATGTCAAATATGTCATGTAGCAGCTGAAGGACCAGGCTGAGCTTGTCTTAACGCCACATTAGCTCTGCAGCTAGCCCGCGCATTAGATCACCTGGGATATCTATAGGCAACAAAGTGGATTAATTAAACTTGGAGTATATAAAAAAAAGTCACTGTGCACCAGAGCTTTAACAAATAAAGCAACAAAAATAAAAGGATAAAGGTCAGTCATGAAAGAGCTTTTTGTACAAGCATTTGATGGGACAGACGTTAACTTTGATCTTTGCATATGATCCTATGCTTTCACAAATTCTGGATGTTTACAAAATATCAAAGAAGAGGAAGTACTCTCAGTAATAAATAAAACATGAATGTACTAGTACACCATGCTGCTCCCATTACTTAGAGTTGTCTATGTACTATTGTGTTTTCCTTAATTTCTCTTTTGTAGTTGTAGCACAAGACAGCAACAACATGTATCTTGCTTTAAGCGGTGAGCTCACAGTGGTGGGAAGATGCACCAGTCGGCAAACTGAATGTAGGGGGAGGTATTAAAGATGTTGTATAGAATATATTTTTGGTTTCAGCCTTCCTGTTACCGTGGTAACTGTCCATCGATTCAGCAGCATTAGTGAACGGAGAACTAAATGTTTCCCCTGCCCCCAACATTCCTTATTTATTTCTTCCTCAGAGAGTGTAAAGTCAATCTGGGTTTAGATGAGGATTGGAGAATGATGGTAGAGGAGGGAATCTGGGGGTGGATGAGTTAGAATGTAGATGAATTTGACATCCGTATAACACTTGTGTTGACTTGGTACTGCTGAATCTACAGGATACCTAGCAACTGAACACCTATCGTAATGATTTACACAATATTGTGGAATTTATAACCTAACAAAAGGATCATTATCTAGTCATACTTTAAATCAGTCATCCAATTGATGGCTTTTTACATGCATTCTGCAATTAATACATTAACTAAATAGAATGTGCTACAAAAAGGTTGATAACCTTTACAAAGTTTAAACTATCCACTATGTTCATTTTTGGGCTCTAATGAGCAAAGTTTCAAACTAATGATTGTCGTATGTATGACACAGCGATTCGTATGCCATTAGTGGCGTGTCACTTTTTAGCGTGTTTATCAACGCCGTTTGCCCTCCATTGACTTACATTACCTTGTGAATTTACGCCGTAGTGAGTAGTATGAAAGGACGGAAAACACAGGACTTTCACCCAGGAGACCGGAGATTGTTTCCCGTATGTCATGTTTCCTAAACTTAACCGTAGGTTTTTTTTTGTACCGAATGCAAGCCCGTTATTCTTTTCCTAAACCCAACCTCGTGTCACGTTTACAAAACTCAACCGTCGCTTTCTTCTCGTGATAACAAGCCAGATGGCGTGTATGTTTACGTCCGTTGTAGAGCGTAGACATACACGTGGATTGTTCGAAATGCATACAGATAAAACGTCACTTGGCTTAAGAAAGTTGGCGTGTATGTTTACGCAAAGTCATGATGTCACGTTGCAGTTTCATTGAGAATGTATTAATCTTTATGTTTTCATGTTAAACAAATACTCTTTTCAGCAATGCAGCCTTATACTGCAGGTTTGTATGGCTGTCTGCACCTTCTGAAGTAAGACTGCTAGTCTCTTCAGAAAAGAACTAAAACCATACACCAAACCGGTTTAATAGAATTCAGCTTTGACACCTGAAATAAACAAATGTTTCCCCTTTCCATTTCTTTTATATATATATATATATATATATATATATATATATATATATATATATATATTTACAGTGAGGAAAATAAGTATTTGAACACCCTGCTATTTTGCAAGTTCTCCCACTTAGAAATCATGGAGGGGTCTGAAATTGTCATTGTAGGTGCATGTCCACTGTAAGAGACATAATCAAAAAGAAAATCCAGAAATCACAATGTATGATTTTTTAAACAATTTATTTGTATGATACAGCTGCAATTAAGTATTTGAACACGTGAGAAAATCAATGTTAATATTTGGTACAGTAGCCTTTGTTTGCAATTCCAAAGATCAAACTATAGTTTTTCACCAGGTTTGCACACACTGCAGAAGGGATTTTGGCCCACTCCTCCACACAGATCTTCTCTAGATCAGTCAGGTTTCTGGGCTGTCGCTGAGAAACACAGTGTTTGAGCTCCCTCCAAAGATTCTCTATTGGGTTTAGGTCTGGAGACTGGCTAGGCCACGCCAGAACCTTGATATGCTTCTTCCAGAGCTACTCCTTGGTTCTCCTGGAGTGTGCTCCAGGTCATTGTCATGTTGGAAGACCCAGCCTCGACCCATCTTCAATGCTCTAACTGAGCAATACATGGCCCCGGTCATCCTCTCCTTAATACAGTGCAGTCGCCCTGTCCCATGTGCAGAAAAACACCCCCAAAGCATGATGCTACCACCCCATGCTTCACAGTAGGGATGGTGTTCTGTGGATGGTACTCATCATTCTTCTTCCTCCAAACACGGTTAGTGGAATTATGACCAAAAAGTTCTATTTTGGTCTCATCTGACCACATGACTTTCTCCCATGACTCCTCTGGATCATCCAAATGGTCATTGGCAAACTTAAGACGTGCCTTGACATGTGCTGGTTTAAGCAGGGGAACCTTCCGTGCCATGCATGATTTCAAACCATGACGTCTTAGTGTATTACACTAACAGTAGCCTTGGAAACGGTGGTCCCAGCTCTTTTCAGGTCATTGACCAGCTCCTGCCGTGTAGTTCTGGGCTGATATCTCACCTTTCTTAGGATCATTGAGACCCCACAAGGTGAGATCTTGCATGGAGCCCCAGTCCGAGGGAGATTGACAGTCATGTTTAGCTTCTTCCATTTTCTAATGATTGCTCCAACAGTGGACCTTTTTTCACCAAGCTGCTTGGCAATCTCCCCATAGCCCTTTCCAGCCTTGTGGAGGTGTACAATTTTGTCTCTAGTGTCTTTGGACAGCTCTTTGGTCTTGGACATGTTAGTAGTTGGATTCTTACTGATTGTATGGGGTGAACAGGTGTGTTTATGTAGCTAACGACCTCAAACAGGTACATCTAATTTAGGATAATAAATGGAGTGGAGGTGGACATTTTGAAGGCAGACTCAACAGTCAAACAGGCCTTTGAGGGTCAGAATTCTAGCTGATAGACATGTGTTGAAATCCTTATTTGCAGCTATATTATACAAATAAATAGTTTAAAAATCATACATTGTGATTTCTGGAATTTTTTTTTTAGATTATGTCTGTCACAGTGGACATGCACCTACGATGACAATTTCAGACCCCTCCATTATTTCTAAGTGGGAGAACTTGCAAAATAGCAGGGTGTTCAAATACTTATCTTCCTCACTGTATAATATATACACAAACACACACACGCAGTACTGTATTATTTATTTTTTATTATTTTATTACACCGTGGGTTGGAAAGAGAAACGTATTTTTGATTCCTCTGTATGAATTGTATCACTGTACAAACACAGGGGCCGTGGAGAAATTCCTCTTCAGGCACCTTAACAGATGTGAGGTCATGAAGAGGGGCAGCAACAGAGTTAAAGTTTCTGATAAACTTGCGGTAGAAGTTAGCAAAACCAAGAAACTGCTGCACCTGCTTGTGGTTGGTAGGAGTGGGCCACTCAACTACCGCCTTCCCCTTCTCCAAGTCCATATGAAACTCTCCCTCTGACACCATGAAACCAAGGGAGGAAACTATGGTAACGTGAAAGAAGACAAATAGACAAACAACAAAAACATGCAACATGTTGTGAGGCCAAAAGGCATTACCAGTTACTCATAATGACCAGTAGGAGAATGCTGTCTTCCACTCATCATTTTCTTCTGATCTTGTCATTTCTTCTTTTGAATTTTACTAAGTGGGAAGGAAATCCGATGTTTGTCTCTCTTGACAACCACTGGCGGCAACAGCATCACTACCACCCACCTCAATGAGAGTGGCTAAACAAGTCCGTTTGCAGTTTTCACCCCTTTCATAATCTTGCCCGAAGGCCAGTCAATGTCAGGATTGTGAGAGGTGAACCACGGAAACCCGAGAAACACCGGGTGCGCAGAAGAGTCGAACAGATGAAAAGTCAAAGTCTCAGAGTGACCATCCAAAATGGTCATAGTCACTGGGGAGGTGCAGTGAGTAATTCTCCAGAGTAACTGCCCATCCAGAGCCATTGTCTCCAATGGTCTGGAAAACAGAACAGAGTCCAACAGAAGTCTCCTGGCGAGGTTGGCGTCCATAAGTCTGGTGTCAGCGCCAAAATCTATTAACACCGCCTGGGTCAGATAAACAGAACCATTAAACAAGGGGGCATCAACCTTGGGACGAGAGGGACAACTAGGAATATATGTACGGCTCACCAGCACCCTCTGCATTACTGATGAGCTTCTCCTTTTACTGGACAGGAGGCAATGCGATGACTCAGCTGGGCGCAGTAGAGACATTGTCCCTCCATCATGCGACGTTGTCGCTCCTCTGGAAAAAGGCGAGCTCTACCCAACTGCATCGGCTCCTCAACTGCCAGCGTCTCAGAATATGACTTCATCGGACGGTAAAGATCTGACGAAACAGTCTGAGTGTGATGAACAGCTCTGGATGACCACAGCCCTCTCTGCTGGCCACCCGAAGTACTGCTCCCATGAGAGTCCTCTTTCTCCCTTTCCAGCAGTTGTTTGTCTATCTTTATGGCAAGCGCTATTAGCGCATCCAGGTTTGCCGGTAAGTCCAATGGTACCAAGTGATCCTCCAACTTAGCCAATAATGCACACAGAAAAGCGTCAGATAAAGCAAAAGAGTTCTGAGTAAAACACAAATAAGGAGTTGCATACAGCAGACTTCTGGCTCAACTCAGCTGCGGCCCATGACTCGGCTCTTCCAGTAAGATAATGAACGCCACTTTAGCTCGTCAGAAGGGTAAGCAGCAGCTTGGAGCTCAAACTGAACCTCACACTGAGTCAGGAATGCCTTGCAATCTCCAGAATTTCCAAAAAACCTCTCCGGCCGAGAGAGATGCGGAGATGGCAAAGAAGAAGCTTTCGACCAAGTAGAATCACCTCCTGAAGCCGTTGAAGCGGAGGCAGCCGCGGATCCATTCCCAGTCCCAGAACCAGAAGACGACTCTTGTAGAAAGGAGTTGAAGCTGAGTGACAAGCTGAGCAATTTGGTCACTCACTCCAATCACCTGATTCTCCTGGCGATTAGCCATCGCCATCAGCTTGTTCAGAAGAATGGAGAGTTGTTATTCTTGCTGATGCAAATGTTGAGCTTGAGTGCGCAGAGCTGTTTTAACAGCCTCAGAGCCGGCTGGCAGGCAATGATCGTGGTTAGGAACAAAGCAATAGACTGGGAAAACACTGGGAATAAACGCTGGAGACAGTGACTTACGTACAACTACAATCTGGCACAGGTAAATGGGATTGGTGAGTATTAAAGCACTGGGACTGGAGAAGCTGAAAATAAACAGGTGAAAGTAATCACACAGATTACCACAGACAAAGGAAAGAAGGCAAGAGACCTGGAATGAGAGTAGATAAAACAGGAAGAACAAATAAACAAACAAAACAGAGAATAAAAGCAGGAGCTGAACCTGACAATAATTGACAATAACGTTGACTCGACTAAATACAAACTGAGAGTCTGGTGCGACTTTCGCACCCTAAATTTAAAAGGAGTGTAGAGTTAGTTACGCTTTTTTTTGTCACTTGGAAATTGGGAACTTACAACGAGGAAAGATGCAAAGAAAGCATACATGTATGTTTCTTTCATTACTGCTGACTCACAATGGGGGACCAACAGAAAGAGAAAGCAGACTGAAAGCAGACCAAAGAAAAATTAACAAAAACTTCAATATCAGTTATTATTAAAACTCATCATTGACTGGAACACACAAAAAATGGAATTTACTGCAGAGGCTTGTGTGGGTAATGGTAGGCGGACAGGTTTTTGGGGAAGGGGTGGGGGCTGTCCTTACCTTCTCTAAGGGGAGGCTCACATTCACCCAATTTGAAAACCCCTGCTCTAGATCATCATCCCTCATCTCTGTGTAGTATAGACATGCACTTTTATTATCTAAAGGACCCAAAGTTCTATTACTGTTATTGACAAAAAGGTAACAATGCTGAAACACTACACATCTTATATTATAATACATATCTGTAACTAAGTCAATCTTATGCTACTGCATCCTTTTTAATATTACACAATTATTATTGTTTATCTATTATTTTCTTTGAACATGTAGTAGAATATAATGAATATGCATATACAGAACGTCAGCAGTTTTTTTTGGCACATACTGTATACTGCAAATGAACGAAAATGTATGTAAACCGGCCTAGGGTGTTGTACTGTTTATATACTTTTTAATTTCTCTAAAAAATAAAAATAAATAAATAAAATCTATTATAATGACAATAATAATCAAATATCAGCCTTGGAAAAAATGTCTCGACAGATTCTTTCCTACAATATAGAGGGAATTAGAAGGAAAATCTTTATCTTGAGATAATGGGGAGGCAACAGCTAGATATTTTAGTTTCTTTATAGAGTGCATCTCCAACAGAGCACACCACTGACCAGATAGCTCTGTGAAAGGGTTCAGATCAGCGTGTTACTTTAAAATGACTTGAAGTCTTTTGAAATATTCCTAAACTGTGACATTTTTACACAGTAAAATTGCAAACTGTAGGGAAAGTGTTTAAACTATTTGCAATTTCAAAGAGTGCAACAAAAAATAGAAAAGGTTCAGAAACTGACAATCAAACAACTGAGCCTCAGGTACCCTTCATGTACTGTAACTTGAAATCTTCCTTGTGGCCTTTGTTATGAGGTTATTAATTGTCAAGTTGTTAGTATAGAAGGGATGAAGAACAAAAGCTAGTGTGCATACTGTACATGCCTGCTGTTTATGCATCCATGAGTACAGAAAGGGCAACAAAGACTTCTTGTTCCACCCTGAGTTCACTCATTGTGCCTTTTCTGAGTGGTAAATGGTGAATGAAAAGTAGGGAGACAGTAAAATAAAGGTGGCCCAGGTGTCCTGATAAAATAACCAGGGATTGCAAAATACATTTTAAATGCTTCTAAAAACATAGGAACCTTTAGCATAGTCTGTCATACGTACTGAATTTAGGGTTTAGTGATTTGAAGAATATATCTTGTGATTTAAATTAAATTATTTCTTAATACATGAAACTACAGGCCTGTATTTGTGATCCACATAATATTAAACAGGATTGTACCAAGCATTCTCCCAAATTTATCTGTTATTTATCTGATAGATTAGAAAACCTCCAACAGTTCTTCTCAGCAAGTCAGTGAGTAGACTCGCCTAGTTTTCAATAGAGGAACTTACTATCTGAATATGTGAAATACTGTGTAATGGGGGAGGGGCTGAGATTGTCATTAGTGTAGTGTTGCAATGCATACCAATACAAGAAAGACACCGCAATGCCCTGCCCTTAATAACCCATTTTATTAGTACTGGTACATTAAGAATGACACTGTTTTAATGAGAGAGGTAGACCTTTCCTATGAGTTGTGTTGTCAATGTATGACACTGTGGCAGCGTGTGTGTGCAGTGCTCTGCTTCCACTCCATACATGCACCGTTTTTTTTGGGGTTGTTGAAATAATCCTTTGACTTTGACATGACTAAATCTAATGTTTTAAGCTATCTCCAGGTGTTTTGTTAGCAATTCACCCCTTGGTTGCATTCCAACTACACTTATTGGTGCACAAACAACCACCTACTCCAGAATATCCCCACAGCTAAGGAACACCCCCCCACTGCTACATCTCCATCAACAATGAGCATATGACCTAAACTGCACCTAAGTGCTCTTAAAAACCCAGGGAAATCCCAGCTTGGTACAAAAGTAATATTTTTAATCGGGTTGTCCACGTTAATTTAGCCTGCATGAAACAACACAGTTATAACACACAAACAGACTATTTACATTTGCCGTTGCATAATTACAAAGCCTAGTGTAAGTGCAGTCGGTTGTCTTTTCCTAAGTCCTCAGATAAAAGGAAAGGACTTAAGCTAAATTTCAAGTGTCATACAATTGCAAAGGGTCTGAAAATGTACATCGATATTTCACTTTTTTGAAAACATTTCTAAAATCTTTTTTGTTTTGTATAATGCAACGTAACATTTGAAAAAGTAAAGTTGTCTGAACACTTTCTGAATGCAGTGTACACACACCATTACATTTCAATTAATAGCCCCAATGTTTATTTCCTTCAATCACTAAACTAAACCAGCATATATGTGAAACAGGCCTTTTTCTTTCACACAAAAAGATAAATAAAATATGAATTAAAATTTAAATTGCAATCATTCACTGGATCAAGCTCAGAGAGACAGCAATCTACACACTACAAATATGATTATGTATCTTAAGAGCCGTCATCCTGAGCAGCACCAAGACTTTGAAAGTAAGAAGGAAAAAAACGCCGACAAAAACCCATCAACACCCTCTACTTCAGTCCTTTGACAAAAATAGAAAATACCAGCAGCGTCCACCCAAAAATCATTGAATGTATTGCTCTTGATAACCAGCCATTTAGCGTGGTGGAAGACGTTGGCTTCAGCACGCTAATAACGTACCTAGAGCCGCGGTATGTTATGCTGCGTGCAGTTGTATTTTGGCAGGCAGTCCGTTTTCGGCACAACACTTCTGCTAGTCACATTAGCTTTACCAAGGACATTTGGACATCAAGCGTGAGTCCTTTTAGCATGTTAAGCATCACTGCCCAGTGGATAGACGAAGACTTCACCCTTTAAAAAGCGGCTCTACACTCACAGGAATGCTCCGGTTCTCACACAGCAGCTGAAATTGCATCCACATTTGATAATATGTTTGTGAAATGGAAAAGAGAACGAGCGCGTGTCGTGCTACATGTTGACAATGAACGACTGTTTAGCATTGCCTCTGATGTGAGGCATTTGGCAGACCTGTTCCAAGTTGGAGATGATGTACATTTTATAATTGAAAATGTATGTTTATTTATTTATTATCATTATAGGACTGAAGTTTGAAGACTGAACTTAAAAATAGGGGCACTGGCATATCGTTTATTCTCCTCCAAGTGAAAAGATGTACCTATGTTTCGGGGGTGAATGTCTGTCCACATTTTTAAAATGATACATTTATGGTAGAAACGAATGTTGTATGTTTTATGTATTGTCTTGTCTACAACACAAGTGTAATAAGGTAAAAGTAGTACAGGAGAGAGACTTTTTTCATGAGAGATTTTTCTTCAGTAAAATTAAAGTGTTTATCAGGGGAACCACAGGGGAATACATCGCTCTCGGTCAAAATTAGTTTGAAAATATCGGTATATTGAATATTGGCCAAAATCCAATATTGTGCATCCCTAGTTACTAATAAAGAAATATGTGGGAAAAACATTTTTCCGCCAGCTTTGTGTCACTGCAGCGCAGGCAGTACATGCAGTTAAATGGCACCCAATTGTTGGTACAAGTTGTTTGATATTACCCCCGAATTTTATTTTTGAAAAAGAAAATCATGACCTCCATCAACACTGCCTTTAATGTACACACTCTCTTCTCACAGAAGACAAGCACTCTGTATGAGGCACTCTCAGTGAAGGGCAGCACACTACGGCTGACTTGGTAATGGCTTTTATGCAAAAGCCAGTGTGAATATTTCAAAATGGCTTTTAGGATGTCAACATCCTAACTCCTGTAAGATGTGTGTTCTACAACATGTAAGGAAGAGAGTTTGTGTTTACTATTTCCAGCCAGGACAGTGCTCTCTCTTACTGGATGTAGGCTATGCCTAAACTTATTATATTTCTTTTGTTACAGTTGGTAAACAAGACAGAGTGTACAAACACGCTAGGGGCTCTGTGAGGTTATAATTTGAGCTAAATGCTACTGTCAGCAGGCTAACAGGCTCACAATGACAATGTTAACATGCTGATGTTTAGCAGGTACTGATTACCATCTTTAAAATATTAGTTTGTTGAGTTAGTATGCTAACATTTGCTAGCAAGACCAACAAAGTAACCTACATCTGAGACTGAGAGGGAAGTTGTTGGAGTTATTTTGTCATAAACCAAAGTATTGGACAAATTAAATGATTTGATTGACTTCTGATGACGCGGTATAGAAAACTTCCAACAACACCACTGTAATGTTTGGACTTCAACACAACAGTGTCCTCATGTTAATTGCTTAATGGTGTACAGTATCTACTCATATCAAGTGGATGCACACAAATTGTTATACCATATATAGTAGCCAATTTAACTACCTACATAAAACTGCATAAAAACATAGATCTGCATAGAAGGAACCATAATTATGTGAGAGAGTTTATTAAAACATCATATTCTTATGAAAAGAAATGATGTGCTGATGTTTCATTTTAATTAGGAGGAGAACAACAGTGTGCTAGATTATACTTGTTGCCTTGAGTAAAACCTTGCTGTGAGAGGATTCCCCTCTCCAGTGATGCAATGGCCATTGACGTAAAGAGCATACCGTACAAGCTAGGAGATGGGAGTTCAAAAAGTGCATTGTTTGTGACATTTTCACAAATAATAATAAATATAAATACTAATGCAGTTCTGCAGCTTGCATACGGATTTACGTTTTTCATCAATGCAGCATCTTGCTTGCAACCTCTGCCAAGTGGATCAGATGTGCTTGTGTGCTGCAGCAAAACCAGAAGCTGGCTGACAGAAGTTCAACCTAACTTCTGCTGCCATATCTCAACAGACAGACGCATACTGTAGTTAGAGGGGAAACGTGAATAATTTTCTCACACACATTCACACTCAGAGAAATCACTCTGTCAAGAGATAATAACCCACAATAGATATACACAGAAAGCATCCTATAGCAACGCTGAAAAACATTTATTCAACTCTTCACTTTTAAGCTCAAGGAGACAAGGTGATGAAGACAAGCAGGACTGTGAGGAAGGACAAAAGCATGTGTGCATGCTTAAACATTCAGAAATAACCAACATGTAGTTTCCTCCTGTTTCACTGCATGCCTCATTCTCCCACAGTACTCATTCACTCTTTGTCTCAGTCCATGTCTCCCTGTCATCCACTCTCTGAGCCAGTGAATCATTCAATTGCGCTGTGTCTCTTACCTTAGTGGTGACAATGCAAAGACAATCCATGCTGGCCAGACAAAAAAGGAGCTCTCAACCTATCCCCAAATTCATCACCACTACTATCACCACTGGTGGAAAAAAGGGAACAGGAACATGGAGAAAAAGATACCAGTGTAAGAAAGCGAGGAGAAAAGATAAAAAAGGTAGGTGTTGCTGAAGAAGAAGAAGAAGAGGGGGAGGAGATGAGGAAAAGAACCCACACACGCTGGGGAGGGAGAGAAGCCACGGCGGACAGACATTACTGCATGTGGGCCCCTTGTGAGGATTGGGATGCCTCCTCCACAGCGCTGAAGGCAATCAGGATTCCTAACGCCATCTCAGAGCAGAGAATGCGTCATCAGCCACAACATGCACACACACAAACACACACACTGATAACGCTTAGCAGCTGGACTGGCCTCCTTCAACAACCCAAAATCGTTCCTTAGCTTTTCTCCCTCTCATTCATCCTCTGCCTGTTTTCAGTACCTCCTCTCCTCCTCTCTCTCCTTTCTCCGGGCTGAGCGACTAAGTAGCATTATCGGATGAGAGAGAGCGTGAGGGAAGAGAGTGAAGGACGAGAGCGTCAGCTCAGCGGAATGAATTAGATTCCCACGCTCTCCGTCTTGCTGGCTATTAGCTGCTGTGGCAGACTGCTTCATAATAACACACAGCTTTAATTTCATCTCACTGACTTTGTGACAGACTTTTTACTGTGTGTGTGTGTGTGTGTGTGTGTGTGTTTGTGCATGTGAGGGAGATATTTTGTCCCACTATAAATAACAAATCTACTTAAGGTTTTCCAATAAGCATACAACAAACTAGTAACACTAAAGAATTCTACCAAAAATTAAGACCTTTCTGCGGATGTCTGATTTTAATAAAAGGCCAATATTGCATAAGCTCTCTAACTTTATGAGTGGCTCTTTTTAACAGTGCTGCATCACCATACCCCACTTATCATCATGTTAACGCACCAAATATGACTAGTAAATACACCGATACACCAATCATATACATCAGCATGGGACTGATGAGCAAAATTGGCCGGATGTCAACAACCGATGATTATTTCTGCAGCACAGGATTTAAATGCTATAGTAAAGACGAAGCAATGTCTACAGTCTTGATGCTTTTACTGTGAAAAAAGAAGGCTCAAATTGTGGTATACAACACTAGCAATGCAAGAAGGATGCTGTGTCAAATTCTTCAACACCACCAGTTTCATCACTAATATAACCACCATCCACAAGTTCACAATCAATATCAGCAGCAAGCTACTAGCAAGTAGCCTAAATGCAAATAGTGACAGCTGCAGCCCACACGTTACGAGTGTGCGATGGAGAGAGAGAGAAAACAAAAAGTGTGTGTGTGTGTGTGTATAACCTAAATGCAAATTTTATTTTAACAATATTGCGATTCAATATGCAATTCTTTTTTGAAGCTTTAAAGCTTCTGAGTTATTAAACAAATACAAGCAATAATTCATTTCATAGTATGACCAACACAATATTAGATAGGCCAGACCTATATGTTATGATGATATTAGGTGATGATTTTATACGAATGACATATTTGTATTCATTTATAAACTACTTCAATCACAGTAGTATATTGACTGATGTGTTGAACTTTCAGCCTTGTAGGCATGTTAATATGACAGCATAAAGCCCTGACAAATAAGTAAAAAAAGAGCGCTTTTACCACGGATCATGTAAAGGCTCATTGTTTCATCTTTGCATTTGGCATTACTGAAAAGTCTAAATGCACAGATGTATTAACCACAGTTTGTCCTTCAGCAAGTTAGAGTCTCAGATTGCTTTAAAAACGCATTAAATGTAGTTATCTTTTAAGATAATTAACAGACTAACTTTTATATTCATATGCAAGATGCAAACATCCATCCTACAGTACAGTATACTACCATGTAAACTTTATTGCACTGCTGAAAAAAATGAAGCAGATATTACAGCAATACATGATTTAAAAAAAAAAAAAAAAAAGCTTTAGCTTGGCTTCTTAGTCCATTATATTAAGAATCACTAACACTGCTGCGTCAGCCAGTAACATCGTTGGGATTTAAGTTACCTGGAATCTCAGGTAAACTTAGCCCCTCTGATGTTCAAACCTTTCCCCTCGAGACTATAAGCCTCTGAACTGCAGCACATCCCCCCACATAAACTGCCCTGTTACCTGTTTGCTGGAGCCATCATAGAGAAGAGGTGTGTAGCAGAATTTGACCTTGATTACTGCTTTCATTTGTGGACGGAAAAGTAACCATACATTCGCAATCTCCTGTCGTTCTAACCGAACACACTGATCAGCTCACACTGCCTCTGCCAGAGCAACAGGGCTAATCTTTTTGGGTGATGCGGCTTGGCCAGCTTTGACTTATTGCATTAGAGAGGAGGAATGCTCAAACCTCCTTTATTAGGGCTGTTGCTCATATGTACAGACTAGGTGTGACAAATTTGGATTTGTCTCTGTATGTATGATTTACTCAAAAGCCTGCTAAAATCTCTTTGACCTCGAAGCTAGCCTGTACTTGACCCCAACACATTTTGCGAAGTAATTTTCCCACTGGTCAGATCTGTTCTTGGATTTAACTCCAGTGAAACTAGGTGAACATTAAATAAAGGCATCATGCTGATTAATCATTGATTAAACTGCATTTCAGGAAGCACGCATGGCAGGTACTATGTTGTTAATTTACTAAAATGTAACATATTATCACCTTTTCTATAGATATATTTCTCAGTTTCTGAACAGCATGCAGTGACAGGAAACAAAAAAAAATTTACAGCAGAAAGTACTTCAACGTATTGACTGGAAAATATGTATGTACTGTATGTATGTAGTATATGTGACTATTATAAAATCAATAACTTACCACTAAATCCTACATTTTACGAATAGAATAGACAGGGAAATTTACTGATATGGATAAAAGTTGTGGTTTTTGTAGTTTGTGCATTTAAAACCCTTCACTACTGCCTCATTTCTTTACAACCGGAGAAAGACAGAAATTGCACATCTAGAAGAAGCACAAAGAGAAACTGCACTTTAAAAACAAATTCTGGCTGAAGTTACTCTGTCAGCAAGCCTGACAAATGTATTCAGAAAACAATTAATTTACATATTATATAAAGAAGCTCTGCAGTTACTAATCACTTCCTATTTTCTATGACTCCCAAACAAATAGTACCAAAGATTAAGCTCCAAAAATCTTTACTGAATCTGGTTATTCCCTGCTGTCAAATACTTGAACAGACAGAAGAAACTTAGCTTATGTCATATGATCAACTCATATTGGGAATATTGAGCTACATATTGCTCATTGAGAAACCAAACCAAGTGACAGATTTCTAGTTAGTTATGTGTTGGGCTGCATTACACTGCAGTGAAATGGACCTAAATGGATGCTGTCAATGAAAACATAATGGGTGACATGGTATAATGTACAGTCCTAAACTATTAAAAAGATCCCTCAAGCTCCTCCCAGACATAACTCACCTCAGAGGTCTTGGCACTGATCAGTCCCTTGTCCATACCGCTGGCTTCTGAGCTGCTCTGCTCCCTCTGCTGGGAACAACAAACAGGTGCATAAGGAACTCCACACCACCACCCTCAAACTATAACACACAGACTTGACAAGCCATTACACCAGATAACAATAGATCAGTCTTTCAGGGTATGAGTAATTCTTTTGCCTGAATGCATTGTGGATTGGCTAAATCAAGCTATTTTGTAAAGGTTGTTGCACCAAATGGGAGGTTTAACACGGAAGCACTAACATTCTTAGAAATGCCTACATTAAAATACTCAAATGCAACAAAAAAGCACTTTATAATACAACATTCTAATGCCAAAGGCTCTGACAGTGCAGATGGTAAATATTTCTAATAATTTAAATGGGCTTTGTAAATGTTGACAGGTTACCAACAAATAAAAATGTATGTCACATTTAATTTACATGCAAAACAATAACAAGATGCAGTTGTAAGGGTTATGCAAGAATTGGCATTGACAGATAGATGGAGTCATCATTGGCTGGTTGGTCTGTCTGCTGCTTTGGTAAGTCTTTAATTAGAAACTTGGATAGCGTAAGCCTATATGTGCCTGTGGCGACCAAAAATAAACCCTTAGCACACTAAGACACACTACAAACACTCAGTACACACAGGCTTGCTTTAAACCTTCTTCTGTTTATTGCACCAAGCTCTTTACTGACTTAAAATACAACTTAAAATACAAAACTGGGCCCCACTGCATGCATCAATCCTGTTTGTATTGTATAATGTGTGTTGTAGCCATTAATCTCTTCATGTAGCATGGCCAGAGCATGTGAGTGAAGCGGAGCGCGAGGATTTTTGATGGAGTGCAGAGCGGATTTTAAGAAAAAGTAGCATCACCTTATCTCCCATTCCATCCCACTCCAATTTCGCTCCTGTACTACTCACACCACACAAAGATGCATTCTGGAATGGGATTGCAAGAATGCATCTGTGTATTGGTATTTTCTGTACAACATAGCTTTTAGCCTTTTTTTATTGAGCAAGCGGTGAGCTGTTAGTAGGGTTGTACGATTTAGAAAATGTCACAATTCGATTCAGATTTTTAGGCTCACAATTCGATTAATAATCTATTTTCAATTCAAAAACAATTCTTCATTAAAAATAACACACAGTATGTAAATATAGTTACTTTACCCAGGTACCCATATATATACACTCACCGGCCACTTTATTAGGTACACCTGTCCAACTGCTCGTTAACACTTAATTTCTAAGCAGCCAATCACATGGCGGCAACTCAGTGCATTTAGGCATGTAGACATGGTCAAGACAATCTCCTGCAGTTCAAACCGAGCATCAGTATGGGGAAGAAAGGTGATTTGAGGGACTTTGAACGTGGCATCATTGTTGGTGCCAGAAGGGCTGGTCTGAGTATTTCAGAAACTGCTAATCTACTGGGATTTTCACGCACAACCATCTCTAGGGTTTACAGAGAATGGTCCGAAAAAGAAAAAACATCCAGTGAGCGGCAGTTCTGTAGGCGGAAATGCCTTGTTGATGCCAGAGGTCAGAGGAGAATGGCCAGACTGGTTCGAGCTGATAGAAGGGCAACAGTGACTCAAATTACCACCCGTTACAACCAAGGTGGGCAGAAGAGCATCTCTGAACGCACAGTACGTCGAACTTTGAGGCAGATGGGCTACAGCAGCAGAAGACCACACCGGGTGCCACTCCTTTCAGCTAAGAACAGGAAACTGAGGCTACAATTTGCACAAGCTCATCGAAATTGGACAATTGAAGATTGGAAAAACGTTGCCTGGTCTGATGAGTCTCAATTTCTGCTGCGACGTTCGGATGGTAGGGTCAGAATTTGGCGTCTACAACATGAAAGCATGGATCCATCCTGCCTTGTATCAACGGTTCAGGCTGGTGGTGGTGGTGTCATGGTGTGGGGAATATTCTTGGCACTCTTTGGGCCCCTTGGTACCAATTGACCATCGTTGCAACGCCACAGCCTACCTGAGTATTGTTGCTGACCATGTCCATCCCTTTATGACCACAATGTACCCAACTTCTGATGGCTACTTTCAGCAGGATAATGCGCCATGTCATAAAGCTGGAATCATCTCAGACTGGTTTCTTGAACATGACAATGAGTTTGCTGTACTCAAATGGCCTCCACAGTCACCAGATCTCAATCCAATAGAGCATCTTTGGGATGTGGTGGAACAGGAGAGTCGCATCATGGATGTGCAGCCGACAAATCTGCGGCAACTGTGTGATGCCATCACGTCAATATGGACCAAACTCCCTGAGGAATGCTTCCAGCACCTTGTTGAATCTATGCCACGAAGAATTGAGGCAGTTCTGAAGGCAAAAGGGGGTCCAACCCGTTACTAGCATGGGGTACCTAATAAAGTGGCCGGTGAGTGTATATATATATATATATATATATATATATATATATATATATATATATATATATATATATATATATATATATATATATATATATATATATATATAATATATCAGTATATATATCATAGCTATATCCATATTATTCATGTGGATTTGTTTATTTTCATACCCTGTTATGATGTATGCGCATGTGTGTGATGTATGTTAGATTAGATTAGATTCAACTTTATTGTCATTACACATGTACAGGTACAATGCAACGAAATACAGTTTAGAGAGTTTAGAGAGCCTTTGAGCCGCAGCTATTTAAAGCGCCGCCACATGCACTCTAAAAAGGATTTATGCAGATAGCGAGATAGAATACAAGACATAATAACATAATGCACAAGACTACATACATGAAGGAATATTTGGTGTATGGTGTCTGTGTATGCGAGTGTGTGTGTGTGTGCGTGTGTGTGTGTGTGTGTATGGTAAGTATGAGACACAGACTGTATGCGTTGTACAAAAACAGCTCAGTTCAGTCCGTCCTTGACCATAAAGGTAACTCGGGAGGATGGGAAAAACAGAAATCGAGGCAGTCAGACGGATACGGGGCGGGATGGGGAGGGAGTGTATAGTGTGTGTGTGAGAATGAGTTGTCTGTGTGAATATGAGCGTCAGACTGTCTATGTTGTTAAAAGTTCAGTTCATCTGCGTGACCTTGAAGAGATAAGCCAGTGCAAAGGACGAGATAGAATGGCCAACTGCAGGTTGCTTTCCTCCTCAGGTGAAGGATTGGGGGGGCCGGGGTTGGTGGGGGACTGTTTAAACAATTTCAGTCCAATTTAGGTTGACTCGGTGGAAATTTGTTCGAATCAATGTCCATCACTCAATTGTTACCGACCTCAGCGTCATACGAGCATCCAGTTCATGTAGTGATTTTGTCAGTCCACAAAATCACTACATGAACTGGATGCTCGTATGACGCTGAGGTCGGTAACAATTGAGTGATGGACATTGACTTCTCTGCAAGTCCGGTGGTTACATGAAGCAACTCCACTGACTGGGCCCTGATTGAATCAATCCCCCTCTGCGCTTCCAAGGTCCGGTCTGAGATGTTGCGAGACAGTTCACTGGACTGGTCAGCCCTCAGATGTAAAACCTTCATCTTCTCAATCACTCCATGTAGGCACTCCTTAAGTTCCACAGACAGCTGGTGGGTAAATTTCTGTCTTACCAATTTTCCGATAGGTCAGTGAGACCCCAACTCCGATGATCAGGAGCCCCACCAACAGAATTCCAATTATCCAAATATCTTCAACGTCTTCCACAGTTAGAACGCCCAGGCAGACCGCTTGCCAATTCTCCCAGGAATCACGAACGTAGCCTGCAGGAAACGTTCCACTCGGACATGATGGCTCCCCCGGTGAAGCATGTTTGGGTGAAAAAATCTTGTCAATAGCGCTGAGCGACCAGTTGATCAATTCCATAAGCTACTGCAACCTTGATCAATAAAGTATCTATCCATATATCATGTGACTGCAGTAGACATACAATAAAAACATTTTAAAAAAAACTAAAAATGTAAAATATTAAGCAATTTTTTGAATTTTAGGAATCGATATTGAATAAGTAGAGCTTGAATCACAATTTGAATACAAATCAATTTTAGTGCTTTGAGTGGGGGAGGGGAGAAAACAATTAGCTCTGTGATGGAGGAGCATAAAGTCTCACCACTCCACTCTGCTGACATGCTCTAAGCATGCCTAATCAAAGTCAAAGTCAAAGTCAGCTTTATTGTCAATTTCTTCACATGTCAAGACATACAAACATATCAAAATTACGTTTCCCTCTATCCCACGGTGGAGACAAGACATATTTTACCAATTAGGTCCACAGACAAACATAACATTCAAGTAAACAATATAAAAAGTAAAAATAAGAAGGCACATACAATGAAGAAAATAAGAGCAGCAAAATTTGAGTCAATATAATAGTGAAAAAGTCAGGCCAATAAATGGCTGAGGTAGTTCTGTGATGTAATGCTGTTACATCGCTGATAAACATTTGAAACACAGGCAAGATCTGCTGGTAAGATAAATCAGTCAAACTGAACAAGTAGAATATTAAATATTAAGCTTAACATTATATAAAACAAAATTTTAGATAATACTTCATACATTTAGAAAATAACTTACTCAGTCTCTCATTGATCTTTTTTCTTGTTATCTTTTTATATTGCGGACCATGTGAGAGCTAAGAGAAAATTGGGGAAAGAGATAAATTAAGGTTCCAAGAAAGATTTGAAGCGAGGATATTGCGTGTCATGTTGGTGCCTCAACCTCGAGTCTAAGCCACGTGGTGGTCCCACTTATTAAGCCTACTGTCTCTGCCCCCAAGTGGACACTAGGAGGTATAATAACGTCCAAACACATATTTACCCTCCATGATGTACTGCTGAAGTGCAGGGGGTCTCATTTATGATTTGACACTAGTAGAAAAATCAGTGCATGAATGACTGTAGTGTTACAAATGTATTTTTTTTAAACATAATGCTGATTCAAAAGTAAAACTACTGTATGATTAGACTCAGCAGCAGACTGAAAGAAGAATATTTTTCTTTTTATTAAAGCAATTAGTTATATTGCTTGAAACATTAATAAGGAACAATTAATTCTGAGTGGTGAAGCTAGGGAGGAGAGCGACTGTCAGTGAGCGGTTTATACTTAGCGTAGCGCCTGTGTAAGAGAAAAGCGAGAGGAAAAAAAACAGCAAAGACAATGTAAAGTGAGTTTCTAGTAAACACCAAGCTTCTTAAGGCACGGTGGCTTCATCTGTTGTTAATACTGTCTGTAAAGTGAAGGCTGTTACAACGTGGAGACTGCAGTGCACACAGCACACAGCAATATTTTTGCAGTTATGTAATTGCACAGAGTGACATTGCAATTGTGATTAGATTAAATGTTCTAACTAGACCATACATTGTCCAATCTGCCCCAAATTATTTATGCTTAAATAGAGACCAGGCCCAAGGACATGTACAAGTCAATAATGAGTTATATTCATAGCGCCACCTACTGACAACAGAAAGTAAGCCCTGACGAAAATCATTAGATTTACCTGAAATTTACATGGTGTGGTTTAAATATAAAATACAGTAACATGACATATAAACAGTGTGTGTTCTCTAGCGCCACATAGTGAACACAGGAAGGGGTGTACAATTTGAAATATGTTATTTCCAACGCTATGCACTCCATGGGGGGAATTAAGTGCAACGCTTGCGTGCAGTGTCCGACAGTCACCAAAATACACAGCTGCATCGCACGTTCAGGGTAATTTTTTTATTTATTTTTTTAACAAGGGTGCTTGGTGCAATTTATAACTGTACATAATTCCTACATCAATATCCATAAATAACAACATATACAGTCATTGTTATTCACAATGGAAAGGGTTAAAAATACTTACTGATAAGTTATTGCACAAGTTACATGTCAAGTGATTTAATTTTGCTTTACTGAACAAAAGGTATTTAGTAGTTGTTTATACATTTGAATGACCCCTATGGACCTTGATAATTAATTTGGAAGGGGACATCTGCCATCTCATTATTTGACACGACATTTGCCTAATCTTTAAAGTGCTGATTGTGATAACAGAACAGGGGATAACAGCAGTGTACTGATGACCTTATGTTGGGGTCATCAGTCTCAGAGGACTCTTAATCCCCTTCACTTATCCCTATCCTGGTACTTTTGGATGTACTCAGCAAAGTGGTTCAGCAGCCCCTGCTGTTACAACTGGGCTATATGGAAAGCTATGAAGACTAAATGATCTTTTTGAAAATGTATATTAATGTCCCTCATGTTTTATTAAAGGTAGTCGGAATGACGCCCAAGGTTTGACTGTGTAGACTAATGGAGTGCAGGATTCTTTCAGGAAGACTTCAAATAACTTCAATCACCGCTCTCTATTCCTGAAACAAATCAGCTGTTTAGAGGCGTTCACTTTTCAGTTAAAACAATCAGAATCAGCCATGACATTCTGGAGCCAATCACAGCATTACATCGCTGCTTTAAATCTGATTTCTCTCCCTGCTACTGTCAGCTGTCATTTCAGGCAAAGTGTGCAACCCTCCTCCTCCTCTTCCACGTCCAATCATTGTCACCTGCAGCACCCTGGGTCCCCTTGTGGCAGACCGCTCCGTCAACCCCTTCAGTCTAGTCTTCAGGCTCCTTCACCGCCACCACTAGTGTTTAGACTCCACCGAGGGCGATATGTCCTGTTTCTCTACCCGTTTAAAAAAAATTTATTTTATAAAGATGGAGTCTAATCTCTAAAGACTAACATATGCATAATGAAATGCATTCATTATGCATATGTTCAGTAAACCTGTGCATATCTGGAACAAAGTCTTTCCTGATTGAAATAGGATTACTAGTGGATTACCGAAGTTGTTGGTCTTAATCCAAGTCAAACATGCTATGAGTTACACACCTGCTGTGCACAGACCACCAGGTCCATACTCACACTGGCCAAGTGTGTCTCCTTCAACCAACAAGCAAAAACTAAATCTACATCATACCAGGAATTATTATGGCTCATTTCAAGTTTACAGGACACAATCAAAATGTACCAACTGACATATTTTTATTTGTTTCATTTGTTTTCTCTTTCTACAGTTATTCCACTGTGCTGTGTTTTAATAATTGTTTTCAACAATTATAACAGAGTGATTAAAAGAGAAAGAGGGAGTCCGGATATCCCAGTTGGTAGATATTTAGAGGTTTAGTTCTTGATGCTGCCAGCTGGGTTCAACTCCAACCTGCAGCCTTTTCCTGCATGTTATTCCCCCCTCTCATGTCTTAAGCTTTCCTATAAAAAATAAAGGCCTAAAATGAAAAAAAAAATCTTTAAAAAAAAGCAGGCTCCGTCTCGCTATTACTATTACAATTATTATTATTATTATTATTATTATTATTATTATTAGGTGCAATGCTGGACATAGGAAAACCTTTACTCACACCCTTACAAATTATGGTCGGACCATATTGGTCGCACTCTAGAGCCCTGCTGTAACTAACACAAATTTAAAACAATTTAGATTGTTTCCCAGAAACGTCCATATCTAAACAGTTAGTTGTGTTTTTTGTCTGCTATTAGACATCAGTAGGCCCAATCACACTCATTTCAACCTCCAGTGGTCCTGGCCCCTCTGTCTGCCTGCTAGAAGCATGTAATACACATACACAGTAAATAAAAGGCCCGCCCGCTTGGGATACCTAATGGCTGAGCAAGCGCTCTCCTAATATAACTTCATGAGATTGGTCGGGTTTTACCTTGGTTTTTATGCAATAGATGACTAAATAGCAGTTCACTTGTGGATTTATCGTTTTGGAAATATTCTGGAGATATTATATATAACATTACACTCCAGCAATCACACATACAATGTAGATCTAACTGGAAAACAAGGAATCTCGGTCTGTGGAAACACTTTATTTGAAGGAATGTGCATAAGACTGACATGTGAAGGCTACTTGTTGCTAAAGTAACTGCTAACTACTCAGTGTAGTTAGCGGCCAAAAGTTTGCTTGGTTAGCGTTACAGCTGTCTTATTAACTGACTTAGCCCTGGGGTGCAAGGAGCCAAACCCGAAAAACATCTCGATACTGCCTTCCCTGTTGTAAAACTGGCCTCCTCTGTCAGTCTCGTAACCTGTATTTGTTCCCGTTCTGGCGGCTCCGGCCGTGTTCACTGGGAGCTCTCAGTCCCAGCAGAGTCAGCTAAACTGTGGGTGAATGTAACGCAAATTCAGCGCTATTGTCTATTGTAAACGACAATATCTGCCACGGAACAAGTCCCTCCCTAAGTTCCTGTTTTAACTGGAAATACTTTTCGTATGCTGAATCAAATATAGCACTCTGCTTGCAAACAACGGTTAACAGATCTGCCAGCAAAGGCAGCCAGGCACCGAACACAGCCCCCAAGACTGACGGAGAAGGCCAGTTTGATGACAGGGAATACAGTTTCCATAAGTGGTTTTCATTCCGGGTTTGGCTTCTTGCACCCCAGGGCTGAGTGAGCTAATAGGACAGCTGTAGAGCAAACAGAGCTAATGTAAATGTAAATGGCCTGCATTTGTGTTAAGCTATTCTAGTCTTAAGGACTACTCAAAAACACTTTTACCATACAGGCGCCATACACCATTCACACACATTTATACACTGGTGGCCGAGTCTGCCATACAAGGTGCCACCTGGCCATTGATAAACATTCATATACATTCACACACCAATGGTGCAGAATCGGGAGTAAATTGGAGTTCAGAGTCTTGCGCAAGGACACTTCAACTGGAGGGCCTGCACGGCTAGGGATCGAGCCGTGACCTTTTAATTGGTACCACCACTCTACCACCTGAGCCACAGCTAGCTAACAACAACTAACTATAGTTAGCAGCTATTTAAGCAACAAGTAGCCTTTGCTATCTGTCCAAAACTTAGTAGTTTTTCATTGCCAGACCTACCTCCACAGCACTGCAGAGGAACGTCTGGCAAGTCCACACAGCATTCCGGGATGGGAGGAAAACATGCTCTGGTTTATTGGCATTTCTTTAAACCAATCACAATCGGGCGGAGCTAAGTGTCAGACAGAGCAATGATGTCTCTGCAAAATAGCTTCAGGAAGGAACTTGTTGTGGAAGAACATGTGTATGTTCACAGGTTATTTTAGTGCAAAACAAAACTACGACAGATAGTCTAGCTAGCTGTCTGGACTTACCCTGCAGAAATCTGATGAGCAGTTCTTGTTTAAAATGCCAACACAGAA
Organism: Etheostoma perlongum; assembly: GCA_026937815.1. NCBI lineage: Eukaryota > Metazoa > Chordata > Actinopteri > Perciformes > Percidae > Etheostoma > Etheostoma perlongum. The sequence continues at coordinate 23,542,526 of CM049383.1, read as the reverse complement.
AGCAGAAAGACAACACAAGAAATCAGAAATCAGCAGCACCTGAACAATCCCGGAAATGAAACATTGTCAATTTAAAGGACTAAAAACTCAGTAAATCACCAGTCCAAATTGTTTCACTTTACTTGAGGGAAATGAAAATATTAATGACACAATTATAATAGTCTCATGACAGCCAATGTTGGAAGAAACCAATTATGACGGAATGTAAGTTTGATAATTAGGACTGCTATGACATATTTATGACAAGTTATGCTATCTAGGTTAATCTCAATTTGTGATAGCAAAGACATTGTTGTATTGGATAATGTCAAGTTAAACAACATCTCAAACAATGCCAACTTTGCAGTAAATATGTCATAATTTACCAAATAACAGTTAATGACAGTGAGCAACATTCATAAAGACTTCTTCGTGTTCATGACATGTGCATTGCAAATTCTCTGTGGTAATAATAATTTAATTTGTATTTAATAAATCCAGTGATTTCCCATATTAGGTACATCCATTCAGTGTAATGTTTTCAGCTTTGTAGATATGGCTCAAAGATTACTATACAACGAAAGTTTGCAAGAATAATAATTAAAAAAAAGTCTTTGCTTGACCCAGTTGAAGGCATAGTATGCACACATGTTTGTGCCCTTGATCAAGATGGTTCCACCTCATCCTCATTTTGAGTCAGTAAAAGTCCTGCATTAATACCCAAATCTCCACCAATAGATAGAAAATATACTTTTAGTATGCCGGTCAACCATCACTATGGACGATATCATTGTCTCCCTGTCAGTATAGTAGCTCGCTCTACCTGGACTAGTATCATATCAGCATGCGGTAAGGTCCTGCTCTGCGCCTCGGCTTGGAGCAGTCTTGGGCGAGAGAGAAAAGGCATTAACGTGGAACGCTATCACACTTTCCTTTATCCCCTAATTGGACTTTGTGGATACGTAATTGATGTACGTAATTTACAGCCCCTACCAGCGGCAGCATGTAATACTGTCTATTTACAGAGGGCAATTAAATGTATGTCTGATCGTTTCTATGTTAACTGTTAGCCCATAGTAGTAGAAAAAATTCCAATAAAATCTTTCAGCATATTGTAATTTAAATAAGGTCTCTGTTGTATTACTGTGTTGCAAAGTTGGATATAATCAATGACAAAACGATGCCATATAGCAGATACAAGTTTGTTACTTTTACTCAGTATAACTCTTCCACACCCCCCAAAAAAAATCAAGGTTTCTATCAAATCGTGCCACTTTGTAATTTTGCTATTTTCATGAATACAAACATTTGGTGACCCCTCCCCTCAACAAATAATAAAAAGACATGACCCTCCCCTATTTTCCTCCGGTGGTCCATTCCATAAATACCAAACGATCCCTTATCAGAAAAATTAACACTTGAACAAACATCAACATGACAGAACCCATCTTTGGAACAAATGTATTTGACTTGTACTTTAATTATTTTTTAGTTTGGCCATGTCCCATTGGCTAAAATCCACAAAATAAAAAGCAAGCAGCATCTCGCTTAGATGACATAAGACTACTCTGGTGCCTTGCCGGTAAGTATAACGATCGCAAAACTGATAGCGTATTATGTTTCAAAAACCACACTACCAAATGCCTTGTCAAAGGTTAAGTTGCTTACTTACAGATGAAGCCATCTAAAATATACGCTCCCTGCGTCTTGGGGCCTCAGCATCTGTACTACCGAACTGTTCTCTCTATGAAAGCTGTTATTTAAAAGAACATGAAAATAAAAACAATACTAAGGGAAAGGAAAGATATGGAGTAGGAAAAAGCAGAACTGTGTGGGGCACTCATCAGCTGACTTTAACTACAGCAGCACACTTAAGCGGTTGAAAACAGCTGATCATTTAATTATGGCCATAGAAGCTAAACAAAACTGCACGAAAATAAAGCAATATGGAGGGAAGTGAATGATAAGGAATAACGTTGTTATCCGTGGGCATTTGAGCAGCTGATTTTTTGTCTGCAGTGCAGTAGCAATACAGGCTTGGACAAACAGACAAAATGTTCAATGTTCATGACAAAAATTATTCAGCAGAGGCAGAGATATGTAAACAAGAATAGGAAAAATGGACTATCCTATTCACGTTTTACTGTTTTGCACACAAAATAAGATCACAAAAAGGGCCCTTTTAAACAGTGTGGGCTGACTGAAACACACTGGGACTGCCAGACAAAGATTTTGTTTTTGTTGAACTTCTAAGTCATGGAATTTGGAAGACCTGTATTCAGTGAAATGCAGAACAAGAAGTCCTGCATTAAGAATAAGTTAAAGTACAAGGTGTCCACCTTAATAAAACAATTTAAAGAAATAATAATAAATAAAACAGAAATACACTCAAGTGTTGGTTGAAAAAGAAATAATTAATGAATAATATAGAATGTCTGGAGAAAAACAAAGGAAACTAATGATTTATATATTTTGTAACTTTTCCACAGGTCAGAGTTGAACCTGAGTGGCCGCGATATTTGTTGTATATTGAGAATGGAATATTATATGTTGGCATATCTTTTAAGTATTTACAATCATTCATAATCACTCTAAGGTATACTGTATATGCCCACAGTATTCATCCTATGTGTAAATTATCAGAACAGTTACTGCACAGAGTGGCAGCATAAAAATATTTTTTTTTATATTTTTATATTTTTTAAGTTTTTTCATTTGGATCCATTTGCAATCCATTACGTTCTGAATAAACAAACAATGCAGTTTACATGTTTTGTCCTTGTTGCATCATTCAGTAAGATAATTCTAAACATATTTCTGGCGTTCACTCAGAATTGTAGTTAAGAATGTCAGTTATAACGGTGCATGTATTAAAAAGTTCCATCCATCCATCCATCTTCATCCGCTTATCCGGGAGTCGGGTCGCGGGGGCAGCAGTTCCAGTAGGGGACCCCAAACTTCCCTTTCCCGAGCCACATCAACCAGCTCCGACTGGGGGATCCCGAGGTGTTCCTAGGCCAGGTTGGAGATATAATCTCTCCACCTAGTCCTGGGTCTTCCCCGAGGCCTCCTCCCAGCTGGACGTGCCTGGAACACCTCCCTAGGGAGGCGCCCAGGAGGCATCCTTACCAGATGCCCGAACCACCTCAACTGGCTCCTTTTGACGCGAAGGAGCAGCGGCTCTACTCCGAGCTCCTCTCGGATGACTGAGCTTCTCACCCTATCTCTAAGGGAGACGCCAGCCACCCTTCTGAGGAAACCCATTTCGGCCGCTTGTACCCTGGATCTCGTTCTTTCGGTCATAACCCAGCCTTCATGACCATAGGTGAGGGTAGGAACGAATTGCCCGGTAGATCGAGAGCTTTGCCTTCTGGCTCAGCTCCCTTTTCGTCACAACGGTGCGATAAACAGAATGTAATACCGCACCAGCTGCTCCGATTCTCCGACCAATCTCACGCTCCATGGTCCCCTCACTCGTGAACAAGACCCCAAGGTACTTAAACTCCTTCACTTGGGGTAAGGACTCACTCCCTACCTGAAGAAAGCACTCCATCGGTTTCCTGCTGAGAACCATGGCCTCAGATTTAGAGGTGCTGATCCTCATCCCAGCCGCTCCACACTCGGCGGCGAACCGATCCAGTGAGTGCTGAAGGTCACAGACCGATGACGCCATCAGGACCACATCATCTGCAAAAAGCAGCGATGAGATCCCGAGCCCACCGAACTACAACCCTTCCCCGCCCCGACTACGCCTCAATATCCTGTCCATAAATATTACAAACAGGATTGGTGACAAAGCGCAGCCCTGGCGGAGGCCAACCCTCACCTGGAACGAGTCTGACTTACTGCCGAGAACCCGGACACAGCTCTCGCTTTGGTCATACAGAGATTGGATGGCCCTGAGAAGGGACCCCCTCACCCCATACTCCCGCAGCACCTCCCACAATTTCTCCCGTGGGACCCGGTCATACGCCTTCTCCAGATCCACAAAACACAAGCAGACTGGTTGGGCATACTCCCAGGCCCCCTCCAAGATCCTTGCGAGAGTGAAGATCTGATCTGTTCCACGGCCAGGACGGAATCCGCATTGTTCCTCTTCAATCCGAGGTTCGACTATCGGCCGAACCCTCCTTTCCAGTACCTTGGAGTAGACTTTACCAGGGAGGCTGAGAAGTGTGATAACCCTGTAATTGGCACACACCCTCTGGTCCCCCTTTTTAAAGAGGGGAACCACCACCCCGATCTGCCACTCCTTAGGCACTGTCCCAGACTTCCACGCAATGTTGAAGAGGCGTGTCAACCAAGACATCCCCTCCACACCCAGAGCTTTCAGCATTTCTGGACGGATCTCATCAATCCCTGGGGCTTTGCCGCTGTGGAGTTGTTTTACTACCTCAGCGACTTCCACCAGGGAAACTGACGACAATCCCCCATCATCCTCCAGCTCTGCCTCTACCACAGAGGGCGTGCCAGCTGGATTTAGGAGTTCCCTCAAAGTGCTCCTTCCACCGCTCTATTACCTCCCCAGTTGAGGTCAACAACGTCCCATCCTTGCTGTAAACAGCTTGGATGATTCCTCGCTTCCCCCTCCTGAGGTGGCGAACGGTTTTCCAGAAGCACCTTGGTGCCGACCGAAAGTCCTTCTCCATGTCTTCTCCGAACTTCTCCCACACCCGCTGCTTTGCCTTTGTCACGGCAGAGGCTGCAGCCCTTCGCGCCCATCGGTACCTTGCAACTGCCTCCGGAGTCCTCCGGGATAACATATCTCGGAAGGACTCCTTCTTCAGTCGGACGGCTTCCCTGACCACCGGTGTCCACCAGGGTGTTCGTGGGTTACCGCCCCTTGAGGCACCTAAGACCCTAAGACCACAGCTCGCCACCGCAGCTTCAGCAATGGAAACTTTGAACATTGTCCACAGGGATGCACGAAAAGCTCCGCCGGAGGTGTGAGTTGAAAGTCCGTCGGACAGGGGCCTCCTCCAAATTCCCAATTTACCCACACTACTCGTTTGGGCTTACCAGGTCTGTCCAGAGTCCTCCCCCATCACCTGACCCAGCTCACGGCCAGATGGTGATCAGTTGACAGCTCTGCCCCTCTCTTCACCCGAGTGTCCAAAACATACGGCCTCAGATCAGATGAAACGATTATAAAATCGATCATTGACCTTTGGCCTAGGGTGCTCTGGTACCACGTACACTTATGAGCATCCCTATGTTCGAACATGGTGTTTGTTATGGACAATCCATGACTAGTCCAACAGCAAACAACCACTCTGGTTCAGATCAGGGAGGCCGTTCCTCCCAATCACGCCTCTCCAAGTATCTCCATCATTGCCCACGTGTGCGTTGAAGTCCCCCAGCAGAACTATGGAGTCCCCTACTGGAGCCCCATACAGGACTCCATTCAAGGTCTCCAAGAAGGCCGAATACTCCGAACTCCTGTTTGGTGCATATGCACAAACAACAGTCAGAGTTTTCCCCCCCATCACCCGCAGGCGTAGGGAGGCGACCCTCTCGTCCACCGGGGTAAACTCCAACGCAGCGGCGCTCAGCCGGGGGCTTGTGAGTATCCCCACACCCGCCCGGCGCCTCACACCCTGGGCAACTCCGGAGTAGGACAGAGTCCAACCCCTATCCAGGAGTACGGTTCCAGAACCGAGACTGTGCGTAGAAGTAAGCCCCACCAGATCTAACTGGTAGCGCTCCACCTCCCGCACAAGTTCCGGCTCCTTCCCCCACAGAGAGGTGACGTTCCACGTCCCCAGAGCCAGCCTCTGCCGCCCGGGTCTGGTCCGTCGAGGTCCCTGACCTTCGGCGCCACCCATGTGGCTGCGCACCCGACCCCAGCGGTTCCTCCCACAGGTGGTGGGCCCATGGGATGGAGATAGGGGGGGCCACGTAGCTTCTTCGGGCTGTGCCCGACCGGGCTCCGTGGCAAACCCGGCCACCTGACTCGCTGACGAGCCCTCCGACCAGGCCTGGCTCCAGACGGGGGCCCCGGGCCTCCTCCGGGCAGGGTCACTCCCAACTTCCTCGATTTTGCATAGGGCTAACCATTCTTTGTCTGGCCCCTCACCTGAGACCACTTTGCCATGGGAGACCCTACCAGGAGCATAAAGCTCCAGACAACACAGCCCTCAGGTTCATAGGGACACACAAACCTCTCCACCACGATAAGGTGATGGTTCCCGGAGAGGCTAAAAAGAGATTAAAAAGTTGTTGGGTTTAAATCAAGCTTGGGCTCATAATTAGAGTTAATGTGTCAGGCCGGCCTGGGATCGGACACAACATGCACGGGAGCAGGTAGAGTCGGGGTTAATTTATTTGAGCCTGATATCTACTGCTAGCACTGAGGGAGAAGTGTTAATGGCCCATCAACAAAACAAAAGGATACAGACACTCTTATTGAGTAACTTTCAAGAAGCATTTCACCCTAAATGTTGCATTAGCTGACAGTGGTAACCTATGAGCAGCACAGCGAATTCATATTTTTCTCAGTTGATATTAACTACTAAAGATAACAAGGCGGAAAAACATCCTTTCATTTTAATTTGGCTATAATGTAAGTAAACATGGTTATATATCCTAACCTTTGAAATGAGAGACATTTTAACCATGGAGGGGTAAAATTAACAAATGTAGGCCTTATGTAGGGCTAAATTACAATAACTAAATAGACTAAGTAAAAAATTGCTAGGTTAAAGAACAATTACTACAGTAGGCTATAACTACTGTGTTATAGACATCATTGACTTGGAATGACCTTGATTTGTTACATGTCTCTGGGCCCCAGAGACATGTAACAAAGTAACAATGTAACAAACAAGTTCATTCAGAGTCTGGGGGATAGCTTCACTCACACCTCCTTGTGAAGGAAGCGTCATCTCATGTTGGAACTCTGCAAGTGAATGAATGGGTGCAGTTACAATGGAATTTAGACACACCCTGTCAGGATGCAAGAGGAGGGGGCTGACTAGGAGTAGGCTAGAGATTGGAAGGCAACCGGCTGGCAGCCGGATGAATTCTGGCTGGGAGGGAAAAATTTTAGATGGCTTCATCTGTAGATTATCAGTCTTATGTAATGTTGCACTATTTGTCATTAGGTAGTAGTAGTTTAACACACAGAAAACAACATATGTGTGTGAGAAGCAACTGTATGTTTTGAATAGATTGAAATGCATAGCTACTGTACAAGGATCTTTTAATCATGGTTACGGAGGCTAAGTTGTATCTTGGCAAACTCACTTCACATCCATTGGAGCAGTATAAAAGATGCTGGTGTCCCCATTTTATTTTTCGCTGCAGGTTACTGTCGACGGAGTTGTTTGGAAACTTTCTGATTGAGCGGTAAAAAGCAATGACAAGTACTAACTTTGATTGATCACACTCAAATCATGTGACTATTTACTGGTCATGTGATATGCGTTTTTTTTGTGTAGTAGATTAGAGCTGTTACCATACCTAAGAACACTTGTGTGTTGAAAAACACATTCATTTAGTATTTTGCGGGTGTTGCTAACAGTAACCTCTGAGATATTGTGTGTACTGAACTGAACGACAGTGCAACTGGCAGGACTATTACTGCATTGGATGACAGCATGAAAATATTTTTCTAAAATAGCACATTTTACACTGCTAAGATGTTATCAGTTTTGTGTGGGTTCAAGCTGTTTGGCTCTATGGCTGCTTATAGTGTGTGGGAGCTGTGTGTGTTCTTGCTGCTATAGAGATTAATGCAGTGCTATTGAGATGAAGAGGGATGGCCCATCAGCCAAACTAAATGATCCAGACGCTCTTGTTAGTTATAGTACCACTAAAATGTCTGGCTGTGCTAGTGTTACATGTGGCTGAGTTGATTGAGATTTCCTATAAAATGATAAAACCAATATGGTAATGTCTGATGCAAAAATATATTAATAATGTACTATGAATAACAACATCAAGACTGCAATTTAAGACCATTTCAAATGAATGTTAGTAATGGGAACGGTCAAAATCAAAACAGGAGAGGCCAAGATATCCTGACTTTTAGTCTCTACTTTGGATGAACCTGCAAAAACAGGGGATACTACACATACTACAAAGTACATTTTTTAACTGACCTATTTGAGTTGGTTCACACACTTTTACTTGAGGAACATTTCTTTTAAGTAACAGTACTTTTATTTGAGTATATTATTCTAGTACTCTTTTCATCTCTGCCGGTTTGTACTGTAATTTTGTTTCCTGTCATTTTTATTAAACTTTGTAAAGCTTTCTCCAGAGTACCAAAAGACATTATACAAGTAATCTGAACTTCATGTGTAAAATCATGGTGAGGGCCCTTTAAAAACAGTAGTTTCATAAAACGTTTTTACTGTTAATGATGACTGATTAATATACAAATTAATTCTTCCTATACCTACTATATCTTCATGACTTATGAGCTGCTGCTCATAAAAAAAGCTACTTCTGACTCTGTGTCAAGCATCACTTTTTTTGTCAGCTGACAGCTCATCACAAACAGCACATCTCCCTACAGTGACTTTATTTAAAGGCTTAGAACCCCATATTTAGCATTTCTGCTGATTTGTGATTTGCTGCTGTTATTGCTGATGCTTCTCCACCTGCTTTACTTTTACACTTGAATGGCTTTAGCAAAGAACCTGTATGGCTGAAACAATTTCTTGAATAACTTGACTAATTTGATTACAAAAAAATGATTTGCCTCGAAGCTTTGTTAAATCAATGTAACTAACGGTCTACGGCTCACTGTGTTTCCGCACGGAGGATTATTACTAACTCACAACAGGCTGACACTTCTGTGGACACAAGACTAACGGCGCAGATTACAAATGAAGGAAGACAACGAAAATAGTGAGGGGTCTAAGAAAAGAGACAGGCGAGAAAAACAACAGAAAGTTTGGGATCATTTTAAGCTGCAAACATGCTGCTACATCATCTCAGTAGAAAACATCCAGTGTACACCTTCACGACACAAGGTAACACCGTCTGCTGCTCTCATCAGTTGTTTTACACAACTAAAGAATGCCACTCTGTAAATAGTGATGTTTTACAAACAATGTAAAACAAAATCTGTCGGTTTTTAGTCTAACCCTTTATTATTTTGCTACTAATCTTTGGAAACTTAGCTACTGCTAGAGACCAAACCAGCCCCTCCCCCCAGCATGACGTGATTGACGTCACCGGAACAAGGCGGTGCTGGCTGCATTCTTCATTCTTTCTCCTTTCTCAGTATTAGGCTTCTGAAAATGTGTCCACCTGAACAGTGTAGTTGAATGGGCCTCCTGTAAGCTTTGAACCGTCACATTTACCCTCGGCTTAGTGAACAGCTCTTTTGCATATTCAGTGCAAAGAGCCAAAGGCAAGAAAGGGAAGGGGGTGAAAAGATTTTTTTAAGGGTCTTGGAATTTGGCTATACAAAATGTTGCTTTTTCTAAAGGAAACCTGTCTTTTGTATATATAGAAAAGACAGGTTTCAACAATAAATATATTTACTATTGCTGTTTACTAGTTATTTTCTTACTGAGTATTTCTTATCCGATTACTCAATTAATCGATGGAATAATAGGTAGAATCGATAGGTGCAGCCCTAATTCAGAGTACTCTTCAGTCTGGGTTTGTCAAAGGTTTTGCTGGGTTGATACACTGTCAGAGACTCACCTCCTCCACTGGACAGACAGTGTGTGCAGGCTCAAAGTTTTGTATAGAAACATTCTTCTCCCACTTATCAGCCATGTGGTTGACCTCCTCCAGCTTTTGCTCACAGCTCTTCTGTGTGTTTAGCAGCGTCACTTCATAGAACTCCTGGATATCTGTGGAAAAATATTACATGACTCAGGTGCAGGTTACTTTCTCCACAGACAACACAGTTAACGCTGTCTTATCAATAACAGAAAGTCATTTGATGTGGATGCCAGTTTAAGCTCAATCGGTGCTACAACAACATACAATACATACCTTGTATAAATGATGGATCTGAGATGGATGGATGAATCTACCAACAAGGCTAGACAACATAATTGAATTTACATAACATAATGTGCATATTCAAGTTTGCTCGTAAGAACAATGTTTGTGAAAGCAGCCAATGTTCTTATGCAAACGTTAGCTATATATGTACACATGTAAAACAATTACAGATAAACTGCTGTTCCAGTGGTTAAAAAGGATTAGGCTTGTGCCGATTAGCCGATCAGATCGTACAACGCTTGAAGGAATGATCGGTGATGGGTGTTTCCTACGCATATATTAAAGCAGTTTTAACTAACTTCCTATCAGAACTATATCTAGAATCTGTGTCCTAATGTTTATGTAGATAGATAGATAATTAGCACAAGTGATATTTAAATCATGAACATTAATTACAAAGCAGTTTGCTGTCTCTTTTACTTGTAAATGTTGTTATAATGTTGTATGGACATGTTAAATGATACCAAAGTGTCAAATAATAAGATAAATGCATTTAGACGTGAGCCCTGCAGGCAGCTTGGGTTAGCTCTGCCCGGCTATGAACGCTCAGATCTCATTGTCTCTCAGTGGGCTCTTTTAATTTCTTGGATTTGTCTACATCAATGGAACGGACTTCTCTACGTGTTCATGCTGTTGTACGCTCCAAGCCGGCCCATTTGGAGGTCTTTCGGAAGATGACCAATCACAACGGAGTGGGCTTGGCTGGAGGGGGGGCTAGGGAGAGGAGGAACCTAAACCAAGCTTTCACAGGAGCTGCCGAACGGTAAGAGTTTCCCAACAATCTACATAGTTCATTGTGCGATGAATCATGTCAGGCTACTCTATAGGGTCCTGAATCAAAAACTAAGACCAGAAAAGTAGTATAATAGCTGCTCTTTTATTTGACGTGCAGATCAACAGAGAGCTGGTGAGTGTGAGAAGCCACGGCTAACTGCTAAACTAAAGTAGGAGGAAAAAGGAGATTGCTACAAATGCTTGAGTGAACTAGTGTAACGTTTAAATGTAAAGTGGATAATTAGCCCCTGTAATGAAGAATATGACAAAAATAACTGCATTGAGCTACCCGAAGCAAGATGCTATCAACAGCAGCATGACAGCATGTCATACAAGCAGCTGGCAGACAGCCAAACCAGTTTCGTTGATGAAAGCAAAAGCTGCTCCGCATATCAATAATATGTTATGTCCAATTAGGTGTTTAATGTAACTTGTCAGGGTGGTGATCAAGTTGCCTATTGGCAATCTCGAGTAACCACAATTGGATGATTTGAAAATATTAGAGATAGCCCCAGCCTATAGCAGGCTAAATATGTGGACCTGTCGGGGAGCTCCAGCCAAGACAGGGTGACTGGGTTGAGTCACAGTCTAATTTGACCCTCTGCAGTTTACTAATTAACTGTTATTTTTACACTTATCATAATAACATAAAAGATCTGTAACATTTCAAAGCATCAAAGCATCTCTCAGTCCCAATCAGTCAGCCCCTCGCAGGGTCAGAATCAACCGTGGTCTAAAGCACAGGGTAGACAGTTTTTGTCTCCAGGACCGGAATCAATATCGGACTAACCCCCATCACACACACACACACACACACACACTTGCTTTGAATTGGCTGTTCTCCAAATGAGCTTTACTACTTTACAATTATTATTATTATTATGCCTGCAGCGATGATCTGTTGTAATGTGCCCTGCTGTACCACAAATCCCTTTTGTCACAAAGCCCATAGATGTAACCAGCAATCTCCTTAAATGGGCTCAAGAAGTTTAAATCAATTTGCAATATTTCTTGGAGCTTGGTGAACTGTTTTCAATGTGTTCAGTCTCCAACACAGCGCACGTAACACAATTAATCAAACACATGTCTTATGTGCACATAAGCATGGGGGATCTGTGGTTATATTGCAACACTCTGATGCTGGGTGCGCAAAATGTCACCAAGGCATCTGCCATGTGTAATTGGCTTGACAGTAACATCAGTTAGAGATGCAGAGGGGAACTGATACCTGCTGCCTTCAGGTGGCTGTAAAGACAGTCACCATTGCAAAGGAAAGGCTTTACAGTAATATTGGCATCAGACAACACGTGTTGATACAGTATTTACATGTTGAAAAGAACCCTTCACTGGAACCTGCAAGCTATTGTAGCAAAAACTACCGAAAATAGCCCAAACTATGTTGAATTTTTTTTCTCTCTGTAATTATTTATTTATTTTTCAACAATGGCCGTAATACGGCGTTGTAGTCTAGCTGTAATCATGGTTTCATTGAAATATACTTAAAATATGTTTTCTATCACTTTCCAGCTTGCCTCATCCATCAAATTGCAAAAGTAGCCAACATATAATGGGATCATCTGTGAGTGGCTCCACTACAACAAAGGTTTTGTGGTCTTTTTACTAAATCCCATTTGAACTAAGTGTCACATTTGCTATAGACATTAAACTACATTTTTTCAAGGTCCTGATCTATGGTGCATAAACAGGAATAAAGGAAACACTGCCACTCTAGGTCAGTCAGGTTTCTGGGCTGTCGCTGAGAAACACGGAGTTTGAGCTCCCTTCAAAGATTCTCTATTGGGTTTAGGTCTGGAGACTGGCTAGGCCACGTCAGAACCTTGATATGCTTCTTCCAGAGCCACTCCTTGGTTATCCTGGCAGTGTGCTTCAGGTCATTGTCATGTTGGAATACCCAGCCTCAACCAATCTTCAATGCTCTAACTGAGGGAAGGAGGTTGTTCCCCAAAAGCTTGCAATACATGGCCCCGGTCATCCTCTCCTTAATACAGTGCAGTCGCCCTGTCCCATGTGCAGAAAAACACCCCCAAAGCATGATGCTACCACCCCCATGCTTCACAGTAGGGATGGTGTTCTTGGGATGATACTCATCATTCTTCTTCCTCCAAACATGGTTAGTGGAATTATGACCAAAAAGTTCTATTTTGGTCTCATCTGACCACATGACTTTCTCCCAAGTCTCCTCTGGATCATCCAAATGGTCATTGGCAAACTTAAGTCGGGCCTTGACATGTGCTGGTTTAAGCAGGGGAACCTTCTGTGCCATGCATGATTTCAAACCATGACATCTTAGTGTATTACCAACAGTAACCTTGGAAACGGTGGTCCCAGCTCTTTTCAGGTCATTGACCAGCTCCTCCCGTGTACTTCTGGGCTGATTTCTCACCTTTCTTAGGATCATTGAGACCCCACAAGGTGAGCTCTTGCATGGAGTCCCAGTCCGAGGGAGATTGACAGTCATGTTTAGCTTCTTCCATTTTCTAATGATTACTCCAACAGTGGACCTTTTTTCACCAAGCTGCTTGGCAATTTACCCGTAGCCCTTTCCAGCCTTGTGGAGGTGTACAATTTTGTCCCTAGTGTCTTTGGACAGCTCTTTGGTCTTGGCCATGTTAGTAGTTAGATTCTTACTGATTGTATGGGGTGGACAGGTGTCTTAATGCAGCTAACAACCTCAAACAGGTAGATTTAATTTAGGAAAATAAATGGAGTGGAGGTGGACATTTTGAAGGCAGACTAACAGGTCTTTGAGGGTCAGAATTCTAGCTGATTGACAGGTGTTCAAATACAAATTTGCAGCTGTATCATACAAATAAATAGTTAAAAAATCATACATTGTGATTTCTGGATTTTTTTTTTAGATTATGTCTCTCACAGTGGATATGGGTCTACGATGATAATTTCAGACCCCTCCATGATTTCTAAGTGGGAGAACTTGCAAAATAGCAGGGTGTTCAAATACTTATTTTCCTCACTGTAAATGCAAGTTCTATTGCTGCATTAAATTACAAACTCTCCACTCATTATATGAGCAGTCATGCAAAAAAAAAAAATATATATGACTAACAGTTATTAATTGCAATTGCAGCCAATGTATTGTCCTGTTTGAGGGGGAGTTGAGTTACTGTAGAATTGCAGTTTTACAGATTGTTTAAAGGACCCTTTGTTGGCAATATATAATTATGAGTTTATTTCAGATGGTGAGGCAGACATTATTGCATTAACAGTATGTTTTCACAGAACAAATTGATAACACCAATGTTAATAAAACAAATGTTGTAAATGTCTCCAGCAAAATGCCCTAAAATCCTTTCATGTACTCTATACATACAGTCTATACAGAGCTTCAGAGTGGCATTCCTATTGTATCATAATTTGTTCTTTGTGAACTGTGTTGACATTTATGTACCCCCCCCCCCCACACACACACACACACACAGAAACTACTGTGACAACAAAACTTCCCTCCCTGAAGCTTCACAGCAGATCAGAAAAATCCACAACAAACAAGCAGCATGTGTAACAAATGTATCAAACTACATGCATCTCTTTCAAATTTATGGACAGAAATACATTTTTCCCATGGTCTGCTTTGACTAAATGTTAGTATCACTGCTATATCAGCTCAATGTATTAGAATTTTTTGGAGCGATGTACTCAACATCTGTCGCTGCATCATTACAACATCTACCACAAAGCATCTGTTGGACACAAGGGAGCTATTTGTTTGGCTTTCACTTCATTAAATGTTTTGAATGGCTAGCCATGTTTTACCAAAAAAACAGACCCAAACAAGTGATTTGGCATGCCACATTTACATTTAAATAGATCTTAATAAAAACAAAGCCATTAGCATTCACAACAGATACTGTCTCCGTCCCAATCATTCACAAATTATATCATGCATTCTGTTTTAACAAACGGGAAATTAATTAAACTACATCAACAAAAAATATTGATGTAGTTTTCATAAAACAAACAAAAACAGTCACAGTCCTATCTTTTTGTAATTTAAATGAAAACAGGCTATTATGGATGCAAATGAATACAGCAAATGTATGCAAATCCCCTGAGTATATGAGTAAGACTCTACGTGGTGCAAAATCAGTTGTTAGTTGTCACCCATGACTATTATGACAGAATAAAGCTGTGCAGTAGAACAATACAATTTGCAATGCAAAACAGCACATGGCATCAAATTTAGCCTATTTAAACAAATAAGTAGGTTATGACTTCTGTTTTATTAACAGGAATAAAAATAAAAAATACTTAGATAATTATTACAGAAAAAGATCAAACCAATCCAGTCAATTTGACAAGCCATAACAGCTAGCCTCAAATACTACCCTCTCTACACTGCATTACACTCCAGAATCATTAAAACCACCAACTGTAATCAAATAAAGGGAGAGGGAAATGAGTGACTGTAGTTTCAGTTTCAGACATACAGAGGCAGAAAGATGTCAAGAGTAACTCACAGTGCAGTAAAATCTCCCTGCTCTCTCCAGTCATGTTGCAGTGTGCTATCCTGAGAAACAGTGAACTATGAGAGGCCCAGATGTCTGGTGGCAAGCAGACAGCAAGCCTAATCCTCAGACATAGAAAACGCCTGTTCCCTTCAAGGCAGACAATGACCCTGCATTGGCGATTTCTAATTCAGCTCTCCTTTGGGTAATGTGCTTAACACAGCCAGCAGTCCTTACAACTCTCCCTTAATGAACAAAAACTCCACTTCTCCAGGGCTTTCCACAAGGACAGGGAGTAGCCAACCAGTAGGAAAAGATGGCCAGCTAGAGGGGTCTAGAGGCACATTTTGTGTGAATACAGATTAATATTAATAACTTCTATTGTGAAGAATGGGAAATGAAACCTTTACTGTTTTCAGCTGTTGCTTTGACTACTCAGGCTCGGCGGCATCTAAATAACAACAGCAGAAGTTGAAACATAAGAGCAAGAATGTCTGTACTAATATCCTATCCATATTTCTGAATTTGGGACGTTTTACGAAACTAAAAATAAGGTAATTGTATACCGGCGGCTAACTTTACAATGCAACAGCAGGGCACAGAGCTCCAGACATAGGGGGATATAAGAGCAGGCAGTAAAGGAACAAAAAACAGTGTTTCCTCTATGCTGATTTTATTGTGGCGCACCATCATGGCAAAATTTATTCCACCATGCCATCATCAAATAGGGCAGTGATTGCCTTTTAAATGATCCTGCCGACATAATGCTCCCCTGTTGGCTGCCGCTCACATTGCAATTTAACAACAAGGAGAACTATTGGACCTATTTAGCTTCACATACTGTTGTGTTGATGGAGTTTTTTGTCAAAACGTTTCTTCCGAGTCGACTATTAAACCCACAGCTCGACCAAAAACGTCATCGCAGCAGACACCAAAATCAAGGTAAGAAATAAATAACTGAGACTAACGTTACAAGAAACATAAACAGGCTAGCTAGCTAACTGTATCGATCTCACAACATGAGTTTTTGCTTGAAGACAGGATTACGAAGCGTGAAACAGGAGACTAGAAAAAGGCATTTAGGCAGTGTGACGTTAGGATGGCTACAGTAAATCATAGGCTCCTGTTATCTAAAATGTATTCAATGTAATGGCTCAATATCAAAATGGTTTTGACAATGTGGATGAGGTCGTCATAATTGGATGGCCTGCAGCTTCAAGCACAATTCTTTTGATAGAAGATAGATGGGATTCTGCTGGGCGCAGGCACACACACACACACACACACACACACACACACACACACACACACACACAGCAGGGATGTGTTACAACACGCCGCACATGGGAAAGACACTGCTACGCTCGTTACTGTAAGTATGCTACAATAAGGGCCGTTACAGAGTCAACGCGAGCGACGCGCTACCTTTCATAGTTTACACAGCGGACGCAAGAGTCATGGGCGATGCATAAGATGGAATACACAGCTCACGCAACAGGGGGTAGCAGAGACGGCTGATATTCAGATCAAAATGGCAACTGAAGAGGAGTGCATCCTAGTGCTTATTTTTTGCTGAACGTACAGCCTATCCAACATTTAAATGGCAAAAATTCAACTCATTTTCATATGAAGGCTACTGAACTTTGTGAACATTAAATAATAATAACACCAGTAACAGGCATGTAGCCTACAATATCGGGAGGCAAATTAAGCAAAATTAAAAGGGCTCATACTGGCGCATGAGCTGTTTGATGTCGCGTATCAAAATAGCGCTTTGTTCCTGTAGGAGATTTTGTAGAAAATGGCACAGGTAATTACAAAAAGTGGTGTGTATGTCACTTCTCTCACTTTCCCTCACCCTCTCTATCTCCCCCTCTCCCTCCATCTCTCTCGCCTGCCGTATTTCCTGCAGCCTATCCTGGATCCATAATTGACCTGAAGCTTTAGCTTCCTTTTACCACAACGGGAGGCTGATGGTGTTGGGGTGGTGGGGGATTGAGATGGGGTAACTGCAGAAACTGGCAGTTGTATTCAAACTTCTGTAAATATAACATATACTTGAAAAAATCTTGAAATTTACTGTAAACTTCTTAATATGCACGTGAATGACGCCATTCTTGATGATGATACTGGTTGTATTCTGGCCCTCATGCCCCCTGACATAGGGCCAGGTATAAATTAAGTAAATTTGCACAATAATATGGTATTAGGCCAGTTGTTCTTTATGGTTGTCCTTTATTTTATGGTACCAGTTGTATCATAAAATATGATGAGAAATAGTATTGTTTTATTACAATTCTATACAACAATATTGAATAGGGTAATACAATACAGTAGTTGCTAAGTAGGTGCTAATGATATGTGAGTTGAAAAGCCACTTTGTGACCTTTAAATACAAATTCATTACTTCTCATTTATGTTGTTGTTTATATTATACAAAGCATAATTGTGCCATGACTGTTATGGTTCCAGGTTTCATCGGGGCTTTGTATCCTGTTTCCTGTGTCTTGTTCTTCCCCGGTCTTGTGTTGTTGGTCTTGTCTTGTGTTCCCCTCAGCGCCTGTATGTTCTGTTTCCTGTTTTATTTTGAAGTCTGTATTTTGTCTTGTCTTGCCTTGAGATTTACTTCCTGTGTCTTCCCGCTCTTGTGATTACCTGATGTTTTCCACCTGATTCCCTGCCCTCTTGTCACCTGCCTCTTGTTACCTCATTACCTTGTGTATATAATGTCTGTGCGTCCCTTGTCTCGTCAGATCCTTCCGTCTTGTCGACGTGTCCAGTCTGCGTGCTTTCCGTGAGTTGCTCCTTATTCTCCCCGTGGCTTTGTCCCAGATCTTTCCCGTGAGTTTTTTCCTGCCCCAATTATCCTGTTTGGTATTGCCTCCCCCCTCAGACCTGTTGTGAACCTTTTCCCTCTGGACCTTTTGGATTTCGTTATTTTTCGTTACTGTTCCGTTTGTCCCTGTGCTTTTTCCCTTGGACTTGTGTTAAATAAATCTACGTTTACCTGCTGCTGCCTGCCTCCCACTGCTCTGCTTTTGGGTCCTCATTCCTGCCTCACCATAACAAGGACAACTGAAAATGCCTCATTGTGTGTAAATAGAGGTGAATAACTATTTTTGGTTGTGTTGAAAGAAATTGTCAGTTCCGTTTGTGCTGTTTTGATTATATCTGCCCCCACTGCTAAAAAAAATCCTAAAGGAAACACTAAAAACAGTGACACATCACCGACAGTTTGATGATAACATACAAAACACACGCTTCACTCCCAGTGGTTTCTGTGAAAAATACGTATGTGTTTAAAAATATGTAGTTCTGCTTACAGTTGAGTGGGTGGCCCTCTATGTGGCCAAGGACAAATACCCATACACACTGCTATCAGAAGGTGGACACTTAACATTCAGACCACCTTTGAATGTGGTTTGAGTGATCAGATCTCATTGTGTTCTCAATGTATCCTGGGGTCACTACACCTGAACTCAGAGTTGTTCACTTGTGATCCTGGGAAAGATTTTAATAACAGGTGGAAATTGGGTCACAGACAGTCTGACTCACTGCATTACAGACTTCATTAACATGTGTGTTTCTCCAATAACAAACCCTGGGTAACCCCCTGAGGTAAAAGTGCTGTTGAATAAAATGAAGGTTTTTAGAGAAAAGAGGAGTTAAGTTCAAATGGAACTTACAACAGCTACAGGAATAAAATGGAAGAGAGCTTATAACAAAACAATGCTAATGAGGTCTAGAGAGGACTGAATAAAATCAATGGTCATGGCAAAAGCAGTGGGAGGGGTCCGGAATCTGGAGACCAGGGATGTGCAAATGAATTTATGAATTTATTTTGTAACAAATTAGATTCTGTCCCCACTCCCTCCCCCACCCGCCAGATTACAGATCAACTGCACATCAACTATTACTGCAGTCTCTTCTCATTACTCCTTTCTACCCCCCAAACACACCCACAGTTTCTCCTCAACTGCACTCTAATTTCACCCCCCACTCCAGCCCTCAGTCAACCAGGTGAGGAAGAGGCTGAGAAAGATCAAAGCAAGGAAAGCAACAGGCCCAGATGGACTGAAGACCAGCACTGTCAGGTGTACATCTTAAACCTGAGCCTTAAGCTAAGTTCCCACTACAAGTTGTCAGTTAGCTGCACAGTTCACACTACAACTTGCTGTCTTGTTGTTTTCACACTGCCTGGTGACAGGTGGACACACACCAAGATGAAAAAAGGGGGCAGAAAATATTCTGACAGACAAAATTTGTGTGTGTTTTTCTCTACAGATTGAGGGAGTCTAGGCAGATGCGTGATAAGGGATTGTTTTGACTGTCTCCTGTTGGAGGTCAGTAAAGGGCCACACATACTTTAGCATACTTCCCAGAGAGAGACAGAATCTAAAGAATTAACGTCCTTCAGCATACCGTAATTCCTCAAATAAAGGCCGGTAGTCAATTAAAAGCCGGGCCTCTGATAGTGGCCGGGGGCGTGGTCAACACAGACAAATAAAAGCCGGCCTCAAATTAAAGCCGGGGAAAAAGAATTTGGATTTCATATAATGTGCAAGTTTACTGTAATGTACTGTACATTTCTACAAATTTAATTTAATAGATTCAACAATATATTCTTGATTTCTTCTGGGTTATAATACTCATGTAAAGTATTATTCTCCTATTGGTACTTTATTCAGTGTGGCTGTATGTTACTCAGCCAAGTTTGCCACCAGGTGCCACTAGATGGCAGTAGCTACATTGGATGTAGGTCTCATTTAGTGACAGCAGAGAATGACTGACTTTTCAACAACCAAACGAAAAAGGTTTTAAAGTATGCGGAGGATAACTTGGGTAAAAAAGCTGAGAAACATTTCCACATTGACCCCAGGAGAATCCGATACAGAAATAAACATACTCACAGAGAGGGCTGACTCATTATGAATGGGTCGAATGGCGGGTCAGCGGAGTTACATACGTTGTGTGTATGAAATGTCTGTATCGTCACTGCGCTGCATTTTTATAAAGTATGATGTTCTGGCCATGGGTCATATCTCTCGCCCAGGTCCAGCAGGCTCCGTCTCACTCGCTATTACTCTACCAACTGAAGTTAGTTGCATTCAATAACTTCTTCTGTGTTTTTCGCCGTGGTAGCCGCGATAGCACAGTTACCAGCGGAAACACTGGTACAAATACAGGTTTGCCTTGCATGCTTAACAACATACAGCTGTGTTAATAATTAAAAGTGTGGACCGGCGGCCGCTGTGTGGTGTGGCCGCGCGGAGAGTAAGAGGAGATAGAGTAGAGGAGCGATCCAACACAGGCACGGCTATACAGAAGAAATGGGTCATGTAACGGCAAAATTAAACCATATCCATATAAACAACATTGCAGCAGATGCGAGGACATTAGGTGCACTGGTGCAACTTAGGAAAAATATTACTCGCGTTGTAGAGCCCTATGAGCTGACAGACACTAACTAGCACCCTAGAGCCCTGTGAGCTAACAGACACTAACTAGCACCAACTAGCACTGGTCACTGCTGTTGTCTGAATAACAACACAGACGGGACAAAATGTTGCATTTACTAGTAAACTGGTAAACCTTGAGACCAACAGATAACTACTGTACAACTATCTGTTGAATTTTCCTCACGTTACTCTGTCCTCTGTGACTGTCTACATCTAGAAACTAAGCTGCACGGTGCAGGGAACAACTCTGGCTGGCTCATGATCAGACAGTGGTTTACAGAGCGGTAGATGGGCTTTGCAAAAAAACCGGAGCGTTCTATAAAATGATGCATTTAAAAAAATCGCTCAATCACACAAATTTGATCGTGGGAAGTCAAAATCATGATTAAAATTCGATTAATTGTGCAGCCCTAGGTGTACTGTATGCTCTTATTGTAATCTACCAGCAATACCATAGTACCTATAATTTGAAATAAATACCCGGTACATTTACAGAGTTCAAATTGACACAATGCTGGTGTTTGATTATTTCTGACCCAAGTACTTTGTCCCCCTTCTGGCTGTTGTTGTATGGTGATATTTTAGCAAATGTTTCTTTAAAAAATTAATGCTCTCTGACCACTGGAACGTCACAGCTTTTGATTTAAAATGGTTAATTTAAAACAATTATACTTATTAAACAGATGGAATTAGAAATAAAGGCCTGCCTCCAATAAAAGCCTGCTTCAAATAAAATCTGCGTAACTTTCTGCGGTTCAGGTAAATAAAGGCCCCGGCTTTTATTTGAGGAATTACGATAAGTTTAAATACTCCTACATGAAGACAGGAATTGGGAGTTCGGAAAGCACTACACAATAACACATCGTGGTTAAACTTTACTGTTGCCTGATTCTCATGGATCAAGATTTCATTAAATTCTTCTGTCAAATCAAATTCTCCCAAACCTTCTTCATGGATGTGCTGCTCCTGAGTTTTTTCATAACAATGGCCATTCGCCACAGGGTTGTGTGGTGGTGGGAGTTTCACTTTAAATGGCCTATTTGTGTGACGTCCTGTTGTGTTATTTAACACAGTAATTCACAATCATTAATTTCTGTCAGATAGTTTATAGATTTGTAGGCTGTGAGACATAAACGAGCCTGCAGTCTGGGCTTACTAAAAAAGTGAAAGGTTGACATTGCATTATTACAGGAGACACATTTGCTGCACGCGGATACCAGCTGTTTAGCCAATAGATTCATACAATGGCATCCTCCTCAGCAAGTTCTAAAACAAAAGGAGTAGCCATTGTTGTCAAACAGAATCTCCCACTTAAAGTGTTGTCCTCTTGGTCAGATGATACAGGCAGGATTGTGGTATCCACAACAGAATTTGATGCTAGGAAAATTGCATTTGTCTCAGTTTATGCACGAAATGTTTTTGAAGGCAATTTCTAAAATATGCTCACTAATCAAATGCTGGACTTAACGGACTGTTCTTTTATTGTTGGTGCAGATTTCAATGCTGTGTGGGACCCAAATATTGGTCGGTCGAATGCAAAGGCCAGTGGGGAACAGGTTCAAGCCACAAATGCTCTGAAATCATGAGCCAGCAGCTTGGGGCTTATAGATATTTGGCGTGCAGTTAATCCCACCTGTAAGGATTGTTCCTTTTTCTCAGGTAGGCATAAATCCTGTTCTAGAATAGATTTTTGTTTTGCATCCCTTCAATTATTTCATTCAATTGACAAAGCGGTGTGATTTCCATTGGCATTACCTGACCATAAAGGGGTCCCTCACCACCCTTGGCCAATTGTCTCAATGTTAGATGGCATTTCAATACTTCTTTACTGAAAAATGAATCCTATATCATGCATTTTATTGCAGAATTCCAGATATTTGCAGAGAAGAGATATTTGTAGAAGCCCCCAGGATATTGTGGAAAGTGATGAAGGGGTTTACTAGGAGCAATACCATACTATTCTGCTCTAATGCGCACAAAGCTAGATCACTTCAACTGCAAAACCTTGAGTTCACCAGATTAGACTCATTGTTGCAAAATAATTTTACTGATCAAATAGCTTTACAACAATCACTAGTCAAACAACATTCTGAAATAGAAATCTTAATTCCTCATCCTTAGAACGAGACGGCGCTATTATTTCCAGGGCGCTAGACCTAGTTATTTACTTGCCATGAGAATTAGGTCCAGCAACCACTTAGCAGATATTCCTGCTATTAAATCTTCAGAAAACCCTGTTGAAATAAATAAAACCTTTCAGACATTTTATTCTAATTTGTATGAATCAGAGGTCATACTGGATAAAACCCACTGTGACAGATGGTTAAATCAGCTTGACTTGCCTCAATTGTCAGTAGAGGAATTAGCTGACTTAGACAAAGTGATTACTATTGAAGAATTAGAATGGGCAGTACAGAATAGGCAAAAAGGAAAATCACTGGGCTTTGATGGGATCCCGATAGGAACTTTATGTAACTTTTTGGGAACAGCTGGGCTCATTCCTTCTTAACATGATTAACTTCTCTATTAAAAACGGTGAATTCTCAAGGGATGTGAACACAACCTTGATTTCCTTACTCCTAAAAGAGGATAATCTTTGCAAAGCTCCTTGCCCGTCGAATAGAGTCCCATATGTCAGAATTAGTGAATTCTGTCCAAACAAGAGTCATAAAAACGAGAACGGCAGTAGATAATGTTAGATGCCTTCTCCAAATTGTTGATGCTGCAGAAGACAGTAAGACGCCAATGTTACTTCTTTCTCTTGAAGCAATGAAAGCCTTTGACAGACTTGAGTGGTCATTCTTATGGTCAGTCTTGGGTTTTGGTAACACTTTTATAGGTATGATTAAAGTTCTATATTCCAACCCTTCAGCCCCTATCTTAACCGGGCACTCCTCGTCCTCATTTCCAGTTTCTTAGATCTTCACGCCAAGGTTTCCCCTTGGGTCCTGCACTATTTGTCCTCTCCCTAGAGTCCCTGGCTCAAGCCGATCGATTATCATGCCACTGATATGCATTTCCAATACACAGCATCACCTCTCACTATTTGCGGATGATGTTATGTTTTTTTTTTTAGAGAACCACTCTCAGTCTCTTCTTCACCTTCTATACAACTATGTCTGGAAGCTTATCAGGCTTTAAAATTAACTGGTCAAAATATGCACTACTTCATTTAAATGATTCTGCTTGCAATTCAACTGTCTCTGCTAACATCCCCATGGTTAAACAGTTTAAATTTAGGAAAATATTTAGGAAAACTTGGAAATTGGCTGAAACATATTGTTGTGTAGCATGTAACGGGGGGGTTGGGGGAGGGGGGTTGATAAGGTTGGCTTGTTATCTTTTTCTGAATTACAAAACGCATTCAGTATACCACATTCCTCATTTTTCTTTAACCTTTAATTAAGATCAGCACTCAAGGCATACAGTGTCCACTGGCAGAGATCTTTGCCCATCCATCCTATCCGGAAACTATTTACTGAGCAGCCAAAAACCTGTGGTATGTTATCCAAGCTCTATCAGTTTTAGGTGATATCTCGCCGCTTTGGCCTTCCTTTTGAGAAGGGCTGGGAACGTGATTGCCCTGAGCATCAATTTTAACTGGTATGATGTCTGGTCTAACATTCCAGAAGTGTCACGCAATCCAGACGATCAGCAGGTTCACTACAATTTCATTCATAGGACATACAGTGAGGAAAATAAGTATTTGAACACCCTGCTGTTTTGCAAGTTCTCCCACTTAGAAATCATGGAGGGGTTTGAAATTGTCATCGTAGGTGCATGTCCACTGGGACAGACATAATCTCCAGAAATCCAGAAATCACAATGTATGATTTTTTAACTATTTATTTGTATGATACAGCTGCAAATAAGTATTTGAACACCTGTCTATCAGCTAGAATTCTGACCCTCAAAGACCTGTTAGTCTGCCTTCAAAATGTCCACCTCCACTCCATTTATTATCCTAAATTAGATGCACCTGTTTGAGGTTGTTAGCTGCATAAAGACACCTGTCCACCCCATACAATCAGTAAGAATCCAACTACTAACATGGCCAAGACCAAAGAGCTGTCCAAAGACACTAGAGACAAAATTGTACAACTTGTACAAGGCTGGAAAGGGCTACGGGGAAATTGCCAAGCAGCTTGGTGAAAAAAGATCCACTGTTCGAGCAATCATTAGAAAATGGAAGAAGCTAAACATGACTGTCAATCTCCCTCGGACTGGGGCTTTATGCAAGATCTCACCTCGGGGGGTCTCAATGATCCTAAGAAAGGTGAGAAATCAGCCCAAAACTACACGGGAGGAGCTGGTCAATGACCTGAAAAGAGCTGGGACCACCGTTTCCAAGGTTACTGTTAGTAATACACTAAGACGTCATGGTTTGAAATCATGCATGGCACGGAAGGTTCCCCTGCTTTAACCAGCATATGTCAAGGCCCGTCTTAAGTTGCCAATGACCATTTGGATGATCCAGAGGAGTCATGGGAGAAAGTCATGTGGTCAGATGAGACCAAAATAGACCTTTTTGGTCATAATTATACTAACCGTGTTTGGAGGAAGAAGAATGATGAGTACCATCCCAAGAACACCATCCCTACTCTGAAGCATGGGGGTGGTAGTATCATGCTTTGGGGGTGTTTTTCTGCACATGGGACAGAGCGACTGCACTGTATTAAGGAGAGGATGACCGGGGCCATGTATTGCGAGATTTTGGGGAAGAACCTCCTTCCCTCAGTTAGAGCATTGAAGATGGGTCGAGGCTGGGTCTTCCAACATGACAATGACCTGAAGCACGCAGCCAGGATAACCAAGGAGTGGCTCTGTAAGAAGCACATCAAGGTTCTGGCGTGGCCTAGCCGGTCTCCAGACCTAAACCCAATAGAGAATCTTTGGAGGGAGCTCAAACTCTGTGTTTCTCAGCGACAGCCCAGAAACCTGACTGATCTAGAGAAGATCTGTGTGGAGGAGTGGGCCAAAATCCCTTCTGCAGTGTGTCAAACCTGGTGAAAAACTACAGGAAATGTTTGACCTCTGTAATTGCAAACAAAGGCTACTGTACCAAATATTAACATTGATTTTCTCAGGTGTTCAAATACTTATTTGCAGCTGTATCATACAAATAAATAGTTAAAAAATCATACATTGTGATTTCTGGATATTTTTTTTGGGATTATGTCTCTCACAGTGGACATGTACCTACGATGACAATTTCAGACCCCTCCTTGATTTCTAATAGGGGAGATTTTGCAAAATAGCAAGGTGTTCAAACACTTATTTTCCTCACTGTATGTCACCCGTGTGAAAGTGCATCACATGAAGGTAATTAACAGTACTTAATGCACTTTCTGCACACTAAAGGCCAAAGGTACATATCTTCACATGATCTGGGGTTGCTCTCCTGTTGGTCAGTTCTGGAACACTATTGCATCCAAAACATCTGCCTTGAATCTGAATGATTTGTCAGCCCATCAGCTCTCTAAAATTCAAAAATGTGCTGTATTTGCTGGATTAAGCTAAGAGCTGCTAAGAAAATGACTGCAACACATTGGAAATCACCTCATGTCTATTCGTACATTGACCCTTTCCTTTATGGACGTCGTACATATGGAGCTCTTTACGGCTCGCATAAATGGAGTGCCACAAAATACTTTGGACTCTTGGCTCAGCATTGCTGAGTCCTTAAACTCCATGTTCTTAGACTTGTGCTTTGGACTCCTTGCTTCTGTCTGTACATGTGTTTGGTCCCGTGTGTTTTGTGTCCGCATTCTTATGTTCCGATGTATAGTTTGTTTAATTGTACAATAAAAAATATTTGATCACAAAAAATAGGTGAAGCAAAGCCAACGTACTGTCCACATCCTATACACAACTCTCTCTCTGTTGCTATTGTAAGTTGACCAGTACACAGGTCTATCAGCGCCACTGCTTCAATTGCGCTCAACAAAGTGTGACTATCACCGCAATGCGCTTGTTGTGGCATGTGAAGTCAACTGTTACACTGTTCAAATTATAATATTTGCAACTGTAACAGTTTGTCAAACTGTAACAGTTTCTCCCTCCAAACCTTTGGTTTATGGCTCAAGCCTTCACTGATGCTACAGTCCTACTTTAACAGTTAAAGTTTTTGTGTAGCAATAAAAAAAATTAAAAAAATAAAGTTATATAACATGTGCTTGCTCAAATTTGTAATCATGTAATTATACTTTAACAGTGGGAGTATCTGTTAAGCCTTGGTATTAACTGTTAATCCATAGGGTTTATCAGAAAATACAATAACAAAATCCCCAATCTGGTGAGTATTTTAGGCATCAGGGCCACATGTATTGTGATGACATGAATTCTGCTCCTAAGCACACACATGTAATACTGTCCAGCTGCAACGTTACTATTTGTGCATGAAACAGCAGTCATAGGAGCTGGTTAAATATTGGGTGGAAAATTAAGGTTACATTGAGTTCATACAAGTTATATTGAAGATGTTTTAAGACTAAGGCCTAGGATAGGATAAAAAGTAGGCTGAGCAATACAAAAAATGAAATAAGGGACACAAAAGTAAATCTTGACAATAACAGATTTTTAGAACCCGACCAATTTATCAGTGGGCCCGATATCATTTTTTTAAAAATATTCATTCATTGGAATCATTTATAATGACAAATAAATGATTCTGATAAATCAATATTAAAAAAATATGGTCAACCACGATATGAATGTTGGCGTTGCATAATTTGTCCACCAGAGGGCGCTGTTGGAAACACAGATTTGGCTGTCTAAATAAAAAATACGGGAGGTTAGTAAAATAACACATGTCAAAATGTGTATACAGTAATGGGAGAAGGTTCATATGGATGTAAATTTGATGTCTAGGATTAAAAAAGACAAACATAACCTATTGCATAATTAAAAAAAGAAGAAGGAGCAAGATGGGCAAATTAAAAAATATTTTGTTTTAAATGAGAAAGTTACTGAAATGTTTGAAAAGCTCCCTGGGGCCATTAGCATGCACTTGTGAGATGGATACCAACTTCAGCTCCTCAGTTTCCTGTCTTCTGTCAAGCAGCGTGAGCTAGGACAAAATAATACCTGTGGAAAACTTGGTAGTAAAGTTACATCATGAGAACACTGTCATCAACCAATGGGTGTGCTCCCTCCAGCACCAAACAGGACGCAGCAAATGGCTAGAGCCAGTGTTGTTTATGGTTGCTATGGCGCTGTGCTAAGCTAACACTAAAGAGGTAAACTTGCAGATTTTCAACCCTTCCCGAAGCTAGTCATCCAACAGGAGTTTTACCGCCAGATAAACACAGACATCTGGGTAATGGAGACATTAATTTGCATGTACGGCAGAACATAAAATCAGCAAACCTTCCCTTAAGTTACTAGCTAATGCTAGCGGTAGCTAGCTAGCTTGTTTAAATCTTTCAAAACAAATCTAGCTGAAGTCTTGCAATGTGTGACCCTGCAAGATTCCTAGTCTTTACATGACAGTCTTTAACGTTAGATGTGAGATGATTGTCTTTAGATGTGAGATGGTGTCAGACTTTAGTCTCTTCTAAGTCTGTTCAGACATCTAGTGGATGGTAGACTGCTGCTGAATGTCTGAGTGGAGGGGGAATGAACAGCTGGAAAACGTTTTCAACGTTACCAAAATTAATACAGCGTGTAATTCCTTTAACTAAACATAGTGCCAAAATACGAACAATTATGTTGTCGTTATTTGCTAACTAACCTCTCCTAAGGAAAAATCGAGCATATAGACGGCACCCTAGGATACCGTTATCTGAAACAGATGATTTAACGTCACCACTCATTTTACAAACAGTTTACCAACAAAAGGGAACACTACTATGTTTTTTCATTGTGAATTTTGAGCACAATGCATCCCCACTAACCTGGGAAAAGTTTTAAGTTTTAAAGGACTGCAGGGTTCACTACTTGTCTCATCTGGGGTATGATTTTAAATACAGTAAATTCATCATATTCAGTGCCCATAATGCTTTTTCCAAGCTACTGTAGCTGTCATATTTCACACGGTTTTCATGATAAATTACCGATCGTGGCTTTTGTCCTGTTTCTCACTCTGCCTTCTGTATTCCCGCTGTTGTTTATTGCACACTGATATTGGAATGTTCTGGTAGTTAACATACATTTTACAGTGCAGGCCAAATTCCCCTCACTGCCATCATCATTTGATGGCATTTCGTTTTCTCTGGTCACATCACTCCTTTTGGCTTTTATGTACGTGACAGGAACTGTTACCATGCTGCTGGCACCCTTTTGGGTTTCCTAAGCAACGTAACAGTGGATCTGAGAAGATCTGCATCCTTGATACAGGCTTTTTATGCAACTTTACTGGTGGCTTCCTTTTAACATGCAAGAATTCCACTCACACAAAGCATTTTTACAGTGAATACACATACACACTGTCACAATGCTGATCTGCTTTCCCCATGGTTACATAATGGGTGGGTGGAGTGGGCTGGGGCTCAGTGATGGCCCCTGTGTAGCTTTCTTTCTTTGGGGAGTAAATACTCCAGCTGCATCCCCTCCCAAAAGCTAGCCCTCCTCCACATTTACTAAGGTGCCAGCTAATCCTTTCATCTCCGAACACACACCAATTATTGGTAACACATCAGTGCTCACTCCTCTGGCACTCACCTCCCTCAAGGAAATAACATTGTTTTGTCAGATTGGTGGTGTTAAAATCAGTGGTGGTTTCTCTATGAGGCCAAAAGAAGCCTCCCTCTAAATATATTCTTATAAAGAAAAACTCTTTTACTGGTTTTTGTAGTTTCTCTTATTTTAACATTCAATTATCATTTCTTTCTATAGCTGGTGGAGCGAAACAGCGCAGTTCTGCCACTGCATGTTTGGTCCTGCTTTGTCTAGTGGTCAGTAAAATGCTATACGCTCAAAGGAGACCTGGTTTAACCTGGCTTCTCACCAATCAAATGCTTGCACAGATCTCAGACCTGCTACACGTAAGGCCGCGTGCCAGTGGACAGTTATTAAGTTAGTTAGCAAGTTAATAGAATGGATGGAGTTTCGGGTTTCTTGTAAAATATGACTTTACTAAGTTTGTATTTGGGCAGCAACTGAAGATCAAACAGAAGGGCAAGCCTACACCGAAGATGGACTTGACTCAGTGAGAGCTAAAGGAAAAGCTAGGAATCATGAAATTGTGAAGAAACGGATTATTGTTCTTCTGTATCTTGGAGGCCAGGAACAGGCATTCCTGGGCCACAACGAGTCAGCTACAGTGTTTCCTATTAATTAAGTAGACAGTGCGGCCCCACCATAGTCTAATTTTCCCCGCCAAAGTTTCATAATGAACCGAAAATGTTTTTTCCCTTTTAATAATAACACAAAAGATCTTTTGTTGTGTTTTGTGCCGTTACTTTAGCAAAGTATATCTCCAAAGAATTTCTAATAAGGGAAGAACTTCCACTCTCTCTATACTTCCGGCATCTGAACTGGTGCAGTTCCACCAGAGTTCCACTGAGGCTGATTGCAGGCAAATGCCGAATGAATGATGTTCTATGGTGCTACCCCTCAAAATCCCTTTAATGAGGATATAATTTTTTTCTAGTAATTTGAATGTTGCATTCGAAAGGGGAGGCAAAGAAAATACACTGCTGGGAGAGTGACTCTAAGGTGTACTCTAAAAGCTACTGACCAAGCGGGAGTGAGAAAGGTTGGCGGAACACATGTACGTCGCAAAATTAATTTCCTTGTTTCTGACATGAAGCTGAGACGTGTGATTCGAACATCTTACATTTACCAACAAAAAATATAGCAAAAGACCGTTCAAAACATTTCAGACCTTTCTGCCAACCTGTATACATTTTAACATCAATGTACGCTGTAACGTTTTATCACTCTAAAGTCGCTGAAAGATCCTGCTGTTTCATTCCTAAGGGTCTCTGCAGCGGGCCGGGCTGCTGCTCAGTTCCCCCCACAACTGACACCCCACACACGGTGGATGCAGGAAAAAATGGAGAAGAGATGCACATGATGACCTAAATTGTGGACAGCTACTCTTTTTACTGTAAGTGCAATGATAAGTCCAATGAGTTGCTTTATCAAACTGTATGAATGTGTGTCCCAGTCCAGGTTAGGAAATTAACTAACAATGTTAAAATCAACAAGCCACTGACATATACAGTATGTTGAAATTTGATTAATTCAAGAAATTATTTTTTGTCTTAAACCCACCAGCCTTTTTCATATTTTACCAACCAGATCTCCAGCCAGACAAATTTGGGGGAGAGCCGTGTTAAGTTGACTCTGTATTTGTCTCTAGGATATCCTATGTAATAAAATGGACTCACACATCAACATCTGAGATTATGACTACTAATTGAATGAACCCTGAGAATGGAGCAGGATTTAGCTCCAACAGCATGCGCAATAGTCACATTGCAGGACGTTGCGATGTTGAGCTAAAACTTTTTTGCTGCTTGATAGAAAAGTAAACTTCCACCGTTCTCCTTTTATTACCATCCAACACATCCCCTTTAAGACAGGTAGCCAGCCAGGCTAAAGCTAATATAGTGTGTCCGTTTGTCCCAACTAACGTTACAGTTCGGAGCCGCGACACTGGAAACGTAACACTAATCTACTACAGAAGCTTGTGTCTCATCTAACATCATTTCCACTGATTTAATTGTTCTTGGATACACAGAGTGTGTTGCTAGTGCGCGTGACATGCAGGTCTGATCAATTTATCAAACAAACAAGCTAGCAAGCTGGCCCCGCTAGTCGACCACAACCTGAAATTTAGAGGAAGCAACATGCAGTCACTGTCATTCACGTTAGCCTGGATTGGTTATTATATGAATACAATAGTGTCATGCTAGTCAACCAGCGTATTTCTACCTAATTTTCCTCCAAATCACTTCAGAAGAGTAACATTAGTCACAGCTTGCTTTGGTGTTTGTAAAGCAATATAATTTAACAAAAAATGGTTCACATTAAAAAAGATATTTTCATTTTTTTCTTCTATGTAGCTGCACTCCCCTACAATATCACCGCAGTGGTCGAGAATGATTTATTTCCAAATAGAGCTATTTATGTCATCTTTTAAAAAGTATTTTTTATTTTTTTCATATCACAATATATATCGCAATGTACGATTTTTCCAATATCGTGTAGGCCTATCTCCATGGAAACAAATACAAACTTCCCTTTTCCAAATAACGTTTTTGCTCTTGTGAGAAACAGCAGCAGATCTTTTTTTTTAAACCAGTAAACTCGGAAATAACACTGAGACTCTGGACACTGACACATTGCAGGAGTGAGACAACACTAAAATCTACTTATCTCCCAAGAACGCATGAAGACACAGACCTGGAAATTTCGGTTTAAAATGGAGCTGCAGGAAGCCATGTTTTGGGGCTCTACATGAGCTCCAAACATGTCTGATTTTAAACACCTAAATAGATAATTTATTAAGCCCAGGCTTAATTACATTCACAGCAGAAAACACTTGAAAAACATACAGCCAAGACAATAATAACACCCACACAAACTTTAAGTATTGGCTAATAGCAGATATTCCAAGAGGATCTTAGTCTAGCTCAGGAGCCCACCTAAACAAGTAAAATAAAACAATGTATTAATAAATTTAATCAATTAATAAAAAAAGACAATCATAAGTGATGCGACTACATATTGATACATGATATTATAATGGACCTGTTGAAATTAAATTATTTCAGACCTTTTATTCCAATTTATATGTATCAGGTTACTTTAGAAAAAACCCACTGTGACAGTTGGTTGAATCAGCTTGATTTGCTTCAATTATCAGTAGAGGAATAAGCTAACTTAGACAAATTGATAACTAGAAAATAAAAAGTGACAGAATATGCCAAAGGGAAAATCACCAGGCTTTGATGGGATCCCCCTGAATTGTATGTAACTTTTTTGGATCAACTGGGCCCATTCCTTCTGCACAGGATTAACTTCTCTATTGAGAAGGGCAAATTTTCAAGGGATAATAACAAAGCCTTGATTTCCTTACTCTTGAGCTAGCTATCAAAAATCTGAGCCTGTCAAACTCTGATTTAAAAATCTTTGCAAAGCTCCTAGCCCGTCGTTTGGATTGTGAACACTGACCGGATTCATAAAAACAAGACTGGCAGCAGATAATGTTAGAAGCTTTCTCCAACATTGTTGATGCAACAGAAGACAGTAAGACCCTAATTTTACTGCTTTCTCTTGACACAATGAAAGCCTTTGACAGACTTGAGGTCATTTCTATGGTCAGTCTGAGGGACAATTCACATTGTACGTGCAAATGGCAGTGCTGCGCTATGAAACCCATTATTGTCAACGGCATGCGCGTGCAAGAACTGGCCTGCCACTGCGCTGAGCAAAGCGCAGCACAAGCAAAATATTGCCAGTTAGCCGCTTGGTGCTGTTCTCAAATCCTAATTTGCATTTGTACAACCGTAAGTGCATTTCTTAAAACAACTGGTGTAAACTGCACCGCATTGTGACTGACCTGCAAAAGTGTGTATCTTGCTGGAAATATTTTGTTTAGGTATCCAAATTAAGTATTTATACCAATGACCCAATCAAACTGACAAACCTTACGCCATGCACATTCCCTATGTGATCTGAGAAATGTGCCAAAGCAACTGAGAACTGTACTGTTGTGAGCTGCGAAAACAAAATAAAAATACCAAGTTGATTATACAGCTCCATACAGGTATTTGTAGGATATATTTGTATTTGTATGTTTATATGATGTAAAATGTATTTGGACTGATTGACACAAGTCATGTTGGTTTTCATTGAAGTTCACATGTAGTTCACATATGGGTAGTATTTATGGCCTTTACACAGAATACTACTACCCATTTATAAGTGTGTGCACTCCAGTTTTGGATGAATTAATTGCACAAGTGCATTAAATAACGTTTTTTCCAGAGTATGAATGAATGATGACGAAAGTATAAATTTAGGTTCATAGATTAGCTTCATTATACCCAACTGCAATAACTGCTGACCTCTTACTCATGTATATGTAAACATGAAATGACACATTGTTAAAAGAACATTTTATTTAGAAATAAAAAGCCTTTCATAACCCACCCGGGAAATTGTAGGCCTGACTCTTGTCAGCAGACTATCAAATTGCTCCCTGTTGAGCCAAAATTACCCCTTCAACCGGTCACAGTGAAAGCGGAGCTCCTTTACCAGCCGGAATTCCCCCAACTGCTCCCTGGACCTGAGGGTCTCGTGCACCCACACCCTTTTTGCTGCTGCCATTTTCTGTGTATCCTCACAACCAGGGCATGTGCCAATGTTTTCTTTTAGTTCAAAGACAGAAATATCTTCGCCACCAAATCACTACTGGAAAAACTGTGTATCCCGTCTGTATCATACATAATGTGAATATGAATAATCAAGTGCATTTAATGCTCACAGTGCAAACACTAGTGTCCACAGACACATTTCAGACTTTCAGGCATCTTTTCAAAAGGTACTGTGCTAAAACAACAACAGTGTTTCTAACTGATGCGTGACAAACCCCAGGTAAATATTGGACATGTATTTGAAAGATGAAGACAGCTTAGAGCAGGGGTGTCAAACTCGCCAGTGGGCCAAAATGTAAAACCTGAACAAAGTCACAGGCCAACATTGAACAAATTAACCTTTTAATATGGACCCAAACAAGTTTTGCTTTAACATTGAATATGGAACAAGCATCGCTTATTACCATACAATATATAATTTAATAGTGGAGACATGCAAAATCGAATTTCAAATGAAAAAACACATCAATGGCATTCATTTATTAAATAAATAAAAATTAAATAAAAATTGTATGCCTCTTTTCTATTTGCAGCCTTCTGATTTAAATACCAAAATAAACTTTTTCCACTGGCTAATAATTTTACAAATAAAATGATAATAAATCAATCAACCATTCAAGCCTATGCCTTGTAGCAAGAAAAAGTGCATAAAGAAAACGTTAATTATTGCACACTGGTCTAATCTGATGTGCCCAAGCCAGATACCTGGCATCTCTTCTTGGATGCTAGTTCATCAATGTCTGGGCTTAAGTTCTGAGCTGAAGAAATCCTCAGTATCGAGCTAAGATGTTCATCAGTCAGACGTCTCCTGTGAGTTGTTTTGGTCATCTTCATCGAGGAGAAAAGTTGCTCGCATTTTTCTTTGAGACGTATTCCTTTAACTTTGTGGTCAGTGAGAAGACTTACTATACATTCAGACCGCCGCCGACTTGAGCGTCTATAGTTACTTGAAGTCATTAATTTTCAATGGAAGCCGGCATTTCTCAGCTGCAAGGAGCGGCAAATCTGTTGCCGTTGCGTTTTGAGCATGTAGAGCATCAATCAGAAAGTTTAAATTTTTCAACTTTATGATAACGAGCTATGACGCGGTTCAGCGGCTAACGCCAGCCGCCAATTGGAATATAGACGTCCTTTGCGCTGGCTGATCCCGGAGAAACATACAATGTAAACTTTCGTTCCTACCAAAACATTAATTCTGTGGACAAGGTCATAATCGCCGTTGCTGGGTTACCTATTGTTTATAATATACCGTTGTTTGTACATAGGGACCAGTTAACGTTAGCTGCCGGTCACATCGTCTCTAAACGGTCCGCATGGGTCACTAGGTTTAATCCGGTAGCTGCTCGCTCTGCCTGCACGCCGCTACAGCTCAGGGGCTAACGAGCGAGCTAAACTGCTAACAGACTACACTGTGTCTAATTAACAATACAACTTCTGTCATCCTATATGCAATTTATAAAAGGTGTCAGTGTATTGGCCGTATTTTTTGACAAGCATCCTTGGCGGGGTGGCCAGAGCTTTTTTGAAGCTCAAGTCTGTGGCGGTGTGTACTGTACGTACGGTTAGAGTGACTGAATGCATCTGTCAGACTGTTAACATGCATACTCAACATCAGTTCTTTATGAGATGTTATAGTACCGTTGATGGGGGATTTAGCAAATACAGGCACTTTAGGTTCTTCAGTTGTCTGGAAACAACTAATAGTGGCTAAGACCATACTATTCGAAAATATACAGATTTGTGATGGTTTCTCCAAATACATGCGGAAAAATGTCATATTAATGTCAGCACCACATAATAACTGTCTTAGTTGAAAAGGAAGCTGAAAGCAGAAATTGTGGCCAAGGCTTTTTATATATAAAATTTCACGTCTTTATGAAATCATGTGTTTTACTACATGTAGTTTTTTTTTAACTATTTGTCTTAGTCATTGCTTCACAATCTGTGAAATTAATATTTTTTGTGTTTTCTAGTAAATTAAGTACCTTAAACTTCAGATTAGATGTTGGTCATTTTCAACACATTTTCTATCCCCCTGCTTTGACTTCAATCAATTCTAGACTCAATGCTGCTGTCAGCCTGTGTATTGTACGTTACTCACCATTATTGATAGCTTAACTCGCTAACGTTGGCTGTCAATCTTGACTAACGGTTACCTCTACCTAGTGATCTAGCGAGCATTACTCCTTCATACCACAGTGGACTTCACTCCATCCAAAAACTCACAACTGGACGACTGCCGGACTCTTTCTTGCTTATCCGGGAACGGGTCGCGGGGGCAGCAGCTCCAGTAGGGGACCCCAAACTTCCCTTTCCCGAGCCACATCAACCAGCTCCGACTGGGGGATACCGAGGCGTTCCCAGGCCAGGTTGAAGATATAATCTCTCCACCTAGTCCTGGGTCTTCCCCAAGGCCTCCTCCCAGCTGGACGTGCCTGGAACACCTCCCTAGGGAGGCGCCCAGGAGGTATCCTTACCAGATGCCCGAACCACCTCAACTGGCTCCTTTTGACGCAAAGGAGCAGCGGCTCTACTCCGAGCTCCTCTCGGATGACTGAGCTTCTCACCCTATCTCTAAGGGAGACGCCAGCCACCCTCCTGAGGAAACCCATTTCGGCCGCTTGTACTCTGGATCTCGTTCTTTCGGTCATGACCCAGCCTTCATCACCATAGGTGAGGGTAGGAACGAAAATTGCCTGGTAGATCGAGAGCTTTGCCTTCTGGCTCAGCTCCCTTTTTGTCACAACGGTGCAATAAACAGAATGTAATACTCCACCAGCTGCTCCGATTCTCCGACCAATCTCACGCTCCATGGTCCCCTCACTCGCGAACAAGACCCCAAGGTACTTAAACTCCTTCACTTGGGGTAAGGACTCACTCCCTACCTGAAGAAAGCACTCCATCGGTTTCCTGCTGAGAACCATGGCCTCAGATTTAGAAGTGCTGATCTTCATCCCAGCCGCTTCACACTCGGCTGCGAACCGATCCAGTGAGTGCTGAAGGTCACAGACCGATGACGCCATCAGGACCACATCATCTGCAAAAAGCAGAGATGAGATCCCGAGCCCACCGAACTGCAACCCTTCCCCGCCTAGACTACACCTCGATATCCTGTCCATCTGGCAGAGGCCAACCCTCACCTGGAACGAGTCCGACTTACTGCCGAGAACCCGGACACAGCTCTCGCTTTGGTCATTGGATGGCCCTGAGAAGGGACCCCCTCACCCCATACTCCCGCAGCACCTCCCACAGTTTCTCCCGGGGGACCAGGTCATACGCCTTCTCCAGATCCACAAAACACATGTAGACTGGTTGGGCATACTCCCAGGCCCCCTCCAAGATCCTTGCGAGAGTGAAGATCTGATTCGTTGTTCCACGGCCAGGACGGAATCTGCATTGTTCCTCTTCAATTCGAGGTTCGACTATCGGCCGAACCCACATTTCCAGCACCTTGGAGTAGACTTTACCAGGGAGGTTGAGAAGTGTGATACCCCTGTAATTGGCACACACCCTCTGGTCCCCCTTTTTGAAGAGGGGAACCACCACCCCGGTCTGCCACTCCTTAGGCACCGTCCCAGACTTCCTCGCAATGTTGAAGAGACATGTCAACCAAGACAGCCCCTCCACACCCAGAGCTTTCAGCATTTCTGGACGGATCTCATCAATCCCTGGGGCTTTGCCGCTGTGGAGTTGTTTGACTACCTCAGCGATTTCCACCCAGGGAAATTGACGACAATTCCCCATCATCCTCCAGCTCTGCCTCTACCACAGAGGGCGTGCCAGCTGGATTTAGGAGTTCCTCAAAGTGCTCCTTCCACCGCTCTATTACCTCCGCAATTGAGGTCAACAACGTCCCATTCCTACTGTATTCAGCTTGGATGATTCCTTGCTTCCCCCTCCTGTGGTGGCTAACGGTTTTCCAGAAGCACCTTGGTGCCAACTGAAAGTCCTTCTCCATGTCTTCTCCAAACTTCTCCTACACCCGCTGCTTTGCCTCTGTCACGGCAGAGGGTGCAGCCCTTCGGGCCCGGTCGGTACCTTGCAACTGCCTCTGGAGTCCTCCGGGATAACATATCCCGGAAAGACTCCTTCAATCGGACGGCTTACCTGACCACCGGTGTCCACCAGAGTGTTTGTGGGTTAACGCCCCTTGAGGCACCTAAGACCCTAAGACCACAGCTTGCCGCCGCAGTTTCAGCAATGGAAACTTTGAACATTGTCCACTCAGGTTCAATGCCCCCAGCCTCCACAGGTATGCACGAAAAGCTCCGCCGGAGGTGTGAGTTGAAAGTCCGTCGGACAGGGGCGTTCCCAATTTACCCACACTACGCGTTTTGGCTTACCAGGTCTGTCCAGAGTCCTCCCCCATCCCCTGACCCAACTCACCACCAGATGGTGGTCAGTTGACAGCTCTGCCCCTCTCTTCACCCGAGTGTCCAAAACATACGGCCTCAGATCAGATGAAACAATTATAAAATCGATCATTGACCTTTGGCCTAGGGTGCTCTGGTACCACGTACACTTATGAGCACACTTATGGTGCCTCTCCGGGAACCATCCCCTTATTGTGGTGGAGAGGTTTGTGAGTCCCTATGAGCTTTGTGCTCCTGGTAGGGTCTTCAGACAAAGTGGTCTCAGGGGAGGGGCCAGACAAAGAATGGTTCAAAAATCCTATGATAAAACGAGGAAGAGATCTAGGGACCCTGACCGGAGGAAGCCCGTGGCCCCCGTCTGGAGCCAGGCCCAGACGGCAGGCTTGTCAGCGAGCGCCTGGTGGCCGGGTTCGCCACGGAGCCCGGTCGGGCACAGCCCAAAAAAGCTATGTGGCACCTCTCTCTCCATCCCATGGGCCCACCACCTGTGGTAGGAACCAGTGGGGTCGGGTGCGCTGTCACATGGGTGGCATATACATATACAAGGCCGATACAGTATACTGACTCTGCAATAAGCTAATAAATGTCTGCTACACCTATTCATTGCTGTAGTCCATGCTTAGTTCTATGCATTTATTTTTCTTTTTAAATCACACATTGACGTTATTTGCATACACCTGCTAATGATCAATGCACTGCAGATAAACACAGATATCACTGACTGAGAAATAACCTAGAACATCATGGCAGGTATTGGGACCAAATGAGATTTAGCAGTGGCACTGCATTAGAAGAACACAGTAATTGATGAATCATAACCCACAGCTTTATGTAAATCCCATGCCTACCCACTGCCCAAAGCATGATGGGAGTCTGGACTAACAGTGGCTCTTATGCATGTGTGGCTGCAATTTCCTGTGAGGTCAGCCACGAAGCGAAGGTAAAGCACAGGCCATTGCAGCTGGGTCAGCTAAGTGTGTGGGTGTCTTAATGACCTCGCAAGTGTGGGAGGAATAACTTAGCTGGCAGTGCTGACTATAAAAAAAAGTACTGAGATCTGCATTAGTTCTTGCTATGACGATCATGCAGTACACCAGATGCACAACATCTAGTATTACATAACAAAGAGTATTCACATTATACAACTTAGAGCTCTACACAAGTGAATCCTATGTCTGCCTCACACTATGATTACTAAACAGTGATACCAGAGTTTGCTGGGGTTTCAGCAATGTGGACACCAGTCAAAGCTAATACAAACCAGACCAGTTATAAAAACATCTATTGTCTTTAGACTCTGGACAACCCCGGATGATTTAACTCAGCAAATGAGGTGTGAGCCTTTCTTTAATCACAAAAGCAGGATGTGGAGCAGTGAAGCTGGATGTAAACAACAGTAAACCCAGTCTTCTGGCTCCCTCTACTGGAGCTCCAACTTCACCAATACTACTGTACATCTATATATTTCACACCTCCACATTACTCCATCTCAACTTAATGTCAAACTCAAGTGAAGATGCTGCATAGCAAACAAGTGGAATTAATACAGCTTCAGCCTTAAACTTCACTGAGAAAGATATTGTGTTGTGTGGGCACAGGTATAATTGTTTGACATTTAAACAACCTACTTCACTATTAGCATGTTGCTGCACATTTCCTCATACTGTAGTCTCCATGGAAATTGCACCTTAATAAATACTAGAACAGAGCAAACATTTCTTCAAGGGTAGGTTGACATTTCTGTTGTACACAGAAGCTCAAAGCTTTTAGGCCTCAGAGATGTGGTTTAAATCAATACCAGCTTACTAATACTAATATTCTTCCAGTACGTAAAATTTGCTCTTCTGCTGTGAACACATATACTGAACAAAATTATAAACGCAACACTGTTGTTTTTGCCCCCATTTTCATGAGCTGAACTCAAAGATTTAAGACTTTTTCTATATACACAAAAGTCTTATTTCTCTCAAATATTGTTCACAAATCTGTCTAACTGTTAGTGAGCACTTCTCCCTTGCCGAGATAATCCATCCACCTCACATGTGTGGCATATCAAGATGCTGATTAGACAGCATGATTTCTTGCCTCAAAGCTTCAAACAATAACATTGCACAGAT
The DNA here is from genome assembly GCA_026937815.1 of Etheostoma perlongum. NCBI lineage: Eukaryota > Metazoa > Chordata > Actinopteri > Perciformes > Percidae > Etheostoma > Etheostoma perlongum. Next base: position 23,502,040 of record CM049383.1, on the reverse strand, counting down.
TACAAAATGAAGAAAGAGAGCAAAAATAGTCAGGGGCTAAGAGAAGACGAGAAAACAACATGGGGTCATTTTAAGCTGCAAAACAATAAAAACTCTGTACAGTGTGTTACAGAGTGGACAAGTTACACAAGGTAACATTAATGTCCATATGCAGTCTCTCGTCCACCTTTTTACACAACTACAGCATGCTACTCTGCAAAATTTGATATTTTTAGAAAACAACCTAAAACAAAAGCTGTCGATACACTTAGCTGCTGGCGGAGACAAACCAGTCCACTCTCTTTACCAACGCCTTCTGCACATGGCCACTTAACATGCACGTCAATGACCATGCCGATGATGTCTGCCTTCTTTTTTTTTTTTAAACTGCACTCAGATCAGTTTTTTTTATAATGTATTCCCCAGAACAGTATAGCTGAATAGCCCTGCTGTAAGACCACATGTACCAGGGATTAGTAAACAGTTTTTTTTGTATATGCAGTGTAAAAAGCCAGAGGCATGAAGGGGATGGCCACTAAAAAGTGTGCTTTGGCCACCTAATTTAGGAGCCGGGTGGCCCACGAGGCTAGTGCTGAAAAAATTAGCGTCTATGCCTGTGATTGTATGCAATTTAAGCAATAAAATGGTTGCTTTTTCTTAAAATCAAACCTTTCTTTTATATATTTACTATTGCTATTTACTAAAAAGCATTTCCATCTGATTACTCGATTAATTAATGGAATAATTGGTTACTAAAATAATCAATAGCTGCAGACCTACTTATTTACTAAACCTTTGGACTATTGCTTACAATAATATTTTAAAACTAGAGTGTTCAACAGCCAAGGTACTTGTCGGTAATTCCAATACACTTGAAAATTATTCTTATTATCATTACTTATTAGTTAGCATTAATGTTGTTGTTCCTTTTATTATTTACTCATTTTATTTTTTATTTCATTGTTCTTTGTGTGAAAAATAACATTTCAGTTAGTTTCAAAATGTTATACATGTTAAAGAAATCAGAGTATAGTACAGACTGATTTGTAAAATATAGGCATGTCATTCACTTCACATGAAATCATATATCTAAAATGTGCTAGCTCTTTTTATCTTGTTTCAGTATGAGATTCTATGAAGCATGTTGCTGCCTGTTTTAGAAACGGTATTAATTAAAGAAAATCATTAAAGGAAATAATTAAACAATGAATATCAGGTGAATTAAAAATGTTAAAGTTTCTCCAGTCCATTTTCATAACTGATGTGCATTGTGACGGTACACCGCTGTAGTCTGCTTACACTCCCTGATTTAGAATTGTATTAGGCAGTGATGACGTGTGTCAGTGTGGAGATTATTTATTGTGCATTAGCAATCATCTTCTAAATGTACATAAAACAGATTTTCCACGTGGGACGGTGTGAAAACACTATAGTCTATATTATAGATTTGTTTCCTGAGCACTATCATCCTCACTCAGATTCTCATGAAATACACACCAGGCCTTAAACATGTTACACATGCAAAATGACAGCCACTGCAACATATAAGAAAGGTTTGATTTGCCATGTTGGTGGGACGGGATTTGTCTCTCTCTCTCTAATCTCTCTCTCAAGTCGCTCTCTCTCAAGTCTCTCTCTCGCTCCAATTCAATTCAAATTGCTTTATTGGCATGAATGTGAAAAATAACAATTTTGCCAAAGCATCTCATCTCTTTCTCTCTCCACAAGATGGCAGCCTTCTCTACATAAATTCTTTCTGAGCTATGATTATCTAAATATAACAAATCACTGTTTCATTAACTTCAGTACAATGAGTAAATGAAAAACACAAAAAGGCAGCTGTGACATTTATAAAAAAAAACTCATAAAATCTTACCAAACCATATCAAATATTACTCCGCATTTATAGACAGTGGTCCAGGCAGTGGATGGATGGATGGATGGATGGATGGATGGATAAAATGAAGCTAGGACTCCCATATGCGTTTATTAAGCCTCCATTGACAGAATGAGGGAACATAACAGAAATAAATGATTTTAATGTGCCCTGACTTTAACAACTGCTTCAACAGATGATCTATCTGATCTAAAGCTCTAGAGAAGTCGTGTAATCCTTTAAGTACACATGAAACCCTTAAAACCTACCAATGAGACTAACCTTTGACATGGCTTTCTGTGATGGTTTGGGTGGGTCCTTTGGTTACTTTGTTTATCCTTCTGTGGTTTTTTGGTCTGGTCTTGTCTCCTTGTGCTTGTGGCTCAGTGTTTCCCTGGTAAGTGTCTGTTCTACTTCCTGTTTTATTTTGATAGTATAGTTTCCTGTCTTGTCTAGTCTTGTCTAGCTTTGCTTTGTGCCTGTCTGATTGTCCTGCCCCGCCCTAATGTTATTCACCTGACGTCTCACCTGTTCCCCATTACCTCGTTACCTCTTGTATTTAACCCCTGTGTTCCCTTTGTCTCTTGTCAGATCATTCTAGTTCGTCTGTACGTCACCTTGTCGCAGTGGTCCCCTGGATGTTTTCCTTGCCTTTTTCCCCAGATTCTGTGCCTTCATGGACCTTTTGCTAGTTTTGGGATATTTGTACATTTTGTGCTTTCTGTTGGATCCCTGGTTTGTTGGACTTTTGTTTTGTGTTAATAAAGCTTATTTTAAGCTCTCCCGTGCATTTGGGTCCTCTGTCCGCAACCATAACAGCTTTCAACAGTAAGTCATACTAAATCACATATGAGATGTGCCAATTGAGCAGCTACGTTAAAGGGATACACCAAGTTTTATTAATCAATGATAATCTATAATGGGTACAGAGTTCACCTCCGTACTTATATCTCTCAGTATATATTTGTTTCGGACCAAGAAAAAAATGTTGTTGCATTTTGTTTTTTTGTTCACACTGGCTTTAGCAAACAGTTAACGTTTTGGTGATCCTGGTCTTCCTGCATCATCATCTCCACATAGACCCATGTAGGGAAATCAAATGCTGGGGACTGGCAGCAGGTCATGCTGGATTTTACTATACCTGATGTGTTTTAGGGGTGGTTCGGAGCCCACGGTTTGACACATGCACAATGTAGCCTAGTACCCGTATGTGACCGCAGACAATGTGTTTCCCTTTCACGCAAAAGGAGAGGTGTGTACAAGTTTGTAACAAAATGTACAGCAAAACATTTCAGTTCAGGTCCTGCCAACCTGTTTACATTTTAACATCAGTGTACTGTAATGTTTTTTTCACTTTAAAACCACTAATACTACAGCTGTTTCAATCCTGTTGGCTCTCTGCAGCGGGCGGGGCTGCTCATTTCCCCCTGCAACTGATGCGCGCGCGCACACACAAACACATGGTGGATGCAGGAAAAACCGGAGAAGAGACGTACCGGATGACCTAAATCGAGGACAGCTACGCTTGTTATTTTGAGTGCAATAAGTTAAATGTCCAATAAGTCCTTTATCAAACCGTATGAATGTGTCCCAGGCCAGGACAGGAAAATAACAATGTAAACATCAACAAGTCACTGACAGACATGTCCAAATTTAATGTATTCAATAAATTATTTATATTAAATCCACCATCCATTTTCATATAACATTTGCAGCCTCCTGAGCCTTTTTGGGAAGGTTACTAGTGTAAAGGATTCAAATGTCCACACGGGTCTTAGACTTCAATGAATACATGTATTGTCAAGCAAACGAGACAATACAAGACAGCTTCCCGGACAGAGGGTGATACGGGTGCAGCAGATTTGGGCGCTGATAAGTCAGCTATGCTGTATTGGTTTGACTTGACCTGAACATTCCCCTGTGAATCTAGCATCTAGAACCGGACAGCCTGACGTGGTGACCGTGCTCCTGGCCGGAGGAGGAGCCGCTGTTGTCGGGCGCGGCGCTCTGACCGTACGTTCACACCGCCAGCGACTTGAGCTGCAAAAAAGCTCTGGACGCCCCGCCAAGGACGCTTGTCAAAAAGTACGGGGACGCTTTCGGACGCTTTGGCCGCTCTGACGTGGCGGCGTTCTTATAGCGCAATTGGTCAAATCGGTGTTGTGAGCAACTGAATTGCCTTCCCGCTTTCGTAAATATTTCGCGCTTGTCCTTTTATGTGTATCACTGGATAATTATGGATCACCGCGAAGTAGTTGTGTTTGGTGCTGCTGCTGTATTGTATTTGCGGAGAAGACGTCGTACTTTTACGTAGATTTTGGGTTCACGACACCCTCCAGGACCGTTATCAATTCGGAGAGTATCACAGTCTGCATGATAAACGTTATTTATCTACAGGAAATTTTGGGGGTGATTTATATTTTTTGCGACAAATTTGAGTATCTGTCTGAAGCCGTTTAAACCTAAAATGAACAGTGTAATGGAGATGACATGAAATGCCGAAAGAATGAATGAAAAAACTGGCGGTAACTTTATGGCGGGCCAGACGTTGTAGTCGTAAACCTCCCGTTTGACACAACTCATTAAGTGCATAGCACTAAAATGCTTCTACTTTGACTTCTACTTTTGCGCATTTAATAAGGGTAAAATGATCTGCAAAACAGATTGTACCATTCACATCAAGCAAGGAAGACTACCACGCTACGGCGCACTGCTCATTTCCCTCGTTAAAAAGATGATGAATCATCAACTCACCGGACACACCGACTATCTCGGCTACTTTATCCCATGCCTCGTTTTTTTTTAACTGGTCCCGATACGCAAACAACGACATATCATAAATGATAGGAAACCCAGCAAAGGCGATGATGAGCGTCTCCTCCATTTTTCCTCGGAACAAATGTTTTGGTAGGAACGAAAAGATTACATCGTCGGAATCAGTCAGCGTGAAGGACGTCTATATTCCGATTGGCGGCTGGCGTTAGCCGCTGCTCGCCGCTGAACCGCGTCATAGCTCATTACCATAAAGTTGAAAAATTTCAACTTTCAGATTGACGCTCAACACGCTCAAAACGCCCAAAACGCGACGCCGACAGATTTGCCGCTCCTGGCAGCTGAGAGAAGCCGGCTTCCATTGAAAATGAATGACTTCCGGTATCTTTAGACGCTCAAGTCGCTGGCGGTGTGAACGTACAGTGAGCCTCCCGCCGGAGCTCTGACTGTGATCGAAGGTGGCAGCAAAGTCGATCTGGGTCTGTCCGCGGTGTGCTGCACTGCCATCTGATAAAGCAGTTAAAAACGTCTAGTAGTCGCATTATTAAGTAGCCCACTTCCGTGTTTTGGTTCACTTGTCTTTTTTACACCTGATGCGTACTGACGGGAGGAGTGCACATGAGCTGTAGCCTACTCGAGACCCTCTTTTCGCATGGACTTGGGGCAAGATCGACCAGCTGTACTCGGGTATGATGCACAATGTTCACACTTGTCAAACAAATTTGAGGTCAAGTGTACTAAGATCCGGGCCCAGGTCACTGATCTGAAAGCTTCCTTAATGCATTATATTCTAAAGGGTTCATTTTTTGGACTGTGTGACAATTTAGAAAGTTTGACATCTCCCCTTAAGATGTGAATTAAAGCCTGAACTGCCAACATCAAAAGAGAAGCAGGCCACATCAGCCAGAGAAACTATCACCAGCGGCTTTGCAGAAGGATGTTGCGTCGCATCCGTGATATAGATCTAATCCAGCAGCTGTGGCGTCTCATCTTTTTGAGCATCTGTTGATTGATTGGCGGTACCTTGCCCAAGTCAGAGGCTTAAAGTTCTGTTGACAGTGATGTGTCAGTCTACCGAGTATCTTGCCGCATATCCCTTGACGAAAATCACAGCTAAATCTGTTATCAAGGCATTGAGTCTGTTTATTAACATTTACTGTGTACAACAGAGCAGCGGTACAGCAGAGCTGCAGCACAGCAGGCCCAGGTTCAAGGAGCAGCCAACTACCACCAGGCCTAAGCAGATCAGTGTTCTAACGGGGTTTAAGGTAATAAGATGGCCAAAAAAGAAATTAAAAAAGAGAGGAGCTAAACGCAGCCATGAACATGATGGGTGATGAATTGGCAACCATAGCCAAAAAACAGTGTTGACAAAGGTCTCATTTACAAAGTTCTTGATAACATGGCAGTAGTCATTGATGATATCAATTGAATTAAGTATGGTAAAAATGAAGAATGTCATAGTAAGTTGTGTATATAGGAACCATTAAACATTAACATATTTACACAAAAATTGAACAAATGTTTAATGAAGTAAGGCATATAGTCAACTATATCTGTGGGGATTTCAACATTGACCTATTAAATCTCAACTAACACAAATTGACGGAAGAGTTGATTGTAACATTGTATAGTTTGAGTCTTTTTCCAAAAATCACAAAACCAACCAGAATAACATCTAATGGTGGCACTCTGATAGATAACATTTTTACAAACAAAATGGAAAGCAACTGTTTAAGTGGAATATTAATTAATGATATAAGTTAACTACTAAACTTCATTGTTTGTTAAAATTCATTGTTTTTGCAGAAGACACAAATATTTTTGTTGTGGGATAACTTGCAGCAGATGACAACAAATTAAATGAATAAATTAAAACTTTGGTTTGAGTCAATTAAGTCATCTTTAAACTTGAACAAAACTAAATTCATAATATTTGTTAATTGTACTATAAATACAAATGTTAAAATAGTAATTGATAATGAAACAATTCAAAGATTCTATGAAAAGTAAATTTCTGGGTGTATTACCAACCCTAACCCTTCCACAAACTGTGTTGGAAGCCACACATTAAATATCTGTGCATGAAGATGGCCAGGAGTATTCATATATTGAGCAAAACTAGATACATATTAAGACAAAATACATTACATACTCTGTACTACACACTTATTTTACCATATATGTTATATTGTGTGGAAGTATGGGGATATTCCTACAAAAGCACCTTACAAAATATTTGCAGATTGCGAGAAAGAGCAATCAGGATAATAAATCACACCGGTATTATGACCAAACTAATCATCTGTTTTTTAATTCACATTTGCTGAAATTTATGGACATTGTTACATTCAAAACGGCACAATTTATGTTTTAAGTTAAAGAAAATAGTTTGTCTTGGAACATACTGTACGTACAGTGATTAAGGAAAGAGGGGGATATCCTCTAAGAGGACATTATATGTTGGACAACCTCTTGTACGAACTACTGTAAAAAGCATGTGCGTTTCAGTTTATGGGGTCACCTTATGGAATGGACTGAACAAGGACATCAAACAGAGCCATAATATCATTCAGTTCAAAAACAGATTAAAGAAATCATTACCTGAGAAATACAGAAAAGAAGACCGAAATATAGGAACGGAACTAAAATGCATGTAATGTATTGTTTTAAATTATTGTAAGACCTGAAAAAATGTATGCTGTATTTGCATATTTGCTAGCTCTGAGGAGTTTACTCCCCCGGAGTCTTCATGTTTTTTTTTTGCCCACCATATTTCCTTGGATTAGCATGGCACCAAGATCTTGGTTGCAGCTATCACCATGGTCCTGCTGTACTACACATTCGGCAGTGCCCTGCTGTGTACTGCTACGTCCAGCCATGCCCTGATGTGCCACGCTATATACTGTAACACCTTGCAGCACCCTATGACATGAACTATTGCTACTACCATGTTTTAGTTACTGTTCCATTATCTTTATTGTGACTGTTATTGCCACTGTGCATCACATCCCCAACTGGCATCGTCAGACACCAAGAGCCTGGGTCTGGCCGAGATTTCTTCCTAAAAAGGGAGTTTTTCCTTGCCACTGTCGCACTATGCTTGCTCTTGGGGGAATTACTAGAATTGTTGGGACTTTATACTTTATATAAATTATAGTGTGGTCTAGACCTACTCTATCTGTAAAGTGCCTCAAGGTAACTTATGATTTGATACTATAAATAAAATTAAATTGAAATTGCATATCTACCTACTTTGTAATAATATGATTTTGTGAAATAGGAGCAGGACCAAATAAGCTATTTGCTTCTGCCTGCTCCTTTTTTTTTTCTTTTTTTTTTATGTAAACTTTATTTAACCAGGAAGTCCCTTGAGATTGAAATCTCTTTTCCGAGGGAGACCTGGCCAAGACAGCACACCAGTTACAATTTAAACAGAAATACAGCATAGTCAAAATCACACATAGAGGAAAGTAACAGGTCACATGTGGCAGTTGCATTTTTGAATTACATGGCATTTTAACATGGCCTTAAAATCCATTTACGGGACTAGATCATTTAGATGGAGCAAGTTTTCCTTTCATCAAAGTGGCTACTTAAGTACAATATAAGACATGATTTCAGTTATTTCACAGTTTTTTGTTAAGTACATAATTCCATAGTGTTCATTCATAGTTTTGATGCCTTCAGTGAGAATCTACAATGTAAATAGTCATGAAAATTAAGGAAACACATTGAATGAGAAGGTGTGTCCCTATGGCCTGTAAAATAGAGTGAGGAAAATAAGTATTTGAACACCCTGCTATTTTGCAAGTTCTCCCACTTAGAAATCATGGAGGGGTCTGAAATTGTCATCGTAGGTGCATGTCCACTGTGAGAGACAATCTAAAAAACAACAACAATCTATTTATTTGTATGATAAAGCTGCAAATAAGTATTTGAACACCTGAGAAAATCAATGTTAATATTTGGTATAGTAGCCTTTGTTTGCAATTACAGAGGTCAAACGTTTTCCTGTAGTTTTCACCAGGTTTGCACACACTGCAGAAGGGATTTTGGCCCACTCCTCCACACAGATCTTCTCTAGATCAGTCAGGTTTCTGGGCTGTCGCTGAGAAACACAGAGTTTGAGCTCCGTCCAAAGATTCTCTATTGGGTTTAGGTCTGGAGACTGGCTAGGTCACGCCAGAACCTTGATATGCTTCTTATAGAGCCACTCCTTGGTTATCCTGGCTGTGTGCTTTGGGTCATTGTCATGTTGGAAGACCCAGCCTCAACCCATCTTCGATGCTCTAACTGAGGGGAGGAGGTTGTTCCCAAAAATCTCGCAATACATGGCCCCGGTCATCCTCTCCTTAATACAGTGCAGTCACCCTGTCCCATGTGCAGAAAAACACCCCCAAAGCATGATGCTACCACCCCCATGCTTCACAGTAGGAATGTGTTCTGAGGATAGTACTCATCATTCTTCTACCTCCAAACACGGTTAGTGGAATTATGACCAAAAAGTTATACAGTATATTGGTCTCATCTGACCACATGACTTCCTCCCATGACTCCTCTGGATCATCCAAATGGTCGTTGGTCAATGGTCACTTAAGACGGGCCTTGACATGTGCTGGTTTAAGCAGAGGAACCTTCCATGCCATGCATGATATTAAACTATGACGTCTTAATGTATTACCAACTGAAACCTTGAAAACGGTGGTCCCAGCTCTTTTCAGGTCATTGACCAGCTCCTCCTGTGTAGTTCTGGGCTGATTTCTCACCTTTCTTAGGATCATTGAGACCCCACGAGGTGAGATCTTGCATGGAGCCCCAGTCCGAGGGAGACTGACAGTCATGTTTAGCTTATTCCATTTTCTAATGATTGCTCCAACAGTGGACCTTTTTCACCAAGCTGCTTGGCAATTTCCCCGTAGCCCTTTCCAGCCTTGTGGAGGTGTACAATTTTGTCTCTAGTGTCTTTGGACAGCTCTTTGGCCATGTTAGTAGTTGGATTCTTACTGATTGTATAGGGTGGACAGGTGTCTTTATGCAGCTAACGACCTCAAACAGGTGAATCTAATTTAGGATAATAAATGGAGAGGAGGTGGACAATTTGAAGGCAGACTAACAGGTCTTTAAGGGTCAGATTTGTAGCTGATAGACAGGTGTTCAAATACTTATTTGCAGCTGTATCATACAAATAAATAGTAAAAAAATCAAACATTGTGATTTCTGGATTTTTTTTAGATTATGTCTCTCACAGTCGACATGCACCTACGATGACAATTTCAGACCCCTCCATGATTTCTAAGTGGGAGAACTTGCAAAATAGCAGGGTTTTCAAATACTTATTTTCCTCACTGTATGTGTATATAAATATATAAATTCTGATTGTGTTTTTTTGGGTGGTTTATTTTTTTTTTGTCTTGCAACAGTGTTGATTGTTCGAGATAAATAAATAAATGAAATATTCCATTATATTTTCATGTATTCAATTGCCACCTGCCTCCTGATTTTTGTGTTTTTCTTCACATAAATAAATTAGTTTCCACCATAAATTGGTGCATAAAATGTAGCAGACTGCAGGAAATTAAGTGTTTGATGCCCCCCCCAATTGAGAATTCTGAATCTGTTGGGCAACAATTCGCACGTTGAAAACACTGAATCAAAAGGAAATATCAAGTTTGAGCTGGATGTACATCAACTGTGCAGATGAGTGATTTGAGTAGTGGGGGTGATGAATGGGTTAATCCACACACGCATCCACTCTGCAGTGATGGGGTTTAGCTGGGGCGCCCACGCCACTGGCCAGATTAGACAGCACCTAATGCTTTGTAAGATGATTACATCTATTTCAGGAGGCATTTATTCCATAACAGAGTTGTAACTGTGTTTGATTGCATTGCATAGTCCTATTGTTCCTCAACATTACTGCCAAAAGAATAGGTAAGAATACGGTAATAAGATATTTAAGGTCCCCCTTTTTTGAATGAGTATAAATGAGTGTGTATAACAAATCTGCATGCACACTAACATCGTCTTGCAATGATAAACAAAACTAACAACAAGCCATTAAAATGGAGTTGTGTCCAAGTTACAGACAATTAGGAAACTAGAAATCAAAAATGTATGTGTCACTGCTTTCTATCACTACAACTCAATATATCCTGATGAGAACTAATTGTCTTTGATAAATGAGTGACTTCAGTTTACTAAGTGGCTCACTCTAGATTGATCAATGATGAAAAATAACCATTAGTATCTTGTAATGACAGCTTGTGGACAACATGAGGGAAAGATATGACCGTGTTCCTGGAGAGCATCTGTTGCAGGATATTATGTAAGCATTCAAACGTAGGGAAAGATTACAACATGTAATCCACACATTAAATAAAACTGTGTCCACACAATTACTATTTGTTATCTAGAAAATAATTTGCATTGTCACCCTGATTTGTAAGAAAGGAACAGGCCAGGAAGCTTAAGAAATGTGCATGAATGCAATTAAATGTACAGGTAAAGCAATGTCAGTGAGCCAGTCAATGAGTCAGTGAATCCGTAAAGGCTTGATAAGGCTGTCTTGTGACATAGTGTATGCGCATGGACGGAGACATATGAGTTGTGTTCAGAATGATAGTGTGTTTAAAAAAGTAAATAATGCTCAAAAGCCTTAGAACAGATTTTAATTCCATAATATCAATGCACTGGGAACACTGCAGAGATGGCAAAAGTACTCACTTTCTGTACTTAAGTAGAAGTACAGATACTTGGTACTCTGGTAAAAGTGGAAGTACTGATTAAACTTCTTTACTCAAGTAAAAGTAACAAAGTACAGGCTTGGAAATTTACTTAAAGTGTAAAAGTAACCTTGCGAATGGCCATTTTTTATGCAAAGCTACCTGGAGCACACAAATGTTACTATAGAGCGCGCTGAGGAACTTGAGTGGACATGGAGAACACAGTCTTTATATGACAATGGCTACATTTTAAATGGATGTCTGCCAATAGGCCTAAAACATGATTATTATGACAGAAACTCCAGGTTAATAATATTTTGACTCAGTTTCTATTTTTAATCTTCCCCTTAACATTTAAATGAGTCTACGTGTATGTGTGCTCAAATATGGCTTCTGGAAAGAAAATAAAGGGTTAAATATGAATGACTAAACAGACATTAATGAAGAAGTTCCCCAGCACATTGGCCAGGAGTCATTCTTGATGCCTACTGTCTCAAACATCTCTCTCAGATAAGGTCGAGGATGATGGGACTGTCTTACTGCTTGTCTCCCGGACCTCTGTTTTCTTCATTTTCAAATCATGTCGCCATCCATACTACTATGTGCTAACGTTAGCGCCATCAAGCCGCAATGATTTGCTGTGAATTAATGCCGAATCTGTTGAGTTGTCTTAGTCATGCGTCAAATGAAACGTACAGTAGATATATTCCGATCCATTTAGATTGAATATGGTATTGATGACGTAAACAATAATAACAATAACTCCAGTGAAATGATGTGAAAGTTGAGGACTAGATTAGGACTGTATTAAAGCTGATTCTGGTTTCCAACTTCGCCCCAGGTGTGTCTGTTAAAACACGGTCGGAGACAACTTCTCTCTAGCTAAGTTTCCAAGAACTATAGACCAATAAAAGGCTTAAGTGAACTGACTACATAGGTTATACAACTTACAGCTCTCCAAGACGCACACACACAATCTCAGCTGATTATCCTCCGGACAGCTAGTTTCTTTTTCTTTTCTCTCGCTTTTTTCTCCGTGTGGCGCGCGCACCCGCTGTGAGGCGCATGTCCGCGCTATTGTCCGACCTGACAACCTCTTGTACAAACTAAAGTAACGAGACAATTTTGTAAAATGTAAGGAGTAGAAAGTACAGATATTTGTGTTAAAATGTAAGGAGTAGAAGTAAAAAGTCGACACAAAAATAAATAGTAAAGTAAAAATATCAGAAAAATCTACTTGAGTAAAGTAACGAAGTATTTCTACTTCCCATCTCTGGAACACTGCACATTCAATTCCAAATCAAAACATGAGCAAAATTTATAAAGTTTGTGTTATACAGTACCTTTACAGAAAGTGAAGAAAACAGAATATTAGGCTGAAAAATACCCGTTTTTGCATTTTTTTTTTTTTTTTCTTTTCATGTCTCAAGGGTTTGCTTTACTTTGAATCACTGCACTAATTTTTAGTTGCATAACCTTTATTTCTGAGAACTGCTTCACATCTATGTTGCATGGAGTCAACGAACTTATGGCACCTGTGAACAGGTATCCCAGCCCAGGACGATTGAACTACATTCCACAATTCCTTTGCATTATTGGGTTTTGCCTCAGAAACAGCATTTTTGATGTCACCCCAATGTTCTATGAAATTGAGGTGCGGGGATTGGGATGGCCACTCCATAACATCAATCTTGTTCATCTGGAACAAAGACTTTGCTCCCTTACTGGTGTGTTTTGGGTCATTGTCTTGTTGAAAGACCCATTTCAAAAGGTATTTCCTCTTCAGCATAAGGCAACATGACCTCTTCAAGTATTTTGATGTATTGAAACTGATCCATGATCCCTGGTATGCAATAAATAGGCCCAACACCACAGTATGAGAAACATCCCCATAACATGATTTTGCACCACTATTCTTTACTGTCTCAACAGTGTACTGTGGCTTGAATTCAGCGCATAGGGGTCGTCAGACAAACTGTCTCCGGCCCCTAGACCTAAAAAGAACAATTTTGCTCTCATCAGTCCACAGAATGTTGCACTCTCTCTTTTTTGGCCAGTCAATGTGTCCTTTGGCAAATTTCAACCTATTCAGTACATGTCTTTTTTTCCCCAGCAGTGGGACTTTGCGGGGGCTTCTAGCTTTGCTTCACATAGCCTTCTTTGATCGGGGGTTCAGTGTCTTAACCAAGGACACTTCGACATGGGACTGCAGGGCAACCTTCCGATTGACAACACTTACTAGTAAATTATTTGCCATGTAGAAATATTACTTCTACCAAAAAATATGATTTATGAGGTGCTTATTATTATTTTGAACACATTTGTATATACGTATTATGACGCATTGTTCGTTTCAGTATTCTCCATAACACCAGTGGACTTGCAAACAAAATAATCTGAATAAGCAACAAGGTAGTAGAGAAGGGAGCGGAAGAAAAGAAAGCGGCTTGGCAAGAGTCGTAAACGCATCCATGATAAACACTGACATACCACCAAACATTGCAATTGTGTACTCTAATTATTAACGTGAGTGTTTATCTCCAAATTACTATGACTGTCTACCTCTAACAAGGTTAAGAACACTTATAACATGAAACCATTTGTTTGAGCAAAGTGATCTAGATCTCTCATGTTCTTCCACACTTTCCAGATAATTGGTTTTTGTTTTCCCGGTTTCTCTCTCGGACCACATATTTAAGGCTGGTTGACTCCCTGTGGTCTATACATGAAGAGTCATACAGATGTTTGACTCTCTGTGGCCTGTACATAAAGAATCACAGATGTGTGTAGAGGTGAACCTGCTCAGCCAGTCATCCCAGCTGACGATGTTGAACTGAAAGCACAAGTGCAAAGTAAAAAAAAAAAAAAACTAGAAGCACACAACCATGCGTCACAACAACTTGTGGAGCCTTCGTGCTGGAAACAACTGATGTGGTGACGTCATATTATGGCTAGCGCACCGTTTAGGTTTAAAACTCTGAAATAGTCTATATTAGTTACTTATAAAGACTATTAGTCTATATTAGTTACGTTACAACACATTTCCCTTTTATTCTCAGTGCATGGCTGCATCAGTTATTTAATTAAATTTTCATTGTAGTGGCCTTGTCTGTACTTGCATTTATACAGCCATGTTTAACTAGAACAACATGGTAAGCATTGAGTTACATTAAACTGTAAATGTTTAAAAGGGCATTGTACAAGTAGACAAAGGATAGGTTTTGTTTTTAGAATAAAATGCTGGAAATGAAAACATTTAGCTTTTTTCTTTTTATCTGATCAATCAGATACAGTTAACATAGAAAACCAAGAATTTCTTTTATCTAAATACTTTACGGTCTTTCTTTCAATACTAATGAGTAACAGAAAAAACACTGTTGCAGCACATTTAAACAAGACATTTTTAGAAAAAACAAAACAACAAACAACAAAACAAGTTCTGGTCTATTTTTATGTCCACAATGTTAGCATGGTCAGCATTGCTAAGACAATGTCATTATTGACAAGTCCTAAAGCATCCCCTGCTTTATTGTCAATTTTAAGATACATGGGACCATAATTTACAGAATGAACATCAAACTGTATTGAATAGGCTTGAAAGTAGCGCTTTAGACCATAAACTCATCATGAACAAGTCTACCGAGGTAATAAACTAAGTGAGAAGTAGGTTCAACTTTTCCAAAGACTATAGAAACAGATTTACTTTTGCAACCAGTGGAGTTACCCCCTGTAGGTAATTAGATGGAATCTAGGTTTAAGCAACTTTATTGTTCAGGCCCGGAAGCTCTGTACTGTCTATGGTCCTTCCTTTCCCTACTGTGTATTATATGTGTAGAGTCTCTTATCAACTCCTACATTAGGCCAATGCGGTGGGATCAGGGGAGAACTTGCTTGGACGCGTGTTCTGCATGCCAATAATCAATGTCCACACGTACAGTCTGCATTTCGGTGCTGTGACCCATTTATTTTCCCTTGGTCAAATTCAAACCTTAACACAACTAACACGTCTGGCACAAACTGATACGACACTGACATGCACTAACACGGTGAAAAGCTGTCTGCTTTCCCCGTATTTATGGCCAGTGGGATCAGGAGTTCTACATTAGACAACGGAGCACAGGATTAACCAAAACAACACACCAGGAATGACTCAAACACAGTTGTACTTTCTTTGAGAAACAAAAATGCTTCCCTTTTAATATATGGATGAGAAGGATAAGCCAAAAAATATAAACATTACTCTCAAATGACACAAATTTTATCCGGGTAAGTAGAAAAATTAAAAATGTAAACAAAACTCACAGCTGTGATTTGAAGTTCAGAACCAATGTGGAAGTGGAGAGTTTGTCCTACTTTTGTGTGTGTGTGTGTGTGTGTTTGTAATGACGTGCCGAATTCTGTGGGCACCGTATCTCTGGGCTGTGGGTCACCATTAACGTCTCAATCCAGGCTCAAACATCCAGACAGATCAAAGGTTCCAAGGGTCCAACAAAAAACCTGACCAATGCGTTTGTGAAGGAGGCGTCAGGTCTCTCCGACTGCACTCTCACAGGTCCAGGGTTTCACACTGGATTATCTCAAGAAGTTTTTTTTTTAAATCAGTTTTAACAATTTTTGTTTGTTTGTTTGTTTGTTTGTCTTTAAGTTAAAAGAAGGAGCAGTTGTCTTCTTTGTGAGGGAGGCCTCAGGTCTCTCCGACTGCACTCTCACAGGTCCAGGGCTTCTTCTCAAGAAGTTTTTTAATCAGTTTTAACAACTTTTGTTGCAATATCTTCACGAGGTAGGTATCGTTCGACGCACGGTTTTCTCTCCATTCTTCCAGCAGCTCAAAGGGAAGTGAACTCTGCTCAGTGCAGGTCAACAGTTCCAAGCTTCTTCCTGATTGGCTGACAGCACGTCTCCAACCCATCTCCTTCAAAATAAACTTCCTATCTATTTTCTCTTTATCTCAGTTTAGTTGCTTTTTAGACAAATATCAGTTTTTAATCTTTAACGATAATAATGTACTTCATGAATTGACTTTAATAAAATTCTAGCTCTTTTAATATAGATTTTCAACCTTAGTTACACCCTCCCCTCTTGAATTCATGCACGCCTTTGTGCATGGGAGCGGCTGTTTAGTGACAGATCTGAAGGGTGAGTTCAGGTTTGTTCCTGAATCCTCAACTTCCAACAAAGCATCATTAAGAGCCGTACTTGAAACAGAGACAGGACAATGGATACCAGTGGGCTTCCAAGATGTTAATACTGCAGTCATTTAGGTCTTTCTCCGTTTCTGGTTGATACTTTCAGATGGTACTGCATTGCTGGTAACTTTTGCATCACCATCCATCTCTCTCTCTTTTCTTTCAACTGGGACATCCTTTTCAGGAGTTTGTATAGTTTGCTCGGTAAGGTCATCTCCAACAGATCCAGTGACACTGAAAGGTAAGTATACACTTGTTGATTCTTTAGCTTGTTTCTTCTTCAGGTGTTGTACAAGAAGTATCAGGCGAACATTCACTCACGGCAGCAGCTGGCAGTGCATCAAGTACAGTAGGTCTCCTGCTTCAGCGCTGCATGAGTCGCCAGATGGATTCACATGTAAGTGATCTTCATCCACTAGAGCATCAACAGATTTGGATATGTTTCTCCCCTTGTCCTCTGAGAAGGGGGACTCAGGATTGATGTGCCAAGTGCCAGATCAATGGGCAGCCTTGGTTGGTGACCAAACATGAGTACATAAGGTGTGAACTAGGACTGCATTATGGCCAAAATAATATTCAAGATTATTTTGATCAATATTGTGATCACGATTATGTGTTGATTTTAACCAAAACAAATTTAATTGTCACATAGGATGTTTATAACTGCTATCACGTCCATATTATGTTACATTCTTCTTATGTTTAAGTTGTACGTTGTATAGACATACAGCTGCAACACATTTTATAAACTATGATATTCTTGCCATGGGTCACATCTCTGGCCCAGATCCAGCAGGCTCCGTCTCACACACTGTTACTCTACTAACTGAAGTTAGTTGCATTCAATAACTTCTTCTGTGTTCTTCGCCGTGGCCGCCGCAATAGCAGTTACCCGCGGAAACAATGGTACAAATACAGGTTTGCCCCTCATACTTAACAATATACAGCTGTGTTAATAAAAAATTTAAACTGTAGACAAATGTCAGAAGTGTGGACTGGCGCTGTGTGGCAGGGCTGCACAGAGAGTGGAGAGAGAGTAGAGGAGAGATCCAACACAGGCACGGCCTTACAGAAGAAATGGGTCATGTAGCGCAAAAATAAACCATATCCATATAACAACATTGCAGCGGATGCGAGGACATTAGCACCGGTGCGTCCTAGAGGAGCTAACAGCTAACATACGCCAACTAGCACCAACTAGCACTGGTCACTGCTGTTGTCTGAATAACAACACAGACGGGACAAAATGTTGCGTTTACTGGTAAACTGGTAAACCTTGAGACCGACGTATAACCGACTGCTATCTGTTGAATTTTCCTTCCATTACTCTGTCCTCTGTGACTGTCTACATCTAGAAACTAAGCTGCGCTTAATCAGGGGGTTTACAGAGCGGTAGATGTGCTATGCAAAAAAAAACGAAGCGTTCTATGAAATGACGCTTTAAAAAAAAAAATTTATTAATTGTGCAGCCCTAGTGTGAACCCTGTTACATCATTCTTTGTACAGTTGTACCCATGTACTAAGGGTTTCAGAAAAGTTACGCCACTGTGTTTTGTCTTTATTGTCAAGTGTTGCCAGCATATTCAGCAATGTTCTATTGAAACATTAGAACACTTTGTTCTATTCTAAGAAAACATGGCATTTCTTTTCACTGTTATGCGGACGACAGCCAGATCTATGTCC
The DNA here is from genome assembly GCA_026937815.1 of Etheostoma perlongum. Taxonomy (NCBI): domain Eukaryota; kingdom Metazoa; phylum Chordata; class Actinopteri; order Perciformes; family Percidae; genus Etheostoma; species Etheostoma perlongum. Next base: position 23,483,819 of record CM049383.1, on the reverse strand, counting down.
CCCTCAAAAAATCAGATTCTAACACTGTTAACCCACTGCTACAGTGTTTACAGAACATTAAGGCTTGGATGTCCTTAAATTTTCTAAATTTTAATGAGAAAAAAACAGAAGTCATGGTCTTTGGTGGCACTTCTCTGACCCCTTCCCAAGTTGATTTGGGTTCTTTGGCGCAGTATCGATAGCCAATTGTAAAAAAATTGGGTGTAAAAGTGGACTCGGACCTTAAATTTGACAGCCAGATTAAAGCTGTGGTGAAGTCTAACTTTTTCCAGTTAAGGTAGCTAGCAAAAATTAAACCAGTCCTTCAGAGACAACACTTTGAGATAGTAATCCACGCCTTCCTGACCACATGGCTGGATTACTGTAATGCACTTTATATGGGGGCTAGTGGGTCCTCCATTGCTCGTCTTCAGCTTGTACAAAATGCTGCTGCACGTCTAACAGTATGAGCACATTTCCCCTATTTTAGCTTCACTCCACTGGCTGCTTGTCCATTTTAGGATTCATTTTAAAATTCTTTTATTTGCTTTTAAAGCCTTGAATGACCTTGCCCCACCTTACCTCTCTGAGCTGCTGCACCCCTACACCCCCAGCCGATCTCTCAGGTCAGCTAACCAGCTGCTCCTGACGGTGCCTAAAGCTAGGCTTAAGCACAGGGGGGACCGTGCGTTTGCCGTTGCAGCTCCAAAACTTTGGAATGGGCTGCCTCTGCACATCAGACAGGCCTCCTCTCTGTTTCATTTTAAAACTCTTCTTAATACCCACCTCTTTTCTTTGGCTTTTAACACCAGGTAGAGTGATGATCGTATGTGTATACCTTTATTATATGCCGGCAGTGCATTTTATTGTTTTTATTTTATTGTACCTTATGTATGTGTGTGTGTGTGTGTGTGTGTGTGTGTGTGTGTGTGTGTGTGTGTGTGTGTATTTTATTATTGTGCTTTTACTGTGTTATCTATTTATTCTGTATTATCTTTTTGTGCAGCACTTTGGAAACCTTGCGTTTGTTAAAATTGTGCTATATAAATAAATTGGATTGAAAAGTTTGACTGGATTCCCTCTGAGATGATAGTGAGTCGTATGGATTTTGTGTATTCCAGCAATTTTGCATAGCTCTTTGATTAACCATAACTCAAAGCCAGGTCCTTGGTTGCTGTGAACCATGACATTGTCCCAAAGGCACCCGGCGATGGTTTGAGCTTTCTGATTTGGCATTGGGATGGCAACTGCATACTTTGTAAAATGATTGGTAATCACCAAAATGTCTTTTGCACCACTTCTGTAAGGCTCTAAAGAAAAGAAGTCCATACAAACAAGTTCCAGAGGCTTGGTAGACTTTATGTTCACCAGCAATGCCGCCATCTCTCTCTCTGTGCTTTTCTGCGGATGCACCAATCGCAGGTCTTAACTTTTTCCACATCAGCCGCCATCTTTGGCCAGAAGAATCTGGTCCGTACCAAATCCAAAGTCCGTTCGATGCCTAGGTGGCCCATATCATTGTGCAGGCTCTGAAAAACTACACTCCGGAGCTCCTCAGGTAAAACAAGCTGATATGTAACTCTGCCATTGTCTTGACGTGTCCTATACAGCACTTCATCATGCATTTCAAGGCGATTCCACTCCCTTAGAAAAGAACTCCCTGAATTTCCTTTCCTTCTTTCTGACAGTTGGAGGCAGCTTTTCTCCACTCTCCATTTGAGCTATTATCTCCCGAAGACAGGGGTCAGCTCGCTGTTTAACTCCAATCTCTCTCTGACAGATGAGGCAGACCACGTAAATCATGTTGCTGTTTGTTCACAAAGCTGTCCGGTAAGGCCTCAGGAGAAATTGCCAGAGATTGCACCAGCGTCATGCCTCCATCTCTGTCTACACATTCATCTGATATACCGCAAACAAGATGCCTCTCACAGATGGCATGCACAATGTCTTGGCTCACAACACCCCCAAGGTTGGCCAAATGTTTGCGTGAACTGACTGATGCGCTCCTGTTCTTTCTGGGACTTTAGGTCATTTGAAAGCTCTCCGCATGGTCTCCTAGAAAGACCGTCTGCATCAGAGTTCAGTTTGCCAATTCTATATTGGAGCTTGAAGTTAAAGACTGACAGGGCTGCTAGCCATCTGTAACTGGTGGTGTCCAGTTTGTCACTGGTGAGAATATATGTCAAGGGGTTACTGTCAGTCACAATAGTGAACTGGTTTCCGTACAGGTAATCGTAAAATTTTTGAACAGCAGCCCACTTTAAAGCTAGAAATTCTAACTTGTGGGCAGGGTACCGTGATTCAATGCGTGATAGCCCCCTGCTGGCGTATGCAATCAACCGCACATGACCCTCCTGCTCTTAATATAGGACTGCCCCAAGGCCCAGGGTACTGGTGTCGGTGTGGAGGACGTAGGGCAACCTGTTATTGGGATCAGCGAACCCAATAACAGGAGCTATGGTGAGCTTTTCAATGATGGTGTTGAATGCTATCTCACATCTGTCAGTCCAGCAATTGCCAAAGGTCCTCTTTGGATAACGGTATTGGTTAGTCTGTGTCTTGTTTTTGATGTTCTTGTGCAGTGGGGGATAACCAGATGTCAAGTTGGTGAGAGGTTTGACGATGGCAGAATAGCCTTTTATAAATCGTCTGTAATAGCCTGAAAATCCAAGTAAAGACCTTAGCTGTTTCAGGTCTTGATGCCTTGGCCACGTTTTCAGGGCCTCCACTTTTCCAGGGTCAGTCCCCACTCCATCCTGTGATACAACATGCCCCAGGTACCTCACAGACGTTTGAAAGAACTTGCATTTCTCCGAAGAGAGCTTGAGGCCAAATTTTTTGAGACAGTTTAGGACTTTCATCAGCCTCACCTCATGTTCTTCCAAAGTCTTTGAAATGATAATGATGTATACAAGAACCTCCTTCAAATTCATATCTCCCACACATTTCTCCATTAACCACTGGAACCTACTCGGAGTGTTTGTGACTCCTTGAGGCATCCGGTTAAATTCCCAAAACCCCATGGGACAGACAAAGGCGGTTTTGGGTTTGTCTGCTTCCTCAACCTGGATCTGATAATAGCCATCTGAAATGGCGTCTTGTCTGAGAGCTTGATTTGGGGCTTAACCTGATCAGTTCTGCCAAAGTCAAGATCATTCTTTGTGAAAATTTCAGGCATGCTGTTCAGTTTCCATGTGACACGCTCTTTCCATTCAGTGGGAACCGGAAAATCACTGAAGTGGATTTGATGTCGGACTTCTGAAGAGAGTCTGGTTTTGAGGTAAGTACACTATGTTCTTGTGACATAACTTTCTAAAAAGGCAATGATCTCACTAATAATACTTATATATATCATATCTTTGGGGGACAATAACATCGTGGTCTGCCTCATTGGTAAGTACTACTGGGAGTTTGCATGGCTTTTTAGTGGGCAACTCAACAAGGTAGGTTAACCAGTGGGCCACCTTGCAATGAAGATGAGGAAGGGTGCTCCAGAACTACTGATTTCCCCGTAGTGAACCCGCTGACTGTAACAACTTTCCTAGACAATGGTTTAGCCAGCTGGGTCCAACTGAGGGTCTTTGCCATGCATCTTCACTAACCCAAAGTTACCATACTTACTTCATGCTGCCTGAGCTCAAGGACTTTGAGTCATGCCTTGTAGCCAGGTGCTGCTGGCTGCTGTGCCTCAGGAGCAGTTTCACAGTACATCTCATATAGTACATCAAGTGTGTTGGTACCTATCAGCATGAGTGAGTTAGAAGCAGCATGAACATCTGGAACCACCAAGGCAAGGGTTGGCACCTCAATTTCCACTCCCACAAACTCTCTGGGGAAAGTGACACTCAGCTCAATGTATTTGAGGTAAGGTACACACTAACCATTGGCTCCTTGAACTTCAAGTAAGTCGAACAGTGGTTTGATTTCATGTCCAGAAAGGCATTGCTGATAGGACTGAGTGACACTTCCACTTGTGCTGTGCTCTTTGTGCCTACTAAGCCTTTTAGATAGTTTGAAGGGACAACCTCTTGTATAAGACTGTATGAGCATGGCACGCTGCTTGGGTTCAGTGGGACATGTTTGACTAATATCAGTTCTCGTTGGTCCCTCGACAGGAACTGAACTTAGTTTAAAGGAAAAGTAGGGGTGTTCTGTGCTTCCCACAACTGCTGTCGTCTCAGTTCTTTCCGTTTTGCTGCTACCAGGCCAGGATTGGCATCAAACTCAAAAGGTGGCGACGACGTTCCCATCCTCCCCACAGCGAAAGCAGTACCAGCGGGTTCATCTCCCGCGTGGCACCTTTTCCTAAAGTCGCTTTCTTCTTTAACCGTCCCATTATTCCAGCGTGTCAGAGAAGCATAAGCCTACCCACGACCTTTTCCTAAACTCAACCATCCCGTTCTCGCATGTCAAGGGAAGGTAAGCCCACCCACTACCTTTTCCTTAACATAACGGAAAAAGGAACAATAGTCCCGACCAAGCACGTTTAGATAACATCGACAAGGGCACCTGACCAAGCGCATTTTACGAGATTGGAGTGAAAATATGTTGGCACTCTTGTAACTTTCACCAGCAAAAACATATTGAAATCCCAAAAAAATGCAAATGGTATTGCGGTGATGCGGTTATCATCACAGCCCTAGTGACTATAATTTCACCACTGGGATACCAGAAAGAAGAAGAGTCAGGTAGATCTAGAGCCTGCTTGTTGCAGGAAATAGGTACAAGTAGAAGCTAAGAGCAAAACAGGAACCACCACCTCTGTTGTTTATTTTAAAAGCATTGAGAAAATTATTGGGTGGCCACATTCTGACTAAGCTGTTAGAGTTCAGGAGATGATGCAGGGATGCTAGCAAGTAGGGAGGTACAGGTGTCACAGTCAACGTTCAACGGGGCCCTCATTAGTTGATTGTCACAGGTCACACAAAGGGCTTTGGTGGATGGAGTAAGAATTACTTGGGTTCATTCACTAATAGGGCTGCACGATATATATAGTTTTAGCATCGACATTGCAATATGCTCATGAGCAATAGTAAAATCGCTGAATTAGCCTCAAGAAACAAGTGGTCTGTCCCAACTACAGTTTGGAGTCACAAAGCTGGACACATAACACTAATCTAGAGAAGTCTGTGTCTGATATGACATTACAAATAACAATATTATGTATCTTTGGGGGTGGCAGTAGTCTGTAGGGACTTGGCTTGGGAACCAGAGGGTCGCTGGTTCAAGTCTCCATACGGACCACGTACAGAGTGTGGACTGGTAGCTGGAGAAGTGCTAGTTCACCTCCTGGGCACAGCCTGTTTGGGTGCCTTTAATTGGCAGCCCCCTCACTCTGAAATCTCTCTCATTTGTGCATGTACTGTATAAAGGTCCTGTTGGTGCGTGAGTGTATTTTGGGCTTGTGTGTAATGTGTAACACCAATATAACGTAATGTTTTCTATTATCTTCTTTCATAATTTACACCAATTTCAGGGTTCTTGGATACGCAGTTGGTTGCTAGTCCGTGACATGCAGCCTCTGCATGCACAGCTACCAATCAAAATCAATATTGATCAATTAATCAAACAACCAAAGCAGGCCCCGCTAGTTGATGACCACAAATGAGTGAGGAACAGGAATAAGGGAGCTCCCTGATGTCGCTCCCCTATTTTATTAAAAGCAACTTACAATCATTATTATGCAACCTCATCCCATTAGTGCATGTTATTAACTCAACTTCTTCCCTTTCACGGAATCTTGTGCTCTCTTGCCCCTCTCCTCCTATCACTTCCTGCAGGTGTTTCTGGCTCTGGATCTGTGGAGTCTGGATCTGTGGTTGGAGTCACCACCTGCTTCCATGTTCCTGCTCAAGACCCTCTGCTACAATATTTCTCTATCTCTCTCTCTCCCTTCCTCCCTCCCTCCCTCCCTCCCCTAACCGGTCGAGGCAGATGACCGCCCACCATGAGCCTTGGTTCTGCTCGAGGTTTCGGCCTCTTAAAAGGAACTTTTTCCTTGCCTCTGTCACCTTGTGCTTGCTCTCGGTGGCAATTGTTGGGTTTCTGTAAATAACATCACGGAGTACGGTCTAGACCTGCTCTTTTATGAAAAGCGCAATGAGATAACTGTTGTGATTTGGCGCAATATAAATAAAATTGAATTGAAATTGAATATTAATATAATTACTCATGACTTTAGCCTGGATTGATAGCAGAGTATTATGTGAATAAAATTATGTCAAGTAAGTCAACCAGTGTGTTTAACTACTTAATTTCCCCCTCCAAAGCCACTATCTGGTGCATGTTACCCCTTCATCAGCTTGTCATACTCATTCTGACACAGCCCAGAATAGAACAAAGACACGTCCTCACTGACACAGTCTGCATCTTGGGTTACACAGTCCCAGCTGCAATGTTGGCTGCATTGTGTCAAGTCGCTATTGGTGAGTGGTCAGTCAGACTCCAACTCACTCGGTGACAGGAGACAAATTAAGGCTCACTGATACAAATCCACGCAACTATTAGACTTATAGCCATGCTGATTGTGTACAAGAGAGATAACACAAGACGGTGGAATGCAGTAGCTTGGGTTTGGAGTTGTGCTTGTTGGAGAAGTGTTGTTTGACTTTTGACAGTAGCCTCATTTTTGGATGATAAAACATACTGTTGGGAAGACAAGAACAAATCCAGGTGAGCATGTGATTATTTCTCATTTAGGAAAATAATAAAAGAAATTATAAAATGTTGCTACGATTGAATAATGAGTGATGTAAATGTGTAATTTGTAAAAAGTGTAGATAACTAATAAACTAACTCTAAATATGTTTTAGAAGCCTTAATAAAACATGAGTTTAAACATTTTAACTACTTCACTCAATATTCACGTTTGGTTGAATGTTCATGTTGAATGCTGCGATCAGGATTTTTGGGGCCAATCACCGATTGCTGGAAGCAGTATTGGTTGATACCGATCACTGGGTCTATTTGAAGCCTTCTATTTATCATGTCATATATTTAACATAAATTAATAGTCTTAACAACAATGTATGTTTTAAAATTAACAGAAGATAATGTATTATGAATTGTCAAGTGTTTACTTTTATTGACAGGAAACATTCAACATTCTACTTCCTCTGTTAGAAACACACTTTAAACAGCTTAGAGCTTAACAAATAAAGCTTATTTCAAAATAAATTACAAAACAAACGGTCATTGTTAATTTACACAATCTTAAAGTGTACTTAAACGTAATGTGCAGAGCAAAAAAAACAAAATCACATATTTTGGGATGTTAAGATAAAAAGGCATGAGGTGTAAATATTTTAGGCTTGTCCTCCTGCTGTAATGAAGTGAAAATAGAAGCCATGACTAGGGCTGCACCGTTAATCGAATTTTAATCACAATCACGATTTTGGCTTCCCACAATCAAATTTGCGTGATCGAGCAATATTTTAAATGCGTCATTTCATTGAACGACATTTTGCCCCGTCTATGTTGTTTTTCCGACAACAGCAGTGACCAGTGCTAGTTAGTGTCTGTTAGCTCACAGGGCTCTAGGGCGCGAGTAATATTTTTCCTCTAGGTCACACTGGTGCACCTAATGTCCTCGCATTCACTGCCTCTCCACAAACGAAGCAATGTTGTTAATATGGATATGGTTTAATTTTGCGTTACATGACCCATTTCTTTGGTAAAACTGTGCCTGTGCTATATCGCTCCTCTACTCTCTCTGCTCTTACTCTCCGTGCAGCCCCGCCACACAGCGGCGCCGGCATTTGTCTACAGTTTTGTTATTAAAATAGCTGTATATTGTTAAGCATGAGAGGCAAACCTGTATTTGTATCAGTGTTTCCGCTGATAACTCTGCTAAATTTGCGGCCGCCATGGCAAAAAACACAGAAAAAGTAATTTAATACCATTAACTTCAGTTCGTAGAGTAATAGCATGTGAGATGGAGCCTGCTGGACCTGGGCGACAGATGAATGCAGCGCAGTAACGATACAGACATTTTATACACACGACGTGTGTAACTCCGCTGACCCGCCATTAGACCCGTGCTGGACCCATTCATAATGAGTCAGCCGTCACTCTGTGAGTAGCGTCCATCAAACTTTCTCTCTCTCCCTGGCTCTTTTAATCAGTTATTGTTGAAAACAACTTTAGGAGCTTTCTCAGAGATACATTAAAAAAAGAAAAAATATCATACGCTATTTATTTCAGATATCTAATTTTCATTAAAATGCAGCTGTATGTTTATCCAACTTCAACATAAGAATGTAGCATCATATGGATATGAAAGCAGTTATACATAGAGTATGTGACAATAAAATGTTTGGTTAAAAATCAACAAATAATTGTGATAATTAATTGTGATCACAATATTGATCAAAATAATCGGGATTATCATTTTGGCCATAATCGTGTAGCCCTAGCCATGACATAACAGTCACACATGCTTAGAGAATATATCAGTAATTGTAATTTTGTCCTAGCTCAAAATCTAAAGAGCGTCCTCTCAATCACTGCAGACATTTTTCAGTAGTAGTAACAATTTTTCTAGTAGTGCGTCATCTGATGGGCTGATCTGATCAGCCCATATAGAGACCACCGATCAAACTATTTAAAGCCTTTATCAGCTGATTACGATCAGTGACGGTCAATCGGAGTCCTCCTTACTTAGAGCAGTGGTGGAATGTAACTAAGTACATTTACTCAAGTACTGTACTTAAGTATATATTATTTTGAAGTACTTTAAGACTGCGGGTCTTTGCTTCAGTATTTCCATTTCATGCTACTTCTACTCCCCTCATTTGGAGGCAAACATTGTACGTTTTACTCCACTAGACAGCTTTAGTTACTCTACTGATGTCGATTAATAAAAAATAACTAATCAATTATGATAAAATATATTAGTAAAAAGGAATTTAAATTTGCCCCAACCATAAAGAGTACATTTAATTTTGGTACTTCAATATACTGTATATTTTTATGCTAATACTTGTGTGTATGTACTTTTACGAGTAAGATTTGGAATGAATAGAAGACCCCAGGATATTGTGGGATGCAATAAAAAGGTTTATTAGGAGCAATACCATACTATTCATCTGAGTTCACCAGATAAAATTCATTGTTGCAAAATAATTTTACTGATGAAATAGCTTTAGAACAATCACTAGTCAAAAAGAAATAACATTCTGAAATACAAATCTGAATTCCTAATCCACAGAACAAGACAGCACTATCATTTCCAGTGCGCAAGACCTAGTCATTTACTTGCCATAAGAATTAGGTCCAGTGACCATTTTGCAGATATTCCCGCTATTAAATCTTCAGATGGTAATATTAGAACGGACCCTGTTGAAATAAATAAATCCTTTCAGACATTTTCATTCAAATCTGTATGAATCAGAGGTCACTTTGGATAAAACCAACTGTGACCAATGGTTAAATCAGCCTGACTTTCCTCAATTGTCTGCAGAGGAATCAGCTGACTTAGACAAATTGATTACTTGTCACACTAGTTGCTTGCTCTTACTGGAATTACTAGAATTGTTGGGGTTTTGTAAATTATAGCGTGTGGTCAAGACCTACTCTATTTGTAAAGTGTCTCAAGATAACTTTTGTTATGATTTGATACTATAAATAAAATTGAATTGAACAATATTCAACAACAACAATGCGCTGCATCTAGGGCTGGGACGATTTGTTGACATAGTCAACGCAATCAATTACGTAAATTTGTCGACACATAATTTGCGTTGACGCATCGCAACTAAAAATAACATTTTTGCAACCCGTTCAATCAAAATGTTATGTTAAATCATGTAAAAAACTGTGTCTGTAGCTTCCTGTGCAGCAAGGATGAGCTGTCACAGACCGCGGTAAAATTGGTTTTATATCGGAGGGCCAAACTGCATAATTGATTTTTTTGAATGTGTTGAATATCCAACGTCCAATATAAAACCAACTTTACTACAATTTGTCCCAGCAAATCTGCTGCAGTGTGTGGCGGCCCTGCATCCCGGCAAAGACTGAAGCGACTGAGCTGCCCCCCCATACTCTGAAAGTGAAGTCAGTCAGTAAAGGCGAGTCAGCATCAACATGATGATTTCTAAGAGCATTCTGCCCTTTGATTAGTTTTGATTTTAGTAAAGACAAGAACAGCATAATACAAAATGGAATGTTTGCATTCCTAACATTTACAGAGGGTTTCTGTGGCGTTACGTTACAACACACTACAATGTGCTTGCTGAGACCAATCATTAGTATTCAAATTCTGAGTAGTGCACAGGAGGAAGAGAAGGAGGGAAATGAAGGAGAAGGCAGTAAACTGGAGAGACCAGGCGGGTCAGAGCAGGAGAAGACTACAGAAGGAGATGAAGAAATAAGTGAAAGAGGGAAAGGAAGAATTGACTGTGATGACAGGGAGGAAGAGGAGGTTGTAGATTCAGAGAGAGGGACACAGGCAGGGGGTGACCAGGAAGAGGAAGATGAAGATGACAGGGATCAAGAGGAGCCTGCAGATTCACAGAGAGGGATAGAGGCAGGGAGGAGGCAGATGAAGATGACACGGAGGAAGAGGCCAGTTGTTAAAACAAAATAATAAGAACAGGGCTTGACATTAACTTTTTGTCCATGCACAATTCGGGGTCAAGATTTATCATTTTATATATTTTTTGTGTGTTTTGCTAATGCAGAATTTAAACAAACCACTGAAAGCATCCAAACACTATCAGCATTAATACAATTCAGTTAAAAAAAAAGGTGTCCCTAAGAATAGATTTCTCCTTCAACAAGAAAAAAGGATCTCCAGACTCCATTATATATATATATATATATATATATATATATATATATACTCACCGGCCACTTTATTAGGTACACCTGTCCAACTGCTCGTTAACACTTAATTTCTAAGCAGCCAATCGCATGGCGGCAACTCAGTGCATTTAGGCATGTAGACATGGTCAAGACAATCTCCTGCAGTTCAAACCGAGCATCAGTATGGGGAAGAAAGGTGATTTGAGTGACTTTGAACGTGGCATGATTGTTGGTGCCAGAAGGGCTGGTCTGAGTATTTCAGAAACTGCTAATCTACTGGGATTTTCACGCACAACCATCTCTAGGGTTTACAGAGAATGGTCCGAAAAAGAAAAAACATCCAGTGAGCGGCAGTTCTGTGGGCGGAAATGCCTTGTTGATGCCAGAGGTCAGAGGAGAATGGCCAGACTGGTTCGAGCTGATAGAAGGGCAACAGTGACTCAAATTACCATCCGTTACAACCAAGGTGGGCAGAAGAGCATCTCTGAACGCACAGTACGTCGAACTTTGAGGCAGATGGGCTACAGCAGCAGAAGACCACACCGGGTGCCACTCCTTTCAGCTAAGAACAGGAAACTGAGGCTACAATTTGCACAAGCTCATCGAAATTGGACAATAGAAGATTGGAAAAACGTTGCCTGGTCTGATGAGTCTCGATTTCTGCTGCGACGTTCGGATGGTAGGGTCAGAATTTGGCGTCTACAACATGAAAGCATGGATCCATCCTGCCTTGTATCAACGGTTCAGGCTGGTGGTGGTGGTGTCATGGTGTGGGGAATATTTTCTTGGCACTCTTTGGGCCCCTTGGTACCAATTGACCATCGTTGCAACGCCACAGCCTACCTGAGTATTGTTGCTGACCATGTCCATCCCTTTATGACCACAATGTACCCAACTTCTGATGGCTACTTTCAGCAGGATAATGCGCCATGTCATAAAGCTGGAATCATCTCAGACTGGTTTCTTGAACATGACAATGAGTTCGCTGTACTCAAATGGCCTCCACAGTCACCTGATCTCAATCCAATAGAGCATCTTTGGGATGTGGTGGAACGGGAGATTCGCATCATGGATGTGCAGCCGACAAATCTGCGGCAACTGTGTGATGCCATCATGTCAATATGGACCAAACTCCCTGAGGAATGCTTCCAGCACCTTGTTGAATCTATGCCACGAAGAATTGAGGCAGTTCTGAAGGCAAAAGGGGGTCCAACCCGTTACTAGCATGGGGTACCTAATAAAGTGGCCGGTGAGTGTATATATAGTGAGGAAAATAGGTATTTGAACACCCTGCTATTTTGCAAGTTCTCCCACTTAGAAATCATGTAGGGATCTGAAATTGTCATAGTAGGTGCATGTCCACTGTGAGAGATATAATCTTAAAAATAAAAATCCAGAAATCACAATGTATGATTTTTATTTACCATTTATTTGTATGATACAGCTGCAAATAAGTATTTGAACACCTGTCTATAGGTTGGAATTCTGACCCTCAAAGACCTGTTAGTCTGCCTTCAAAATGTCCACCTCCACTCCATTTATTATCCTAAATTAGATGCACCTGTTTGAGGTTGTTAGCTGCATAAAGACACCTGTCCACCACATACAATCAGTAAGAATTCAACTACTAACATGGCCAAGACACTAGAGACAAAATTGTACACCTCCACAAGGCTGGAAAGGGCTACGGGAAATTGCCAAGCAGCTTGGTGAAAAAAGGTCCACTATATACTGAGCAATCATCAGAAAATGGAAGAAGCTAAACATGACTGTCAATCTCCCTCGGACCGGGCTTTATGCAAGATCTCATCTCGTGGGGTCTCAATGATCCTAAGAAAGGTGAGAAATCAGCCCAGAACTACACGGGAGGAGCTGGTCAATGACCTGAAAAGAGCTGGGACCACCGTTTCCAAGGTCACTGTTGGTAATACACTAAGACGTCATTGTTTGAAATCATGCATGGCACGGAAGGTTCCCCTGCTTAAACCAGCACATGTCAAGGCCCGTCTTAAGTTTGCCAATGACCATTTGGATGATCCAGAGGAGTCATGGGAGAAAGTCATGTGATCAGATGAGACCAAAATAGAACTTTTTGGTCATAATTCCACTAACCGTGTTTGAAGGAAGAAGAATGATGAGTACCATGCCAAGAACACCATCCCTACTGTGAAGCATGGGGGTGATAGCATCATGCTTTGGGGGTGTTTTTCTGCACATGTGACAGGGCGACTGCACTGTATTAAGGAGAGGATGGCCGGGGCCATGTATTGCGAGATTTTGGGGAACAACCTCCTTCCCTCAGTTAGAGCATTGAAGATGGGTTGAGGCTGGGTCTTCCAACATGACAATGACCCAAAGCACACAGCCAGGATAACCAAGGAGTGGCTCTGTAAGAAGCATATCAAGGTTCTGGCGTGGCCTAGCCAGTCTCCAGACCTAAACCCAATAGACAATCTTTGGAGGGAGCTCAAACTCTGTGTTTCTCAGCAACAGCCCAGAAACCTGACTGATCTAGAGAAGATCTGTGTGGAGGAGTGGGCCAAAATCCCTTCTGCAGTGTGTGCAAACCTGGTGAAAAACTACAGGAAACGGTTGACCTCTGTAATTGCAAACAAAGGCTACTGTACAAAATATTAACATTGATTTGAACTCAGGTGTTCAAATACTTATTTTCAGCTGTATCATACAAATAAATAGTTTAAAAAATCATACGTAGTGATTTCTGGATATTTTTTTTTTAGATTATGTCTCTCACAGTGGACATGCACTTACGATGACAATTTCAGACCCCTCCATGATTTCTAAGTGGGAGAACTTGCAAAATAGCAGGGTGTTCAAATACTTATTTTCCTCAATGTATATCTAAAATAATTTTGTAGACATAACAATGTTAACTTTTTCTTTTTTCCTACAATTTCCCTTTCTACCCGGCAGAGGCTGATTTACCAAGGGATACTTTAAAGAAGGTACTTCTACTTTACAGTTGATTATTAGCTGATATTTAATCCGGCAAGTCCCAGAGCTGAGGTTTTACAATCACTGACGGACAAACGAGCAGTGGAGGAGTAACGAGATAGAGAGCCGGTTGCTAAATGAGTCACATTAACTTCACGCTTCAACCACATTGCTATCGCCACGAGTGACATCTGTGTTTGGCTCATTTTCTGTCAACGATGTGGCGACGGGGTAGCGTTAAGGAGGAGTTAGCAAGCTAACGTTAGCCAACTAACACCAGCTGGCTAGCTTGCTGGTTCTGCCGTGCTTTTATGCTGCGTCACTTACAGAGAATGAGCTGATCTGCTGCTGCTGGGTCTAATGTTAGCATTCCGCTGACCCACTGCTGCTGGGTCTAACGTTAGCGGTTCGCTGACGCAGTACTGGGTCTAACGTTAGCTGTCTGCTGATCCACTGCAGCTGGGTCCAATGTTAGCCATCCGCTTGCCCGAATTGTGGGGAAAAACATTTATTTGTTTAAAATTGGTAACATAGACGTAATGAGTGGCAAGTAAAATGGCATTTTGAAGGGGGGGACACATTGTGCCAAAATATGAACAATAACGTTGCTGTCAAAGGGCTTATCTGCTAATGTTAGCTACTGACTGTTACCTTGAAACCATCCAGCAAATAGACAGTACCATAGGGAGGTTACCTGAAACCGGTGATGTCACCACTCATTTTACACACAGTTTAACATCAAAACAAAACGCTGAGGGAAGATTACTAGCTATGTTTTTCATGTTGGTTTTGAGCGGCATTAACCTGGAAAACTGTTTTAAAACAGTAGCTAATGGTAATACAGCGTGTCGGAGGAATACAGAGTCTCCTGCAGCGGGGAGACAGAGGGACAGCAGCGTTCGCTAACCTTTGCTTCTTCTCTAACCTGGGGTCTGATAAACAGTAAGTTCATCAGATTCAGTGTCCACAATGCTATTTCCAATAAACTGTAGCCGCTTTAGCCTCTGCCGTGAAAGAGGCAAAACAGCGGGTGTGGGAGAAGTTCGGAGAAGACATGGAGAAGGACTTTCAGTCGGCACCAAGGTGCTTCTGGAAAACCATTCGCCACCTCAGAAGGGGGAAGCGGGGAACAGTCCAAGCTGTGTATAGTAAGGAAGGGATACTGTTAACCTCAACTGACGAGGTAATAGGGCGGTGGAAGGAGCACATTGACTCAATGTCATTGAGGAACTCCTAAATCCAGCTGACACATCCTCTATTGTAGAGGCAGAGCAGTAGGATGATGGGGATTGTTGTCAATTTCCCTGGTGGAAGTCTGTGGATCTGGAGAAGTCGTTTGACCGGGTCCCCCGGGAGATACTGTGGAAGCTGCTGCGGGAGTAGGGGGTGAGGGGGTCCCTTCTCAGGGCCATCCAATCTCTGTATCACCAAAGTGAGAGCTGTGTCCGGTTTCTCGGTAGTAAGTCGGAATTGTTTCAGGTGAGGGTTGGCCTCCGCCAGGGCTGCACTTTGTCACCAATCCTGTTTGTAGTATTTATAGACAGGATATCGAGGCGTAGTCGGGTGGGGAGGGAGATCTCATCGCTGCTTTTTGCAGATGATGCGGTCCTGATGGCATCATCGGCCTGTGACCTACAGCACTCACTGGATCAGTCCGCAGCCAAGTGTGAAGTGGCTGGGATGAGGATCAGCACCTCTAAATCTGAGGCCATGGTTCTCAGAAGGAAACCAACTGAGTACCTTCTTCAGGTAGGGAATGAGTCCTTATCCCAAGTGAAGGAGTTTAAATACCTTGGGGTCTTGATCGCGAGTGAGGGGACAATAAAGCGGGAGATTAGTCAGAGAATCTGCGCTTTTTTTTTTTTTTTTTTAGGTATTACAATCAATTTATCGCACAGTTGTGACAAAAAGAGAGCTGAGCCAGAAGGCAAAGCTCTCAATCTACCGGTCAGTTTTCGTTCCTACCCTCACCTATGGCCATGAAGGCTGGGTCATGACCAAAAGAACGAGATCCAGGGTACAAGGGACCACAATGGGTTTCCTCAGGAGGGTGGCCCGAGTCTCCCTTAGATATAGGGTGAGAAGCACAGTCATCAGTGAGGAGCTCGGAGTAGAGCCGCTGCCCCTTTGCGTCAAAAAGAGCCATTTGAGGTGGTTCGGGCATCTGGTAAGAATGCCTCCTGGGCGCTTCCCTAGGGAGGTGTTCCAGGCACGTCAGAGTTGGTTAATGTGGCTCGGGAAAGGGAAGGGACCCCACCCTTGTGGAGCTGCTCCACCCGCGACCCAATACCGGATAAGCGGACAAAGATGGATGGGCGTAGCTGTCATATTTCACGGGACCCAGGTGAGTGCGGATTTCATGCCGGGCTTTCATTGCTGTTTGTCACTTTGCCTAAGACTGAATGACAAGTACTCGCCCTGTTTACTTGTTTGCCATGACTTTGCGAGTGATGACGTCCTGTCACTGTTCCAGTTGCTCAAGGAGAGAGAGCATGTAATGTATGTCATTTAATTACAACTTAATGACTTTTCATAAACAGCTGAAGGAGCGGCGGTGCATGGTGTACGTTTGCCATATACTATGCCGGCAGAAATTGTACCGTGGCGGGCCGCCAGCAACATATCAACATAGAGGAAACACTGGGGGCAAGTAAATTTCTCTTTCACTTGCCACAAGCAAACAAGCCTTAATGTCGAGCCCTGTATGAATGTATAGTGGATATGACACATAGTGTGGGAGATATGGGTTTGATTCCCACTGTGATCAACCAATGTGTCACTAAGAAAAACACTTAACCCCTAGTTGCTTCAGACCTGTGTGACCTCTGATATATAGCAATTGTAAGTCACTTTGGATAAAAAGTGTCAGCTAAATAACATGTAATGTAATATAGTAGTGCATCAACATAAAATGTTGACATAGTTGATTGTGAAAAAAAAAACATGATCTTTACTTTGTGTGTAGTGTGTAACCAATGGTTTACTTTTACTCCATACACACTAATTGCCTGACACATGGCTGGTCATAAGTTCACATTTTAGCATATTAGAAATAATCTCTGGTTTTAAGTTAAGGCACTAGCTGTCTACTTTATGTCACTGTTGCAGTCAAAATATAATTGATTAGCTACATATTGAAACATTTAATAATTACTCTGTAGCCACCAAGTTCTGTGAAAATTATGTTATGTTAAACTGAGGCTATTGTAAATACATACAGTATATTGAGCTAAGCAGAAGACCAATTTGTTATTATGGAAGTATAGGCTATAGGCTATATTTATTTAATATATCTGAGTTTATATGTTGCTAAAATTGCACTTTTTACTCTAAAGAAGAGCTTGGATGTTAAACAAAAGCTTATTCATTATTTTACCTACTACTGATAAAAAAATGTTCCCTTTATAAATCAGATTACCTACTACTGTGCGTACGTGAACTCAGCCTCTCATCCCGCCATGTACACACCCATTTTTAACTTTAAATAGTCAATGCGGGGAAACCTGACTACACTGGCATTATGGCACTTGGGTACAGCTTCGATATATACCAGGTATATGATAAGAATTAACCTGAACTATATTATATCCAAACAAGTCTTGGTGATAAAGTTGTAGATTATAATATTTATATAAAACACATAGCCGTAAACAGCCGGTTGTCCCCAGAGTTGCAAGGACCTGTATTTGGACCGGGATGGATATGGTTACAGAAGTTGCCCTATCTGGCCTTAGGGAATTTAAATTGTCATATTACCCAGTCATCATCATGCTCCCTGAAGTCTCTTTCTCTCCTAATTCTTCCATTTTTGGTTAGTCCTCCTACAGTGCTAGCAGTACCATCATGCAGTATTACGCACGGAGGGTCATCGTAGTATTTTTGTATTTACGATTGTTAACACCTTGCCAAAAGCACATCATAAAGAGAGAGAAAAAATGTGTGTGAAGCATCAATACTTGAAAATATTAAGAGTAATCATTATTCCCACATTTACATTTTGCAGTCTGAAATCAGTTCAGCACCATCTCTGTCGCAAATTCCCATTGTCTCCATAATGTGCGTACGGATGGGACAGAGTTTGTGTGGAGGACCGCACACTCTTGTCAAGTTTTTTTTTTAAATCACAACTTTGGAGTGGGAAGTGGTGTATGCACATTTTCAGCCCCATTTTGCGTGTATGCCATGTATATAAATAAGACCCCTGGACTGTAGTATTATGTCCATTAGACTGCATAATGGGGAAAACAAAGTTCAAAGGTAAGTTATGATCTGATCACAGTGACTAATTGCTGTTAAAACTCAACTCAACTAAAGATTTATGGTTAAAATCTGCTGAATCTGATCAACAAAATGAAGTAAGAACTAAGTCGAATCTGAGAGAAAAAGCAGATCACAGTCCATTTTGGTGAAAGTAGTGGCTTGCAGAGGCACTTTGCTGCGTCTGTTCTGAAATCAGCCTATATGTAATGTGCAAATTTGCATTTGCTGTGGTTATAAAATGTTCTATTAAAAGGCTGCATTATTGCTAATACATAAATTACACAATACAGTTAAATAAAGATCAGAATTATTATTTCTGCATCGAGTAGGAAGTTAGTAATTATTAAATGCATTGAGTTTATTTCAGCACCCCCAACTCTGATTGCCTTCAAGAGTCCCTGACCTGTGTGGTGTTAAAACTGGACTGATCAAACTGTGGACACATTAGGAAGACTGCAGTTATGCTGTAATCCTCTGCATCTGAAAGTTGTGTGTTTTCATTGTTTAGTCACTGTGATTTTAAATATCTATCTGCTTACTATTTATCTTCACAAGTTATCTTTAAAAATAAACCCATTATTAACAGTAATTTAAGGTTCTGTGAGCTAGTACAGAGCAAGCCCCACAGTTTTAGTGCTTCAAAAATGTGACACTGCTTTCAAATGCTTTAGTTTTTCTGAAAAGCACCATAACATATATAAACATAACAAAAATAAACTTAACAGAAAATATCAGTTGCTTGATGGATTGGTTGTGCTTTACTAACTTACCAAGAAGCGCTTCAAACAGGTTGCTTTTGAAAATCCCCATTACTCTCAAAATGGCAGTTTTGAGCTGCTGCTCCTCCGGCTCCCTCAGTTTAGTGCAGTACTCCTCCAAAAGCCCCAGGACTCGAACTGTGTCTGCAGAGGAGGAGCCAGATAAGACAGACTGTGGTGCTTCCTTTGTTTGTTTTCTTTATATAATATATTGATATATATTCTTCATATAGTCATTTGACAATATTTAGTATGATAAATTTAGGCCACAAAAAGTACATCAACCCGGAGGATGTAAATATAGAGATGAGTAAACTAAGTTTAGGTGGGTTTAGCCCCCTCTACAGCAGCCGCAACTCACATTTTATGAGAAATGGTTAGAAGATGACACCCAGCATTCCAGCCTTATGTGACAGTTGGGCGTCATTCCAAAACCATTCCAAAACCCTGCTATAACAGCCTCCACTCTTGTGGTTTTGGGCTTTCCACCACATTTTGGAACCTGGCTGCACAGATTTGCTCCCATTCCACAGCACTAATATTGGGAGATAAGATATGGCTCGCAATCACTGTTTCAGCTCCTCACAAAATTGTTGTGCTGGGGGTATTGCCATGTTGAACGAGGAAAGGGACAAAGACAAACTTATGTGGACAGTGGCTGCATACCTTTGGCTATATAGTCTATGTTGTTTGTATATTCTGAGGCATAATGGAAACTTAAAGGTTGAACAACCAATCTGGACTTCAGACTGTTACTATGTGGACAAATGCAATGTTGGTGATTTGACAGCATCCATAACGTTCCCATTTTGTAATTTGCAAGGTCTGAAAGCTGGAGGAGCAAAAGCTCTTACCTGTGGTACATACATTAACTTACCTTTTTTTCTGATAGGCATGGTTGACTCCGTGTAAACTTGACTCTCTAAGGCTTCCAGCTCAGTCTTCAATGCATGGTCAAAATGTTCTTTGCTCTTTCTTGATGAGATGGTAGAAAACAAAATGGGTTTTGATAAACGTAGCTCTTTTACAGCACTCTGAAAAGAACTTAAACCAGAGGCTCTCAGAGTCCAGGGATTGCCAGGGAGGCCCTGATGGAGTATCCACGGGGTCTTTGTCCAATGAGTATTGGTTAGTTCCACAGATTAGATTTTAGCACAATGAAATAACGTGATCACATGTCTCTGTATCAGATGACAGTCCCAATAGTAATCCACAAAAAGATCTGATACGGTCCCCTGTAGCAATGTATCATCAACTCTACTGTACAGCAATTCAAAGGTCCTTAGTGTGAAAACGCAGGGGAACCCCTGGTTTTAACACATCCTGCACGTGATGTTGTACATTAATTCTGTCTGGGCCCACTTCAAAATAACATCCTTTGGCTGAGGAGCTGGCTGTCTCAAAGACAGATGGGTTACAATAAATAAAAGATACATGGGTGGACAACATGCCGCGAAGTCCTCACAGTCAGATGAAGAGTGTGTAGAAAAGCTGATTTGAGTTGAGTAGAGCCGAGCCGTATCATACAGCTGAAACACGGCATTAGTGTCCCATGGTGACGAGCTGTCAGGTCTGAGGGCTGGCCTGGGTTAACACTCCCAGCTCCGTCCACAGTGACACACAGCCGGTGTAGTGCGACAGTCCTGGGTCGGTCCTGTCTGAAGAGCTCGTTTACATCATTTATCCTGTCTGAAAGTGCATATCTGAAGTTTCTTTTACCTGCCTACAAGACAAAACTCGAGAGGAGGGTCCACCACACTTCGACGCCAATTTAATGTCGAGTTTGAAAGCATGTCACTTGTCTCCGCGTTTTCTTTTAAGAATTTAGGAAATGCCAGCTAACATGTAACAGTCACTTCAGAGTTTATGTCTGGAGGTTTTTACTTATGGAGGGACATGTGTGTACCCCCAATGAAGACGATAACGACAATTCATACATTTTAAATAAAGTCTAACGCTACCCGTCAACGTTGCTTCTACGGATAAACAAGCATGCTTGCTGCTCATCAGTTAGCTAGCATTCATGCTAAATCACCAGCCAGCTGCGATGCCAAATAAAATGCTTTCCCAGTGCGACGCCTGGCTGTAGGAAAATACCTGCCTGCCAACTGTGGGAGAAAACGCATGGCTCTTAAATGATTCCATGTATTTTCATATTCAGTAAAATGGTGACTGTGCATTCGCCGGACATTTCCACTAATTAAAAAGCAGCACTGTCCTCGAGCTGCCACATCTCTTTATTCTTTTACCAGGTAAGTAACGTTACAGTTTCGCTAGCCATATGAGCAACTGACAGCATCACCAACAGTTACCATTGCCAGGAACAAGCTAGCCACAAAGAGAAACGAGATTTCCGTTTATTACTTTCACAATAATATACTCGATAACGATAATTTTTGAATAGCTCTATATATTGAATAACAGAATTGCACCTAAACAGGCTGTTTATATTTTTACATTTATGGGCATACCGTATAATATGTAATGCAGCGACACATTATTGAAGTAATTGAATTGCTCAATGCAATAAAAATAAGTTTTCTAAACATAAAAAAGGAATTACACCAGCAAGGCTATCCGGTTAATTACGGCTTTTAAAACATCAACATGGAACCATATTTTTCAAACAGTAATTGCAAAGTTTAACTTGTGCTTTCTCTTTGTGTGTGTTTTAATAGGCTAAAAAAATAAAACGCACTCCTTAATTTAACTCCGTCTATGCATGGCTTTCCTGGCAATATTATTAACATTACTTGCATCAAGCGTCACGGTGCACTTCAATGTTGCCAAATCAATGCCTCAGAAATATGGAGTGTGTGGCGTTCGCGACTTTCCTTATCCTTTCATTGCGTGATAGTTCTACCCGAGGATCAAACTACGGTACATATATGACATGCTTTTGGCTCCGAAATTTATTTTGAAGGCTGAATCGCCTGACTTTAGGGCGGAATGCAGTGAGCATGACGTAGCTGTTTAACTTACCTTAGCAACGCAAAGGCTGGTCGCTGGTTTGCTGGTTCCGTCTGGATTGATAGGATGCAACAACCAATCGTATAGGAGTATTTCTTGTCGCATCAGGGCTGATCAACCAATGACAAAGCTTTAGACATGTGCGAGGGTGAGAGTTGAAATATTGCTGCATTAAATGCACTGTAGGAAATATAATAATTATATTAATTCCAGTAAAGCTTATTCTGACTTCACTGACTGGGCATATTATTATTATTATTATTATTATTATTATTATTATTATTATTATTATTATTATTATTATTATTATTAATATAGTAGTATTGTTTAGTGAAACAAACAACACACATTTAGAAAACGATTAACTAAAGGTTGAAATCTCAAATTCAAATAATGATGGATGAAGATGGCAATGTTTTCTCTTACATATTTATACTTTACTGAGACTTCTCAGGTAAGTAGAATAACAAGATAAAATGTTTTCTTTCAAAATGGGGGAATACTTGCCTCAACCCTGTCTGTAAGTGCAAGTAAATATGAGTTGTGACAGGCCTTGGAAATATCTGTGGAGTTGTTGTTATTTGTGGCTCAACAGCAGACTCTCGTGGTCAATAAAAGTAATAGTGCAACTAATGCTGCCGGAGAGAACCATAACTTAAAAGGAGTGAATATAACAATACCTAGAAAATACAGCTATAAATAGTCAAATCAAAGCATACATATATGTTAGCATTATTATAGAGCTAAAACAGTGACAGTAATCTGAGGTATTAGTCAGCCTTAGATTCTAGATTGTGCTTCTGGACTCTGGCAGTCATGTCTTTCTGTCTTTAGATGCTTAGAAAAGACTTTCTCACTGGCTATTGATTATTGTATTTCCAGAAGCCTTAGAGTCCATGTTAAGCCACTATCTACTCTTGATCAATAATGTATGAACATTATTGATCCTCTTGCAGTTATTGCTAAAGAGAATCACAAATGAAAATGATACTGCATCTGCAACACACATGGCTGAACTACTAGAAATCTAATAATTTATAGTTGCTTCTGGGGTGAAAATTTATAATTATGATGACAGCTATTATCTGATGTCAATAACATTAAGTATATTGTCTTTTTCCAAGTGTAGACTTTTCTGACATAAATGAAACACCTCACCTGTTAAAACACCAATTCACAAGTCATATGAATAAACTGTTTATTAAAGAGAATTGTTAGATGCAGTAAATACTTAATAGAACATTAGGACTATGTACAAATCATTAGTGCTCAAATCGACACAATTTTTATAATTTAGATTGTATTCTTGGCCTTATTTTGTATCATATTTATTATAAGAAATTAACTTTTTGAGAATACAGATTTAACATGTTTTTTACTATACAAACTAAAGTACCTTTTGTATGTATTTATAGTACAGATACATACACATTGCTCATTAAGACTGCTACTTCCACTCATAGTGTATATTTTGTAGATCCATCAAAATGGGCATACAGTATGCTCCCATAAAGTTTCCACACATTTTATACAATCTCACTTTGACATGCTTTTTGCCATGACCAACATTCTCAGAGGTAAAACATCCTCCACCCATTCACCATCAGACTGTAACATCCTTTGCCATAAGTTTGCTTCATCTGTCATTGAATCCATCCAAACCACGTCCAACCCGTAACTCTTCCCTGCACAGAAAGGCACAGAAACAATTGTATTAATATGAAGGTAATAAATGAGTAAAAAAAAAGGAATAGTGTTGGTTGAATTTTTGTATGTGAGGCAGAAACAAATGGCCCATTTACACCTGGTAATAACATGCAGTCAGCATGTCTTATTTAGGCAAATTAATAACTGAAATGCAAATAATCCTTGCTGTGTAGTGTGAGTAGATAATCCAAACCATCTCCTGAGGTGTTCAAGCTCATATATCAAAGGTCTCTAGATTTCAGTTGTAACCATGTTTAAAATAATAGCGGTGGCGTGGAATCTCACCTGTCCCTAACCCAAGCCTCAAACCACCAATGTAGTGGTTGTTGAGTCGGTCGTGATCCCACACTGTGATCTCCACACAGGCCTCTCTAAGGTCCTCTGGTCGAAAGCCGTCGTACACCATGGTGTGGTTAAACATGGGGTTGGCGGTCCTCTTCACCACCCGCGTCTTCTGTCGGCTTCTCCGGCTCGTGTCAGGAAGCACAGTGCTGCAGCAGAAGGATAGGAGGGAGATAAAAATGCATTTAGTCATTTGGAAAGACCTTACAAAAAACTCCATATATGGAAACACAAAGGGTTCAATATTAAATAAATAAATAAGATCGGCAGAAAAAAGTCTTGAGTGCTCAGAAGTTCAAGACAAATTATGAAGGTGCTCTTTGGAAAGGGAACAAAAGCTTCAAAGAAAAAAAGGATCCAAGACACTCTTCTTGTAAAAATTATCATAAAAGCTTGTATTTAGATGGCTATATCATATTGAAATCTTACATTAAAAGTAGAGCTGCATGGCAGAAACCCACGCATGTTGCACTCAGCAGCCTTCTGAAGAAGGCTGAAGCTATGAAATAGCCATCTAAATAAAAGCTTTTTATAATAATTTGGATCATTTTTTTCTTTGAAAAGAAAAAAGATATTATGGAATAAACTTTATCAATTAAATATAGATAAAAAATGCCATATAACCATGAAATTGTGAAATGCATTTGTGAAATGTAATTTCATCCTGTATGAACTCTATTAGTGTGAAAAGAAAAGAAAAATGATAATATAATAATCAATTGTGTTTAAAAATGCATTGGATTATTTCACACTTATATAATGCATTGTGTCACCATATTCAGTGAGCTGGCAGTTTGCAGGACATCCTACCATTTCACAAACGGGTCAATAATAACTCCTCTGACTGGAGGAAGATTCTTGCAGTCTTTCACCCAGATTTGCACCTCACCAGTCTCTAATCTAGATGTCCTCTTACCTGTGGATGCAGTCAGACCACAATAAGCTGTACAACTCAAAGGAAAGAATTGACCAAATGTGAGGAGTCATCAGCTCACTGTTTGACGTCTGCGGCAGGAATCTTAGGGCGACTCTCATCTGTCCTCTGCTGTGCATCACTAGCAGGGGAGACGGCGCTGGACTTTGTGCTGAGACCTGAAGGATTGAGCTGAGCTGAATAAACACCAAATCAAATCACTTCTATGAAACACATAGACTGCCAGTGGTGGAAAGTAACTAAGTACATTTACTCAAGTAAGTACAACTTTGACAAAATATAAATCATCTGATCAATAATGATATATCAGATTAAGCTACCCAGCAGTATTTAAAGTCATTCAAATTAGCCCCGCCTTTACTAATGAGGTACACATTATTACATCAATAATTATAACCCAGTGATATACTATATATGAATCTTAATTTTACTTTAACCTTTGGTACTTTAGGTACATAGATTTTGATGGTAATACATTTTTAGTACTTATACCTAAGTAAGATTTTGAATGCAGGACTTATTTTTTATACTGTAGTATTTCTACTTTTACTAAAATACTGTTAGTAAAATATCAAAATGCTTCTTCCACCACTGCAGACAGCTTACAGAATGAAGCCTTTACCCTGGCCTTTAGTGTGAATTCATTTATGTGAGTGTTGCTGAAGTCCCACTCTGATAAATCCAGGTTCACCTCGCCCAGGAAACTGTTCCACCCAAAAGTGTTGTTGTGCCACACAGAGATGTTCAGATTCTGAGTTTTCAACTCTTCCATTGTGATTTTAAACTATGAAAGGGGAAGAAGCCAACACAGATGTTTGTAAAATATGAAAAATAGATAAAAGGCTACATGTGGTGAATAATCTGTAAAAAGACTATTAAATATGGAATTCTTACGCAGAGGATTTCATTGTAGGTTGGGTTTAAAGTCTTCTTTTTTACAATGGTTTTTCTCTTTCCCAACTTGGTTTTGTCAGGAAGAAGGTAACATTTCACATAACTGTAAAAAGACAGTAGAGTTACTTTTCTTACTCTCAACTAGAGCATAGAGTGACATAATGGAAATTCTTTAAATGACAACAAGAGGCAACTGTTTGACAAATGTTTTGTTCCATTTCAAATCTTCCAGCCTCTTTTCTGATCTGCCAGTTCCCTCTCCAACCTTTACATCGCAAATATCAGTGGATGACACTTGTTGTACCTTTGCCATTTTGATTATATATAGCAAGCACTTACGGGTCAGTGCAGTTCTTCTTAGTTTCGGCCATGGCCAAATCCCTGCAGTGCACCACAAATATGTGAAACTCTCCAAGCTTCTGGATGTAGTTCACAGCAAACTGGATGCTTCCCTGGACCTCAACGTCACCTAAATCTGCAGGGTGAATGCTGCTCAGGCTGCCGCTGACCTGCTCATTCATAATAACACATAAGAGAGAAAACACCATCCTCTCTGGTTGTAGCCCATTGTTTTTGTAAAATTATCACATTAATTACCTTGATTGTCTTTTGTTTGTTGTTTAATTTCTGCCAGTGCACCACTATCCCTTGTTCTGTTTTGAATAGGACTGAAAC
The DNA here is from genome assembly GCA_026937815.1 of Etheostoma perlongum. NCBI lineage: Eukaryota > Metazoa > Chordata > Actinopteri > Perciformes > Percidae > Etheostoma > Etheostoma perlongum. The sequence goes on along the minus strand of CM049383.1, from coordinate 23,457,542 downwards.
TATTCATGTTTTCTGTCAGGTGAGTTTTAAATTCTCCATGCACTCTAAACTCAAGGTACATTTATATTGTTTGCTAGCAAGTTGTAACATTGCTGTTGTGTCTTTCTTTTGGCTAGAAATGTATATCATTCAGTGCTAATCTGCTGTTTCCTTGTGTTTAGAGAGCATGGAGAAATTTAAATTTACCTCAAAGAAAACATCCTAGTCCTATTTAGTACAGAACATTCACAGTGATGCAATTTACGCTCTTGTGGCATAAATGTGTATTACAACAACAAACACTTGAGCAAAATGAGCCTGAAAAACATGTCTAGCTTGGCTCTCAGGGCTACCACATGAAGGATTTTATTTAATTAAAAAAAAAAAACAGTCTGGTGTTACTCTATATATGAATTATAGTCAACATATATCATTAAAAAACACAAAATCTACAGTAACAAGCAGTTTTAGGAAATTACTGAGAATTTTTTGTTATTCTTTAAATTGAGGAGTTGTTTTTAAAGTCTAAAGTAGAGACTTATAGCTGAGAGCCACAGACAGAAAGTATTGTGGGACAAACTGTCACATTGTCAACTTTCCACAGCTGTGGCTACCAAGCTATAAGCACAATGTATTTTTTTATTTTTCAGAAACATATAATCTAGTGAGCTGCACTTTGACATACAGAAGACATGGAGGCCATTCCTGAGGAGAGACTTAAGTTAGATGTGGAGCTGCCCGTGTTTCTTCTCCAGCCCAAGATGGTCTCAAAAGTGTTGTCTGTCTGATATCAGAGAAAAGCATGAATGAGTTAAAAACACAAACAGGAAAGAATCAGAGAGGAAGCCATATGAGCATCCAATCATTTAGCTCTTGTGTGAGAGGTAAAGTTGGTAATGTATCTGTTTACTGACTGCAATGCAGATACTGAACACTGGATACGGTCTCACGCCAGTTTGTGAAATGGTCACGTTACTTTGATTTATTGATTCGTGTACAGGTCACGTTAATGTTGTTTATTTTGTGTACAAGTCACAATTTTCAACATGACCATTTCACAAACTGCAATGACACTGGGCTGCTCTGGGAGATGCAACAACGGGGAAATGAAACGCCACAGGCGGGACGGTGACAACGACTCATGCCGGGACACAATCCGCGGTCTTTGGGGGACCCGACAACGGGGAAATTAAACGCCACACGCCGGCCACAACAACAGAATGGTTGTGGTTAGGAAGAGAATTGCGCAGAAAGGAACTGCAATACGCGGGACTCGACCCCAGGGCTCTGGGGTGAACGTCCTGTGTTGTGCCAATTTTTGGCTATTCAATACTAGGCCTACTAGCTACAGTAATTGTTCTGTGATCACGAAATAGGCTTGCATTTGAAATACATTAACCAAATTCGTAATCAATGTACAAAGAAAAAAAACATTATTTGACCTTTACACAAATCAGTAGACCATTTCACAAATATAAGTTTGTTGTAAGTTCAATTTACAAGAGTCAGTTAAGAGTTATTTACCTCGTCCTGCTGAAGAACAGTCACTGACAGACTGCTTTTCATCTGCTGTGAGTTGGGGAGAGTAGAGGCTGATGGTGGAAGCAAAGAAACTGGAAGAAAAATATGACTTTGAATCTCACAATGACGATATGTAATAGCTATATAATAATATCTGAATTTCAAAAGCATGCTGATGTTTAAATCATTTCCCAGCCTGTGTATGTCCTGGTAAATGTGTATATGAAGAGAGCACCATGTTTACCATTATCCACACTTTGATTTGTATGTTCTCTTGAATTATTTTGGGTCCTCTCTTCGTCTAAGAAGAAACAGGGCCAAGAGACAACATTCAACATTATTTACATACCGCTCATGATATCATGTAACATGAAATAATGCACTGACAATATAGCTGTATGGCCATCAGCTGTATTAAAAGCAGCAGTCTATTTGAAGAAGAAAGAACTGTGTTACTTGTTTGTGAGGTGAGGTTTTCCAGACTTTTGGATGAGGACATGTTCCTTGAAGATAATCGTTTAAGGGCTGAAATGATGGCACTAGAACTGTCATCCTGACCTGCCAAATGAAACAAAATCAGCTCTGGAAAATAGACTCACCACAGATGTTACACAATTTCTGATTTACTCAGCAACCATCCATGTTGGCTACTGTATCATTATGGTAAATACTAGGAATATGACCCCACAGTGTTCTAATGTGATGAATTGAGATGAAAATGATGTTGCTAACAGAAGTTTGACTCTTCATGGTAGTGGTTAATGTAGCTACCACATATCAATCAGCATCTCTTTAATCACAAAAAGCTCTTCAACTGAAAAAACTAAAACAAATAGTTTTCTATTGGTCAAGGGGCAACTACACTTAAACATTTGTTCTACAGTTTTGTATAGAAATGTTTGAAGATGAAATACAAAAGAAGAATTAAGGTCAATGAACACAGCAGATTGCACAACACACAAATTTACAAAACCATATCACCAGGGGACTATGGTCCGATACAAACGCTTAGTAAGTGCATTGAAAACATCAACCATCGGATGTGCCAGAATTTTTTAAAACGAAACAGAAAAAACTGAGGTAGTTGTTTTTGGAGCAAATTATTTAAAAAAGAAAAGTCGAATTGAAGTTGAATCAACAATGTTAAAAACAACAGACAAAGCCAGAAATCTTGGTGTAGTTATGGACTCAGACCTAAACTTCAATAGCCACATTAAGACAATCCCAAAGTCTGTTTCCTATCACTTTAAGAATATATCAATGGTTAAAGGACATATGTCTCGACTATTGTAATGGTGTCTTTACAGGTCTCCCTAAAAAGTCAATCAGACAGCTGCAGCTGATTCAGAATGCTGCTGCTCCAGTCATCACTAAAACTAAGGAAGTGGATCACATCACTCTAGCTATGAAGTCTACACTGGCTTCCTGTCTCAGAAAGAATTGATTTCAAAATACAACTGTTGGTTTCTAAAGTACTGAACGGTTTATTTGTGATCTGCTGCTACATTATGAACCATGCAGACCTCTCAGGTGGTCTAGGTCATGTCTGCTTTCTGTCCCCAGAGCTCAGATTCAGAACTAAACAAGAAGCAGCGTTTTGTTTTTATGCACCACATATCTGGAACAAACTCCCAGAAAATTGCAATTCTTTAAAATCAAGATTGAAGACTTTTTTTTTCAATGTTACCTTTTTTGAGTAACTGTTCATTTCTTAAACTGTAACTTTTATTCTTGTATTTTACACCTGTCTGCATTAGCTATTTTTATATTCTCATTAACAAAAAGTTAAGTTTTAAACTATTTTAACTGCTCTTTAATGTTTTATGTAAATCACTTTCAATGTCCTTGTTGCTGAAATATGTTGTACAAAAAAGCTGCCTTGCCTTTTCTACAAACATGTAGAACTAGACTCTTTAATGTTAACATGTTAACTGATTTGTTTTAAAAAATAAACACTACTATGGTTTCCATTTCTCAGTCACTATCTTGGAGAAATATAAATGTAGAGAAAATTCAAAAGCTCACTGCCTGAACTTGCCCGAGCCAGAGACCAGGCCCTGGTTGTTGTGTTTTGGCTGGAGTATCCGTCTTTATTTTGCACAATGAAAGAAGTGACTCCGGGAGGATTCCCCACAGTGGGACTGTTTCCTTGGTTTCCCACAAAGTCTCTGAGGGCATTTTGTGGCGTGTACTCCACTTCCTTTTCTGCCGCAACAGCTCTGTCTTGGTGAAAAGGAGGGACATGGGCCTTCTCCTGTGGCCCGAGGTAGTGCTGATAATCCTGAGGGATGAGAGATCTGGCGAGGCGTGTAAAGGTTCCCAACTTCTTCTCTGAAGCTTTTTTGGATTGCGTTAAAGTAAAGGATCTTAAACTACTTTGTTTTGTATTGACATTGCCAAAATAAGCCGCTCTGTCATCTGGAAGTAAAGGGAGAGGACGAGAGGTGATGTCTGTGCTAGTAGTGTCTGTCTGCACTGTCTGCTTAGCTTCGTGTGAGGGACTCTTCTTCTGTTCTTCAACCACCTTAGTTTGGGGGTCAATGTCTATTGAAAAGGTTTTCAAGGGAGAGCCTTCCAGCTTAGATCTCTGAGGACTGGATGATTCTCTAGGTAGGACTCTTGGATGGAAGGTCTTTGATGGACTCCTCCTGACTTCTTCTTCCTGGTCTTTTGATCTTGGAGGTTTGGATTTACTAGGACTGAGGGGTCTTTCTTGATGCTCTATATTAGCCTTGACTTGAGACTGGTGACATGTTGACTGGACATCCCTAGTACTACCAAGACTCCTCAACTGTGACATGTCTGGACTCTGACTGACAAAACCCTTGTCTGTCACTTTTAATGATTTCAAAACAACATTAGACTTGCTTTTGTATGAAGACTCTTGTGCTTCTCCCTCAGACTTCTGCCTGTTATCTATGGATGTTCTCAGATCCGCCTGTGAGGAAACCACTTTGTTACTGAGTGTTGAACTGTGTGAGGCTTCCTTGACTCTTGCAGCGATTACTCTGGGTCCTGTATATTCCTTCTCCCAGAATAGCATAACCTCACTGATCTTGGCTGACCTGTCCTCTTGAGGACTTGCACCGGAATGTCTGGGAGGGGGAACTGGAATATCACTCTCTTGCTTTTGGGTGTTGAAGGCTACAGAAGAAGGTACAGGAGCCATGATGTTTTCCTGTGGCTCAGAAATCTGTGACTCTGTTACTGAACCTGTTAAAGAGTCGTCTGTCTCTTCATAGATGAGGACTGGGTTAGCTCTATATGTTCCATCTTCTTTAGATAAATCTATTAAGAAGCTGTTGTCAGTCTTTGGTGACAAACTCTTTTCTTGGAGCCCGCTGACAGTATCCTCAACTGTCATTTCCATTTGAGGTGAGAAACTGTTGTTAATGCTCTTCACATTATAGTTAGTCTGACAGCCAAGTGAAGCTTCTATTCCTCTTTTAGTGACATCTTTGCTCCTTGTCTCTTCTCTGGTAAATATTATTTTAGGACCACTGTTTTCTCTCTCCCAGAAAGCTTTCAAATTGGATAGTCTCTCTGGAAGCTGAACAACTCTGCCTTCTGTTGCCTCCTGCTGAGGGTCTGTGTCTACTGAGGTCACTGTTTCTTTAAATGGAGTGTTCTGCAGTGCTGTAAGTGGTAGTGGTCTGACTTCTGTCATCTCAGAGGGTTTAGCTTCCTGTTTGACACTTGCATGTTCTTCCACGGTCGTATTTGCAGCACCTTGAGAGAGATTCTGGGTGTTGCCTGGTTCTTTCTGCTTTGGCACCTTTTTGGTATCTTCTATTTGTGGACTCTGTACTTCAGCAGTTTGCTCTTTCTCAAAAATGTGTCTAGGCTTTGGTGAAACAGCATGAGCTGAACCCTTTGAGCTGCCATTAGACGGCTTGGTATCTGAGGTGACATCAACAGAAATGTCAGCTCTTTGTTCAGGCAGCTTTTGGGGATGGATGTTGTGTCCAGTTGGCCAGTCGGGGGCCTTAGCCTGAGAGTGCTGTTCCTCTTCTGGCTCTGTCTCCAGTTGAACAGGCTTTCCTGACTCCTGCTCAGCAGAAACGAGTTTTGGCACTGCATGACTTAGGACCTCTGAACGACAGTGCTCAGAGACATCTGCAAAGACAGCAACCACATATTGGATCAATAATGCATATTATATCTGCTAAACACTGCACAGTATAATAAAACATACCTGTGTAGGATATTTCTTGGTATATCACTGTCAAATGAAGTGGGGCACTTAATATTGTAACTGCATTCTACATGCAAAATGCCAGCGTGACAGCATTTTAAAGGCCATTGTATAGGATTAGAAAATTTGCAACTTTGATATCCCTCGGTGGTACTACAAAATAGACACCATGGCAAATAGCAATGACCATTTTCTGACACAGGTACACTGAAATGAAATGACTGCAACACACAGAGTGCACCAAATTTCGCATTCAAATCATTTTAAATAAGATATAAAACACAAATGAGCTACATAAAGTTACATTATAATACATAAATAAACCATGAGCTCCAATTGTGGATTAAATTAAATCAGCAGATTATCAAGGCTTTACTTCAGCCCAATTTACAGTCTTCTTGGGGATTAGCAATGCCACACGTCATTTCATATTAATATAATAAACCAAGTCCAACAAATGGCATGAGACATTAATAGCAAAATTACAGACCAAAATGCCAAAGCATGTGCAGAAAAACCCAATAATACAATCAGACATTTTCTTGCTGTTGTCTTATCCACCAGTTTCTACATGCAGTTATAATAAATGCACATTTCACTACATGCAAGAGCACAAGCAGGATGAATGTGAACATTATTTTTGTATATGCTAGTCTGATGTCTAGATGTTTATTAACGTGTAGATACTGAAGTCATTGGCTGTTAGTCTGACTTATTGATTGGCTGTTTGATGATTCATTGGTTTTGAATAAAACTCTTACCACCAAAGACTGGGTGTTGGCCAGCTTCTTGCTCTTGGAGGCTTTCCTCATCTTTGCAATTGAGTTTACCTTCCTCTGAATCCACTTGACTCTGTTTGAGTAAAGGCATATGTGTGCCAACAGTGGTACTGCCAGTATTGTCAAAGTCACTATTATTTTCCAGCTCAGAGGGAGTGATGGAGTCAACATCCAGCAAACTGTGCTCTCCCAGCTCCTTCCCATCTTGCCACTCCACTCCGCTCCAACCGACCGTGGAGCTGAACCTCACCTGCTTCCTGTCTATCCAGGTATCAGGGAGAGAATCCAGGTTAACTGGACTCTGCAGGTCCAGGTGAGAGAACAGAGAGTCTGTGGAGCTAGACGCGAACAAGCGCTTGAGGATACCCCTCGGAGCAGCAGTGTTAGTTTGCTGATCACCTTGCCCGTCTTCCTCAACAAAACAGTGCTGAGAACTGGTGATCACTTCTGTGTTTTCAGGCATTGGCATGGGAACAGATGCATTCGGGCTGTCATTAAGGTCTTGTTTAATGTTACTAGCATAAGAAATGCAGCTATCAGATGATGGTAAAGGCTCTGAAAGAAACAAAATGAACACCATTTCAGCTGTGGGTTTCTGTTGGGTGTTTAATCACTGGTGTCCGTGAACAACTCTTAAACCATCATAGCCTCTGTTTAATCCTGCATTGCCTCTTGCTTGGGAGATTCACTTATATTGTATACACACATTATATGTAGGGAAATCTATTTAGGTTTGTCAAGATCTTGTTGTGCACAACATGCAAAATGTTAATATAACATGGGGGGAAGGTTTTGAGTATGGATAGGTAACCAATTGACCTATTGTGCCTTGTCTAAACTGTCACTATTTGTGTCGGTTGTTTCCTTCTTATCCTATAATTTCTTCCACAAAAACATTGTTTTCATAGCCCCTGTGAAATATTTCCAGCAGCCACAAGTCATGCGGTAAAGATTAAGGCATTGGAATGTATTTATGTGTAATCCTCTGGCTAGTCTGGCAGCCTTGTGTATTTGGACTTCCCTTCAATTTGCCAGCCCCTGGGAAAATATGTGGTCCCATCTAACTGGCTCATTTTCCAGTGACAGGGTGAAAACACTAAGACATATTGTCAGAAATGCAAAGACTTTAGCTGCAAAACTTGGATTAAATAACAGTCATTTCTCTTATGGTTGAGTTTCTTCAAATTTCAATACTAGTAGTAATAGTATTGAAATTTGTCACTTTTCCTGTGGCAATGCCTTCTGAAATTGCAACAAAAACAAGACAGTATGACAACAGATGATAACATTGTTAGAAATCACAAGCCAGTAAATTTCTTACACTGCCATGCAACCACTGCTCATGCCACATTGCTGTTCACAGGAAAGGTTGAAACAGCTAAAGTGTAAGGAACCCACACACCTGGATGCCAAACAGATTGCTAGAACCAGACTTACATTGCTTTATAATGTAACTGCTTTCATGATATGTCCATCAAGCAGTCCACTCAATTCAAAACACAATACATGATATAGAATTCGATCAAGTAATCAATTCACGCTCACAGTACATATTTAAAGCAACTACAAGGAGTTTTAAAGTGGTTATGAAAGAGTCACAATTTATTACTGGTGCCTCTATATGGCCTACATAAGCAAAAGAGACCATCAGCAAGATGATTGGCTATTTCTATTTAGTAATTCTAAAGGTCTGTCCATGGGTCTGATTCCCTGCAAAATTAGAAGAAATGATGTACGGCACTCAGACCAAGAGCCTACATGTATGTTTACATTTTCCCAGGCAAAGTTTGGCAGTGAGTCATACATTAGCTAGTTAAAGGAAGCTGGAGGAGATCTTCTCAAGTGAATTTATTTGTTGTGGTTATAGCAAAAAAGCTAAAAGGGACAATGATTGACAACGGGAAAAAATACATATTGTTGGTCATTCAACAAATGAAGAGAATTGTGGGATTTGAAAGAATTGAAAACCAATCCTGAATTGACCCTCCTCCTCCTAAACAGGTAAGGAATATGTCTTCTTTCTTCATGAAATACATTGCAAGACTTGGTTTTACATTAAGAAATTAATTTAAGTTGGAGGCTAAAACAAAGCTAGCTAACTGGTTTATATAACAAAAACATTTTATGTTGCCGTTGCTAGCAAGCTATATCTTGTTGTTGACCTATTGTTATAAAGGCAAAACATTATGATGAAAATGTTGATAACTTTTGCTTTATCAACAAAATTACTACTACAGAGCAGCTGAATCTATCAGTTGTGGACTTACATGTATCCTTGGTGAATGAATGGTACTAAAACAATGTTTACTTCATTTGAAGATCATAATTTTACTTAATGTTATGTTATAAATCTTACGGCCACAAATAGATGCATGACCTATGGATATGCTAAAAATAGTATTACAAATAAGTTGTCTTGCACATGCTGGCTAGCATCAACATCTTTAAGACATGGAGTCTTTACAACATGGCGCTGGTGCTCATGGAGTTCCATGTAGTTGCTTAAAAATAGCACAAACTGATATGAGTCAAGTTGAAAACTCACCCTCATTCAGTGTCTGGGTTTGATCCACTGCTCCGTCCAATAACTGACTGTCCTTTCCTTCAAAAGGGTGATTTGCAATGACATCACTGTTGAATGGATTTTTCCTTTGCTTCAACAAATGAACATTTGTAAATGTAACACCTGCAAAAAAGCATGGACTCTCACTTAACTTTTTGAATTATTTAATTTCTCCAGTCAGAATCCTACCTTTGTGGGTGACTGTAAAACTGTCTCTGGTGTTTCTTGAGGTGTTTCATATGGCTTCTGGTTTTGATATCTATTAGATTAAACAAAGGTGGGAAGATGTGTCAAAAACTTCTGAAGAAAGTGCAGCTTCAAACATTCAAGGGCTTTCAAAAATAATTAGTCGGATCTTGATTAGAAAAATCGACATGTTCCTGTAAGTTCGTTAGACTCCTTTCTATACAACGGGCATGTTTTGGTCAATTAAATAATAATCTCCCAAAAAAATGCCTGTTCTCTTGTTTTTGACACTGTTTGACACTGCAAACTGCAACAAGCTGCAACAATCCTCCTTGTAACGTGTAGACAAATAATTACAGTTTTAGTTGCTATCAGGAACAAGCACGTAAATTCTCCCAACTAAAGGCAGTGCAGAATGTGTTCCATCCTTAAAAATCTGATCGCTCCTCTGAAAGAGTGGACATGAACATGTGAGACCTGACCTTGTAAGACGATTACTTGTGGGGCCAATTACTATTTTTCCATTTACTGTGTGCACAACACAACTCACTGGCAGTCACACCTAAATAATCTATTCTACAAGTGCAGCATGTGATGGTGCTCAAAACAGACTACACAGATCATCATAATGAGAACTATGGTTAACTGCTCCTCAGATCTCAGCAGGATAAATCCAGACAGCTAGCTGGACAATCTGTCCAATCTGAGTTTTCTGTTACATGTTGGAGAGGCACCGTGTCTCTGTCTGGTGCTTAGCACTGTCCAAGATAGTTGTGATTGTTTTGAAGAAATGCCAATTTGCATTGTTGTAAATTATATATTTAACATAGGTGTAGTAATTTTAAGACAACTTTAAACAGAAGTACATATTATCTTTTATTAAATGAAAAAATATCCAATTTTTTTGGAAACATGTATCCAAACAACCTATGTAAACGCAAGACTGCTCGCAGACTACTTGCTGCTTTGGTTCTTTATACTCACTCAGGCTCTTGAAGGACTCCATAGAGTACAGGTAGGACGAACTCGTCTTTATTTTCATTGCTGACATAACTGGGCTTCTCGTGCCATTTCTGGGAGAGCTCCACTGCAGCACACAACACACAGCTACTGTTTAAGGAAGTTAACCATTCACTGTAATACACAGTTTATATTCATTACAACATAATATTAAGATATAATTACCCCACAGATAACCTACATGTAATTATAAGTATCCATCCTAAACAGAAAAAAAGTAGTAGCTAGGCCCAACAGCGCCTGCATTCATTCAATTGTAATCATTCAATCCTTTCTGACTAGAATGACCTTTGTTGATCTTGTTGATTATCAAGCTTCATGGAACATAATTACTTTGAAAAGAGATTTTGACCACTTTGGACACATTCTATTGAAATGCAGTGTGATTTTTTGTTTTGCATAAGCTACATGTAGTGGGGCCAGGGACTTATAATGAACCAAAGTTGTAATTTCCTGTGCAGCATCACTGTAGAGTTACCTCACTCTGTGAGGATACTTAACAGTCCATTAACTTGAAACTATTCCAATAACAGAAAAGGTTGGGTGAAGTAAACAGAAGTTATTTATAGAAATATTTCACTCAGTTCACACACAAAGAACTTGCATTTCAAGGCACCAGGCTCATTTTACAATCTTCATACAAGAGATTAGCGATGCAGGAAATGGAAGACTTACATGTAGTCAGGGGTTTATGTGAGTGCCTCATGGAGGCCCTGATGATCTCGGAGCCATGGATGCGATCCTGATGACGAAGCTGCTTGGTCTCGTAGAACCATTCTCCAGTCATGTATCGCAGCTTGTCCTTGTCAATCACAGTCTTCTGTAGGTTCCTGAGTACAGACACGTCAGTGGGAAATGTAAAGTCACTACACTATTCAGAGCATTCATTTAAACATTTTGGTATAGGAAAATAAAAAATTTTATGATATTCTTTTGCAAAACCTCTTCTGCAAAACACCCATGTATACGCCTCTACTGTGCTGCATGCAGCATTTCCTCTGCACCTGGAGCTTCTAGGTAGCAAATAAATGTACTTTACATAGTTCTGTAAGATTCAGAACAGATATTTGTATCCATTGTTCACAATCGCCTCTGTGACATATCAAACTTAAACAGCAATGTATAGTTTGTGATTTGACCCAGAGCTTCAAACATGGAACAAGTGACACAAGGAACTCACTGGACTCGCTGTTCCTCAGCCTTCTTTAGCTCAGCATCTCTTCTCAACACAGCCAGGATGGCCTCCTGCTCCTCCTCCGTCAGGAAACTCAGGTCGATCATGATGACTGAAGCTCTTGCTGCGTCCTCAGCTTTCCACTGCTTTGACTTAGTGTCTAGTGGCTCAACATGATCACCGCTTTAGTTCCTACGGTGAATCTTCCAAATTTCTGGTTCTGTTCTTCCAAGTCAAGTCAGTGTCAGTTGTTAACACAAACTGTGCGTGCTTTATCCATTGTATAAAATTATATATTGAAACGGTGGTTAAGGTTCTTTAGGATAGATTTTGCTTTAGCTAAGGTTGTTTTCTGCGGCCATGTCCGACCCTTTCCAGACCAGTTTGAACCTAAAAGAAAAATCGAGGAGTGAATATGTTTTCAAAAGAAATATTTTTACCGAAATAAGTCTGTTTCTCTTTATGCATCCCTCAACACACAGCTAACAATAGTACCAATGATTGTTGGTAATTAATGAATGGATTGGTCAACTAAAAGCTGCCAATCAACAGCAAAATAGTCAGCAACACATTTGATAAATGATTAATTATTTAAGTCACCATTTTAGCAAGAATGCTTAAAGTTCAATTGTTCCTAGCTTCTCCAATGGGACTCCATTCAGCTCCACTCGTTCAGTCTTCTGTGATAATATATGAAATATACATATATATATATATATATATATATATATATATATATATGCTCTTCCTTCCTTCCTCTGCTCTTCCTTTAAGAGAAGATATAATCTTTCTAATCTTTCTAGGGAATGCCTGTATATATATATATATATATATATATATATATGCTCTTCCTTCCTTCCTCTGCTCTTCCTTTAAGAGAAGATATAATCTTTCTAATCTTTCTAGGGAATGCCTGTATGTGCTAACAATGTCCATGTCCACCCACATTAGAGAGTAATTATATGCAAATTTGTAAGTGACCCAAACTTTTGACCGGTAGAGTGTATATATATATATATATATATATATATATATATATATAGATTACAACTTCTGTTGTTTTGTTGTTGTTTTTTAATCTCAGCAGAGCTCTGCTCTTCCTTTAAGAGAAGATAGAATCTTTCTGGGGAATGCCTGCACGTTTTAACGTCCATGTCCTCCCACATTATAGAGTGCTGTTGGATGTTATATGAACTTCACTTGATCAGTTTGAGGTTCATGTTGAAAAAATACTTGCTTGTGTTAAAATGCGCACACCTACAGTATATTTGCTCAGTGTTCTATTTGCTAAAGATAAAAGTAGTCACCTAGTTGTTCAAAATGGTAGTTATGTAATTGGTAGTTATGTAATTGGGACTTTGTTTTAGAATTACTTGGGGTTCCACTGTTGTTGGCTCCCATTGTTTATTCATTACCCAAGTTAGGAAAGTTGTAATCGCCTTCTATTCTCAAGTACAAGGCTACATGAAGACTGAGCTGTTGATAACATGATTTTTTCCTGTGTAAGCTCATGCAGGTTTATGGTGTACTTAAGTTCTTTACAAAGAAGAATGTCCCGTTTCTCTAAAAAAGGAAAAGTCTAGCTGAAGGACAAATGACTTAATTACCCAGTTCCTCATCACTGTTGGATTTCCTTAAGAAAATTGAAAATTAAACAAAATGGATTATTTGGTGTTGCAAAACCATTTACTGTAAAAGTCACTATTGACAAGTAAACTAATGAACTAACTTCTGCCTGGTATCTTTCTTGTCTCTGTAGCACCAGGTTTCAATGATTGAAGCTGGAGTGGTGACACAAATCCCAATTTACTGTAATTTGCACTGACCAAATACTGAGTCCAAATAAAGCATTAAAAAGAAACGACTAACATTGATCTAAAAATGGTGACCACTAGGTTACAGAAAACTTACAAACAAAAACACTACACTACCAAAACACTACCAAACCTCAACTACTCAAGAGTCTAGTAAAGTTTGCACCATTGTGACGTCATTTTGCAGTTCATAGGTATAGGCATGGAAATGCATTCATGTGATGTAAAGAGTTCTTAAAAGTAATTTAGCTACAGTATGTCTTCAGTTAATCCTATCTCTGTAGGAAAGTGACATTCAGGCAGACGTTTGGTTAATATGCATGACTTTTAGAAGTAGAAAGAGGGCTTTTAATTTCATGTTCAGTAAATATGACTTGAAATATGATTGCATATTCAAATACTATGAGAGTTAAAACATCAAACAGCATGTTGCTGTCCAAAGAGTCCAATGCTGCCCAAAATGTCCGGCTGAGATTTGAGTTCAACTGGATTTAAATGGATGATAAGGATTTAAGTTAGTTGTTAAGCAACCATATTCCTCTTCTGTAAGTAAAAACTGGCAGTTACAAGGCTATTTCAATTGTTTACTGGTGGCGTTTGCAAATTACAAATCTACACAACAGAAGTTTTAACATGACTTAACTGAGTTATTATTATGGTCTTAAAGTATGTTTTTACATTTGCAATCTGCTATGGTACCAGTTTTCAAAAACAGGAATGTATAGCTTTTCAGTAACGTAATGACCCAGCTGAAACAATTGGCTGATAAACATGCTCATTTGGATCTCCCATTTTACTAAGTATTATAAGTATTTACTAAGTATTATAATTATTTACTATGTTTTCCTCCCCAAATGCACTAAAAACAACACCATACAGAGGAAAGTGGAGTAACTCATTTGCAAAAAATGAAATTATTTTCCAAATGTGAAGACAGAAAGCATTCAGCTCACCTCTTGATGTTGCTCCTCGCTGGTTGAAAACTAACCTGCAACTGGATCCTGAGCTGCTGCAGGTGGGAGGAGCAGCAGAGAGCAGCTGGAAGCTCCGTTACCTGCTGCTTTTCTCTGCTCAACTTTACAGGCGTCAGTCTCATGTCAGCCTGTCTCAATGGAAACATATACAGCACCATAAAGGGATAGTTTGGCTTTTTTGAAGTGGCGTTGTACGATGTAGTGAATTCTCTGTGGCCCAAAGCATTCTGCAAGGGGTCTGTAAAAAGCTTTCAGATTCATTCATTTAAATTATCTATTATTTATTTATATTATTTTACAAAATACTTTAAAGTTCAACAAATATTTGAATTTTGAAATCGAAAAACTGCATAGACTATGATCTAATCTTACGAATTGTATATTTTTTAAATAATCAGAAACCGCAATTTATTAAGTCTTATGCACTAAGAGTGAACCACTCTTGATATGTGTGAATTGAAATCAGTTTTGTATTCTGTGTTAAGATGGTGCAAATATTTTTAATACATATAAGAAAGATATTAGACATGTATTAAAAAATGCTCTTGTATTGTTCTTTCACATAACTAACACTATAGAAATCTAAAACAGGCTTGGTCGTGTTTTACACATGTATTCCATGGGACGTACATAATAATAACTTAATTTGTATACCACTTTTCAAAACCAAGTTACAAAGTGCTGTATACAAACAATAAATAAAAAAGATCCTTAATGAAATTTAAAGTAAAAAAAAAAAGTACTTCATACAAGACTCTACCTTAACCCTTGTGTTGTCTTCCCGTCAAAATTGAAAATCAACACTTTTGTTGATGCTTTTTATCAATGTTTTTAACTTTTTCTTACGTGTATGTCACTTTTTTTGACGTTTTCAACACTACGTAACACTAATTACTTTACACTAATTACTTTAGTTTTACAGTTATTTTTGGAATTTATGGTCACTAAACCTCATTTATAGGAAATCATACCTTAGAAAAGCAGAAATTAGGAATTATTTTGACTAAAATTAAAGGAATGTATGTTGATAGATAATCACAAACTGGAATATGTCAGCTTTTACTCAATACTATTTCAAAACCACTTTAGATGGTAATATAAGAACTGACCCTGTCAAAATAAATAAATACTTTGGAATTTTTTTCCAATCTGTATGAATCTGAGGTTACTTTGGATTAATCCCACTGTGACAGCTGGTTGAAACAGCTTGACTTGCCACCTTTATCAGCAGAGGAATCAGCTAGCTTAGACAAATGGATTACTATTGAAGAAGTAAGGGTGGCGGTACAGAGTATGCAAAAAGGAAAATTAGCGGACTTTGATGGGATTCCCCCTGAATTCTATGTAACTTTTTGGGAACCCTTTCCGTTGACATGATTAACTTCTCTATTGAAATGGATGAATTCTCATTACCACAGCTTTAATATCCTTACTCCTGAAAAAGGATAAGGATCCTACAGAGTGTTCTAACTATTGACCTCTGAGCCTGCCTAACGCTGACATACAAATCTTTGCAAAACTCCTTGCTCGTCGTTTGGAGTCTCATATGGCAAAATTCGTGAACCCTGACCAAACGGAATTCATAAAAACGAGACTAGCAGCAGATAATATTAGACGCCTTCTCCACATTGATGATGCGGCAGAGGACAGTATGACCCCAATGTCACTTCTCTCTTTTGACGCAATGAAAGCCTTTGACAGACTTGAGTGTTCATGTTAATGGTCAGTCTTAGGGGTAATGGGGTTTGGTAACACTTTCATTTGTATGATTAACATTTTGTAATCTAATCCCTCAACCTCAGTCTTAACTGGAAGCACCTCCTCCTCTTTATTTCCAGTTTCTAGATCTTCCTGCCAAGGCTGCCCCTTGAGTCCTGCTTTATTTGTCATTTCTCTAGAGCCGCTGGCTTAAGCCATTCGCTAATCGATTATGGTGCCACCAATATGCATTCATAGTACACACAGCATCATCTATCATTATTTGCAGATGATATTTTTCTCTTTTTAGAAAACCCATCTCAATCTCTTCCTCACCTTCATGCGAGGATTATTGAAGCTTATCAGGCTATAAAATGAACTGGTCAAAGTCTGCACTACTTCATTTAAATATCTCTGTCTGCAAATCAGCCCTCTATGCTAACATCCCCACTTTTAAGCAGTTCTGATATTTAGGCATTGAGGTTAAACCCGATTGTTAAACACAACTATTCTGTTGCTCTAAACAATGTTTTGAAAGATATAAAAAAATAAATAGGTCTCCCCATGTTGATTCAAGCTCGTATATCAGTGATTAAAATGAATATGTTACTCAGGATTAATTATGTGAGCTCTATGCTACCTCTCTCCCCTCCTGCTGGCTATTGGCGTAAATTACAAATCAGCGATATCTAAATTTATCTGGAAAGACAAACGGCCGTGTGTTAAGATGTCTACTCTACAGAGGAGGAAAGAGGATGGTGGCCTCTCAGTTCCCAACTTATTGCGTATTGGGGCCCCTTCTCACTTTGTTGAACCCAGATGTGTTTGTTTGCTGGCATACCTTAGAAAGTGCTATGACAGAGCCTTGGTCACTCCATAATGTTCTTTTTGCCAATGTCTCTAATGAATAGTGCCAGCTACGATTTGGCCCCATTATGTCACATCATATCAAGACTTGGAGATTGGCTGAAACACACTGCCATATAGCTTGTAACTGACACACTTTTTCCCCTTATTTAATAATACAGCACTCCTGATTGATGGGAGGCCAATAACAGCACCACAATGGGAACAAAGGGGAGTTCATTGTCTAAAAGCTATTTTTAGTGAGGTTACCTTTTTCTGATTTGTTGAACGCATTCAATCTACCACATCCTTCTTTTCTTTTACCTACAATTAAGATCAGCACTTTAGGCATACAGTGTCCCTTGTCAGACGCCTTTGCTCATCCATCCTATCCGGAAGTTATTTGCTGTGCAGCCTAAAAACTGTGGAATGGTATATAGGCTTTATCAATTCTTAGTGATATCAGGCCGCTCTGCCCTTCCTACTTGAGAGGACCTGAGCACGCAATTGCCCAGGCCTGAGTATCGATCTCGACTGGCATGATGTATGTTCTAGCATCCCAGAGGTATCACGCAATCCAGAGTAAATTCACTACAATTTCATTCATAGGACATATCTAACCCCCGTGAAAATGAAAAAAATGAACAGCCCTCTATGCACTTTCTGCCCAGTTAAAGCACAAAGCACATATCTTAACATGATTTGGGAGTGCTCTCCCGTTGGTCATTTCTGTAGCAATATTGCATCCAACATTTCCGCCTTGATTAATGTTACTGCTCCTGCCACTGTCAATGTTTTGATTCTGAATGATCTGTCAGCCCTGCAGCTCTTTAGAACACAAAAACGAGCTATGTTTGCTGGACTTACAGCTACAAAAAAAATGATCACAACCTGTTGGAAACCACCTCCCGACCTGTTTATACGTGCATGGACCCTTTCCTTTTTTGAATGTTGTGTAAATGGAACTTTCGATGGCGCATGGACTACCGGGAAATGGCCAAAATCGCAACTTTCAATTAAAAATGGCAGACTTCCTGTTGGGTTTAGGGTATTGCGATTTGCCTTGTAATCCCATGTCAAAGTGTCCTTGGGCAAGTTACTGAATCCCAAGTTGTAAATGTGTGTAAGTGTTTATCTGATGAGCAGGTGGCACCTTGTACAGCAGCCTCGGTTGCAGTGTGTGAATGTGTGTGAATGGTTCCTGTACTATGTTAAAGCGCTTTGAGAAGTCGTTAAGACTAGAAAGGCCCTATATAAAAATAATTCTCCTGCTTCAGTTCATAATTTTGTGGGAACCAATCACAAACTGGCTTATATACCTGGCAAGCTGTTGGCGGGTTTAACACAATGACAATAGAGAAGTGACCAAGCAGCTTCTTGTTTACATTCAACATGGCAGCCACCGAAGTGCAGAAAAATGTTTTACTGTCTATCAACAAACTAAATGATGGCGCTGTCGCTTCTACGTCACCCGGACGGATGGAAATGGCTTTTCTTTTCACACTCCATTATAAGCACAGAAAAGCCTGAATGAAACACTGCATTTAAACAGTGATAACACAAAAACTGTAAAAGATATCATGAAGCTGAATACATCTGTAATAGCTAAAGGTTTTGTGAACAGTTTTAAGTTTCAATGACTTCTGTAGGTGAAAGTATGTGCAAGGAGAAGCATTTCAAATAGGAGGTCTTAAGAGAATTTGAAGACTGCTCCAATGACTTTCATGTAATTATAATGTAAAAAATTGAAAAAGCTTAATATTTTAAAAAGTATATATAGCTGAACAAAAGTTGAAGAGGAGCCATCATGTCCTTAAGAGCTTACTTTTTTAAAAATATATTTATTTGATGTTTTTGTAGCTGAAAGTACAAAGATGTTAAAGGCAACCAAAAAAAAGCTGAAGAATAAAGAATCGGATTATAATACTGTAGGTTACTAAGTGGAGGTTATTAAAATATGAATGGATGAAAAGAGGATTTTAGAAAGTGTGGTGGAGAATGAAGAGCGTATGTCATCTATATTTTGTTACAAAGAGAAACGTTTATTGGGGTTGGAGAAAAAAAATTCAATTTTGGTTTTTCTGCACTAGGAGGAAAGAAGAGACTGATAGATAAGCAGATCATCATCTGGGTGTTTAGATTTCTGCCATTTCCACTACCCGTATAGTTGATCTTTCAACATGCACTTAGTCAGACAACCATGGAAGCAGTTGTGACCCGGAAGCTGCTGTGGACGGGGGCAGCAGCTAACGTATTTTAGTCACCTAATCCACCGAGTATTATTGTCTTCATACTGTCTTTTTTTTCTTGCTGGAATTTTCAATTTCCTCGCGCGGGAGTCATCCCAAAAGGATTAATAAAGAGAAGTCTAAGTCTAAGTCTAATCATTATCACGCACACTGTATTGCGCTGTAGATCAGCAAAATTGATTGATTATGACAGTAACATCGGCCGATAGCGTTATGATTGCTGATATCTTTGTGTATCCCTATAATGGTTGTTAGTGTTATTATTGTTACTATCCCATTAAAGAGAAGTTGTTACTGACCCTGCATGGTTCAGACCTGCTCTGTATAAAGTATCTGTAGATAACTTCTGCTATAATTTGACATTAAATTGACTTTAAATTAATTAATTAATCTTGATTTCATTGCCCCTAAGTGGCCAAACATCTAATAAATCAATCTATTGACAAATAAATAAGGACAGAGAAATACATACACATAACATAAAACCAGTAGCACACAACATTAAACATACCTACACATACAAAGGTCTCCCATCAGCTGCACCTGTAAACCACAAGGTGGCAGAATAGCTCCATTCTTTACAATCATCTCATCTGCAAAGATTTTTGAAACTCTGATTGATGGATTGTTATTCACAATACATGACTATTTTCAGAATTTAACATAACCAACATATCAATATGTTACATATAGTAATGAATGATTAAAAGTATACATTAGACAAAGACCCTATGTAGCTTGGATGAAGCTGGAAAGCTGTTAACATATTTTTAAGATACAGGAAGTACATTTGCAGATATTTCAAGATGCATTTGTTTGGGTATACTGCTGTGTTAATATGTTTTGAAGAAAGCAATATCATCATATCAAGATCCCTAGTTTGGTGTTGACCCACCCTGACAGACCTCTGTTGCCAGTGGCCACTCTCTCATCATTAGTTTATCCAGCATCTAACAGCTTCTTAATAGAAGCCAGAACACTTGGTCTAGTGTAAGGCAGCACCATGATTAGTGTTTGTTTTATCATTGACGCAAAGCAAAGCCTCCACCACCTGCATCTGGAAAGGGCTGGACCAGACTGAGACTTCATATCTGCACCTCAGGACCTTTGGCAGCTGCTTGGCAGAAGGATGTTAAAAATAAAATGGTCTTGCTTTCATTTTCTCATAACCCTGTTTTCAAGCATGTTATTGATAAGGTTCAGCACATTATCAATTTAAATATAAATTTTGTTGAAATGAAAGCTCTTTTAAATACATGTTTTTTTAATTTTAAATACATTTTCAGTTTTCCCAAGAATCCTAATCTAGAAGGAAAAGTTCAAGTCTGTTTTTTTCCCAAACCGACTCAGTTTGGAAGGGAAGAAATAGTCTGATACAGTTAACTGTCTTTATAGCTGTGAAAAAGAAGGCCTCAGTTAAACAGGAAAGCTTTTACTACCTCGCCAATTAATTCTATCATTAAAAGTCAGTGTCTCACACAAACACACACTTGCATCTGTTTACTGCTGCATCCAGACTAAGGGGAAGTGGCAGCACAACAAAGAATCTTGTCATTGCTGGTGGAGAGGCTTTGCCAAGCAGGATGTAGCTTTTATATGAAGGTCCTTCTCTGTGTTTGTTTGTGTGTGTGAGTGTGTGTGCACATGGATGCACCTGTGGTTTCAGAGCAGATGCCATAAGGATGAAGGGGGGGGACTCCGGCGTCCCCAAGGACCAAGGACCCCTAAGCATGTCATAGACCCGAGGTAGGGCTCAAACACCTGTCTAGGGGCGGAGCCTCTGGGGCTCCAGCCCTGAATGTTCTCTCAAAAGCCCCAAATATTTTAGTTTTTTAAAAATACCTTCATCTTTGTGTCATTTCCCCTCAGTCTCTCAAAGCAAACGTTCTGTTACAGAGGAAATATCTCCATTTATTCTGTGAACTACTAAAAATAGGTTTCAAGATTAGTATACTGTTCACGCCAAATCTCTACCCTACCTATGTAACTTAAAATAGAATAGAAATAGAAACATCAGACAATTTTTGCATTTTCTTAGGTGGCAGGAGTGAAAATGAGTCATCCTCACCATTAGTTGTTTTCTGGTTTCAGAATGTTGAAGACAAAAAAAAAGTTACATACAAAATAAGATGTTGGCTTTACAGGTTGATCCTCTGCAACTATTGTGCTTTTCCCAAATGATGTACAGATTTAAGGCACTGCTCTACTAATTTCTTAATTAGATTGTTTTATTAATTGCATATGCACCTCCAGTTATTTTGACTTGAAAAAAAAGAAAGCACTGTGATGTCTTTACTCTGGTTTCCACTGCAAAGCTCACACACACAAAATGAGCTGCACTACATCTGCGTTGATGAAGTTAACTTTTGTGGAGAAAAAAAGCCACACGGTTACGTTCTCCACAACTTTTTGAGACACTTTTTTTTGCAAATGCAGAATTCAGATGAACAGTTAAAAGCATCTAAACTGTGTGAACATTTGAATGAATGAATTAATTCATGTTATTACAGCTATATATAATGTTTTCACCTCAACACCCTCTCCGGGAACCATCACCTTATCGTGGTGGAGAGGTTTGTGTGTCCCTATGAACCTGAGGGCTGTGTTGTCTGGAGCTGTGTGCTCCTGGTAGGGTCTCCCATGGCAAAGTGGTCTCAGGTGAGGGGCCAGACCAAGAATGGTTCAAAAGCCCTATGCAAAATCGAGGAAGAGAGGGAGTGACCCTGCCCGGAGGAGGCCCGGGGCCCCCGTCTGGAGCCAGGCCTGGACGGAGGGCTCGTCAGCGGCGCCTGGTGGCCGGGTTTGCCACGGAGCCCGGTCGGGCACAGCCCGAAGAAGCTACGTGGCCCCCCTATCTCCATCCCATGGGCCCACCACCTGTGGGAGGAACCGCTGGGGTCGGGTGCGCAGCCACATGGGTGGCGGCGAAGGTCAGGGACCTCGACGGACCAGACCTGGGCGGCAGAGGCTGGCTCTGGGGACGTGGAACGTCACCTCTCTGTGGGGGAAGGAGCCGGAACTTGTGCGGGAGGTGGAGCGCTACCAGTTAGATCTGGTGGGGCTTACTTCTACGCACAGTCTCGGTTCTGGAACCGTACTCCTGGATAGGGGTTGGACTCTGTCCTACTCCGGAGTTGCCCAGGGTGTGAGGCGCCGGGCGGGTGTGGGGATACTCACAAGCCCCCCGGCTGAGCGCCGCTGCGTTGGAGTTTACCCCGGTGGACGAGAGGGTCGCCTCCCTACGCCTGCGGGTGATGGGGGGGAAAACTCTGACTGTTGTTTGTGCATATGCACCAAACAGGAGTTCGGAGTATTCGGCCTTCTTGGAGACCTTGAATTGGAGTCCTGTATGGGGCTCCAGTAGGGGACTCCATAGTTCTGCTGGGGGACTTCAACGCACACGTGGGCAATGATGGAGATACTGGAGAGGCGTGATTGGGAGGAACGGCCTCCCTGATCTGAACCAGAGTGGTTGTTTGTTGTTGGACTTCTGTGCTAGTCATGGATTGTCCATAACAAACACCATGTTCGAACATAGGGATGCTCATAAGTGTACGTGGTACCAGAGCACCCTAGGCCAAAGGTCAATGATCGATTTTATAATCGTTTCATCTGATCTGAGGCCGTATGTTTTGGACACTCGGGTGAAGAGAGGGGCAGAGCTGTCAACTGATCACCATCTGGTGGTGAGCTGGGTCAGGGGATGGGGGAGGACTCTGGACAGACCTGGTAAGCCCAAACGAGTAGTGCGGGTAAATTGGGAACGTCTGGAGAAAGGCCCCTGTCCGACGGACTTTCAACTCACACCTCCGGCGGAGCTTTTCGTGCATCCCTGTGGAACTTGGGGGCATTGAACCTGAGTGGACAATGTTCAAAGTTTCCATTGCTGAAGCTGCGGCGGCGAGCTGTGGTCTTAGGGTCTTAGGTGCCTCAAGGGGCGGTAACCCACGAACACCCTGGTGGACACCGGTGGTCAGGGAAGCCGTCCGACTGAAGAAGGAGTCCGACTGAAGAAGGAGTCCTTCCGAGATATGTTATCCCGGAGGACCCCGGAGGCAGTTGCAAGGTACCGACGGGCCCGAAGGGCTGCAGCCTCTGCCGTGACAGAGGCAAAGCAGCGGGTGTGGGAGAAGTTCGGAGAAGACATGGAGAAGGACTTTCGGTCGGCACCAAGGTGCTTCTGGAAAACCGTTCGCCACCTCAGGAGGGGGAAGCGAGGAATCATCCAAGCTGTTTACAGCAAGGATGGGACGTTGTTGACCTCAACTGGGGAGGTAATAGAGCGGTGGAAGGAGCACTTTGAGGAACTCCTAAATCCAGCTGGCACGCCCTCTGTGGTAGAGGCAGAGCTGGAGGATGATGGGGGATTGTCGTCAATTTCCCTGGTGGAAGTTGCTGAGGTAGTAAAACAACTCCACAGCGGCAAAGCCCCAGGGATTGATGAGATCCGTCCAGAAATGCTGAAAGCTCTGGGTGTGGAGGGGATGTCTTGGTTGACACGCCTCTTCAACATTGCGTGGAAGTCTTGGACGGTGCCTAAGGAGTGGCAGACCTTAAAAAGGGGGACCAGAGGGTGTGTGCCAATTACAGGGGTATCACACTTCTCAGCCTCCCTGGTAAAGTCTACTCCAAGGTACTGGAAAGGAGGGTTCGGCCGATAGTCGAACCTCGGATTGAAGAGGAACAATGCGGATTCCATCCTGGCCGTGGAACAACGGATCAGATCTTCTCTCGCAAGGATCTTGGAGGGGGCCTGGGAGTATGCCCAACCAGTCTGCATGTGTTTTGTGGATCTGGAGAAGGCGTATGACGGGTCCCCGGGAGAAATTGTGGGAGGTGCTGTGGGAGTATGGGGTGAGGGGGTCCCTTCTCAGGGCCATCCAATCTCTGTATGACCAAAGCGAGAGCTGTGTCCGGGTTCTCGGCAGTAAGTCCGACTCGTTCCAGGTGAGGGTTGGCCTCCGCCAGGGCTGCGCTTTGTCACCAATCCTGTTTGTAATATTTATGGACAGGATATCGAGGCGTAGTCGGGGCGGGGAAGGGTTGCAGTTCGGTGGGCTCGGGATCTCATCGCTGCTTTTTGCAGATGATGTGGTCCTGATGGCATCATCGGCCTGTGACCTTCAGCACTCACTGGATCGGTTCGCCGCCGAGTGTGAAGCGGCTGGGATGAGGATCAGCACCTCTAAATCTGAGGCCATGGTTCTCAGCAGGAAACCGATGGAGTGCTTTCTTCAGGTAGGGAGTGAGTCCTTACCCCAAGTGAAGGAGTTTAAGTACCTTGGGGTCTTGTTCACGAGTGAGGGGACCATGGAGCGTGAGATTGGTCGGAGAATCGGAGCAGCTGGTGCGGTATTACATTCTGTTTATCGCACCGTTGTGACGAAAAGGGAGCTGAGCCAGAAGGCAAAGCTCTCGATCTACCGGGCAATTTTCGTTCCTACCCTCACCTATGGTCATGAAGGCTGGGTCATGACCGAAAGAACGAGATCCAGGGTACAAGCGGCCCGAAATGGGTTTCCTCAGGAGGGTGGCTGGCGTCTCCCTTAGAGATAGGGTGAGAAGCTCAGTCATCCAAGAGGAGCTCGGAGTAGAGCCGCTGCTCCTTCGCGTTGAAAGGAGCCAGTTGAGGTGGTTCGGGCATCTGGTAAGGATGCCTCCTGGGCGCCTCCCTAGGGAGGTGTTCCAGGCACGTCCAGCTGGGAGGCGGCCTCGGGGAAGACCCAGGACTAGGTGGAGAGATTATATCTCCAACCTGGCCTGGGAACGCCTCGGGATCCCCCAGTCGGAGCTGGTTGATGTGGCTCGGGAAAGGGAAGTTTGGGGTCCCCTACTGGAGCTGCTGCCCCCGCGACCCGACTCCGGATAAGAGGATGAAGATGGATGGATGGATGGATGGATGTGTGTAACACAATAATGATCTTCAGAACACCTCCTGAGGTCTGAGTAAGGTTTGTTTCAGAACTTTCTCAGGTCTTTTGAAGGAGTGGCCTATACCTGACATGGATCCAGTTGTGATAGACAATGATGAATGCCACTGCCAAGCACTCACAAGATCACAGATCTTTTGTTTTAAAGTTGACTCACGTTGCCAGCTCCACAGCGCTGTGGCATAAGATTTGTCTACACCACAGATGCATTCTGGGATAGGAGAAAAAAAACACAATGTATGATGTTTGCATTTCCTTAAACCATGGTTAAACCTCATCTCTTACCAGTGTGTACTTCGTCCACAGCAATCCCACCAATTGGTCCCAAAACGTTCCGGTAAGAGAGGAAATACCCTAAACATATTCTTTATAAATCTTTACAATCATTCCCCAAAAGTACCAAGCAGGCTTGCCTTGTTGCATCATACACATTTTCTTCAAAACTTGACATCTTCAGCATGTAGCTTGCTAGCTTGAAGATTGTTGTTGTTTTCCGAAGGAAAGGCAGTTTGACAAGGGCAACCTTCCTGGAAATAAACTTGTTGATCCAGACTAGTTTTGAAGGTACTAGGTATCCTAAGCCACCAGGTGAAGTTACTTTGACTGTATGGGTAAGAAGGGATTGCACCAGACCCCTGGAGGGCTTTTGGTTTTTCCACCAGGGCCCGAGAGACGCCATTGTTCTCTTTGTTTGTTTTTAAAAATTATGAAATAAACCTCACAAAATGCTTGCCTGGACAATTAACGGTTTTATTCTCTGCGTGAGATACATTCCTTCGATACCTAAGTGGCTGTCTTTAGGCTGTTTAGTCAGAGGACAAATTGCCACTATATACACTATTACTTGATCTCCCATTAACATTTATTTTATGAGTCTTTCTTTTGATATAGAAATACAAAGCCAAAGAAGTGTGGAAGCTTGCACTTTATTGGAAAAATCAAACAAACAAAAATATAATCTGCAGGGACAATGCAGCAAATGTGCTCAGTTAATGGATCCAGGGCCACTTTTATGTTCAAACCATCTTTCATACCTGCACTCAACCACTAATTGGCAGGAAAAGTTTTATATACACAAAGCACCGATCAACAGTGCTCTATTCTCCTAAACAACTAGACCTCTCTTCACCACTCCATTGTTACCATTCTGACCTGATCCTACACCTGATGCTTCCCTTTGCCCCCACATTGTCCTAAATGCCCCAGTGCTCGCCTATGGAAACATGATCTGAACATGAAAGGGACCCTGCACATTCAGGTTGGAAAAGGGCAGCCAGGAGCTTTGTTAAATGTAAGAATAAATGGCATGCCAAAAGCGACAAAAGCATAAATGCAGATTCCTTTCCAATGATTATGCTGCCTCGATCACAAAATGTAGTGCTTCTGCTGATGTGAAAAATGTTCCCTCGCCCAATTTTG
Organism: Etheostoma perlongum; assembly: GCA_026937815.1. Taxonomy (NCBI): domain Eukaryota; kingdom Metazoa; phylum Chordata; class Actinopteri; order Perciformes; family Percidae; genus Etheostoma; species Etheostoma perlongum. Next base: position 23,431,195 of record CM049383.1, on the reverse strand, counting down.
TAGAAATCGTCCCCACTGATTTGACATTGTTTTGTGAATTATAACGTTCATACACATCCTCATTATGACCCCTGGAGCCACAGATAACTGTACAAGGCATCATGCAAGTACAGAGAGTATTTAGTGCCCCAACAGTAAAATGTGTCATCTCTTTAAACTTATATTAACCTTTAGAAAAAATCATCTCAATCACTCAAATTCCAATTCTACAGTCAATCATACCTATGTATAAACCTGAAGACCTTCCACAAGGGGGAGGTCGGTGACTAGTTACATTTACTTTTTTTGTTATCTTCTCTGTAGGTAATCATAAATAAATACAAGCAATACACAAGGAATGTCTACTGCAAACAATACATAAAAAAATGTGGTATAAAGAGGAGTTTGCAATTGTTTTCTTAATTTGGGGATGCTTTATGAAGGTAATCATGATTGATAATCAAAAGAAGTGACTCTTTCAGCCTCACCAGGAGAAAGAGGAACAAAAAGACAACTCAAACTGTGTGTATGTGTGACAACCTGACTGTTTTTTCCTCAGGTACATAAACAGTGATGTCAGATAGCTCTCCTCTTGGGTGTTGCGTTTCTATAAAGTAGGGGCTGATTCCTGTCCACATGATTTTGAATGGCAGCACACACTCTTCTTCTCCTTCTGTGACTTCGACATGACGAGATGGGCACAATGTCCGCTGTGATGCCTCTCTGAGATGGTCAGAGCTGCTCCCAGTCACCGTGATTTTATTCAACAAGTCTTATTTGGGCCTTTTATTCTCAGAGAGAGGCAAGTTCATTAGAACCAAAGCAGGTTTGCTTTGTTGTGAATCATCTTCAGATGGGGAAGACCCCACCCCCCACCTTTCAGGTTACATAAACTGCATCTAGTAGGACACAAAAAAATCTGTCAACTCTTATTTATTTTTTTTAATGCAAGCCCAGTATCCAGACTTCTAATGTGTCTCCAAACTAATTCTCTATGCACATAAAGAAAACACTAAAAAGCTCCAACAAGGCAAAATTTTGTTTTGTAAAATAATAGCTCCAAATCACAAGAGACTAACATTGCTGGTTATTTGAAGTTAATTTCTCAGATACTCTAATATTTATTCTTAGAGAAATGTGTCTGTAATATCACCTGATGAATCACATCAACGGCAGCCTTTTTTGTTTCAGACAATGAATCAGACATTGTGATTTTGTCCTGTTGCTAGGTATTGCTATCGCCAAAGCATGTTACAACAACAGCAGTTCTGCTCAAAGAAAATGGAAATAAATGTGCATTTTATTGACACATGTGGGACCTGGAGTTGCAATTACATACAGACGACGAGCGGTATAGAAATTCTGCAGAGAGGTCCTTTCCCTGCAGCTCTGAGGGGGCTGAAACTGGAAGGACTAAGATTGTCGGTGACTGAAGCCTCTTTTACAAAGAGATTCTGCTACGCTGCCGGAAAGAACACTTGCTATTAGGGCTTTGCTTTTTTGACACTTGGCCAAACAATACTGGCATAATGCTGCCCCACTGTGTGAGGTGAAAGAGGCTTGACGTGCAACACGTTGTTGGCGTCTAATATGTGTGTGTGTATGTGTGAGCGGAGACCTTTCGTGCTAGCTTTCCCTTTTACACAGAGGTTGATTCGGCTCTGTTCCTTCCTGCCGGCTTAACGACGGAACAACCCTGTCCCCCCATTCTGTGTCGGTGCCTTTTATACAGAAGGCGAGGCGGAATAACTGTGCAACAGTACTGCCTTGAAAAAGATGTGTGAGAGGGGTTTTGTCACAGAGATGGATGAAAACAGAAGAGCAGAGAAATGGTGAGTTGGGTCGGGCGATCATGTCTATTTTCATATTGTCCAATCGTGGTTACACAAGATCGCCAATAGGTAGGAGTCAGAGGAGGTGGGGGAAGTTTCATCACAGCATGCCAGGGAAACGCCACCATGGGCGACTTCAAGTCTTAGTGTCAATGAATAACATAACATCTTTCATCCATCGATTTTGAGTAGGTTTCTTGTTATTGCTATATATTTGATTATTTTAACAGTTTATGGGGGAATAAACACATTTCTATTGTTAACATATTTTCTTTAAGTTATATAAAATGGCTGGTGTCAGAAAAAACAACGTTCAATTGTAAATATATGATTCTATCGAAAATCAGCACAAGCCTAATGGAGAGGGTCAGATTTGATAGCATGGACCCACACAAATAAACTCAACCTATGGGGAATATTTGACTTGCTACTGAGTTTCTCTGGTTCAGACAAGCTGGGTCATAATGGATGTGGACATCCATTACCTGTGCACCTGGATTGGGTCCAAAGGGGTTGGCTGGCCTCATCACAGGCTGGGTGTACATCATAGTGGGCTGCGTCATCATCATGGAGCCCATGTGGGGAGGCTGACAAGAGAAATCGCAGCAAGGATGGATTATACAACCAAAACCCACAAAAACACGAGGAGTTGCTGCCATTTCCATCTGTACTAAACAACTCTTTGGTACTGAAGGAAACCAGCCTGTTCACTGAGGATGACACAACTGAGCATCATCACTCCTTCTGTAGTCTTTAAAGGACTTCATTTCAGCCCGTTGGGCTGGCAGAAGGCGACACATTTACTGTCATTCCTCTCTCAGATACTGATTTATTCCCTCAAAGACAGCACATGAAAGTACTAACACTCATGTTTAAAGATAAAATAAATACTGTACATGTTGAATACTTTTCAGAATACTGCACTCCACACACACTAATTAATATATAAGAACATCTTGCATGCTACCAGTCTGTGTGTGTGTGTGTGTGTGTGTCTTGACTTACCATTGCATATGCCATCATGCCCGTCGGTGTGGTTGCAGGAAATGCCATGACAGATGGTGCCTGAGGTGACATTAAAAGACAAGATGATTCCTTCTACAGAATCAGGACACAGCCAAACCCAACTCGGCGTTTATTATTAGATTATCATATCCAAGTTAGACTTTAGCAAGCATTTTAATACAGTAACTAAAATGAATCTATTCAGGAATGTGTCAAGTTGATTTTGTGACAAGATGAGTACTGCAAGACTGATGGGGGCTACCAACCAACGTCTACCAGCCCAAATTGCTTGCAGGCGTGGTCGAGACAGTAAACATAGACCCCGGAAGAGAGGGGGGCTAACGTTTGACTAAAGCCAACTCCTTATTGGCTATCATTTCCTCGCCAATGTACGGTCTCTGCAGAACAAAATGGATTACGGACTGCAACATTATGATTTTCACAGAAGCAACATGGAACCACCAGTGGCACCATTGTGACTAAAGGGACGCTACGTCGGGTCTCAGTCTCAAGAGAGACCTGATCAACTTTGGCGGCCAAAGGGGGCCACCAACAGGGGAAATTTGGTGGCCACAGAGTTTAATGTTGAACCCTGGGATAGAAAATGATACACTGCCTACAATTCTCAGATTATGTTGAACTATAGCCTAGAATTAAATTTAATAAATCAATGTATTTTTTGTAATAATCTACAAATAGTACTTAGCCATTTCAAGGTGAAACAAATTTAACATTAATTAAAAACAAACAATTGCAATAACTTGGTTTGATAAGCATACACCCCTGTAGCATCACTTAATGACAACTAGGCCTATGGAATATCCAAATGCCTTTAAGAACATACATTATTGTCTGATCATATTTAGTGTTTCATATTTAGTATTAACCCCAAAACGTTGGAAAGAGGCTGAACAACATTTATGCCATGAGACAGTGAAACCTGTTGAAAATATGTCAACTACTAGCAAAACCCGTTAAGGGATTCTAATCTTATCAGATTTATTTAACAGGAGAATGACAGATAGAGGTAAAGGAAAGCAAAAAGGAGAGTGTGATGAGTCCTGGTAGAAGTTGGTTACTGGCAGGTGCTCCTGGTGGAAAGAGATTAGAGAGAAAAAAAAAATAGTACAGACCCTTTCCTTTCCCTTCCTTCACCAACAGCCCCTGCAGTGATAACAAACCCAGATTTGTCTAACGCCCAGTCCTCTCGGGAAGGATACATTTCATTAACTATTCAGTCATTGGCAAGGGAGGCACAAGTGAGTCAGACATGATGCTGGTGCCAAAACTGGTGCTTTCATCACAGACTGTGCTTGTTTCATTGCATCGATGGCTCTCCTTCAAAATTCTTCCCCACTGACAACGTTTGGTTTGTTTCAGGAACATCTCCCTCAGCGTCCCTCAGATGGTCAATAATGACATGAGTCTTTTTTTTGCATCATGTTAGGGCTTATCATTTCCACACTAGAAACTGCTATAGCCCACACCATGTTATGGTGTTACTCAATTTATTTTATTATTCTGTCATTGTGTGTGTGCTGTTTCCCTGTGTGCTTCATAGGGCCCTATTTTAACAATCTAAGCGCACGGCGTGAAGCGCCTGAATCTATTCAGGAATGTGTCAAGTTGATTTTGTGACAAGATGAGTACTGCAAGACTGATGGGGGCTACCAACCAACGTCTACCAGCCCAAATTGCTTGCAGGCGTGGTCGAGACAGTAAACATAGACCCCGGAAGAGAGGGGGGCTAACGTTTGACTAAAGCTTTCCCTAAAGTTTCCCTGTGTGCTTCATAGGGCCCTATTTTAACGATCTAAGCGCACGGCGTGAAGTGCCTGGCGCAGGTGTGTTTAGGGTGTGTACGAATCGCTAGTTTAACGGCAGAAAAAAGGGCGCGTGCGCCAGGCACATGATTCAAAAGGGTCAATAGTGTCTTAATTAATCTTAGGTGTGTTTTGGGCGTAACATGCAATAAACCAATTCCCTTTAAAAGCCAGGCAAGTTTGTACCTTGGTGCGTTACTATTATGATGGACGGGAAATTGACAACTGTGTCAGTCTTAAACTAGCAAAGACACTTGCATCTTTGTGATCAGCTTCCTTTAAGTCTTTCTCTCCGGCTTCATCAGCATTTGATCAACATCTGCCATTTGGCCATATCATCAGTAAATCATGATGAGGTCAAACGAGACACTGGAGTTTCTCATACATATAGTATGGTCCCATTTATTTGAAATTGACCATAATGCAGGCAACGCTTTAGGGAACTTTGACACTCTCAGTGCGTGTTTTTGCTTTATAAAAGTTGATTGGAAAGATGTCTTGGTCAGTGTTCAGTAGCACCTTGCCAACCAACCTAGTATAGTGCTGTTTAGCGCCAACCTTAGCTGGTGGCTTAAGGTAAAGTCTTTCCATTTTCTCTTCTGCTGTACATGCAGATGGATTACATGTACATGTTTAAAAAGAGCAATGTACAAGAAGACAAGGGATTTGTTTTTTAAAATAAAATCCTGGAATTATTTTAAACTGATTAATAATCAATTAATTTAAGAAATAATCAACAGATTAATGGATTATCAAAATAGTTGTTAGTTGCAGTCCTAGATACAACAATGTCCTTGGTCCACATTGGTCAATAAAAGGTTAGAGAATGTTGAGAGTGGACAAATGGGTTATTTTAGGCAACCAGAGTTATTTTTATTCTTTACATTTAAAAACAGGGCTAGACAAAGTCATTGCAATATAATGGAATAATGAATCTGGAATGACTGTAACATAATAAACATTGATTAAGTTACAAAACCTAATTTGTACAACCTGTTCTTAAAGTCTGCATGCTCTGAAACTCTCTACACGTCTGATACAGCGGAGGTAATTACGTATATGCTATGTGTCGGCTTCTTGACCCGTGTGTTGCCAGTGCGCACATCGGTTTGAATTATGTTTTTATATTTTTTCATTGCGATTGCTTACCACTGCCAGGGTTGCAAGTGAAATAGTAGGGTAAAGCAACAACAGTTTATGGAAAGCACAAGTGTAATTATAGTCAGATCTTGTGCCTGACTGATGGGGAAGGAATATTGATAAGCGCTGTGATTTATCCACATATTAACAGTCTGCTATTTATTTTGCCAGCTTTCCTTCCTATTTAAAAACGTCTCTGTGTTCTTCATATTTATGTATTATTATAGTTTGCTGATGTAAAATATGCGGCTCTGATATATGTTTGCGATTGGTCATGCTGTGCAAACACCGCCTCTTCTATGTGAATGCGGGCGTTGCTGGATTGGGAAACCCTGGGAGGATTGAACTAGTTCTTAACCACTGTCGTGACACAGCTTATGCGGGGCTGCGGTTGTTAGGTTAGGTGAAGACAGGTGATTGAAATAAATCCAGGGCATGTTGATCTTACTTCGTAGTACAGGCCTCTGGTGTTGTATATCCTCAACATTTTGGTTTGTAAAACACCGCATATACGCAAGGTAGGACCTAGCACAAAAAGTCTTACAGATTCTTAAAACCTGAAATTATGTGAAGCTCCACGTTACGGATTGTTAAATTTGTGACAGTCAAAATGGAGGTAATTTGATTCATTTGGTTTACCAATAACTGAAAGTGCAATATTCTTAGGACTTACAGGACTATAAAGAAGACCAACTGCTATAAATAGGAGTCATAAAAATCATTCTTGCCCAACTCATTTGTTTTCCAGGGAAGTTACTGGCTGGGGGATTAAACCAGACCGGTGCAGATAGGGGCGAGGCTTACCATGGCTGCAGGGTTCCAGGTGGTAGAAGGAGCCATCTTGGGTTGCCAGTTGTTTCCACCTGTCAGCTTCCTCTCACCAGGCTGACTCCAGTGAAGATCACTACAGAGGTCAAGTAAAAAGTGTGTTTATGTTGAATATGCACTGTTACGGATAGGAAGTTAAGTATTATGTGAGTGCACTTACTTCTTTGATGTGCCGTTGCCAATTCCCAGATCTAAAGACAATAGAAGCAATGGCATGAATGCACAGTCACAAAAACAACACACCTAATTTACAAAAGGTATAAAAATGTAGATTAATTTTCCCTGTACTCTTTACATTTTATGCAAATTTGACACATGTAATATTTATGTTCCAACAGTCTGCTTATAGCACAATTAGTTTGTTTTATTAAATGTTTGCAGTCTTGGTCTTAAAAAATGGCAACTTACTGCCGACAAGATTGGCCAGTGATGAGTCCAGGTCGCTGGATACCAGTTTGTGACCCTGTTGGCCGTTCAGGGTCATGCCCTGATTGGGTGAGGATGCCACTGTAGGTTTGAGGAAATCACCTAAAACATCTTAATCAAAAGGGGGCAGGACAAAGGGAAAGAATGGGGCAGAACAGGTGAAGACAATACAACAGACAATAACACAAAGACAAACACAGGACAGTACATAAATGGTACACACAAGGACAGAGAGAGAGAATGTTTAGCGTTGACGAGGCAGGAAGCAGGGCAGAAAAAACGTCAAAGTCAAGCCAAGACTGTGTGAGAGGAGTGTGTGTTGAGTAAACTCACCCAGTCATGTATATGCCATGCAATAAGCCAAGGCCCCAGAAAGTGTGTGTTTAACACAAGATAAAGGGAGAAGAGAAAAAAAAATGATGTGAGACCGTGAGCAGCCTAGAACTCAGTGAGGGTGTACAAACAATAAGTGTGTAAGATATTCAAGGTGACAAATGCAGCAATTTATTATTGCCAATTAATAATGATTATACAGTTTGTTGGCATAATATTATCATGCACTAAGATGCAAAGGGTGACCTAGTCTTTAACCACAACGTGATTCTCTCCCTCTCCCTTGTTCTGAAATGGGCAATCTTGTTAGTAATCAATCAAATTAGTGACTAATTGGGGATATGCTTGCTCAGAACATTCACAGTCCATATAAATCACCCAAACAAATCAAAGTCCAGCACACAGTTGATTTTCCATTGCCTCAAAATCAGCCAATGAATGTGCAATCCGTGCCCCCATGACCTAAAGGTGGCAGCGGATTACATGAGGTCTGCTGGTCCTAAAAGGCCAATGGGAAGATAAAATGGCAGTGCATGTAGTAGCACAACACTTACCTGTATAATCCAGGTTGTTAGCATTGGTGTTGTTGCCAAATACTGACTCAAAGTCGACATTAAGGCCTCGAGGGTTCTGTGGCTGCTGGGGTGTTGGGGAGGCTGTAAACCCTGTTGTGGCAAAAAGAAAATGAACTATCAGCATACAAATATTGACACCGCAAACAGCTGTTCCTACCAACACAATCACCAACTATGAAAGCAAAAATCTGTCTATGTATTTCACAATGCTATTTAAAAATCGCAACCAAAAGATAAACATTTTCAAATTCCCTGCTAGACAAAAAAAATACACTTAGTGACGCTTCTTCTGCTAAACAGTCATTCTTAGATTTTCTTCTCGTGTTTACTCTTAAAATTAGAGAAATTTGAGTCTGCTTCTGTAAAACGGAAGACTAAAACAGACTTTGTGAGACACTGGTCTTGGTTTGAAAGTGCCGGCATCCCGTTAATGTGGCAGTGTGTCACTGGGTGTGTGTGTGTGATTAAAGGCGGTGATCACTAGCTGATGTAAATAATCAATGTAAGGTAATCGGGGTAAATGCAATCCTTGATCAGTTAAAATATGCCCATATCGTTTCCGATCCGATACTTGTGATCAGGACATCACTGCTTGTAACACCTTGATCAACCTGGGAATACCTACCTCTGAATAGACCAGCAACAGCTGGGGACTCAGATTGGAAGAGTGGAGTGGTGTTGTAAGGGCTTGGCCCACAGAAGGAGTCTGACACACAGCAACAACAGCAGACATGCAAAGAACCAGACAGAGAAATAGAAGGGAGGAAGAGAGGAGGGAGAAAGAGAGGGGTTAGATATGAGATCAGAAAAACTGCAGCAGTGAAAGAGCAGCAAGGAAGCCAAGCAAACTGTGGGAATGAATTTCTAACAGACAAAAAACAAAGATCAGGATTTGCAGGACAAAAGCGCAGGAAGCAAGCACTCATCACATGGCTAGACTAAATACAGGGCAAAATTCAGGGCCGCGTTCAACTAGTGGCTTACCACAAAACAATGCAGACTCACAACCATAGGCTTGCAGGAAGCAGAGAGGAAGAAAGTCGGCATGTTTAGCAGGAATGCTCTGTGTTAACACTGACTCCCACCATAAGACACCGTGTCAATCTAGTTCTCCTCATGGCAATTCACAAATGTTACAAAACATCTTACTACTCTCATGTCAGCAATCTAGAAGCCAGACAGTTGTCTGTACCTGTGATAATTGTTTCTCTCATATCACATATATAAATCCTGGGATTTATATATGCTATATGAGAATGCAAATGTCCAGATCAATTGGAGAGACATTAAATGGACTTTACCCTGTCTGTGTAATGTCCGATTGTGTGAACAGAGCAGGTCATTGTGCGGAGAATTCACAACGAGCGAGTGGGCAAGTTGAAGACGTTTCTATCATAAAGCCGGCGTGAAACCATTGAAGAAGATGATGAACAAAAATGTTTAACGATGACGAGATCTGGGAACTTTCTGTCGGTAAGGGCCAATGCCAAATCGTCAGAGAAATTTTTAAAAACGGCAAAGACTCAATTGTTTATGACCAAATTACAACCTGGCTACATGACCGTAGTGTCAACCGCATCATCATGTCCTGCCTCTTGTACGCTCTACCCAGATGCAACCCCTCTCCTAAAACAAACAGAGCACTTATAGTAAGTGAGAATGTGTCTGGCATGGACAATCTCCGTTTGTGTGCTACATGTGAGACACAATCCAGATGCAGCTGCTGAGTCGGGAACTACCTTTCCCGATTATTCTGACAACACATGAAAGCAGCAAAAAATTCCCTGTCTCCCAATGAAAACCATTTGTTTATCTGCCAGTGTTTCGAATTCTCCTATGTTGCGTTTTTTCTAAAAATGTATTTGTTTTTGTAGGTATATTTCATGTTATGTGCTTCTGTACATTTATACTATGACTCCCGTAGTGTCTAATCCTAAATACAACAATACACTATTGTAATGTAAGCTAACAAAGTTCTTTTTTTTGTAGTATACCAAAACAACCAGCATGGAAAGGGTTGGGGAGGGTAGATGTTTATGTATTTTATTTAGAAATTGAAAATCTGATTAAAAAAAACAACAAAATAAAAAATAAAAAAACACGATACCAGAGAAGAGTTTGAGTCAAAAAAGGTATCGTAATGATCTGGAGAAAAACAAAAATTCTGCTTATAAAGACTTCGGATTCATGCAACAAAGAGTTTTGGCCTTTGAAATACAAACAGAAAGTCAGAAAGCAAATAAAATATGTAACAGCCTTAATCAAGGACAGTTAAGTCTGATTGTGGAAGGAAACACATATTTGGTGTAGGGGCAGCATGCCAAATCTTGGATGAATGTGAGAAAAGTGTCAGGCAATGTTTTGACCAGTGACCCTCTCTTTCCCTACTGCTCTGAAATATACCTCTATGTATTAACTTCATAACTATTTTAAATTACATAAAACAATCAGCCAGGATGACATTATGCAACTAGTTACATCAGTACAGCACACAAACAAAAAATCTAGACTGTAAAAGACAAGATGCGGCAAAACAATCCCACCAAATACTTCATGGCAAGGAGTCCTAGAGGACAGGCTGACATTGTCTGAGGATGCTGTGGACAGGTGGACAGCATTGACAATAGGTAGTGTGAGGAAAGGGTTTGAGTTGGGAATGGATTCCTCCACAGCTTCTGCAGTAAAGGTGAAAGGTTCTGAGTGATCCAAGGGGGGGGGGGGAAGACAAGATAAAAAGAAGCAACAGAGAGATTATGGTGGAGAGGAAGGTGAGAACATTTTAAGAGACGTTAAAAAAAAATGCATGCAAGATGATGTACAAGGGGAACAAAAATGTCAGTGATGTAGGTAAGAAGGATTAAAACAGTGTTAAAGATACAGTATATTGACAGGCTGATATCATGCAATCTGTTGCACAGCTCTTATTGGCCCAAATTTCCTGTCTCACGATCAGCTTCATCACAACCGCTTTAAGCAGTCCACCAGTTCACAAGTTAAGAGTTGTCATTATTAGAATGTCAGAGGTCAGCACACGGGCTGATTTCCAAAGACACTATATGCTGTATATGATGTTTGTGTTCAGAACAAGTGTCAATTTGGAGAATCTTACCAATCTTACTTGTTGCTAATAATACAATAAATGCAAACATGAACAAAGCAATCCTATGGTAGATACTGTAATTATATAACATTGCCACTTACAAGCTCTTATTACATTTGACAATAGTCAAAATGTTGATCTTTGTCAGGCAATTTTTAGTAAGAATTAAATGTGCCTTAACTCTTATTTTGGAAAAGTGTTCCCCTACAATAAATAACTAAAGTTATGTGAAATTAATGAGCATGAACTGTGTGGCCTAATCTGAAACTTTACTTCTGCTTCTGTAGTCTGCTCACTAACATCTTAAATTGTAGGCAAACACTGTCATGTATTTACATACCTTATGATATGACACTGGAGTGAAAAGCGCACAACAGAAAAAGTTAAACTTCAACTATAGTTAAAAATATTTGGCCAACAACTTACACACGCACACTTAACTTACCATTACTAATACCTGACTTGTAATCTCCGCTCGTCTTTAATTCTGTATTCATATATATATATAATATTTAATCATAGGTACACAGGAATTATACTACGGAATGTGTGTACTGAGAGGAATATCAGACATATTACATGTGTGTGCTAATAAGTATGTGACGTTTATGTGTGTTTGTAAATGTGGAAGCAGGCAAGACTGAAGTGTTGTGAAGAGCAAAGCTCTCACCTCCCCATGTGTTGCTGGTGGAGAGAGTCAGTGGTTGCTGGAAAGCTGGCTGCAGGTCCAGCAGTTCATTGGCTGCCTTGGAGGTGCTAGAGGGAGTAAGCAGGAAATCAAGGGCATGGAGGACAAATCAGTCACTTACAAAACATTATTATTAGAAAAACATTATGACTGCAGTTTTGTCCTGAGCAATGAAGGGTAACAAAAAGATATTTTTTATTAATTCTTACTAAAAGCATACAAATTCTGGTCTTAAAATTGTTGTTAGAATGTTATGTTGCCCCCTATTTGAATAAGTATATTCACTTTTCCCCCCCGCATTTTGTGCATCTAATGTTACCAGTAGTGCGGCTGCACTGCCCTAGTTAGATACTCTAAACCATTTTGAAATGTTCAACCCTGATTTTCCACTAGGCGCATCTGTGCTGTGTTCGTTTTTGGTTCCGTCCCCCCGCCACAGTGTTAGCTTGTCACTCATTCATTGTTATTGGAAATTGGGAACTTTTGACGAGCTAAGACGCAACAAAATGGTACATCGATGTCAGAAGTTACAATCCCCGCAAAGTAGGCTTTAAACACGATCATGCCACTATCTTTGGGAGACGGCAACACTACCAAAAAAGCTCTTACTTAATCAATAAAGGCCGTAAAATGTATATGGCCCTTTCTTCTTTAAGCACTGCACATTCTGATGCTCAGGTTGGTTGGTTGGTTGTTTCACTGTTAGCCACAATGTGTCAGCTAATAATGTTCCCATTCATTGTCTATGAGAGCAGCCGTGCAATGCAGAGAAGCAGGGTGTTGAATTGCCTGCTCATCATTGCAAGTTGAATTCAGGCTACTTTGTCCAAATCAGGGGTGTCCAGCTCGACTTGCTGCCTCACAAAAACTGACAAAAATATTTTAAACGGACAGTTAGGACCGTGTTAGCACAGTTAGCTAACTGCCTCCCCGACTATTATCTCCACGACTACACTGTTCTCACCTTAGACTAAACTGATATCAGTGTGGACTGGAGCATGTGAAGGCATCATGCCGCATCTTGCAGATGAAAGCTGCCAATCTACTGATGTCATACAGTCAAAACAGTTCTTTTTCAAAAGGAACTCTGGGAGATGACCTAACCCAAACTTACCCTTTTCCCACCTGGTGGTTGTTTGTCGTTTACCAGCAATTTAGTGGTGAAATAAGTCATTGTTATTACATTATTAATCAATCATTTAATTTTGACCATATAGCCTTAGCAATGAACAAGCTGTTTCTTTAATGTTGCTCTATTTTTATATTATTAATAAATTTATATATATATATATATATATATATATATATATATATATATATTTTTTTTTTTTTCAGTTCAGGCACCGGCACAGTTTTAAAAGTATCGTTTTAGCACTGGTATCAAACATAAAAGAAAAACGATACCCAACCCTAGTTGCTATAGTGCCACCATTTGGCCAAATCTCACCAAATCAGGCACAACATGTCCTTGGGTCACTATCAATACACCCAAACATAGATAGAGATGTCCTGTGCCTCACCTGTTGGTGGAACTCGGGGTGGAGAAGAGGTCAATAGCAGGAGCTGAGTTCATGGTCCCGCCCATCGTGGAGTCAGGGGATGAGTCTGTGGTTGCTGCAGTAGGATCCTTTTGGAGCTCTTTCAGACGCTGCTCCTACAATAATTACGATAGCGTAAACCACTTTCACACATCCACTGCAAACTGGAAATTATTCAAAGTTTGTTTTTGTTTCCTGAAGCAAAAACGATTTTAAAACTGGCAACACAGAGAACAGACGGCAAGGGACATTTGGAGCGTGATGTTATCCCGGAAATAAACTTCCGTTGATACAAACTGTGTAATCTCTGATTGTGCAGAGTATGTGAAAATTCCCAGCAAGCAAGGTGGCATGTTGATGATGTGGGCAAAACCAGAACAAGGAATCTTCAGACCCGGATGTCTAGTGACATAGTCCAAAGTTCATATTTAAAAACAGCTTTAGCAACACAAAGGCAAACCTGTATCCAACTATTCAGTATGATACTATTCAGAATTTTTTCAAATATTTTTAAGCATTTTGCATTTCACAGTAGACGCAGTCAGGAAATATGGAAAGAAACCACTAAAACACACCCCACTATTTAAAATCTGTAACAATTGTTTGGCTATTCATTTGATATAATCACTTAGAGGTAGTTGTAATGGTATGACTTCATTAAACTTCAAGATATAACTAAATGTCTCCAGACCTGTCGGTTCCAAGCTGAAAGAAATGTGGATGAGTGAGGAAAATGTACTTTTAGTGTTTTTAGGAGAGTCTGCTCTTCCTCCAGGGCAGCCTGTTTTTCCCTCTCGTCCACTTTTGTGAAAGATATGCCGGTGTTGGCCAGGGAGGAGACTGCATTGGAGAGGGTGCTAGCCCTGAATTGAGGGACAGACATAGAAAACTGTGACAAACCAAGAATCATTTCAGGGCTATGAAACTTGCACATATCCATTTTAGCTTCTTGCTTTACCTCTCTGTGGTGTCAAAGTTGACTTGTTTCTACTGTGTTCTAAATTACTCTGAGAAAAGTACATCTTTCCATCTTCCATGCTGAACCCCCCCACCCCCAAAATCAGCCCAATACTATCAAGTTGCTGAAGCAAACACAAACCTTTGCTATGAGCCTGGATGGCAGGGAGCCAGATCAAGTGAAGCAGACCTACCTGCTGGCTGCTGTTGAGTCTTTGACTTTCTTTCCTTCTAAAGAGGCCAAGTGCTGCTCCAGGGCATCAAGCAGGCTGCTGGGGGCCTAGTGTGAATGTCATTGAGACACAGTAAGTTTCAAAGACTGAAGAAGCCTAATACAATATGTCATCTGAATAAAAAACTAAACAATGAAGCATGCAGAGTTATTGCCAAGAGTCCACAAACAGAGACACTGTACTCCCAAATACAGAGAGAGAAAAGGTTCAGATACTTACACAAACTGTAAACTGAAAATGGAGAGATAGAAGGAAGGGAAAAATACAGAAAATAAAGGTGGCAACAGTCAAGATATTAAGAAAACCTTTTTGGAGAAAGCTCTCCAATTCTGGATATTCTGCTAAAGTACTACCTAATACATAATGAACAGAACTAGCAAATAAGTGTGCTTGTATCTAATGTATAATTTCCGCAGATCACTGGTCTATATAAGATGGTCCTATCAAATGACACACTGAACCCTTGATTCACACCTTTATTTACTGTACAAGGTCAGGAGTGAGTGCTAGTTGGAAGGTGTTCGGTGCAATGGAGGTGGCATGCATTCCCTGCCTAGCATGCACAGCATTTATTTTTAAACGCGTTAGGCCAGAAGCTGCAGAGGTTAGCTGCCTGTGAATGCTTCAAAACAAAAGTCTCCTGTTATGTTGTTAAATAAAAAGCTTTTAATTTGAAGCAGCAAAATAATGGCAATGTTGGGTCTTTATCCACAGTAACTTAAGATGACATATATAAATAAAGCAGATGGAAAAACTAAACTTCAAAACCCCAGAGATTCAGTTAGACACTACAAAGCTGAACACACTGACGCTTTTAAAAATGTCAGTAGACATCCTTTTTTTGGCACACAGACAAAGACTGTAGGCAGCGTTTTTCATTCGTTCATACGCTTCTAATGTATGATTTATGTGAGAGTGAAATACAAACACACAACCAGCCTCCCAACAGAGATAGACCTTTTTGTTAAAGACTAAAATCCTTTTTGTTTAACATTAAACTTACCTGAAATTGCTATCGCCAAACGCACCAGACTCAAACAGTAATTTTATCATTGTAAAACACACTCATTCAAAGCGGACAGAAACAAAATAAAAAACTATGTAAGGCGTCTTGATTTGTCTATCCAATTCACCACTCTGGTTTGGTTGAAATAAACACTAGTAAACACTAATAAACACTGATTGGAAGGTTGGTGTTTCGATCCCTGGCCCAAGTGTCCTTGGGCAAGACACTGAATTGACACCCCAATTGCTCCCGCTGCTGCGCCATACATGCTAAAAGTATTGTTAACTTGAATGGAGTCTGTGGAGTTTGGCGATTTTGCAGCAGTTTCTGGTTAAACAAAAAGGATATGTACTGAAAGCTTGCAAATATGCCTCAAGATACTATGGTGTGTCAATATACTTAAAACCAAAAATTAAATGTTGCATGACAGTATATTCTTAAAAAGTACAACAGTTTACATCTTACTAAGTTAACCTGAGTTAGTGCAATAATGCAACAAAAGTAAATAGTTTTTGGTACACAAATGGTAATATCTACAGTATTTCAATAATATAGCACATTAGATAGGGGACATGAAGCAGCTATATTTACTAAGCAGGTATCACTGCACATTGACTGTATTCTTTAAGTCAGCCAATGATGATCTGCCACTGAAAACCCATTTGTGTGCCGTTTTATAGCAAATACATGCATGTCACATTGTACATTCTAGCAATATTTAAACATTATGAAAATTCCCTCATTAGGTCATTCTCCTCTTTTTAGTTAAGCAAAGCCAGTATAGAGGTGAGGGGTGTAAAGTTAAGGCAGGTTATTTTAAGTAGTTGCAAAGATCCCAAATGGTTATCTTTAGATATGTATCTCGGGTTACCTGGGACAGATCGGGGATGTCTCCTCGATCGATTCCAACTTGCTGCAGGAAAAGAATAAAGACCATCAGATTTAGGACAGGAAACCGATCTATATGACCACAGGCCCCTTTGTAATCCCTTACTGGTCTGATCTGGGGTGCTAACTTACCTCTGCAACTTTGAGGAACTCTGAGATTCTAGTCATTCGTGTAAGGAATTTCTTGTAGATGTCAAGTCCTTCTTTGCACTGGACTTTCTTCATGTCAAAGTATTTCTCTGTTAACAGAACAAGAAAAAAGCTTGACAAAACTACAAACACTATAGTCACAAAATATATATAATCATTTCCCGTATTTTTGTTACTTGGACGTTTTTAGTTTATATTTTCAAAACAAAATTTAATTGGTACAGTATCTCCATAGGGTGGGTGGAGATAGATATAGATATATATATATATATATATATATATATATATACACACAGTGAGGAAAATAAGTATTTGAACACCCTGCTATTTTGCCAGTTCTCCCACTTAGAAATCATGTAGGGATCTGAAATTGTCATTGTAGGTGCATGTCCACTGTGAGATACATAATCTAAAAAAAAATATCCAGAAATCACAATGTATGATTTTTTTTAACTATTTATTTGTATGATACAGCTGCAAATAAGTATTTGAACACCTGTCTATCAGCTACAATTCTGACCCTCAAAGACCTGTAAGTCTGCCTTCAAAATGTCCACCTCCACTCCATTTATTATACTAAATTAGATGCACCTGTTTGAGGACGTTTGCTGCATAAAGACACCTGTCCACCCCATACAATCAGTAAGAATCCAACTACTAACATGGACAAGACCAAAGAGCTGTCCAAAGACACTAGAGACAAAATTGTACACCTTCACAAGGCTGGAAAGGGCTATAGGGAAATTGCCAAGCAGCTTGGTAAAAAGGTCCACTGTTAGAGCAATCATTAGAAAATGGAAGAAGCTAAACATAACCGTCAATCTTCCTCGGACTGGGGCTCCATGCAAGATCTCACCTCGTGGGGTCTCAATGATCCTAAGAAAGGTGAGAAATCAGCCCAGAACTACACGGGAGGAGCTGGTCAATGACCTGAAAAGAGCTGGGACCACCGTTTCCAAGGTTACTGTTGGTAATACACTAAGACGTCATGGTTTGAAATCATGCATGGCACGGAAGGTTCCCTTGCTTAAACCAGCACATGTCAAGGTCCGTCTTAGGTTTGCCAATGACCATTTGGATGATCCAGAGGAGTCATGGGAGAAAGTCATGTGGTCAGATGAGACCAAAATAGAACTTTTTGGTCACAAATGTTTGGAGGAAGAAGAATGATGAGTACCATCCCAAGAACACCATCCCTACTGTGAATCATGGGGGTGGTAGCATCATCCTTTGGGGGTGTTTTTCTGCACATGTGACAGGGCGACTGCACTGTATTAAGGAGAGGATGACCGGGGCCATGTATTGCGAGATTTTGGGGAACATCCTCCTTCCCTCAGTTAGAGCATTGAAGATGGGTCGATGCTGGGTCTTCCAACATGACAATGACCCGAAGCACACAGCCAGGATAACCAAGGAGTGGCTCTGGAAGAAGCATATCAAGATTCTGGCGTGGCCTAGCCAGTCTCCAGACCTGAACCCAATAGAGAATCTTTGGAGGGAGCTCAAACTCTGTGTGGAGGAGTGGGTCAAAATCCCTTCTGCAGTGTGTGCAAACCTGGTGAAAAACTACAGGAAAAGTTTGACCTCTGTAGTTGCAAACAAAAGGCTACTGTACCAAATATTAACATTGATTTTCTCGAGTGTTCAAATACTTATTAGCAGCTGTATCTTACAAAAAAAAAAAAAAAATCATACATTGTGATTTCTGGATTCTTTTTTTTAGATTATGTCTCTCACAGTGGAGATGCACCTACTATGACAATTTCAGACCCCTCCATGGTTTCTAAGTGGGAGAACTTGCAAAATACTATTATTTTCTTCACTGTAAAATCCATCTTGGTACTTTGGTACTCAGGACAAAGGAAAAAGAGAACAATAAAATCCCTATACATACTAATATGTTGTGAGATCTGCCAAGTAAATGTTAAAGTCCCATTGTATGATTATTAGCATTGCGGACTAATGTACTACAGTTTCTATAATCTACAAAGCCTTGGTGGAAGCTGAGGAGTGCATACTCAACATGCTAAAACAGGAGAAAGGAAAGCTTGCTTTTAGCATCAGAAAAGAATTCATGAGGTATGCCAGGAAATAGAAATTTGAAACAGCCCCCTAAACTTTCTTAGGAATATCTTTGTTAGAAGTCTGCAGTTCTAGGAAGCCATCAGTATATCAGTCCTTTGTCTTCTTTTCATTAGAGACTCACATGAACTTTGTGGGACTGCTAGCAAACATTCTCTAAACACATCCTTTCTTTCAAAGCTCAATGCAAATAATTAAATACTTAAGGACATCTACACAGTCCAAATATTCAATTTTCAAGGGCACGCCAACCCAAATGCTTGTTTTTACCAAGGAGGTTGATAATGCCCTCATTGTATGCTGCAAACAGTCGGATGGCATCTTTGAACAGAAGCATGAAGGCTGCGTTGATCACACCATTTGTCAGTTCATTGGCATTGACCTGGAAGAGAGGTGGAATTGTTGACCACAATCAGTTTAGAAATATAAGACTCTATTAAAAAAGGTAACAAAAACCAATGAAAATAGGGTCCAGGTTGAAGGACCATATTTTCATTTTCATACAATGTAAGTTAATAGAGCCTGTATTGTCCAGCTTCTATTTACTATCACAAAAGTGATTGTCTTGCTCAGATTAATATTCTAAATGGTTGACAATATTATGGAAAGGATTTCTAAGAAGGTCGACCTTTCTGTTAAAGAGTAGGATCCTTTTTTAAATATAAAAACATCTGCAATATTGGATTCACTAAAGCCACCAGACTCCATGTAAATTAACAGTAATTTTAGCATTGTAAAACACACTTAATTTAGAGTCGTCAGAAACTAAAAACTATAAAAATCTGTTTTGTGTTGTCTTTCCACTTTTCCAACAATCACACAACACTAGTTTTGGTTGAAATAAACATAGTTTACAGATTTACGTGTGAAAATATGTTGGCTTTATAGACGCTAAAAGTATTGTTTTTTTAAACGGTGGGTTTAGCGCTGGGTTTAGCAACCTATGAGCCGTTTCTGGTCAAACAGAAAGGTCTAAAGAGTTTTTTTTTGTTTTAAAAAGGCCTATCTCTGTAGGGATCCTTTCCATAAGGTTGTCAGACACTTAGAATACTAATCTAAGTCTGTCAGCGGCAAAAACAGAACTTTTAATGGACCAAATTGACAATAAACATTTACTCACTCATTCACAGTCACATACAGTATAATCAACACTCATCCTAATAATTAGTATTATTAACAATGATAAAAAACAAGTTGGCACCTCATTATTATTATGTATTTTGTTTTATTTGCTCAGTCAACTCTCCCTCGTATGTGTGCACTGCATAACCACCCTTAGTAACAACAACTGGTTTGCATATTTATAATAATAATTTTGTTGTTTGGCTTTGTTCCGTCTCATTTCGTCTGTATTCCTGTTTATGTCTATTCCACCAATAAAAACTAAGAAGTTTGTGGGAGGCGACCATTTTGAAAACCCGTTCGATCACAAAAATGCTAATTTGAAGTGTCAGTACTTTTTAATTTTAGCCAACCTGTGCAACTTGTGTCTTCACATTGTCTTTCAAAAAACAAGTGAAAAAAGTAAAACAAATAACTAAAAACAATTCAGCCAATTTTAGGTATATAAGAAGCTGCCTAACAAATTTAGCAGCAAAATTATATTTGGATTTAATGGTCTACTATATTGTATGACAAGCTGGACACGAAAGATAAACCCTTTAAGCCTGTTCTCTGTGTGTAAACAGGCCCTCAAAGTTTTAGACAGAAACACAATACTTATTATGCCATCCTTAGGGAAAATGTAATCAAATACAATGACATTCGCCTACTCTTCAAGATACTGAGATCATGAGTGATGTAGCCTATTTTATTCTTTTATTACTGCATGTAACTGCTTTGCATGGTTGAACGGTGCAAGCAGATGGCTTGGGTCTGTGTTGCTTGGTTGTGTTTTGATGCTTGCAACGCTTTTTATACTGAATGGGGATACTGTTAATGTGTAACTGTGCTAATGTCTTGCTGCTTCCCGTACCTCTGCAAGGCTTATTGAGAAAGCTCATTTGTTGCTCTAGCTGTCTGTATGGTGTCTTGTTGAATACTGTCTATATATTTTAACCTGTACTAATGTCTTGCTGTTTCCTGTTGCTCTGGTCTAAAATCATCTGGCCAAAGGACTACAGTTGAAAATTAGCTAGCTGGCTGGCTAACACCGGCACATTTACTGAAATGTTAATTAATGTGTGCTGACATTTATAAAATAAAGAATTAAAAAGTAGAAAAAAATACATACTGAGCTCTTACATTGAAATCAAGTAACACATCCATCTGATTTTGGATGATAGGGATGGTCTTGAGGAGTTTCTCTGTGTTCACGGTTCTCATCACTCCATCAGCCCTGTGGAAAGAAAAGGAAAGACAATGCTACACCACCAATGCAAATGGGCTAGTCTTGATTGTTTTATTTTAGGATTTTGTGCTGTAAATGAACATTTCTGATCCTTATGATCTCCAAGTCATTGACTTAACACAAAAATATATGTACAGTATCAGTAAAGCTATCTATCCTTGCAATGTAGAGGGATGTTTGATGTGCAATGTACACATCTGCACCAGTCCCACAGGAAGTAGTAGAGTAATAACTAGTTACACTGCAATGTATGCATAATAATCAGTCAAGGAACACTATTGGGCTTTTCATACTGCACTTAGCCTCAGGCTAAGAAAGCATTCACACTGGCACAATCTTGACACATTCTAAGCAGGCTTACCTCTTTGACACTGGCCGTACTCCAGAGCAGGGTTAGCCCTGAGTTTGCGAGGTTATTCCCAGAATATAGCCTAAACACGGGGCTAATGAAAGGGGGCTAATGAAATTTACGTCACATTATTTTTGTCCAATCACACTACTTCTTTGTCACAACTTCTTCACCATGTCATAAGCACGCGCTTGCTAAATGTTTATAAAGCATGGCGTCAATAATCATTTCCCGTATTTTTATTACTTGGACGTTTTTAGTTTGTATTTTCAAAACAAAATTTAATTGGTACAGTATCTCCATGGTGGAGATATACCTATATACAGTGCCTTGCGAAAGTATTCGGCCCCCTTGAACTTTTCAACCTTTTGACACATTTCAGGCTTCAAACATAAAGATATAACATTTTTATTTTTGTGAAGAATCACCAACAAGTGGGACACAATTGTGAAGTGGAACGAAATCTATTGGATATTTTAAACTTTTTTAGCAAATAAAAAACTGAAAAGTGGTGCGTGCAAAATTATTCGGCCCCTTTACTTTCAGTGCAGCAAACTCACTGCAGAAGTTCAGCAAGGATCTCTGAATGATCCAATGTTGTCCTAAATGACTGATGGTGATAAATAGAATCCACCTGTGTGTGATCAAGTCTCTGTATAAATGCACCTGCTCTGTGATAGTCTCAGGGTTCTGTTGAAAGCGCAGAGAGCATCATGAAGACCAAGGAACACACCAGGCAGGTCCGTAATACTGTTGTGGCGAAGTTTAAAGCCGGATTTGGATACAAAAAGATTTCCCAAGCTTTAAACATCCCAAGGAGCACTGTGCAAGCGATCATTTTGAAATGGAAGGAGTATCAGACCACTGCAAATCTACCAAGACCTGGCCGTCCCTCTAAACTTTCAGCTCAGACAAGGAGAAGACTGATCAGAGATGCAGCCACGAGGCCCATGATCACTCTGGATGAACTGCAGAGAACTACAGCTGAGGTGGGAGAGTCTGTCCATAGGACAACAATCAGTCGTACACTGCACAAATCTGGCCTTTATGGAAGAGTGGCAAGAAGAAAGCCATTTCTCAAAGATATCCATAAAAAATCTTGTCTAAAGTTTGCCACAAGCCACCTGGGAGACACACCAAACATGTGGAAGAAGGTGCTCTGGTCAGATGAAACCAAAATCAAACTTTTGGCCACAATGCAAAACAATATGTTTGACATAAAAGCAACACAGCTCATCACCCTCAACACACCATCCCCACTGTCAAACATGGTGGTGGCAGCATCATGGTTTGGGCCTGCTTTTCTTCAGCAGGGACAGGGAAGATGGTTAAAATTGAGGGGAAGATGGATGCAGCCAAACAGGACCATTCTGGATGAAAACTTGTTGGAGTCTGCAAAAAGACCTGAAACTGGGACGGAGATTTATCTTCCAACAAGACAATGATCCCAAACATACAGCAAAATCCACAAAGGAATGGTTCACAAATAAACGTATCCAGGTGTTAGAATGGCCAAGTCAAAGTCCAGACCTGAATCCAATCGAGAATCTGTGGAAAGAGCTGAAAACTGCTGTTCACAAACGCTCTCCATCCAACCTCACTGAGCTTGAGCTGTTTTGCAAGGAAGAATGGGCAAGAATGTCAGTCTCTCGATGTGTAAAACTGATAGAGACATACCCAGAGCGACTTGCAGCTGTAATCGCAGCAAAAAAGGTGGCTCTACAAAGTATTAACGCAAGGGGGACAAATAATTTTGCACGCACCACTTTTCAGTTTTTTATTTGCTAAAAAACTTTAAAATATCCAATAGATTTCGTTCCACTTCACAATTGTGTCCCACTTGTTGGTGATTCTTCACAAAAAATAAAAATTTTATATCTTTATGTTTGAAGCCTGAAATGTGTCAAAAAGTTGAAAAGTTCAAGGGGGCCGAATACTTTCGCAAGGCACTGTACATATGTAATATATCTATATACAGTCTCCAGTTATATACATGAAACGGTTACAATAGCTTAACAATGCAATAGGTAAGACTTCTAAAACTAACTTTCTTTCAAATTTGCTGAAAGTGATCCTATGTATGAGTAGAATTTCATGAAGAGGGTAATTTAAAAAAAATACTGGCTCCTCTGGCACCACCTATAGCCTGTAGTATGATTTGCAAAAATCCACTGCTCCTTGTTCAGATTCACCAATCAGGGCCGGGGGGGTGTCTGCATGTCAATCACTGCTCATGCACACGCATTCATTCTCCCTGTGGAGGGAGGGGCTTAGAAGACCGTTTGGGCTTCAGCAGAAAGGGGGGGAGGGACAGAGAATTGTCAATGTTCAAATTATTTGGATCTTCACAATCCTACATACAGCACATTTAAACAGGCCCAACACAGAGGATAAACAAATTCGGTGAAAAAAAAGCCCCATCTGCTATACTGGAGTATTTCGGCTTAAAAAATTATGATGTGAGGGCCCCCGGATAGCTAAGTTGGTAGATGGGTACCCATATATAGAGGTTTAGTCCTCGGCGCAGCGAGCCCAGGTTTGACTCTGAACTGTGGCCCTTTGCTGCATGTCATTTCCCCTCTCTCTCCCCTTTCATGTCTTCAGATGTCCTATCAAAATAAAGGCCAAAAATGCCCAGAGAAAAGCAAGAACAGGAACTATTTTCCAAATAATCGAGCCGTTTAGGTAAAAAGCGGCATATATCTAATGAGCAACTCAAAACTGTCACAATATATTTAGCAGGAAATACAACTATTGCAATGTTATCTTTCAGTGTTACCAGTCGTCATTCTAAAGGATGCCCTTCCCTGGGGTGTCAAGATTCTGGAACAAGAACAATAACATCAAGCTCTGTGGCTCAGGTACAAGTCAACCCCACCACCCCAGTAAGTCACAGTGAAAGCTAAGAAGTGAAAAATCCTTACCCTCTTTTCACTTTAGTGAAGTCAAAAGCAACTTGTCTGTAAGACACAGCCTTCTCATTCAGGTAGCGGCTATACCTCCTTATGAACGTTGACATATCATAGCCTACATTACAAAGAAAAGAAGTGAGGGGGTCATGACGCATCACGGCACAGATGAAAATTGTATGCGTATTCAAAGGATTATTGCTGCAGAATGTGTTGGTAATATACCTTGTAGGCCACTTTTGTCCAAAAAATTGCTGAGGTTGAATAGTGTGTTCCTTGAAGCCAGATATTGTATAAATCTCTGCAAAAAAATAAATAAATAAATAACACCATATGAGGAACTCTGTATTCTTGCAAAAGGGGAGTTTACCAAAAATGAGGCTTTTGAAACAGCTGTTGTGCAATAAACAGCTTTACTTGTGGGCATGTGACATTTAGTGCACTAATGTGAGATAACAATACAATACCCCATGCCAGTTATTTAACAAAAATCCTCTATGATATTTCCATCCAAGCAAAGGTGGAGAACAGTTAAGTGCTGACCTCATTGCCGTAGACCATCAGATGGTGTGTGGTGGTGAGGGACTTGAACACAACCACCCAGCTGGTGTTGGCGGTCCTCTCAAACAGTGTGTCAGCCAGCTGAGGGATGTTCACATTCATCTCATTTGTGCACTGAATCAAGTCTGAGAGAGAGAGAGAGAGAGAGAGAGAGAGAGAGAGAGAGAGAGGCAGTCAATCCACAGCACCTTAGAGGAAGCACACACATTTGCTGCTCAGTGAAAGCAGAGATTTAATTCATGTAGTGTCCTCATTTTCTTCTGTTTCCTTTCATAACACCATGCTGACAACAGTTGATAAATCTAGTGCAGTGCCCATTTAAAAACATCCCTTAGCCCAATGCTTGGCCTGCGGTATTGCTGCTTGCAGTTTTGTGTGTTTGTGTCTGCGTCCGATTCCTCTCATTGTGTGTTGCCATAAGTTATTAGCAAGCATGTAAGGAGCCTAGCTGCTATAAGTTAAACTATAGAACACAGCTGGGTGGTCAGTTTGTCAGATACCACTCCAAATAGCATCTCATTCTGTGGGACACACCGTGGGCCTGTGCCCATATTCTGTAGCAAATAAACACAAACAAGAAACATTCTCTTGTAATGAAGCCAAACTCATGTGATGAATCCTGAGCAGTAAACCCTGACAACAATTTTACCTGCTTACTACAGTCCCAGGACAGGTAATCAGATATTATCGAACTGGCATGACGTGCCAAAGGATTGTATTTATTTTGTCCTCTTCTAGAAATCATGTAACATGAGAATGATCCCAGTTATACAATATCCATCCCCATCAGATGACCAAAAAGATGCTTGGCAGAAAATGTAATTAAAGATTTATGTGAATTCAGGATCTGAAGGGAGATGAATACACCCTGACCCCCCTCAACCCTGGCACAGATTCTTCCTTTCTTCCTACAAAACGTTTTTTATACTTCCTCCCCTACCGATTCCTCAGGATGTGAAAATAAGAGAAACACTTACAGTTCCACTCTAAATCCCCGTTGCATGTTTATAATTGTGTTTTATTGGCTGTGGTATTACTATAAATTCAAATTAGGTTGAAGTAGGGCACTAAAATGGAATAATTATAATAGTAAGGGGTGTGTGTGTATATATATATATATACACACACACACACACACACACACACACACACACACACACACACATACATATACACACACATACATACATATACATACATAATTTTAGTTTATAATGTTGTGGACAGTCCCCCTTAATTAACTGTACAGTAAAAGGAGCAGCTTTAGCCTCTACAACTAATTTCAAGCTGTAGTTTGCGGCCAGCTAACAACTGTCACTACTTAGGCAGTAATCTTTCCAAAACGTCTCACTCTAAAGAGCCACATCCATGAAACGATAGAGATAGCTTGTTTGAGTCGATAGTTAATGTTAACTGTTGTGTATGAGGCGGCTGTGCTACCCATTGAGGGCTGTTTAAATTGGTGGTCTATGAATCCTCCTCAGTGTTTGTCACACAAAAGGCTTTTTGCTTTTTACATACACAATAGGCCACCCATGTGACAACAAAGGCCTTTTCAGCAGAACTGAAATGGCTGTGGGCAGTACAAACACACCAACAACTTTCTCCACTGGTTGTTCCTGAAGTTTGTTTTGTATGAAGACAAATCAACAAAAACAACCTACAGTTACTGAACTGATTACGCACAGATAAACTGAAATGAGAGTGGCAAGATGAAAAGTCTTCTCATGTACAGACAAGTAGAAACTAAATTTCCTTCTTTTCCCTCTCTTATGTTGTAAGTGTTCCAACTCACAAAAGTTTATTTTTGTTGATTTCTTACCATGGAGCTGAAATAAAACTATTTAGTTAAGATCATAATATAATGGAATAAGTCAGTATGGATTAGATAATCACATCAACCAAATTACATAAAAAAATATAAATATAACACAAAAGGCCTGGCAATCATACTTTATGAAGGCTAAGCTATTACAGTTTTCTGGGGCCTCATGTATAAACCCTGCATATGCACAAAAAGGTTACATACACTGGTTTGTAAGCACACAATGTGTGATGTATTTACATGAACGTGCCCTAAAAAAATGTGCGGGTCATTTAGGGAATACACACTATCTATATATAGCTATTGTGCGCACCCCGTCTTATTTCCCGCAAATGAAGTATCTTAGGCTACTCACTGTGCAACCATAAGATCCCCACAATGAAACACAGTGTCGGGTGGGCAAACTCTGTGTAAATTGGGCCGAATGCAGCAGCTTTGCAGCGCCATTTGGATGTCATAAACAGAATGTGAAAAAGTGGTAGAGACTTGGCATACATGTTTTAACCAGTTACTGTTCACTTTTCTTAATTCTGCACATATTTCTGTTACTGTATTTACTATTTAAGTTTATTATTTCATTCAATCAGAGGTACATGGTGCAGCGGATCCCTGCGCACTGCCACCTGCTGTGGAGATGATGGCTCACATGGGTCCCCCCTCTCCTTCTCCTAAGTCGGGTTGGCTTGGGTCTTGATTTCTACTTTGACATCAGAATGCATCTTTTTTATTTCTGCTGCGGTTCGGTTCTCTGAACACACTGCATTTACCACCCTGTCACCAGTTTCCCCACGCCACTTTTTTTTTGGTTAACCCTGATGATAAATTTCCAAACAGAAAATGTATCCTCGCCTCCACCTCCGTGATCAGCACCTCAATCTCAGTTGGTGAAGTTGTTTTTTCCCCAGGAGGATTAGCCATCGTGATTGGACAAAGATGGAGTTAGGGGCACATTTATAGTCATCTGCATATTAATTGAAGGGAGGCTCAATGTGCGCTCTATTTCAAGTTGATTGTGATGTATAAAGGTAATGTGTGCAGGACCTGGTATATGACCGGTTTTATACATGTGAACATTTCTGTACATACGTACTTTTCAAGTTTTGTGCGTACGCCACATTTTAGTATGAAAACTGTGCAGTGTTTTATACATGAGGCCCCTGGTGATTTGCCAAACTCAGATTTGTGATATACCAGTTTCGTTTGGTATATCTGGCTCTAGACTTTTTTAGGGCCATCTTTGCAAATTCTGAAATTATTCCAGACTTCATATTTCTGACATCTTGCATGCAGATAGTTGCAGCCGAGTTGCTAGCCCTCATGCGGTCAATCTGTTTCGGTGCTGGTAACTCCACAGACACAACAAAGGGGGCTCTGCCTAAAAATCTGAATTGTAATTAATGTTGATACATAAATGAATGATGTGGGATTAATTTAAAACATAAAGCTAATTCGTGAGAATGTCCAGTTTTCACTGTTTTTCATGGGACCATTAAGCATGTACTTAAATTGACTGGCGCTTTGCACACAATACTACGGTACTTTGTTGCGTGATGTAATTCTTGAGAACACATTCCACACATACAGGGAGCAGATCAGACAGTGGAGCACATACAGGGAGCAGATCAGACAGGGAGCACATACAGGGAGCAGATCAGACAGCGGAACAGCATTGCATACAAAATGCTGAAGCGTAAGTGCAGCTTCACAGTTGAACTGCAACAAAAACTTTCCATGTACCGTCCTGGTCGGGACAAGAGGGAGTGCACCGTGTGCAAAGCTAGCACATATGTTTCAGTGTCTAATAAAGGTGCTGAAGATCTCAACGCTCACATGGACAATGAACAACCTTATAATACATTGAAAAGTTGAAGATTGTTTTTGAAGCTGACACAGAATAGGTCATATTTAGAACATTATTTTTTATTTATTTATTTATTAGAAAAGTGCTATTAGTTTAGTACTGTTTTTTACAGGTCGTTACATATTATTTATTACATAAGTTATTTTTATACCATTAATGCATAATAAAGCATGTCCTGTAACCTCTGAGAAGCTTGTCTGAATTTGTGTTACGAGACCGGGCCGAGTGTCCTCTTTTTTGGAAATCTAAATACGGTCACCCTAAATGTATTTTATTTATATTTAGTTTATTTATTCCCAGTTACAGTAACAATTTATACTCTGTTTTGTCAGTAGTTGTTAGTATCACTATATACAGGCTTGAAATACACACGCGTGCTCTCTCTCAGGACCTATTCATGCACAAATGGAGAGATGTCAGAGTGAGTGGGCTGCCAGCTGGACCAGCGCCCTGAGTAGTTATGGGGGCATGGTGCCTTGCTCAAGAGCACCTGGCAGTGCCCAGGAGGTGAAGTGGCATCTCTCCAGCTACCAATCCACACACTGCACAAAGGACGTACGTACAGACGCTGGTTCAAGACGTATAAGCGACCTTCCAGTTCCCCCGGTTACTATTCCTTATTTCATGGGCTATTCAGGCAGGTATGGCATATATAATTAAACACATATAAAACATTTTAAAACAATGGAAGTGTGGAAGCATTCAAGTCAGACCTAGTGAACGAGAACGAGTGAAAGAGAAGGTGGACTGGTGACGCAATGTAGCATGTAGCCGAAAGTTATTAATAAGTTCTGGCTACTTAGAACGCTGTTTTATCACTTTTTGACCGCCCTGTGGGTCAACCTGGGCATTGTACTGCATGTAGTCCTGCCATGCCAGCTGTCCCTTTCACACAGACATCAGTGCTGTTACGGCTCTGTGCTTTCTACTGAGCACTGCCAGAGTTAAAACACTGCTACTTAAATTTGAAACAGAACAATTTGTAATATATGACAAAGCAAGCCCATAAACTATTCATAACTTAACTTCCTCCAAAATTAAGCCTGTGTGAATGACATATGGCTCAAATATGCTCTGCTGAACACGGATTGAAAGAGTTATCTACCCAAGGAAGAGCTCCACTTTGCAACACTGAGTGTGGTTAGAGAGGGCAGTGGCTTTATTCTACGGCTGTCTCTCATAATTGCCTCTGCTGCTAAAAGTTCGCTGACTGGGTTGAGCTACCTTGTGGCATTCTGAGAATGTGTCCAACTAACTTTGTGAAATGGCCATTGTGTGGAACCCACCAACTTCCCTAAAATGTATTCTTACTGAAACAGAAGTGAAATTGTTAAAAGCCTATGCAAAATACGCAAGAATTTTGAAAATCATCATCCTCATGCAATTATTACCAAAGATAACATTAACACAGCTCTTAGTAAATAATGCATTTAAAGTCTTCTGTCAGCAAAACTTCCTGAGACACAGTGTGCCAGAGAAGACAAAAAGAACATTATTTTCTAATCTCTTTCATTTGTTGGTTAAGTCACTAAAAGCACACAATAAAAAGTAATCAAATGCACTGTAACAATAAGCTTACAGAGCCAACACACAACCTGTGGGCTGGAATGGCCTGAATACATTTTAGCTGGCCAGCTAAACCAGATCAGAAACTCCTTTTTAAAAAAGGTAAAATAGTTGCATAATGTTGCTTTAATGTGTAATAAAAACAGCTGCATTTTGAGTTGGAGGTAGGGTTGCAAACAAAAAAACAGACATTGCAATTTTACTTTTCTCTACAGGAATTTAATAATATTTAAAGTTAAATTCATCAATATGGTGTACTTTAAAGCTTCAGTAGGTACCTTTTGTAAAAATGTATTTTTTACAAATTTGTTAAAACTGTCACTATGTCCTGACAGTAGAATATGAGACAGATAATCTGTGAAAAAATCAAACTCCTGTGGCTCCTCCCTGTGCTCCTACTGCCATTTGCAGAAATACACCGCTCACGGTCAGAAACAGCCAATCAGAGCCAGGAGGACTGTCTTAGCAGTGTCAATCACTCTCGTGTACGCGCTGCTCATACCCCTCCCCCGCACAGCGCGTACCGTGTTCAAGCTCAAGATTGTGTGCTACAGCTGTGCTAATCGCGGAGAAACAACTTTTCAGGAAAACTGCCATTTTCTTGAGTGACACCTGCTCAGAAAACAAAGACGGCAAACAGAAAAAGACAGATGACGAAAAGCGAGCTAAAAAGAAAGAATTAAACCGAGCCCGAAATAAAACAAGGGTCAACATCGGAGCGGCTTTTCAGAGGTGGAGGGAGCTACGCCTCCTGAAAGGATTCAACACGGATTCAGCGCTAGCCACATTTCTGCTCGACATGTAAGTATCCCTGCTTGATTTGTTTCATTTTGTAAGAACTACACAACTAAGCTAGCGATGGTTACAGTATCACTGGCGATAGCGCAACTCTCATTTTACTCTGTAGCTTGTTGCTGCCAAATCAAAATGTTCAGTATTTCCTTGTGCAGGAGTACTTTGCAAAAAAAGCTGATTTATTTTACCCATATGCAAAATAAAACCTAAGACATATTTCTAAGATGTTGTTATTCCTTGGCTTAGTGAGCTTCCTCAGTGATTCATCATTCCTACTGAAAGTTTAGTGTTTTAAATTGATCCAAAAGGTAATTCAGTAATGTACAGTGTAAAGTGCTGCTTTTGTTCTCACAAATGAGCGATTACATAAAAACTCATTTTAAACCCTTTTATTGAAAAATATTTACAAAACTTAATAGAAATATTTTAAATAAGCAATTTAACCTAAATTTTTAAAAGCACAGCACACAACAGCTATACCCTCCTCAGAATAAATCCCCTGTATTGTCCATGAGGATGTGGAAAGCATCGGTTGCCCTGCTTACTAGCCTGCGCGTTCATGGCAGGCTCTGCTGTGGGGGAGGAGCTGTGGAGGGGGGGCTGTAGCGCAGCAGAGAACAAGGGGGAGGGACCTGTAAGGTGTGCTTGTTCAAATTTTTAAGCTAAGTCCACGTTTTCTCAGAACTCCCTACTGCAGCTTTAAGAGCAAAAGATCTGTAAAGAACTGTGAGTTCTAGTAAACAATTTTTATACATATTATCCTCTACAAGTGAAAGGTGTAAAAATTTGACTTATTCTTATCTGGTTTCATTTACCATTCAGTCACTTTTTTCCTTTGCTTTTTTACTGTTGAGCTGTAACAAGTGAATTGCATTAATTAATGATAAAGTTCTTATCTTATATGAATGCTATTAACTAGGGCTGTGCAATGAATCCAAATCTTTATCGCAATTACGATTTGGGCTCTAATGATCACTAAAAACAGAAAAATCAAGAACACATTTTGCACATAATGTTACAAAAAAATAAAATTGAAATAAATGCAACCTCTTAATCGTAATCATGTTAAATAATCGTGATTATGATTTTTTCCAAAATTGAGTAGCCCAAGTGATTGCATTAAAAAAAAAATTCCCACCGACAAAGCATGGTAAACGGGTTGGGGGGGTGGGGGGTGGGGAAGGGGGTGTTACTTCTGATTATGATGCAAAACAGTGGCCACATTAAAACAGCACAGTTGTAAAATGTCAACCAATGTAATTTACTTTGATCTCGATCTCAAGTGGTGAAACAAAACAGCAGATGTTATACCTTCATTTGAAAATAAATGAATCTATATTGCCAGTAACTTCCATTAAATGCTTTAATGGACCGATTTTATAAGTGGTGTTGAGTGTCAAGCAAATCTGCTAAATAAGAAGCTTTATTAAAGCTGCAGTAGGTAGTTTTGAGGAAACGTGGACTTAGCCTAAAAATTTGAACAAGCACACCTTACAGGCTCCTCCCCCTTGCTCTCTGCTGCGCTACAGCCCCCCCCCTCCACAGGTCCTCGTGAACGCGCAGGCTAGTAAGCAGGGCCACCAATGCTTTCCACACAATACAGGGGATTTATTCTGAGGAGGGTATAGCTGTTGTGTGCTGTGCTTTTAAAATTTTATGTAAAAAAATGCTTATTTAAAATATTTCTATTAAAAGTTTTGGAAATATTTTTCAATAAAAAAAGGGATTAAAAATGTTTATGTAATCGCTCATTTGTGAGAACAAAAGCAGCACTTTACACGGTACATTACTGAATTACCTTTTGGATCAATTTAAAACACTAAACTTTCAGTAGGAATGATGAATCACTGAGGAAGCTCACTAAGCCAAGGAATAACAACATCTTAGAAATATGTCTTAGGTTTTATTTTGCATATGGGTAAAATAAATCAGCTTTTTTTGCAAAGTACACACAAGGAAATACTGAACATCTTGATTTGGACTGAAAGACGATTCCTTCACGTGCCTGTGTCTGGGACAATGTCTGACCTGTTGGAGGAGCATAAAGAATGTGTGTCAGACATTTGATTTACAATCCTGAGGGGGAAGACACAGGGGCAGGGACAGCGCACAATTAAAGTAGTTTCACCATAGCTGCATTTAATTGTGATCGACAAAAACACATTTAGGCTTACTAAATGTAGGTATCGAAACAATATTGCTTATACGGAGGGTGAACGAGTTAGCTACAACATTGCTGCCGTGCTACAAGCTAACAAGCTAACTGTTAGACTTAGCTAGCAACAAGCTACAGAGTAAAATGAGATTTGCGCTATCACCAGCGATACTGTAACCATCGCTAGCTTAGTTGTGTAGTTCTTACATAATGAAACAAATCCAGCAGGGATACTTACAGGTTGAGCAGAAATGTGGCTAGCTCTGAATCCGTGTTGAATCCTTTCAGGAGGCGTAGCTCCCTCCACCTCTGAAAAGCCTCCGATGTCGACCCTCGTTTATTTCGGCTCGGTTTAATTCTTTCTTTTTAGCTCGCTTTTCGTCATCGGTCTTCTTCTGTTTGCCCGTCTTTGTTTTCTGAGCAGGTGTCACTCGAGAAATTGGCAGTTTTCCTGAAAAGTTGTTTCTCCGCGATTAGCACAGCTGCAGCACACGGGCAATCTTGAGCTTGAACACGGTACGCACTGTGCGGGGGGAGGGGGGGAGGGGGTATGAGCAGCGCGTACACGAGAGTGATTGACACTGCTAAGACAGTCCTCCTGGCTCTGATTGGCTGTTTTGATCGGGAGCGGTGCATTTCTGCCAAATGGCATCAGGGACACAGGGAGGAGCCATAGGAGCTTAATTTTTTCACAGATTATCTGTCTCATATTCTACTGTCAGGGCATAGTGACAGTTTTAACAAATATGTAAAAAAATACATTTTTACAAAAGTTACCTACTGAACCTTTAAATCGAGCACACAACACATCTAACAAAGTTGGATCAAAGATTTTAGATAACAGCGAAAAAGTTTTCATGTTTAAGGCTGCAAATGCCAAATATACAAAGCACCAGAAAAGAAGACCAGACAAGGACCCACTGACTTTTAATTAGTGATCTGTGGGACAAAAAGCCGCTTTATGACACAGAGGTCAGCATTTAAATTAAGCTTTTACTTAGGTTTGCTAAATGTGTGTACTTCCTTTCTGGATAACGGCCCAAGCAATTCTCAAATAGATGCAGCTTAGTTTAGAAATGTTGTGGAATTTTAAGATAACAGGATTTTAACATGTTTGCATGATGACATGTTTACATAATTGTAACAGTTAAGGCATTCCAGTGGCCAAGTGTGATTGCTGGAATTATGTATGCTTGTAATCAGCAGCATAATTGCCAGGAAATACATCAAAAGTATACCAGCCAATCTCACATTTGATCAGCGCTGCTCCCATGCACTGGAAAGGGGTTGGGTTATGTAAAGACTTCCTGTTGGCTGTAGCCTTGGCAATCCAAGGCTTGCTTTAGGAACACTCTCAGCTTTAGGAAAAGTCTATCATTATAATTCAGTTACTCTGAACATAAAGTGGGCTAAAGCACATATTGAGCCGTAAAACTATACCCACACCAGTGCAAAATGCAGATACTTTGCATTACGTAATGTATATATATATATATATATATATATATATATATATATATATATATATACACACACACACACACACACACATATATTATATATATACACACACACACACACACACACACACACACACACACACACACACACACACACACACACATATATATGCACACACACACACACACACATATATATACACACATACACACACACACACACACACACACACACATATATATACACTCACCGGCCACTTTATTAGGTACACCTGTCCAACTGCTCGTTAACACTTAATTTCTAAGCAGCCAATCACATGGCGGCAACTCAGTGCATTTAGGCATGTAGACATGGTCAAGACAATGCAGTTCAAACCGAGCATCAGTATGGGGAAGAAAGGTGATTTGAGTGACTTTGAACGTGGCATGATTGTTGGTGCCAGAAGGGCTGGTCTGAGTATTTCAGAAACTGCTAATCTACTGGGATTTTCACGCACAACCATCTCTAGGGTTTACAGAGAATGGTCCGAAAAAGAAAAAACATCCAGTGAGCGGCAGTTCTGTGGGCGGAAATGCCTTGTTGATGCCAGAGGTCAGAGGAGAATGGCCAGACTGGTTCGAGCTGATAGAAGGGCAACAGTGACTCAAATTACCACCCGTTACAACCAAGGTGGGCAGAAGAGCATCTCTGAACGCACAGTACGTCAAACTTTGAGGCAGATGGGCTACAGCAGCAGAAGACCACACCGGGTGCCACTCCTTTCAGCTAAGAACAGGAAACTGAGGCTACAATTTGCACAAGCTCATCGAAATTGGACAATAGAAGATTGGAAAAACGTTGCCTGGTCTGATGAGTCTCGATTTCTGCTGCGACATTCGGATGGTAGGGTCAGAATTTGGCGTCTACAACATGAAAGCATGGATCCATCCTGCCTTCTATCAACGGTTCAGGCTGGTGGTGGTGGTGTCATGGTGTGGGGAATATTTTCTTGGTACTCTTTGGGCCCCTTGGTACCAATTGACCATCGTTGCAACGCCACAGCCTACCTGAGTATTGTTGCTGACCATGTCCATCCCTTTATGACCACAATGTACCCAACTTCTGATGGCTACTTTCAGCAGGATAATGCGCCATGTCATAAATCTGGAATCATCTCAGACTGGTTTCTTGAACATGACAATGAGTTCGCTGTACTCAAATGGCCTCCACAGTCACCAGATCTCAATCCAATAGAGCATCTTTGGGATGTGGTGGAACGGGAGATTCGCATCATGGATGTGCAGCCGACAAATCTGCGGCAACTGTGTGATGCCATCATGTCAATATGGACCAAACTCCCTGAGGAATGCTTCCAGCACCTTGTTGAATCTATGCCACGAAGAATTGAGGCAGTTCTGAAGGCAAAAGGGGGTCCAACCCGTTACTAGCATGGGGTACCTAATAAAGTGGCCGGTGAGTGTATATACACTATACATATATATATATATACATACATAGCACATGGACGAGCCAACACACAGGACAGCCGTCTGCTAGCTGTCTTCAGCCCGTTAGTGAGTGTGCGTAGAGAGAGAGAGAGGGGGGGGGGGAAGAGAGAGTGAAGTGTGTGTGTTGGTAAGTATGACATTAGCATTGACACTATAGCTTTAAACGTAGCAGTTCAGTCTGTGTGGTTTATCTGTTGGCAGTGTTGGGGAGTAACGAAATACATGTACCGACGTTACTTATTCAGAAGACAAATTATGAGTAACTGTATTCCGTAACAGTAACAACTTAAATAGTTGGTATTTAGAATACAGTTACATTGCAAACGTTAGTGTCAAAAGTGGATGCCTATATATCTGTATAGTTCTATATTACTAACTGGATGGTGTATTGCTGTGATAGTGTTTGGTGTTAATTGGACTAATGGCATGTGCTTACTATTTTGGGTTGCATGTTTTTATTTTGTTGCTGCATGCTTGAGTTTTGTTATTATGGTTTTTATTATTGCATGAACTGTCGTAGTGGATATTACCACACCACCTTTTGACAAGACTGGGGCTCCTCCCCCTTTTTACTCTCAGACCTAACGAGCTCAAGGCAGGACAAGTGGAAACACCTGAGCTTAATGGGGAGCAGGTGTGGTAGGGGACTTGCCAGTGAAAAGGCAAAGAGGAACAGAACAGAGGGAGACAGGCGGCAGAGCAGAGAAAAGCAGGTAAAGGAGGAAGAAAGAAGGGAAAAAGAGGAGAGAAAGAAAAGAGCAGATGTGACGCTGAGGAGCAGGGAGAACTCGGGGGACCGAGCGGCAGGAGCAGCTGAAGCGCTGGGCCAGTTCATGCACCGACAAAGCTCGGGCCGTGCCCACTCGGAGGTGGCGAGGCGATGCCGAGAACGTAGCAAGGGAACCGGAGGCCAAAGAAACCAAAAGGATAAATGAAAGAAGAGGGGACGCTGGAGAGCAGAGCACAGGAGAGACCGACTGACACGGAGGACAGTGGAAGCTGAGACGAGCAGACTGGCTGGAGAAGTGCCGGTGGGACAAGCCGTCCGAAGTGCGGGTAAACTCGTGGTGGTGCAGACTGGATTACGTTCTTAGAGCCCGAAGCAACAGGGGGACTGCAGCCACCCAAATGAGGAGTTCAATGCAAAACGCAGATAAGTGAAGGAAAGTCTTCCAGCTGTCCTCTGGGAGAGTGTGTGGAAAAGAACTGTTTTTGTGTCTTGTTTGACTGAGAGCTCCCTTTGTTCTTCCTCAGCGTCTGCCGGGTGGAACACGCGACGCGGACAGGCGAAAGAAAGGAAGAGCCTAGGCTTCCCTGGGCGGAATCGGCCAGTATTGAGATCAACATAACTACAGACTGTAACAAACACTGGGGACTAGCGGCAAGGAGGATGCTTTTAATACGCAGTTTTTTTTTACTTTTATTGTTTTTTTAAGCTGTCTTACAACTTTTAACCTGTTTTAGAATAAAGTGTTACATTTTGCAAACTGCTTTGTTTGGGTCCATGTTGTCTTTGTCAGTGGAAGGATTATTGCTGGTATTGTGGTTTGGGTTTGGTTTTAAACGGACACCCCAGCATTCTCCCCGGGGTTGGGGTGTGACATTAGGTAAAATTCACGTGTGGTAGCAAGACTGGTTTGATTTTTGCAGTCGACTATGCAGTTTGGGACTACAAATAAAACAAATCTGCTTGTTCATATTCAGCCAGTTGGAACAGAAGAACACAACCGAATTGAACTGTTTAGTACACAATATTTGACGGCTGCATTCCTACACCTATAAAATGCAATTCAATGTAGAAGTAATCCAAGTATTCAGAATGTTACGCCGTTTAAGTAATGTAACAGAATGTTACAAATTACATTTTGTCATGTATGTTCTCTGTAACCGAATACGTTTTGAAGGTATCCTTAACACTGTCTGCTGGGGAACAAATGCTACTACTCAAAACCCAAGCCAAGTTCCCGTGTCTCGCTTGCTACCTTCTGGTTGAAGTGAAGGGGGATTGCATAGCAACCACTGAGCTAGCAACAACTTCAGCATGGGCTCAATACGTTCCATTTGTACTTGAAGGTTGATATTTCTGAGTTCAGTCTGAAACACACCCCCTGAACTTGGATTTCTGAGTTGGAAAATTGGACAACCTCACAGTACCAAGTGCTCAAAATCCAACATGGCTGCTCTGTGCATCAACAGCAGTCAAAGCTTTAATAACCTACAGTTCATTAGTACGTTGGTCTTACTAAATCATTCGTACACACAGTCCAACTTCTATATGTAGACATGTTGTTATGCTGTTTGTATACACAAAACAGCCTAATGTGTTATCAACTGTTATTGCTAAGAATGGCTAATTTGGCTAGAGCTAACCCCATAGTGAATTTAGACTTGGAATGCCGTCAACTTGGGTGTGACGTCATTCCCAGCTCCGGATTCTATCTTCTGAGGTAAATGGGACCAGAGACCGTGTTGGTACACGACCTGTCCCTCCTGCACGATCCATCTGCGCATGTGCAATACCTTCGCGCAGATGATATCATGACGTACGAGGATTTACGACACATCACAATCTGTTCCCATAGACAATTAAAGAGTCTGTTCGCCTCTACCGAAAAGCTAACGTTAGTTTAGCTAACAGCTAATTTGGCTAACCGCTAGCTGAGACAGCATGTAAAAGACTCTCAAAACTGAAAATAACTGTTCAAATATATGACAGCTCATTTAAAATACAATCACTCAATACTTGTCTTATTACTGTAAAGTCTTAATTTAGCTGTAACCTACTTTTCCCACTGTTTAGATTGAGTAACGTTATTTTAGACTGAATCAAGCTGCCAGCTAGAGGTTAGCCAAATTAGCTTTTAGCTAAACCGCAGACCGCTACTACAGATCGTGCAGTGCCGTAAATCCCTGATAAATCCTTGTACATCATGATTATCATCTGCATGTGCACGATCACATTGCACATGCGCAGAACGGATCGTGCAGGCAGGACAGATTGTGTACCGACAGAACCGAGACACCTCAACTCAAGGTAGTTTCCTGTTTCTGTGTCACGTGGGCTCCGCCACTGCAACACCTTAAGGAGACTAGCAGCAGGTCTGGTAGGTAGGTCTGGTCAGGAGTGTATTGATTTTCGACCTGTAGTCACCAAATTAAATATTGGACCAATTTCTCAAAAAAAATCTCAGTATAAAACTGTGCAATTAACTGAATTTCGATTTCAGCTCCCAACGATCAACAAAATAGTATAAATCGAGAAAAAAACGATTATTTTGCCATGTTCTGTTTTGCAAGAACACTCTTATTTTGTCTTATGTACTGAATGACATGCATTTGCATATCCACCCCTATCGAAGCCATAAACTCTCTCCTATACAGTCAGGGAGGCAAGTTGTGTGCATATTATCCATTGAAATATAAAAACTCAAGCGCGAGTAAAGATGGCAGAAGGAGGGCAGCCACCGTAGCGTTTGGTGAGCAAAAAAAGCATAACCAACGCCGTTATCTGGGAACAGTTAACATTAGCCCACCCTGCGGTTCCTCTGCCTGTCCCCCCTGTAGTAGATGTATTCCCCAACATGTTGTAGTCACTCACTGTTTACAACTATTTCCAGCTTAGTGGGGGTGCATAGGCCTACCGCTCAAGACCAACAGGAAAAAAACATAGTAATGTTCCCTCAACATTTGTTGTTAAACTGTATGTAAAATAAGCAATGATGTTAAATCACCTGTTTCACGTCACGTTATTCTAAAGTTCCGTCTATGTGCTGGATTTTTTCTTAGGTGGATAGTAAATAAGCCCACTGAGGTCGACATTATTTTTAATATTTTAGCACAATGTTTAGTAATGACAGAAGGCTAGTATTGGTCATAATGACTGAAAATGTGATGTGAGATGTACATTGTGTTATGTATCTGGAATTGTTCATTAGCTGTGTAAAGTTATGTGTGATATCTGTAAAGCTAAACCAACTCACAGTAGTAAAACAGATTTTACTCTGATCCAAAGACTCTTTCTGTGAGATGATAAAGAACACTAAAAGATTATACCCTTGACACTATCTATTATATCCAAAGGTTAATGCATTATTGTGTTAAATAATCGTGATTTCAATATTGACCAAAATAATTGTGATTATTTTTCCATAATCGCGCAAACTTAGTTCGGTGCTTTGCTCAAGAGCACCTTGGCAGTGCCCAAAGATGAACTGGCTGCTCTCCAGCTACCAGTCCACACTCAGTACTTTGGTCCGTACGGGAACTTGAACCCTCCGGTTCCCAACCCAACTCCCTACAGACTGAGCTACTGCCACCCCACTACGCTTTGTGCAAAATAAATTAAGCAGTAACATCTCTAATATGCAAACGTCATCTGCACCTAAGCGCTCTAAAATCCTAGAGAAAACCCAGGGATTGCAAGCTCACTTTTACAATCTGTGTGTCAAAAATACTCCTCTACCTTCATTTAATGACATCTGGTTGCTTCAGCATAACCATACAGACCTCTACACACAGACTGCTCAGTTATAACCCGACTCAGCCAGATATTTATTTATATATCCGTCCTCAGATGAGATGGAAGGGATAGCTCACTTCTTCTCATAGCGTAATCCCGATACCACAGCGAATTTCAGCCTGCATGCACCTTTTTTCAACATTGGTAAAGAGCAGTTAATAATAGTAGTGAGAGCAACTAGTTAGACGACAGACGATGGAGTCATAACTGCACCTTTCTCTCAGCTCCACACCTGCGCATGAGTGAATGAGGAGAGAAACGCGACAGTAAATAACAGCATACTGAGCTGAAATGGACACACTGCGCATACTGCACATAACTGGGCTCTGATGGGCTACAGGAGCAGCGCGTCATGACAGCTAGCTTCAGTTGTACTATTGAATCTCACAGGCCTGTCACAGTGGCTCCATTCAGCTCACCTGGTGGACAGGGTGTTAGCATTCTTTTTAAGGGCCGTCACTTGATGCCACTGCAGTCACGTGCTCCTTATGCAGCATTGCATTTAGCGTGGGGAGGGTGAAGCTGGGGGGTAGGGCCTCTGTATATGTATATTAGTGTGCTTGCCATGACTGATGTTCCGGGGAGTACAAACTTGGGAAGGAGGAGACTGGCCACCACCTTCACCTCTGTTGGGAGGTCATGATATTACAAAACTGGGGAGATCTGAGGAGGTGAAACATTTTCGCAAAGCACTGTTATCACCCTCATCTTGTTCGCTAAAGATTTACCTAACATTGGGATTTTGCATTTTTGTCATGTTGACAACATGTTCTAGAGTCTATCAACATTGTTGTAGTGCCTTTAAATTCTTTGCTTAAGCATTTTACCATTTCATTCCAAGTAAATTCTCTG
Organism: Etheostoma perlongum; assembly: GCA_026937815.1. NCBI lineage: Eukaryota > Metazoa > Chordata > Actinopteri > Perciformes > Percidae > Etheostoma > Etheostoma perlongum. The sequence continues at coordinate 23,389,922 of CM049383.1, read as the reverse complement.
GCACTGCACATAGGCCTAAACCCCTTTTAGAAACCAACCCTTTTAGAAACCTTGTTTACCTCCACAGTTTTGGATTCCTATAATAAGTAGTTTAACAGAACAACCATGTCAGACCACAGCCAGCCATGTAAACTTGCCTCATGGGCCATACAATTTTAATGGGCAAGAGTTAAATCGTGCTAACAGAGAAGCAGATGAAACCAAGGCTTCAATCCAGCCATCAAACTCAAAACAGGTGACACATGAATGAGATCTTTCAAAGCGCTGCAGTTTCATTACATACAGATTTGCATGTAGGCCAGGGGTGTGGACTAGACTGTCAGAATATCTAGACTAGCACTTCACTCAATAACCTCATAGATTACAAAATGTGGCCAACAGTAAACAAATAGATTGCCCAAAGGTGGAGAGGTGAGGTTTTCTTAACATTGCTTGCTTGTAATACATGGGCTTATCTAAGTTAAGTTTAGTTAGTGAATGTTTTTTTATACACAAAAACAGGTCAGTTTGAGTAGTAGTTACAGTCTCAATCATTAATGGGCCATTGATGTTGAAATAGGAATAAACAATGTGCATGACATCATTTGCCAAGCCCTCTGTAACCGAAAGTTTCAGAGGGGTAACAGAAAGTGGTGCAAATGTCTTTTTGGAGGTGTATCTCCTGTAATAAACAATCACCAAGCCCTTTCACATATGCATCTTTGACTAACATCTAAAATAATTGTTAAGTAGTATCACTACGGCAAGGATGTTTCTCTCTTGAGTGAAAACAAAGTCATCACATTATCAATATGAGCAGGGCAGCTTTAGAACACTCTAGTGTTCTTAGAGACATTACTGCTTCTGTGTGTGTGAACCAATCATAATATTTAAAGGAAGTGGTGTTTCACATCTGCCTAAAGAATGTCCCAACAAGAGTTTTTTTTCTGCTGCAAAAGTTTAAAAAAAACATTGACAAATGACCTACTATTCTGGTTGTCTACCTCTAATGTAATATCCACTAAACTGAGAAAGGAGGCAGGAGGGAAAGAAATTATAAAATTCTGTGAATAGAGCAGAAAACAAACGTTTGAGCCAGCCTCTCTGACCACTACAACCGTAGGTCAGATTGGAAAGCATGTGACACCAATATCAATTAACACATGGGTGCCTGCAGCTTCTAAATAATGCAGTAGGGACCGAGGGATTTCATATGACCAACAAATCCTATGGGAATTCTTTCTTGAATGTAGATGTTTATGGCGGTACCAAAGATCAACAGCCACTGCTGACTTCATATATTCATTACCTCACAAGAGACCTTTGAGCACAGCAGTGTGTAATGAAATTTACATAATGACAATTCACCTGAACAAAAAAAGATTGCTGCTATGCACTTGGGCTGCCCACTAGCCAATAAAAACTCTTAGTGTAGGAAATATTACACATTACAAAACGGTGGAGCAGCAAAGAACATGTCCAAAAGTCTGTAGTTTCATAGATACTGCTGGGGAATAAACTGCACTAAACCCACTTAGTCCAAGTAATTTCACACATACTTTAAAAAAGATGCAAGTAAATAAGCTAAAGCTGGCAGCAGAGGTTGATTTGTTCACCCTTCCCTTACCCGTCTGGTAACTGTAGAGTCTCTTTGACGTTATGTGACTGAGTTTATCTAGCATACCAGTGTTAAAGAATGTGAACTGTGGTACAGCGCAAAGAGCAACACTGGAGTTTCCTGAGCACCCAGGTATAGCCCTGATGTGTCTAGCTGCCATTCCTAACACAAGTGCACCCCTCAGCCCTCTTTAAATACCTCAAACCTAAGTGAGATTCAAGCTGGGCAGTGGGTCTCTAGATTACATCAGGGAGAAGCTTTAGTTAAGCAATTCCATAGAGGAGCCATGCATCACCTGCTTGTCTGGAATCAGCAACGTCACTGGCACATGATCTCATTACAGTATACTCCATCAGCTGAACGGTGGAGGTATTCAAAAACCCACATGTTCCATCATCAAACCTTGAGCCAGTTAATATAACAGCAAAGAGCACTATGATGAAAAACATATATTAATTTATTCCTACACAATGATCATCCTAACTCTATATTTGCTTATAGATAATACCACATTTCAAATTACAACCAAGTGACATGAGAATACTCAAATATAAATATCGCTGTAGAACAGGCATTAGTTGAGAACCTTATACAAAAGGCTGCCTGATGGATGCTACTCAAATTATAATGCGATGAGCAATTTGCATAGTTATATTTCATTTGCATGGCTGATAGAAGTAGGCCAACATCTAAGTCTATCCCTGATGAAAAACAACTGAATGGAAAAGACGACGATATAAGATGACTAATGCACACACTAAGTAAATACCTGAAGGGCTACAAATGGTCACAGCTAATGAAATTGAGACCCAACATGCCAATGTGTGAAAATATAATGGATGTGGATTACTTTCACTTTGTTTCTACTATACAGAGTGGAGCAGCACAGTCATGTTCAGTTGTCTGAGAGTCCTTATTTTTACATTGGAAACAGGGTTGACTTAAATGCTGACTATAATTAAGCTGATAGTTCATTGACAATCCTGTTGATACTGGTTCACAGTAAATTATATGGGGGCACCAGTCATCAATGCTATTAGGACTTGAAAGCTCCATGATTCTATGCATACGGAGTATGAACTAATAATACCAAAAATAAGCAGGAAAATGTATACATGAGGTCTGTTTGACTTTGGAGTCATTGACAGCACCATAGAGGTCTAGGAAAAGATACAGACTCAAATGCAACCCAAAGGTCAGGATGTGCAAAGGCTGTGTCAACTGTCCACCAGTCAAACCTCTCCAAATGCACTGAAAGAGAATGACTGTTGAAGTCCATCCAACCGGACAGATCCCTTTATTAATAACAGCTCAAAACTAAAATAGCCTTATTCTGAAATATGGTAACAATTTATCTGGTCGTGATGATCCTTCTGATTAATTGCTTGTGTGCTCTTGATAAAGCTGTGTAAGTGCACAACCCCACAGCCACTAAGTACACACTTAACAGGCACAAGACTTGCTGGCATACACAGAGTATTCTACTGAGTAATCAGAGTCCCACAACAATCACACATGTGCAGCCTCAGTATGTGTCATTCTCACAAACAAATTACATAAAACGTAATTTGTATTTATTTTATACTATACAAGTCAAAGTCAATTATGCATCAGGCAGCTACTATTTTAAATTAAATGCCTAGTTTAAGAATATACTCGGCTTGCTACCTGCTGCATTGCATGTTTTAACAGAAGATAGTGGGACTTATTGGCCATTCCAAGAGCTGAAATATTACTTTAATGGATTCATGACAACTCAGGCTGAAATGATGATCCTATAGGGCAGGCTAGGAAAGTTTGCCTTTTCAACTCCGTAGCTAAGTTAACGCTTTTGTTAACTCGCTACATTTTGTATTCATGTCATGTCATATATCTCCAGAGCTAGCTAGTCAACAGGGTTTTTCATCTCGGATTAAAAGTATTTGTGTATGTGTGGCTGTCTAGAGAATGTGGTTAATAATTTAAAAGCAAAAAATGTCGCGTTACAAACGACTCATCACTAAGGACCCCAGCTGCTAACACTCAATGCCATTGGCAAACTGCTTGTCAATTGTCAAAACGGTTAGCCATGCTACTATTTAAGATAAAATGAACGATTTCTATCTATCAAACGTCTGTAGCCTATATTCGTTTTAATTGCTGACTAACTACTTCAGAAAGGTTAAGTTTATATAACGTTAGCGTTAAGTTACATGTAACTTATGTGCAGGCCTCACAACCAAGACACACCATTCAAATTCAGGTTAAAGCACAAAATCAATTAAAAACAGCTATACCAATAACCAATAAACCGGATACTTACAATCCAAATGTTTCTTTTTTGGTCCCATTATTTCATGTGTGGTCGCCTTGCACACAGTTTTGGAAATCGCCGATCCGGTGACACTGTGTTGAGCAGCGGTTATCCTGTCTGTAATGCTCTGTCCAGACATCCTGTATCAGATCAAATAAACGGTCACTGTTACAGAAACGTTTCCAAATCCAGCGGAATAACTTGGGTTTTGAGGACGGTATCGACTTCCAAAGGCTTTGTGCCACCTGAAAACACTGGAGACAAGAGAGAGAGACAGACAGAGACAAAATAATGAGACGGCAGCACAGGCGTTACATTGTAGGCTGACGTTAACTGGCTAGCTAACTGATGGAAGATAAAATGTCATCCCACTTTAGTTAAAGACACTGGCTGAACATGCAGTAAGAACCATCCATAAAATCTCCATGATTGAAAGATACGAACCCAGTCTTATAATCGATCCCTCGTCTACAGTCTCTTCTCCTCTTCCCGTAAGTCTTTCTCAGTCACATACCGTAACGGTAAATGCAGAGACAGAATAAAAATAGATGTTACTTCCGGACACAGTTTTCCACAATAAAATATCAATTGAGGAAAATTCAAGAAAAAAGGAAGTGTTAATATCATATAAAGTAAACTTTAGAAAGTGGAAAAATAAAGGAAGTGATAAAATGAAAAACCACTATGATATCCGAAGCTCGTTATCTAAAAATATAGGCTACTCTGCATGGCAATGCACTGAGTTAACTTTGATCACGATATATTCTTTAACACCCACATTAAACAAATTTCAAGAACTGCCATTTTTCGCCAGTGTAAAATTGCTAAAATTAGGTGGCCTTCATCCTGTCTAAAAAAAATGCAGAAAATCTGTTTGGTTTGATGTCTTTGCCACGAATATAACCCATCCAACCAAATGGATGCATTTGGGAGAATCGATTGGACTCTATAGTGTGGTTTAGACCTACTTTATCTGTAAAGTGTCTTGAGATAACTTAGTTATGATTTGACACTATAAATCAAATTTAACTGAATTAATAAAATCGTGTGTTTTTTTAGCCTATATTTTCACAAGCCCACACTTTGTGATGTTGCTACAAATTTAGTTCCCAATTATGCTTTCCTACTAATTAAGCTAGTCAGTGTAATTGGGTTCATCACCCATCCTGTTAAAACCTGCATCCATGGTTAAATACATCCATGGTAAAAACCATTGTGATTAGTTCCCTCGATGTTTTATTTTGGAGTCCACAAATGTCACTTCCGGTCATGTCGCCATTAACTGTCTGCCTTGATGCACTGTCGTTCTCGCTTACTTTGGTTCCCACGCTGAACTCTGTTCTTTATTTTACAGCGCCTCCCCTGCTAGGTTTAAAGCATCGTTTAAATGGACTGAGGGTTTTGAAGGAAAATGGCGGGTCTATTTCCTGGTCAGTCTTAACCGCTTATAACGTTTACACATTGTAATGTATACAGATATTAGCCTCCACCTCTGCCCTGCGTCTATCTGAGATTATGCCTTTAGCAAAGATAGGCCTGGCTTTAGTGACACTTGATTAATGATTAAGTTTGATGATTTAATTAGTCTAATTAATTGAATAATAATTAATTATATAATCAATTAATCAAAGACAATGGTAAGACTAATTCAATTACATTTTCCATTAGTTTTGTCACGTGTGTGCTTTATTATCCATATCATTTGAGATCAAAGGTGCCTGCGATTAATAGCCTCTACTGGTCAGTTAGCGTATAGGCTATCAGGATTCCCATAATCATTTGGAATTGTATCATCTATTATTAAACTTATACATAGCATATATCAGTGCAATGCAGTAGGCCTATGCTTATTCTAAATTGTACACAACTTTTTTTACTTTAAATTATACTGCCTTTACTTGTCAAGTAGTTAATCTGGCGTTCTAATTGCTGCGGGATGGCAGGGGTCAAGGTCAAGTACTTTGTTGTCTTTGCTGAACTCTTAAATCAAACAAAACTTCAATTTGGTAGGGTCAGTCATTTGTTTTCTACTGGAAGCGCTAATGTGGATTTCTTACATAAATTATCTACATAGGGCTTTTTGATCAGTTTTCGACAGCCTTGCTCTGGTGCTGCTTTTGGCCTGTTTAATATGTTAAGTGGTACAAAGCTATTTTGGGATCCAATGGAAAATACTAAGTGACGTGGCAACATGTTCATTTCTATAGCCTACAGACTACATAGCCTTCTTAAACGTCTGTTTAGTAATTCATATTTTATCCTATATTTTCTTTTCAGAAGCCATATTTGAGCACACAAACATACATGTGGATTTCTTTAAATGTTAAGGGGAAGATTTAGGCCTACTGGCAAACATCCATTTAAAATGTAGGCAATTGCATATTAAGAGCCATTTTTACCATGTCCACTGAAGTTTCTCAGCTTGCACTAACATTTGCATGGTCCAGGTTGCTTTGCATAAAATATGGTTGTCATTTGTAAGGATACTTTTACTTTTATACTTTAAATACATTTCAAAGCCTGTACTTTGTTACTTTTACTTGAGTAAAGAAGTTAAATCAGTACTACTTTTACCAGAGTATTTTTTTTAACATAAGTATCTGTACTTCTACTTGAGTACGGAAAGTAGGGATCGACCAATATGGATTTTTTAGTGCCGATACCGATTAGTTTTTTTTATCAGCCTTAGCCGATGACCAATACAGGCTGCCGATTTTCTTGAGACGATATTTGGAGTCGATACTGCTTTTTACATCATATAAATGTAAACCCTGCCACACTGGATTTGTTTTCGTAATCTGCTCTGCCACAATAATAAACAAAAACACAGATCAGTGTCACTTCTGAAATCATCTTACATTCATATCACCCAAATTATGTGTGCAATGTGCATCATAGGGATGGGTGCACTGCATATGGTTAACTGTGAAAGGGTAAAAGGCTTTCATCAACATCTACAACACAGCCTTGATGATGCGTTGCTTGCTGACATATTATAAGACAGATATTATCCGGTCACCACAAAATGTCCTTTGTCTACACATTTAAATAATTTAAGAATAGAATAAACCTGAAAAGTAGCCATTGAAATAAAGTGGAAAAAAACTATTGGCGAACGCAGGAACCATGTATTGGCCAATGCCAAAACACGTAAAAACGCAAATACTGGCTCGATATATCGGCTGGCCGAAGAAAAAAAAAATGGAAAGTGAGTACTTTTACTATCTCTGCTTGTTAGTAATACAAATATCACATCACAACTCATTTAGCTCTCCAGCAGTGAACACTGTGTTGGCTACTAATTGCTTAAAAGGTTTAGATAGATAGACTATGATATGTCCGACAGCAATTCAACATGCTCCTTTCCCCATCGTCACAACATTTGGTATAACTTTGAGGACATCTAGTGATAAACATTTGTAATTACGGCATTGCATGGGCAGCCTCTTCTGTAATTGATTTCTCAGTTGTATATTGGTTCAAAATGGTGAATCTACAGCAGAAAGAGGCTCTTGCTCCTTGATTTCAGGGAGCCTAATATTTACTGTTGTGTTTTAGTCTGCTGAAACCCAACACACTGAACACAACTGAAACTAAAGGATGCTGTAGATGAGCTGGGAATCTCTCAACATGAAAATTGTAGCATCTGTGTATTAACATAGGAATGCAACAGCCACCACTTATAGCTGTTTCTTTAGAGTGAATCAAAGTGTTTGTGTGAAAATTAACTTCCCCGACATCTAACATTCAGGCTGATAAACCTGCTACTAGCAGGCCCCTCATGTTTACCAGCTTAGTTTAGTCATACATTGATTAAATGCAAATTGATTTAAAATCTACTGAAATATTAAAGTTATTAAAAGTAGATTTTGACACATGGCTGCGAGATTTCAAACAATACACAAGTTGTGCTTTTCATTTCAGTTTATATTACTGAATGAATTAAATTACCACAAACTACAGTGGGTACGGAAAGTATTCAGACCCCTTTAAATTTTTCACTCTTTGTTTCATTGCAGCCTTTTTCCAAAAATCAAAAAAGTTCATTTTATTTCTCAGTAATGTACACTCAGCAACCCATCTTGACAGAAAAAAACAGAAATTTAGAAATTTTTGCATATTTATTAAAAAACAAAAACTGAAATATCACATGGTCATAAGTATTCAGACCCTTTGTTCAGTATTTAGTAGAAGCACCCTTTTGATCTAATACAGCCATGAGTCGTTTTGGGAAAGATGCAACAAGTTTCTCACATCTGGATTTGGGTATCCTCTGCCATTCCTCCTTGCAGATCCTCTCCAGTTCTGTCAGGTTGGATGGTAAACGTTGGTGGACAGTCATTTTCAGGTCTCTCCAGAGATGCTCAATTGGGTTTAAGTCAGGGCTCTGGCTGGGCCATTCAAGAACAGCCACAGAGTTGTTGTGAAGCCACTCCTTCGTTATTTTAGCGGTGTGCTTAGGGTCATTGTCTTGTTGGAAGGTAAACCTTCGGCCCAGTCTGAGGTCCAGAGCACTCTGGAAAAGGTTTTCGTCCAGGATATCCCTGTACTTGGCCGCATTCATCTTTCCCTCGATTGCAACCAGTCGTCCTGTCCCTGCAGCTGAAAAACACCCCCCACAGCATGATGCTGCCACCACCATGCTTCACTGTTGAGACTGTATTGGACAGGTGATGAGCAGTGCCTGGTTTTCTCCACACATACCGCTTAGAATTAAGGCCAAAAAGTTCTATCTTGGTCTCATCAGACCAGAGGATTTTATTTATCACCATCTTGGAGTCCTTCAGGTGTTTTTTAGCAAACTCCATGCGGGCTTTCATGTGTCTTGCACTGAGGAGAGTCTTCCTTCGGGCCACTCTGCCATAAAGCCCCGACTGGTGGATTGCTGCAGTGATGGTTGACTTACTACAACTTTCTCCCATCTCCCGACTGCATCTCTGGAGCTTAGCCACAGTGACCATTGGGTTCTTCTTTGCCTCTCTCACCAAGGCTCTTCTCCCCGATAGCTCAGTTTGGCCGGACGGCCAGCTCTAGGAAGGGTTCTGGTCGTCCCAAACGTCTTCCATTTGAGGATTATGGAGGCCACTGTGCTCTTAGGAACCTTAAGTGCAGCAGAAATTTTTTTGTAACCTTGACCAGATCTGTGCCTTGCCACAATTCTGTCTCTGAGCTCTTCAGGCAGTTCCTTTGACCTCATGATTGTCATTTGCTCTGACATGCACTGTGAGCTGTAAGGTCTTATATAGACAGGTGTGTGGCTTTCCTAATCAAGTCCAATCAGTATAATCAAACACAGCTGGACTCCAATGAAGGTGTAGAACCATCTCAAGGATGATCAGAAGAAATAGACAGCACCTGAGTTACATATGAGGGTCACGGCAAAGGGTCTGAATACTTATGACCATGTGATATTTCAGTTTTTGTTTTTTAATAAATATGCAAAAATTTCTAAATTTCTGTTTTTTTCTGTCAAGATGGGTTGCTGAGTGTACATTACTGAGAAATAAAATGAACTTTTTTGATTTTTGGAAAAAGGCTGCAATGAAACAAAGAGTGAAAAATTTAAAGGGGTCTGAATACTTTCCGTACCCACTGTATATGCCACACAGTGAACCCAGGGCCCCTGAAAGTCTGAGGCCATTGCCCACTTTTTCTGCTTTGCCAAGTTGGCACGATCAATGCCACAAATACAATCTCAATAAAGGTTCTTGTCTCTCAGGATAGGCTGGCTGACTCTACTCAGGGATGAAAAACATATGTGCAAAGTCTGTTTTCATTTAAAAAAACTTTAAATCTATATTTTACATTAAAATTAATATTATCCTAAACAGATGGCACAAATGAACATAAGTCAAAAATAAGACAGTACAGCGTAGTTTTCTTTGTAGTAAAGATGTAAATAAAAAAGTATCTATATATGTTTTATGTAGGTTTACATATAGTATTTCTACTTTTTGTTCTTCTACCATTTTGTATTAGATAAATTCATATAAAGATATATATCTTTTTTAAACTCATCATTGTGCCGCTGCATTCCAACATTTGATCAGAGAGTCAATAATTAAAGTAAATGTACAGATATGTAAGGGTAGTGATGATTAGGACACCAACCCAGACACCAGTACCATCATGAAGAAAATGTTAACCTGACCCATTATATTCAATAAATAAATACATAAATATGCCTATGAAATACATTGAAATGAACAAAGGAAGCATTAAATAAATGTAAATATAAATATATAAATAAATCAATATAGTTAAATAAATAAATCTTTTTTATGTATAAAATGATGAATTGACTACATTTGTGTATTTTAAGGGACTTTTATTCCACTTTTAGTCCACATTAATTTATTTCCCTATCTTATTTACATTTTATATATTCAAATGAAGGGGGCGTGGTTACCTCACAGATTCAGACCGAGGCAACTAGACAACCTGTGCTCCCCTCCTCAATTGGTTTCTGCCCACCGCAAGACAATTTTGCAGGGAAGAGAGTGGATGTCAGTTTCAGAGATGGACCTTCAATTCGCAGCTGTAGTAACTCAAATTCAGCCAGCAAAAACCCCAGCGCCAGGGCCAGGTTCCCAGTTGGCTGGTGGCCAATGGAACCGTTAGCACAGCAGCTAACGAGCTGCTAGCTAGCTGATAACAGCAGCAGCTAACATTGCTAGGGTCTGATCCCCATGATCTGATCCCCAAGATCTGATCCCATAGAATGTATATAAAGATGGATAATGCATTTTCCTACTTCCTACCACTGTAAAAAATATCAAATAAATAAAAGTGAAGCCAAAACATCCCAGATACGGATGCTGCTCTTGTAATTTTGGAGCCAGAGTCTGCGCAGTACTGATTGGGCGATGGAGCCGTGGTCCCACTCAGGTAGTGTGTATCAGGTGGTAGCGTAGTCTACCAATTAAAAGGTTGGTGGTTCAATCCCTGGCCCAGTCTATATGTCGAAGTGTCCTTGGGCAATACACTGAACTCCAGATTGATCCTGATGCTGTTCCATTAGTGTATGAATGTGTGTGAATGTTTATCTGATGAGAAGGTGGCACATTGGTAACAGTGTGTCACTGATGAATTGTTTTTTATATATCCGACCCACCAATCGCTGTCAATTATGACTCTTCACCCCGTTCTTATAGCATCAAATAATTAATAAAAAAACAAACTTCTCTGAAAGATGAACATCAGTGTGATTAGAACTACCTAAAATGACAGAAACCATCTTTGGGAAAAATAAGTAGTATTTGATGTGTACTTCTGATTTTTTAGTTTGGTCCATGTTAGGTAGGTCTAGGAAGGAACTTGTTTTGGTGGAACCTTTGCACCTTGCAAAATGTCCCATAATAAATGCTGTAAACAGTCTTCGTAAATCTTTACAATTATTCTCCTAAAAAACCTGGCCTGCCTTGTTGCACAATCCAGATTTTCTTAAAAACTTGCCATTTTCAGTGTGTAGCTTGTTAGCTCAAAGTATGTTTCCAGAGGCCTATTGCACGAAACTAGGATAAGGGATTAAGCCGGGATATTCAAGTTATCCTGGATGAATTTAGCTTTGACTCGGTTGCACGAAACCAGATTGAATTAAACCCAGCCAAGTAACCATGGAGATGTATTCTTTGTGGCTAGCCTGGTCCAGAGCAGGCTAACAGCCAGGCTAAGATTAATCCTGGAGTCTCATGTGTCAAATCAGCTGCCGTCTGATCCGAAATAAACGTGTTTAACAGTTATTCCGTTGTCTTCTGCATGTCTTCTGCTTTATTTTCATTAACATGCATTAGCCTACTTGTCACTATTGTTGTCGCGAGTTTGATTTGAGTGCTAATTTTTAGATATTGTTAATTAACGGCATGTTGCTGACACAAAGTTAAAGTTAACCTGGATTTGCAGAACTATTTTGAAATTTTTTTTATGTTAGCTTGTTTTGGCAAGTGGATAATGTTACACAGTTTACACTGTAACATCTGATAAATGTACTTTACAATATTACTCCTCATACTTGTAGCTATGTATAAGTGTTGACATGTATGCAATGAGCTACTAAAACCTTCTTCGCTCCTCCCCAGCTCAACCATCTCTTCCAAAAAATCATCACATCTGGTTGTAATGCAACCAGGATGCCGACGACCTCAAATGCAGCAATCCACAAACCAATGGGTGATGTCCACTATTTTTACAATCATTACTCAGAACACAAGTCTTTCTTTAGATGAAGTATGTCGCTTTTTTATTTGTGATTTATGATCAGGTTTAAACTCCAAAGTACAGGGTGTGGGTCTGCCTCTTCAGAGCGTTTACCACATCCATGGCACTTACTGTCTTCCTCCCCCCCCGGCCTCATATTGAAAGCATTGTTTACCTTAGGAAAAGTGGGAAACAGCAGCTACATTGAGAGGCATCTGTGTCAACCAAAACAAACGGACACATTCAAAAACTCAACATCTAACCTGAGGAAACATAGCGGTAGTTTTTGCTGTGGATAGGTGGATGTTTGTCTTTTAGGTTACATACAGTATGTTTTGCAAAAATATTTTTGATGACAAGGAGGAACCCCCCAGACATTACTCAACAGTTACTTGAGAAGTTTTTGAGTAGTTTTTTCATCAAGCACTTTTTTACTCTTACTCAAGTAATTATTTGGATGACTACTTTTACTTTTACTTGAGTCATATTATTCTGAAGTAACAGTACTTTTACTTGAGTAAAAATTTTGGCTACTCTACCCACATCTGCTTCTTGTGGATCAAACTGGTGATTTGCTTCACTCCACTGTGGTGGGCCACAAGAAAGATGGCAGGTTTGGTGATCACAGAGCAATTTACGGTTTCTGCTAACATTGCTGCTGCATAGCTTTCTGATTTCCCAAACTACGGTGCAGCCCGAGGCGTGCATTAATCACACGTCAAAGTAATGAGTGGCGTAAAGAGGAATTTGCGTTAATTCGTTATCACGTTAATTTTGACAGCCCTAGCCCTATTTATTTATTTAATATTGAATAAATGACATTTGTACAAATTGATCAAAAGAGGCACATGTTTTAATTCATTCTAACACTGCTTTTCCAGCAATATTGTTCAGGTAGACAATGCATCTTTCTCTGAAGAATGTATTTGTCATGTATATAATGGCTATTTCAACAGGGACTACAAGCTTATACAGGGATACTCTCTGAGGGACACTGAAAATGATGCAAAGACTTGGCTACTTGTATGCATGCCAAGTGATGACATTTTAGCCGACAAAACCTGAGACTTGCCCTTTCATTTTCTCAAACAAATGATTTGACTGCCAATCAAAGAGCCAAATAGAGCTCAGTGTGACGGCACCCAGTCTAGATTGATTCCAATCCAGATGAAGGATCCTTAGATCTTTTTCTGTTGAGAGAAATCATCAACAGTTTTATCACAGTTTAAACTGTATTTTTAGTTTGGAAAAATAAGATGATTCATTGTCTTCTGTGACCTTCTTAAGTGGTAGTGGATATTTTCACCAAAACTGAGGTTATTATTACATCATCATCTCATAGAAACGTAATTTGTTAACCAGAAGGAACTCATTGTGAACTGTATATCACTTTTTAATACAAGAGCTCCTATTTTAACAAGTAATCCAATATACAGTGTATAAAAGGCAGCTGGATGGATTCAAGTTATGTCATCTTAATTGTCAAACTTACTGTCACTTTGTCATGAGATCAAGACACAAGGACATGACTCTTTACTTTGTACATACAATGCATATATAGTTTGGCAACAGTGAAAACAAATTGCCCAATGGGTTTTTTGTCTATATAAATGTGCATACAGTTCAACATGTATTAATATAATAAACAATAAGTGCAACATCAGTATTCAATTTTGCTAGTCTCTGGTTTGATTTCGTCACAAAAAAAACAAATCCACAGTATTAAAAAAAAAAAAAAATTAAATCAGAATGTCGACAATATCACGCACACAGGAAATAGACATAACTTAAATACAGGTGCAACACATTGGGGTGGGGACAGGTAATCACACAGGTGTGAAAAAACAGGAAGTACAACAAGACAACACAAAGCAGAACAGAAAACCTTCATAATTAAACAGGAAATGGCAAACAAACAGAAATTGTGAATGTAACTCAAAACAATAAAAGAACCCCTCCCTTAAAGGCGTACAGCAGACAGCCCAGGGTCTTCAGGATTTAACTGGTGGAATTCCCTAATGAGTTCAGGATCAAGGATATTGCTAGCCAACACCCAAGACCTTTCTTCTGGTCCGTACCCCTCCCAGTCCAGAAGGTATTGATGACCCCATCCCCGTCTTCTAGCGGCCAAAAGTCTCTTGACCATATAGATGGTGCCTCCAACAATGATGTGTGGAGGGGTTGTGGGTGTTTCCGGCACTAACTAAGTTTTGTGCACCGGCTTCACGCAACTCACATGGAACGTGGGGTGCACCGTCATGGTCCTCGGAAGTTTCAGTCTCACAGCAACAGGATTAATAACTTTCTTGACATGAAATGGACCAACGAAACAAGGGTGCCAACTTATGGTTATTAACCAAGAGAGGAAGATCCCGGGTAGACAGCCAAACCTTGCCCGATTTGAAACTCTGTCACTGGGAAGTCCATGTAACCTGAACACATTATAGAGCATAACTTCTGCCAACTCCTTGGCGGAAGGTAACTTGGGCAGAGGAAAAAAGTGGACCATTTTAGAGAACCTATCAACAATGGTAAGGATAGTAGTGTTCCCCTCAGAAGGAGGCAAACCTGCGACAAAGTAAAGAGATATATCAGACCAGGGTCAAGAGGGCACAGGAAGGGACCCTGCTGGAGGTTGATGAGAAGATTTGTTCTGAGCACACACAGGACAGGTCTTCACATACTCCTTCACGGAATCCCCCATTCCGGGCCACCAGAACCGTTGCTGCACTACAAAACAGTCTTCTCTACTCCTGGATGACACAACAGAACACTTGAGTGGGCCAAATGGATGACTTGATCTCCGCTCCAGAGGAAGAAACAGGCGATTCAGTGGACTGACGACCAGGACAGGTAAATCAACAGTAGCCTATCTGATTTTTCCAACAACACAGGATCTTGGGCGAATGGTCTCTGACTTTTGGGGGAAAACCAGAGTCAAACTGCACACACACACAGACAAAACGAGATAAGGGACCAAATGCATGCGCAAATAGAAGCAAGAAGGCCGCAGCACCAGTCTACAGCATGGCCTTCAAAGAGTCAGCATTGCTGTACCAAGTGTTCAAATTTTTTTTTTAAGATTTTTGGGGGGGGTTTTCCCTTTATTTGATTGTGGATACTAGACAGGAATGGGGAAAGAAAGGAATGGGATGACACGCAGCAAAGGACTGCAAGTCAGATTCGGACCCAGGTTCCTGCAAAGGATTTAGCCTACATGGGGTGCACCCTCTTAGTGGTTGAGCTAGAGGCCACCCCATGTTCAAAGTTTTTTCTGGCGCTCCATTTACAAGAGCTGTAGACCGTTCCAAATGTACAACATCCAAAAAAAGAAAGGATCCATGTACGAATAGACACATTATGTGGTGGTTTCCAACAGGTTGCAATATTATTATTTTTTTAAATCAGCCATGAGTCAAAAAAATTTTAGTTTTAGAGAGCTGAAGGGCTGGCAGATTGTTCAGAATCCAAACATTGGCTTTAACAGGTAGAGTGACATCAGTGCCGATATTTTGGAAGCAATATTGTTCCAACTAGAACTGCTGCGGTATGTTGTTGGACCTGGACACAGAACAACCACAAGAGAAGGTAAGATGTAAAGAAAAAGGTTTAATACTGAAATTGTCAGCATACAAAAAGGTATGTACAAGAGGTAATGTGGGAGATGGTGGTAATCCAAACAAGCATCTGGTGAGCAGCACAGGAGTCGAGAACAGAACACGATAGTGTTGTGTGGAACTAGTTGAACCCAAATGCAAAGATGAACGCAGACCAGAATGATAGTAAACAGGTTTATTCCAGTCCAATGTTGGATATACATCGATGAAGAGAAGCAAGTCCAAAATAAATCCAAAGTGATCCAGAGTGCAGAGCGTGATTGGTACCGTATCCAATAATCCAGTTAGCCAGGGTGAAGAGCAGGAGTGGTGGATGGCTGGAGTGAAGGTGGAGGCAGGAGTCAGGCAAACGGTAACTGTGGCAGACAAAGAACAAATTAGGTATACAAACGAATCCAAAGGTAAGAGGAGACTAACGTTGCGTCTAAACTTTGATCTGACACAGAGTGGTAGGTTGACCGGGTATTTGAAGCAGAGGTGATTTGGTCTGATGAGCTGCAGCTGGAACCCTGACTCCCACACACCAGGCTTCACTCCTGCAATCAAGAACAGACAGAGGGGAGGGGAACAGAGACAGGATGAAACTAGCAACAGCCCTAACAGATAGCTGTGGCAGAAACACAAAGTAAGTACATCGCACAGTTTAAGGAAAAAAACCAATGCGCTTAGTACCAGACCAGTTACCACGGGAGTGTAGATAACAAATTGGCGCTGAAGAGGCGGTCAGCCCAGGTTTAAATATGGAGGAGGTGATAATGATGATCGGGCTCAGCCGTGCAGCATAGACGGAGGAGGGATGAGTGGCCACGCCTCTAGATCAGGATTCCTCGTAGGAGTGCCATCTCGAGGACGACGAACACACAGACAGACAAACAGGGAAAAACAACACAGAAGGCAGTAGGCCCACAACAAGAACTGACTAACAGTAGAGCAATCCCAGGACATGTGAAGATAAGTGCCCCGAGCATTCAGTGGGTAGAAAGTGCATAAATATCACTTTTATGTGATGCATTTTCACAGGGGTGAAATATATCCTATGAATGAAATTAGAGTGAATCTGTTGATGGTTTGGATTGCGTGATACTTCTGGGATGTTAGACCATATATCATGTCAGTCAAGACCGTTGCTCAGGCCTGTACAATCGTGTTGCCAGAACTTCTCAATAGGAAGGGCAGTGCGGCGATAATTACCAAAAACTGATAAAGCCTGGATACCATACCACAGGTTTTTGGCCGCATAGTAAATAATTTCCAAATAGGATGGATGTGCAACTAACTCTGCCAGGGTACATTGTATGCCTTGAGTGCTGATCTTAATTGAAGGTAAAAAAAGAAGAGGAATATGGTAGACTGAATACGTTTTGTACGTCGGAACAAAGGTAACAAGCCAGTCTCGCTAAAGATGTCTTTTAGATAATGACCGTTCTCATTGTGGGGCTGTTATAGGCCTCCCACCAATAAAGAGTGCTGCATTGTTGAATAAATGGGAAAATGTGTGCCTGTGACATGATATATGACAATATGTTTCAGCCAATTTTCAAGTTTTGTCATGTCATAGCACTTTCTAAGGTACGCCAGCAAACAGACATCTGGGATGAGCCAGGAAAGGAGGGGCCTTAACACAAAGGACCAAAAATAATGTTAAAAAATGGGATCTGAAAGACTGGCATCCTCTTTCCTCCTCTGTAGTGTAGACATTAAGCTGCAGCTGTTTACCTTTCCAGATGAATTTGGACACTGCTGATTGTAATTTGAACTAATAACCAGATTGACATCCCACTATTATGGTTTACGGTAAGCGTACCTGACTCATTTCCGTTTCCAGTGCTTGTGTGTTGGTAGCAAGTTGGCAGCGTGTTGCTGCTCACTAAATACCAGTTCTGTTTGTTAGATTTGCTATTACAGCGGCTAACTGTCCACTAAACAGTTATTCGTGTAGTAGTTCTGCCTAAGCACTCACAGATCTTTTCATTTTTAAGCGACTTTCGTTAAATAACAGCTGTTTTTAACGCTTGGTAGCTAACGCTACCGTACTTTACTCCTCTGCATCCTTTAGCGACAATGGTATGTGTAACAAGTGTAGTTTATTTATAGACATGGAGGCGAGGCTTAGTGAGTTAGAAGTCCAGATCCGCACCATGATAGATCAGTCGTTAGCTACTGTAGCTAGCCACCCCCCCGGTAGCCGGTGCGGGCCGGCCTGAGCCTGAGTTAGCCTCTGCTAGCCGTTCCCCGGCAGCACCTGAGCAGCCAGGAAAACGTTCCTGGGTTACTGTTCGTGGCAAAAGTGGTCGTAAGCTTTCAAGGGCCACGGACCACCAGCAGCCTGTTAGCATTTCTAACAGATTCTCCCCACTCAGCGACACACCCGCTGAGAAACCAACTCTGGTTATCGGCAGCTCCATTTTGAGAAACGTGAAGTTAGCGAAGCCAGCAGCCATAGTTAAATGCATCCCGGGGGGCTAGAGCGGGCGACGTTGAGTCTTATTTGAAACTGCTGGCTAAGGATGGACGTAAATACAGTAAGATTGTTATTCACGTTGGCGTTAATGACTCCCGGTTACGCCAAACGGAGGTCACCAAGATCAATGTTGAATCGGTGTGTACATACGCAAAGTCAATGTCGGACACCGTAGTTTTCTCTGGACCCCTGCCAAATCTAACCAGTGATGACATGTATAGCCGCATGTCGTCATTTCGCCGCTGGCTATCGAGGTGGTGTCCAGATAATGATGTGGGCTTTGTGGATCACTGGCAGTCTTTCTGGGGAAGACCTGGTCTGATTCGGAAGGACGGCATTCATCCCACTTGGGATGGAGCAGCTCTCATTTCTGGAAATCTTGACGAGTTTATTAGTGGACCTAATCCCTGACAATCCAGATTTGGGACCAGGAGGCAGAGTTGCAGTCTGACACACTTCTCTGCTCCTCCATTCCAGGGGTTACCTAGTGAAAACCCCATAGTGACAGTGTCTGCCCCCCAACCATTGAAGTTATTTAAATCAAAGGTAAACAGAAGAGGAGCTGTGCATGAAAACCTCATAACAATTAAAACCACAAGTGCAATAGTGCAAAAGAATAGGAGAATTAAATGTGGACTCTTAAACATCAGATCTCTCTCTTCTAAAGGTGTACTAGTAAATGAATTAATATCAGATTCTAATATTGATTTATTTTGTCTTACTGAAACCTGGATAGGCGATGGAGAATATGTTAGTCTAAATGAATCCACCCCCCCAGTCATATTAATACTCACATTCCTCGAGGCACAGGCCGAGGAGGTGGAGTGGCAGCTATCTTCGATTCTAGTCTAATAATCAGCTCTAAACCTAAACTAAATTACAACTCATTTGAAAGTCTTGTTCTTAGTCTTTCACACCCAAGTTGGAAATCACTGCAACCAGTTCTATTTGTTATAGTGTACCGAGCACCTGGTCCATACTCTGAATTCTTATCTGAATTTGCAGAGTTTTTGTCAAATTTAGTGCTAAAAACGGACAAAGTTCTTATTGTAGGGGATTTTAATATTCACGTGGACGATGAGAATGATAGCCTTAGTACTGCGTTCATCTCTCTATTAGATTCTATTGGCTTCTCTCAAAGTGTTCATAAACCGACTCACCGTTTTGGCCACACCCTCGATCTTGTTCTGGTATATGGTGTTGAAATTGAACATTTAATAGTGTTCCCACAGAATTCCTTTCTATCTGACCACTGTTTGATAACTTTTGAGTTTATACTGCTGAACTACACGCCATTAGGCAAAACCTTCTATACAAGATGTCTATCTGATAGCGCTGTAGCTAAATTTAAGGATGTGATTCCATCAGCTTTTAATTCATTACCAAGTCACAAAGTAACGGAGGACTCCTATGCTAATTTCAGTCCCTCCCAAATCGATCATTTTGTTGATAGTGCAGCAGGCTCGCTGAGAATGACACTCGACTCTGTTGCCCCTCTAAAGAAGATAATAAAACAAAGACGGTTAGCTCCATGGTATAACACTGAAACTCGCAAATTAAAGCAAACTTCGCGGAAACTTGAGAAGATTTGGCGTTCCACCAAATTGGAAAATTCTCGGTTAATCTGGCAAGATAGTCTTAAAATGTATAGGAAGGCCCTCCGTAATGCCAGAGCAGCGTACTACTCGTCATTAATAGAGGAAAATAGGAACAACCCCAGGTTTCTTTTCAGTACTGTAGCCAGGCTAACGGAAGGTCACAGCTCTACTGAGCCAAGTATTCCCATAGCTCTTAGTAGTAACGACTTCATGAGATTCTTCAATGATAAAATTATAACTATTAGAAGCAAAATTCACCAAGACCTGCCTTTAACTTGCACTGACTTATCTCTAAACTCAGGAACCTTAGAAACAGCTGTAAAATCAGATATATGTTTAGACTGCTTTGCTTCACTTGATCTTTATCAATTTAATTCAATTATTTCTTCAGCTAAACCATCAACCTGCCTCTTAGACCCCATCCCGACTAGGCTACTTAAAGAAGCTTTATCCTTAGTCAACAATTCTCTACTAGATGTAACCAATCTATCTTTATTAACAGGCTATGTACCACAGCACTTTAAAGTAGCTGTAATTAAACCTCTTCTGAAAAAGCCCAACCTTGATCCAGAAGTTTTAGCCAACTATAGACCTATATCCAATCTTCCATTTCTTTCTAAGATTCTTGAGAAAGCAGTCGCTAAACAGCTATGTGACTTTCTGCATAGCAACAGCTTATTTGAGGATTTTCAGTCAGGATTTAGAGTTAATCATAGCACAGAGACAGCACTTGTGAAAATTACTAATGACCTCCTAATTGCATCAGACAAAGGACTTATCTCTGTACTGGTGTTATTAGATCTTAGTGCTGCATTTGATACCATTGACCATCATATTTTATTACAGAGATTGGAACATTTAATTGGCATTAAAGGGACTGCTCTAAGCTGGTTTAAGTCTTATTTATCAGATCGATCTCAGTTTGTTCATGTTAACGATGAATCCTCTGTGCACGCCAAAGTTAGTCATGGAGTCCCACAAGGATCTGTGCTCGGTCCAATCCTGTTCACTTTATATATGCTTCCTTTAGGCAATATTATCAGGAAGTACTCCATAAACTTTCATTGTTATGCAGATGACACTCAATTATATTTATCAATCAAGCCGGATGAAACTAATCAGTTAGCTAAACTTCAAATGTGCCTTCAGGAGATTAAAACCTGGATGAGCTGTAATTTTCTAATGTTAAACTCAGATAAAACTGAAGTTATTGCTCTAGGACCCAAGCACCTCCGTGACGCATTATCCAAAGAGATAGTTACTCTAGATGGCATCTCCCTGGCCTCCAGCACCACTGTTAGGAATCTTGGAGTTATTTTTGATCAGGACATGTCCTTTAATTCTCACATAAAGCAAATTTCAAGGATCGCCTTTTTCACCTACGTAATATTGCAAAAATCAGGAATATCCTGTCTAAAGGCCCCTCTCTTTACCCTGTCTCTCTTGGTTATGCTTTGATAAAGCTTATAGTTAGGGCATAGAATTGAATATTGTTAGGGAGTGAGGAGTCGCAGCGTCCGCCTATCCCGGCCCACCTGCTTCTCGTCATAGTTGTCAGATTTATCTGTCATATAATAAAACTAAAGGGAGACTTGGCATACAGCCCGATCCGGTTGGGGAGAGTTCTAGCCTGTCCAGGCTCCTCTCTTTACCCTGTCTCTCTTAGTTGTGCTGTAGTGGTTTTAGACAGCTGGGGGACTTCCGTCGACACACTGAGCTCCTCTCTCCTATCTTTCTATCTTCCTATTTTGTGTGCATCTATGTCCCAGAGATGCTTGTTACTAACCTAGCTCTGGAGTCCTTTTGTTCTTTTTCTCCCAGCATGTTTCCTCGGATCAGGGAGGCTCCAAAATCATGGTTGCAGCTGTCGCCATGGTCCCGCTACACGCTCCCTTCCCTGCCACGATCTGCGGTGCCCAGCTACGTCCTGCTGTGCCTTGTAATGCTGCACAGTGCCCTGCTATGCCATGAACTACTACAAAGAACTACTACAAACTACTATTATTTTTTTTTTTTTTTTTTTGGGACTGTTATTGCCACTCTTCATTCTATCCCCAACCGGTCGTCAGACACCGCCTACCAAGAGCCTGGGTCTGTCCGAGGTTTCTTCCCAAAGGGGAGTTTTTCCTTGCCACTGTCGCACTGTTGCTTGCTCTGGAGGAAACTACTAGAACTGTTGGGTCCTTGTAAAGTGTCTTGAGATAACTCTTGTTATGAATTGATACTATAAATAAAATTGAATTGAATTGAATAGAAGGAGGGGAAAGAGGTAGCATAGAGCTCACAAAGTTAATCCTGGGTAAAACATAAATTTTAACCACAGAGAACAAGCTTGAATCAACATGGGGAGAGCCATTTATTTTTACATATCTTTCAAAACGTTGCTCAGAGCAACAAAATAGTTATGCTTCTCAATCTGGTTTAAGCAAAATATCTAAACCGTTTAACAATGAGGATGTTAGCAGGGATGGTTGAATTGTGAACAGAATTATTCAAATGAAGTAATACAGACTTTGACCAGTTAATTTTAAAGCCTGATAAGCTACCATACTCCTCGCATAGGGATAGAAGGGGAGGAAGAGATTGAGAGGGGTTTTCTAAAAAGACCATAATGTCATCTGCAAATAGAGAAAGGTCATGCTGTGTATTACAAATACATATTGTTGACACCATAATTGATTGGCAAATGGCTTGAACTATAGGGTCTAAGGAGAGGACAAATAGTGCAGGACTCAAGGGTCAGCCTTGACGTGAAGATCTAGAAACTGGAAACAAAAAGGAGGAGATGCATCCGGTTAAGACCCGAGTCTTTAATCATACCAATGAAAGTGTTACCAAAGCCCATCACTTCTAAGACTGACCATAAAAATTACCACTCAAGTCTGTCAAAGGCTGACATTGGCGTCTTACTCCAGCAACCACTATATGGAGAAGGCGTCTAACATTATCTGCTGCCATTCTCGTTTTTATGAATCCAGTTTTGTTGGAGTTCACTAATTTTGACATATGGGACTCCAAACAACGAGCTAGATCCTTTGCAAAGATTTTTAAATCAAAGTTTAGCAGGCTCGGGTCAATAGCTAGAACTCTCTGTAGGATCCTTATCCTTTTTCAAGAGTAAGGAAATCAAGGCTTCACATCCCTTGATAATTCACCTTTCTCAATCATGTCAAGAAGGAATGGGCCCTGTTGTTCCCAAAAAATTACATAAAATTAAGGGAGAGCCCATCAATTATAGTAATCAATTTGTCTAAATAAGCTGATACCTCTGCTGACAATTGAGGCAAGTCAAGCTGATTTAACCTAAGGTGACCAGATTTCTCAGACAAAATCCGGGGACATTTTCAGCTCAGAAGCGTATATACCTCCAAAACACGTCATGTTTTTATTTTTGTAAAACTTAAAACGGAGACACTAGACCTAAAGCTGTTCTCCTAAAGCTGAGCCGCCCCCCAAGGTCTGATCCTACACTTACCCCTACTGCCACTTCATACTCCTCTCCACTACACCTCAGAGGGGAATATTTCAAGATAAAAAGTCCTAATATTTCAAGATAGACAGTCTTAATATTTCAAAATTAAAAGTCCTAATATTTCAAGATAAAAAGTCCTAATATTTAAAGATAGAAAGTCCTAATATTTAAAGATAGAAAGTCCTAATATTTCAAAATTAAAAGTACTAATATTGGATACAATAAAAACTGGATATTGGATACAATAAAAACTATTGAGGAAATATTTTCCTTTGACATTGATGCAGTATTAAACGAGATCACTGCAGTCGGCAGCAGAAAAACAAGCTACAGTGTAAGTTAACAGGATAATTGTCCAGCTTGTATTTACGTTCATAAAAGTGCTCATTTTGCTACTGACAAACTCAGATTAATATTCTAAGGAGGTCGGCCTTCCTGTTAAAGATTAAGATCCTTTTTAAAACATAAAAGTCCACGAAATTGCATTTGCTAAACCCACCACACTCCATGTAAATAATCAGTAATTTTAGCGTCGTAAAATATGGCTTTCTAAAACATCTCTGAGCAGCGCTGGCTCTGGCTGTCTGGAGCCTGCGTGTGTAGGGTGTGTAACTATCAGCTACATTTGGTCAGTGTTTTCTCTCTTTCATTCCAATATCGGGTCTGTCAGTCACAGTGAAATCCGGGGACATTTCCGGGGACAGATCCAGCTGGGGACAGGTCACCAAAACCGGGGACTGTCCCCGGAAACCGGGGACGTCTGGTCACCCTAATTTAACCACCCGTCACAGTCGCTTTTGTCCAAAGTGACCTCTGATTCATACAGATTAGAATAAAAAGTCTGAAAGGATTTAGTTATTTCAATGGGGACAGTTCTAATATTACCATATGAAGATTTAATAAAGGGAATATCTGCAAAATGGTCACTGGACCTAATTCTCATGGCAAGTAAATGACTAAGTCTTGCGCCCTGGAAATAATAGCGTTGTCTAATTCTATGGATGAGGAATTCAGATTTCTGTTTCAGAATGTTGTTCATTTCTTTCTTGACTAATGATCGTTCTAAACCTATTTGATTAGTAAAATATTTTCAACAATAAATCTAATCTGGTGAACTCAGCTTCAAGGTTTTGTAGGTGAAGTGACGTAGCTTGCACACATTAGAGCAGAATAGTATGGTATTGCTCCTAATAAAACCTTTTATTTCGCAATATCACAATATCCTTGGGCCTTCTACAGAGCTAACATGAATTAATGCAAATATTTGCAATTCTGCAATAAACTGAGTGATAAAGAAATGTTGAAACGCAATATAACCACACGTTGAAACAGTTGGCCAAGTGACCCCTTTATGGTCAGACAACACCATTGGGAGTAGCACCGCTTTATCAATTGAATGAAATAATTGAGGGGATGCAAAAAGAAAATCTATCCTGGAAAAAGAGTTATGCCTACCTGAGAAAAAGGAACAATCCTTACAGGTGGGATTAACTGCACGCCAAATATCTATAAGGCTCAAGCTGCTGGCCCATGATTTCAGAGCATTTGTGGCCTGAGCCTGGTCCCCAGTGGCCTTTGCATTCGACCAATCAATATTAAATAAAAGATTAAATAAACAGTATCAATAACAATAAAAGAACAGTCTGTTAACTCCAGCATTTGATTAGTGAGCATATTATAGAAATTAACATCAAAAATATTTGGCGCATAAGCTGACACAAATGCACAAGTGCATGACCACAATCCTACGTGTGTCATCTGACCATGAACACTTTATTCCGTTCTGACAATAATGGCTACTCCTTTTGTTTTTAAGCTTGCTCAGGAGGATGCAATTGTAAGATAGAATCTATTGCCTAAATGGCCGGTATCCGCCTGCAGCAAATGTGTCTCCTGTAATAATGCAATGTCAACATTTCGCTTTCTTAGTAAGCAGAGAGTGCTGGCTCGTTCATAAGGAACATTCAGTCAACCATAATTCCAAACTAAAAGTGAAAGATCACCCATCATCAAAAAAGCTGCAATCTAAATGAAAGTACATGTGTATTTTGCCTATTCCTTTCATTTCGTTAACTCCTAACAAAAGTGAATCCAAAGTTAAGTCCCTCATTACACAAAACATATAAAACACAGAACAAGAACATCAAGCTATTGACATAAAAGGAAACGCGAGAGGAGGGGGTGGGACATAGCCAGAAGCTAACACTCAAAGTAGGTCTGTAATCGAGATCATGGGGCAGCAAAAATGGAACACTAGCCCATAAATACCCAGTTGCAACAGCAACTGGTTCCACACTAAATTAACATCAAAATAAATGCATTTTTTCGTCAACAGAAACAAGAAACAAAAAGCACAAAACAGCACCTTGGAAAGGAAACTCTAGCCTAGCAGTGGCCCAGCTAACCTATGGAGATTAGGCCATATTAAGCTAGGTCAACATAGTATTCAGAAACACAGTCTCTGTAATCATATCAGACAACAGTGCGATAAGACCAGGACACATTAAGAGAACAAGACAAACCAATGGTCCATGTTCATCAGGCAGTTGTTTCAGTCCTGATCCTCCTCCACAGCACGTTGACTTTCAACGGTGGTTGTGCGATTAGTAGTGGTGGTCTTCTTTGGGCTATTACTGTAAATTTGGTGGGCTCTCATAATCTAGATCTGAACATCTGCTAGATTCAGAAACCACTTAGGCAGGGACCGCGAAAGATACTGGATAGCCTTAGCACCTTCTAGCCCCTTTTTCAGGGTAGTTTTTAGGTTGTTCACATCCAATCTGATAGAGCCCAGGCTTGCAGTCAGAAATGCTAGCTGAGCATGGATAGCAGTTAGTTTATTGTCATTGTTAATCCACACCTGTTGAATCTGGGACTGGATCAGAGCAAAACATGGTTCGAGGTAGCTTTTCTGTTTCTTTATTGCCTCTGCAATGGCATCTGTATCGCCGCACTGGGTTCTGTTCTTGTTTGCCAATCTAACTCTAACAAGCACAAAGTGGTAAAAAATTGACTATTTGACAAAGTTGGGCCACAAGCTACACTTTAAGCTGCCATCTTTGTCCATTCGATCACATGACTCCCATTCATTAGCATGATTGTCGTACTTTTTAGTTCAAAAACATCTAACGTACGAAAACATAGCAGACCAGACTGTGAGCTTTTATTTTAAAAAGTCGAAGCTCACAGACAGCACCAGCCAGGAGGGCATCCAGTCTGCAGCAATACCCGACTTAAATATTCTTTTGGCCCCATTGATTATTTGTGTGAAATTGTGCAAACGACTGCCTTTTAAAGGCATTTGAGAAGGAAGGAGTGGTAGCATGCACGCTCCCAAATTGACGCTCGTCTGAGAAATGGAGTTTTGGATAATGTTCAGCTTTGGCAGCTTTACCTATATGCTAAAATATACAATGACTGAGGAAGCCTAGTGATGAGTCCATAACCAGTTCACATGTTGAATTTGTTATTACCAAGTGTGCTTTGTTGAATGGTCTCAATGTTTTATTGTTTTATTTTTTTCTAGTGATGAGTCCATAACCAGTTCACATGTTGAATTTGTTATTACCAAGTGTGCTTTGTTGAATGGTCTCAATGTTTTATTTTTTTTTTATTGTATTGTTATATCCATCCATCCATCCATCTTTGTCTGCTTATCTGGTGTTGGATCATGGGGGAAGCAGCTCCATCAGGGGACCCCAAACTTCCTTTTCCGAGCTACATTAACCAGCTTCGATTGGGGGAGCCCGAGGCGTTCCCAGGCCAGGTTAGAGGTATAATCCCTCCACCTACTCCTGGGTCTTCCCCGAGGCCTCCTCGGACGTGCCTGGAACACCTCCCTAGGGAGGCGCCCAGGGGGCATCCTTATCAGATACCAAAGCCACCTCAACTGGCTCCTTTCAATGCAAAGAACCAGCGGCTCTACTCCGAGCTCCTCACGGATGACTGAGCTTCTCACCCTATCTCTAAGGGAGACGCCCGCCCCCTCCTGAGGAAACCTATTTATTTATTTATTATACTTTAATAATCCCACAAGGGAAAACTACACTTTACACTCTGTTGTTATTACACACATTACACACAGGCCTGAATTACACACACATGCTCAGGACCTATACATGCACTAATGGAGAGATGTCAGAGTGAGGGGGCTGCCCATGGAAAGGCGCCACGAGCAGTTGGGGGTTCGGTGCCTTGCTCAAGGAGGTGAACTGGCACCTTTCCAGCTACCAGTCCACCACCATGCTTTGGTCCGTACAGGTACTTGAACCAGCGACCCCCCCGGTTCCCCCAGCCCAACTCCCTACGGACTGAGCACCTCATATTTCGTCTGCTTGTACCCTGGATCTCATTCTTTCATTTTATTTCATGTGAATACTAATTTACTAGAGGAGTAACTTAGTATTTAAAGTAATGCAGGAATTGTGCATTTAGTATCCATGCTTATTGTGTTTCCACAGCAATCTTAGTGAGTAAATCTACTGAAATGGCCACCATAACCATGGCATGTGATGTGTAAGATGAGAAGGCAGAGGTCATGTCTGTCACGTTTGCAAAAAACAATGTCTATCTGTACATCTTTGCCAAGTGCAAAGCAGAACAGAAGGAATCAATAAATTGTTGGGGAGGGTCATGACTTTTTTCCTAATGATTTTGGAGAGTCATAGAAACATTTATTATTTATTTATTTTGACTAAAGACCCCAAAACTCCTCCGGTAGCCCCTTAAATAAAAAACGAGTCCCTAAATAGACCGTCACCTGGGTACTGTGCTTTGACAATGTCTGTTTGTGCAAAGTGATGAACAGTTCCAAAATAGTGTCTGTGTCACGTTCTATGGATTAAGATGCTCTCAAACTGATAAGACCAACTAAATCTAACTATCAAGCATATAGAGTGATGACATGAGTTCTGGATAATTGAGGTACTGGGGCACTCTAGATGGCTATCAGTCTGCAAGTGAAGCAATGTACTCTGTATCTCGAGCTTTCAGTCAAGATTCTCATAATTACAATTTATATCTGGATTAGCAACGTCCTTAGAAATAAGAAGTAGGCATTCCCCAACTGTCAGTGCTCACTTTCCTATAGAGCTCTCTGAGTGATTATCAGAGCATTCAAGGAACACCACTGAATGTCTTGAGCTGCGGAGAGTCACTACTGCTCAGTTTGCATTGACCGCTTCAACAAGATGTTTTAAACAGGAAGAACCTAAAGGAACATCACCAGGTTTAACAATGGATACATTAATGGATCACAGTTTTATAAAGATGAAGGCCAAAAATACTCAATCAATTGAGACAAACAAGGTAAGGGCAGATTACACCTAAAATGACTGTGCTCTAATAATTTCAGAATAGAAAATGCAATAGCAAAGTTATCTATTGTGAAAGTTGATGATGTTCTGCAGGACAGAGATCTTTGAAGCTAGTGTGAAATGATCTTTGTGATGACAACCTCTGTGGAGAAGAAAAATACATATGGGTGGATTTTCAAACAGAAGAAGTGAGTAACCAAACAAGTGCCTCTTTTGTTTTCCACTGGACCTAAAGTAAGAAGTTTGCTCGAAACTACCACTGCAATGTCATTTACATCTCATATTCCATATTCACAGGAGCCCTGTGTGTCCTCTGTCTGGTTCATACTATGGCAAGCTCATCACATATACTGCTGTCCATATGGAAAATGGAACAGCGAGGAACAGCTAATCCCTTGAAACTCCATGAACTTTGCTTTCTTTTTATTTGCTCTCTTTATGTTGGTGGGAGTCCTGTGCTCAGGAATCAAACTTTAGGGATCTGGTAGGAGGCCGGCAGCAGCTCACAGCCCCGCCAAGCAGATTGCCTGCTGCTGTGCTGACTGAGGACTGCTGCAAACAAAGCATGAAAAGTGTGGATTCTGGGGGCCAGAACCTGCGTGGTGGGCTCTGCACTCACCGACCGGCCCAGGGAGAAAGGAATGGCTCAGTCAGCAGGGCAGGGCCACTGGAGCGATGAAAAGATAATTCTCCCCCCCACCGCCGCTGGACCTCATGCGGCGTCAAACCATTTGTGAGCAGTGACACAGCCAGATTGGGCCGAAAGGATATGAGTGGGAAACTTCAAAACCTGCTCATGTTTCTGCGAACGTGAAAGGATTTGTATAACACATTCAGATTTGATGGACTTTCCCATGTTCACTCTGGACAGCCCTTTTTTGTTGACATGTTCAAATAATGAATCTCTTATGTGTAGGATCCCTTTTTTTCCCCCCCTGCTCCCTAGTCCTGTTTCTAGTTGTCAGGTAGGGATGCTGTGCAGACCATTCCATCGTCTGTCCCAAGCTTATGGAGAACCGCTGACTCGCTGGCTTCCAGGAACGAGGGTGAGTGATTCTACTTCTCGCAGAGCAACCGTCGCCTTTTTACCTCAGCACTGTCTGCTGTCAGAGCTAGGGACGCTTACTACAAACTTGGTGCAATTACTCCTTTAATTTAGCTGTTTCCTCAGGACTGAAACTCTTTATCTGTGACTGACAACAATTATGTGATAACAGGTTTTCACAGGACAATGAGATGTGCACAGAGATAAGCCATTATACTTGATGAAATAACCACAGTTACAAACACATTATCCAACATAATTTCTTATAACTTTGCTGCCAAAGCCGCAGATGTTTAAAGATAATTCCATGTGACATTTGTCTGCTTTGATTCTGAGAGGCTATGAAAAATGTTCCCCTGAAGTCAGAAACTGTTGCGAAATAACTCAAATCACCTGGGAAAATCTTCCCCTCTGACATTACCACACTTTGAGAAGAATATATTGTTTTTCCTTAGCAAAAATAATTAGATATACAGTATGATGGATCACTTTCTGTTTTTGTTTTCTGAAGTGTCAGATGGAGTGCATAGACTGGATTTCTGACATTAAGTGCACATTCTTCCTCTGTTTCAGGTGCTGAAATGGAACATATATTTCTGATTCTTTTAGTGTTTAGTAAGGTCTTATCACTTGGAGCTCAATTCAATGGATACAACTGTGACGCCAACTTTCACAGTCGCTTCCCCGGTGAGGAACTCAACATTTTTTCTTTCAGAATTTCTGGATAAAATTTACATGGGAATGTCTTTAAAAGAAAGTTCTCCTCAGCTACATATTCCAAGGAAGAGATTAATTATTTTGTCCACATACAAGTCCCTGATTTGTGATTTAAACATAATGTAAGTCATTGTTAAATGTTATGTCTGTATGCATCTGTGTGTGTGTGTGTGTGTGTGTGTGTGTGTGTGTGTGTGTGTGTGTGTGTGTGTGTGTGTGTGTGTGTGTGTGTGTGTGTGTGTGTGTGTGTGTGTGTGTCTTGCAGCGGAGAGAGATATCAGTGTGTACTGTGGGGTGCAGACCATCACCCTCAAGATAAACTTCTGCCCTGTCCTCTTTTCTGGCTACACCGACACTGACCTGGCTCTTAATGGTCGCCATGGAGATGCCCACTGTCGCGGTTTCATCAATAACAACACCTTTCCCACTGTAGTAATCTTTAGTATCAGCCTGGCGACTCTGGAGTCCTGTGGTAATTCCCTGGTGGTAAGAAGCAGGAATGGTATAATTAGTTTGTTTTACAGATTTTACAGTGTTTCTGTAAGCATTACTGGTACTAAACATTGCAGATGATGGAGCTGGATTTGGGGCTTTAACTGTTATGGATATGTTGTTGTTAAGGTAAATAAGACCTATCTGAAATAATATAATACCAATAGCTTTGAGAAAATAGCGTTAAAGGTAATACAAAATATAGTGTACTGTAAAGAGTGGATAATGTAAGGTTTGTGCTGTAATTTAGAAATGAGGCATGCATTTTAGTTTAAAAGGAGTTTAAAGTGGAGCTCTGCTGCTTTCCCCCATGAGTTTGCTGAGTGTTGAGCTGGATGAAGTGAGAGAAATTTCTGGGGGTGCATTCTTAGATAAAAAGTGATTGAGTTGGAAATTAGTGAAGTGCATTAGCATGCTCAGTATTGATATTGCTGATGGTATCAACCCCTGTCTGATGTGCCCACAGTAAAAAAAATGGTGTTCGTTTAGCAAGCCAGGAGGAGTGTTACCCACACTGATGTTGTTCGCTGCAGGTCTCCACAGCTCAAGGACCCAACGCTTATGGGAACCTGTCCTTGGTGCAGATTGGAAACATATCAGGATATATCGACACACCAGATCCCCCCACCATCATCAGCTACCTGCCAGGGCTGCTGTACAAGTTCAGCTGCAGTTACCCATTGGAATACCTTGTCAACAACACACAGCTGGCCTCGTAAGTCTCTCTGCCACTTTTAAATTGGTTTATAGTGTTTTAGTGGGGGTGCTACAGAGAGCCAGAAAGCCATACATTGAAATGAGTACAACTTGTTGTTGGCGCTATTAGCTTTGAAAATCTTACAATGTTCTGCCCAACAAGTGGAACTATCTAATTATTCAATATCATGCTATGCATTGCAACAGGCGTGTTACAGTCTTTGTAAGAATTTATTCAGTGCAGTTTTTGTTAACTCTGTATCAGATTAATTATTAATCTGGAAGGTCATGTCGGATACAGTAGTTTGTGATGATTTTAATCATGCCAACTGGGTAAAACAAAAAAGACCGTTCTCAGCTTCAGAAAGATTATTACCTTCACAAGGGGCTATTGTTTTATATTTCATAATATTTCACAAGTGTTTAAATTAGCTATGAGAAACTTTCAGTTTGCATTGATTCTAGTGGCCCCTTTGGACAAAAGCGGTAGTGTCTAACCATCCCTGCTGTCATAAAGATCTTTCTAGCGCATGCCGGCTGATGCTGAAATGTAATATCCACGAGAAGAAAGCATGTATTACCCACTGTATTACTGAGTTTTGCGTTACTGGGAGGTCACACAAAAGAAAAAAGTAGGCCAACACAAACACACACAAAATTTTCTTTTTTTTAAACTGGCTAAATGGAAGGGGGACATAATTTAATGTAGATTACTGACGTACAACCACGTCAAGCAATTTAAAGTGATAGAAATAGAGATATTACATACCTGTCTAGGAGGAAGAGGTCCAATTCAGAATTGGCTTTTTAATCATTTACCATCCTGTAATTGTATTCTGTTGAAAGCTCTACATCTGTCACTCCCTTTCATCTGTTAGTTGTTCTTAATTTAATTTACTTTTTTTGTGATGGTCCTGTAACTAAACAGATAACTTCTAAAATAAAATTAAAATGCAATTAGGTCTATATAAAGAAATCTTCTGCTACCTTTTACCTGGCTAGATACACTAATACAGGCTTTTCCGGTGTTACACCAAAATCTGTGACCCGTCAGAAATAATTTTGTGACTTTGTAGAAAAAAGCAAACATTAATAAAAGCAAAGGCATTACTAAAAACTATATTTACAGTATATAAAAAAAAAAAATCACTGTTAGTCTCATTTGCTGTTACAGGTCATTTATGATCATCAGATGGCAAATTAAACAGTTTCAGAGATATTTAAAATTTCCTCATAGTTACTTTAAGTTATTGTGTCCACATCCTTTATTTAAAATGTATCACACCAGTCATAGGATCTGGTGGAAAATACAATTCCACAATTTTTCAGAGTCTATGTATACAAAAAGGCTTAATTCAAATGAGCTAATATTGAGATGAAAATGGAGATTTATGATCAGAAATTTAAGTTGAAGATTATAAAAGGTTGTCTTGACTCTGCCTAGTATGATTCAGATACATTGTGAAGACAATGTGTATGTCAACAGCTGAATTTGGTAAAGTGCGAAATAGAATTTTGGTTTTGTTCTTCTTTTTTAATATTGTGAAAATTAGCACGTAAAGTAACATTTATACTTTATCATTATTTTCTCATTTTAAAAAGATTTATTTCATGTTAATTTAAATAAAATTATTAATCATCATCTTTGAAGGTCAGCAGCTGCAATCTCAGTGAAGGAAAGCAATGGTACTTTCATCAGCACGTTGAATCTACTGCTTTACAACGTAAGTAAACATCAGTCAATAGCTGTTAGTTAACTTTTGCACTGGAGACAAAGCTATATACCAAAGTCATACTAAGTCAGCATGAATTAAAGAGCATAAAAAGCTCCACAGCTATGTTAAATGCAACTGCACCTTTTACATCTGTAATGGCAACAATTTCTGAGAATAATGAACCATGTGTGAGATGGGGAGGATATCAGAGGCTTAGAAACTCTTTTATGCAGCCCAAGTAGGCAGCAAACTACCTCTAATCCTGTAATTGCAAAAGATTCATTTCAAACCTTGCTAAATTCACTTGCCAATTTGAACCAAACTAGTAAATGTGGTTGTAGAAACCAGACAATATACAGTGGGTACGGAAAGTATTCAGACCCCTTTAAATTTTTCACTCTTTGTTTCATTGCAGCCTTTTTCCAAAAATCAAAAAAGTTAATTTTATTTCTCAGTAATGTACACTCAGCAACCCATCTTGACAGAAAAAAAACAGAAATTTAGAAATTTTTGCATATTTATTAAAAAACAAAAACTGAAATATCACATGGTCATAAGTATTCAGACCCTTTGTTCAGTATTTAGTAGAAGCACCCTTTTGATCTAATACAGCCATGAGTCGTTTTGGGAAAGATGCAACAAGTTTCTCACATCTGGATTTGGGTATCCTCTGCCATTCCTCCTTGCAGATCCTCTCCAGTTCTGTCAGGTTGGATGGTAAACGTTGGTGGACAGTCATTTTCAGGTCTCTCCAGAGATGCTCAATTGGGTTTAAGTCAGGGCTCTGGCTGGGCCATTCAAGAACAGCCACAGAGTTGTTGTGAAGCCACTCCTTCGTTATTTTAGCGGTGTGCTTAGGGTCATTGTCTTGTTGGAAGGTAAACCTTCGGCCCAGTCTGAGGTCCAGAGCACTCTGGAAAAGGTTTTCGTCCAGGATATCCCTGTACTTGGCCGCATTCATCTTTCCCTCGATTGCAACCAGTCGTCCTGTCCCTGCAGCTGAAAAACACCCCCACAGCATGATGCTGCCACCACCATGCTTCACTGTTGAGACTGTATTGGACAGGTGATTAGCAGTGCCTGGTTTTCTCCACACATACCGCTTAGAATTAAGGCCAAAAAGTTCTATCTTGGTCTCATCAGACCAGAGGATTTTATTTATCACCATCTTGGAGTCCTTCAGGTGTTTTTTAGCAAACTCCATGCGGGCTTTCATGTGTCTTGCACTGAGGAGAGGCTTCCTTCGGGCCACTCTGCCATAAAGCCCCGACTGGTGGATTGCTGCAGTGATGGTTGACTTACTACAACTTTCTCCCATCTCCCGACTGCATCTCTGGAGCTTAGCCACAGTGACCATTGGGTTCTTCTTTGCCTCTCTCACCAAGGCTCTTCTCCCCCGATAGCTCAGTTTGGCCGGACGGCCAGCTCTAGGAAGGGTTCTGGTCGTCCCAAACGTCTTCCATTTGAGGATTATGGAGGCCACTGTGCTCTTAGGAACCTTAAGTGCAGCAGAATTTTTTTTTTGTAACCTTGACCAGATCTGTGCCTTGCCACAATTCTGTCTCTGAGCTCTTCAGGCAGTTCCTTTGACCTCATGATTGTCATTTGCTCTGACATGCACTGTGAGCTGTAAGGTCTTATATAGACAGGTGTGTGGCTTTCCTAATCAAGTCCAATCAATATAATCAAACACAGCTGGACTCCAATGAAGGTGTAGAACCATCTCAAGGATGATCAGAAGAAATAGACAGCACCTGAGTTACATATGAGGGTCACGGCAAAGGGTCTGAATACTTATGACCATGTGATATTTCAGTTTTTGTTTTTTAATAAATATGCAAAAATTTCTAAATTTCTGTTTTTTTCTGTCAAGATGGGTTGCTGAGTGTACATTACTGAGAAATAAAATGAACTTTTTTGATTTTTGGAAAAAGGCTGCAATGAAACAAAGAGTGAAAAATTTAAAGGGGTCTGAATACTTTCCGTACCCACTGTATGCAGGGATTCATGTAGTGTGGTGAAACTAAACAAATCACTCTCAACAGGATGAAAGAAAGAATCAGAAAATGTGACAAACATGCTGAAATCATATTGTGGTTTATGTACAGGACTCATCATACATTCAGCAGCTGTCCATCCCCATGGCAGGACTGACCCTGAAGACTCGGGTGTTTGCAGCTGTAAAAGCTTCTAACCTGGATAGGAGGTATTCAATCAACATTTTGCCATTCAACCTCACTATTACATTAGATTAGATTCAACTTTATTGTCATTACACAGGCACAGGTACAAGGCAACAAAATACAGTTTAGGTCTAACCAGAAGTGCAATAGCAGCAAGTGCAGGATATACAATGGTTCCATAAGTGTAGGACATGGATAAGTACTGAATAAATATAGAGATGAATTTTACGGATAGACTATGCAAGTTACGTTTAGGCTGCTTGCAAGTAGCTTGTTCCTGGTATTGATTGTGAACTTTTGGATGGCGGTCCTTTGTATAAGTGATCCAACTGAGTGGTGTGGAAGAATTTGGCACAGTATCCTTCTGACATTACTTTGAGCTTGCAAGTATTGCATATTGCACTTTCGGGTCTTTTTTTTACCGTGAAAAACATCCAGATCACGGACATGTTATTATTATACATCCATGACATTGCTTCGTATTCAATTTAGCATGCAAGTCCTGTTACCTCCTGTCCACCTGTTATGAACATGGACAGTACATTAACATTACATTACTGTCATAAGTGGTTGGTTTTGGCATTGGCTGTCATGAGACCATTATAATTGTGTCATAAATATTCTTCCCTGACCTTAAAGGTCCAAAATGTAATAAATCCAAAAATGACCCCAATATGTCATCATGCTAAGTTGAAATACTATCTGTCAACAATGCTAATGCCAGTATATTCTCCTTTTGAAATTTTCATTCACAGGCCACTATCAATATGTGACTGTCAATAAAGCCTCTAACATTAGCTACTCCACTGTGCTGTGAAGTATAGTCTGGCAATTTGAAAGTGTCTAGCAACATTGTGGATGCTCCTTCAGTGCACTTTGGAGTAGGGAGAGAGACTACGGATGCCTGGCAACCTCCGTGAACTTTGAGTCTATGGAAGAGCGGGCAGAGAAGACAACTCTCTCCAGTATTTTGAATTTGTACTGCAGTAACTATTTTAAACACTAGCTGTCAGTAATACATATCGCACCTAAAAGAGAAACAATTTCGACTTGCCATTAAGATGCCATGAATGTTATGAGACCAGTTTGATGGAAGGGAATACAGTAGAGAGGTGATTTGCGGCGTTTTGGACAGATACCTTTACTCGTTGTTAAAGTACCTGCTAAATGCTGCTAACTATAGTTAGCTGCAGTTAGCTAGCTAGATCTGCCTTACTCTGACTCTAATTGCCGTACCCTGGTTTTCTCACCCTAACCAATCTTATTCCTCATGTCTAAACCTTACCAATCCAACCAACAAAGACAACAAGTACTAGCCTTGGGAGGGACTTGTCATGTCGCTAATTATTGCGGCTTTTGATCAGCGCTTACAGCAGCCAATAGTGCTGAATGTGAAAGTAAAGCTATGCTGGCTAAGAAGCTAATGGCAACTAACTAAAGTTAGCAACAGTTAGCGGTTATCTGCACTAGCATTCTAACTCGTTCTCAATGGCATAACACTGCTACAACACACACTAGTTCACCATAATTTACTAAATAACTACTTACATGTCCCTGTTCAGCAGGTATTCCAAAAGTGTCCCTCGTTTAAAAGTAGTCTCCCAGCTAATCTTGCCTTGTACTGACCAAAGTTGGTGAAAGAGTTATCTAGCTAATGTGATCTTACCTAGCTACTGCACATGTGCGACTCCCAACAAATCTAGTATAGAGGTGTGATGTCTCACTCTGTAGCTAAAACAGAAACCCAAACATACAGGGTGAAAAGAGGCTCTGCAGCAATGTGCAGTACAACAGAAATATGGTGTTTTTTGAATATGAAACCATGTAAACCTATGCTGGTACAAACTCAAAATACAATCATGAACCTGAAAATGAGTATAATATGGACGCTTTAAATAATATATGGCATCTTAATGTCAAGTCCAAATTGTTTCCTTTCACTTGAGATCAAGGAAATGCTCATGACACAATTATAATGGTCTCATGACAGCCAATGTTATGACCAACCACTTATGACAGTTTAATGTAATGTTAACACGTAGAGCTAAATAATTTCTTTAAGTTTGATAATAAGGTCTGCTTTGACATATTTGTTATTATTAAGTCTTGCTTAATGTCAAATTTTCATAACACAAACAATGCTAATGTCAGGGTGGAGATAAGGCCCAAATGCAGAGAGCAGGCAAAGTATGTTGAGCTTGATAAAAATTAAACAAAACCAAAGTATACACCAACAAAAGGTGTCTTGAAAGCAGCAGGCACAACTTACAACAAAAAGTAATCAGGGCAGAAAACAAACTCACCGGGAACACGAGACAAATCAAAATAAATAAAACAGAATCCAGACAGAATCCCTTTGGCGACCAATGGTAAGGGCTATACCCTTCAGGCGGCCAAGCACGAAGGCAGAATCCCTCAGCCGGTAGAGCACAAAAGCAGAATCCCTCTGGAGGCCTTTGGCAAGGGCAAGACCCCTCTGGAGGCTGTCGGCGAAGGCAAAACCCCTCTGAAGGCCAGCGGCGAAGGCAAGATCCCTCTGGTGACTGGCAACGAAGGACAGACCCCTCTGGCGACCGGCAACAAAACTCTGGAGGCCAGCGGTGAAGACGAAAACCCTTAGGCGGCCGAGCACGAAGGCACAATCCCTTTGGCGACCAGCGGTAAAGGGGATACCCTTCAGGTGGCCAAGCACGAAGGCACAATCCCTCAGCTGGCAGAGCTCAAAAGCAGAATCCCTCTGGAGGCCTTTGGCGAGAGCAAGACCCCTCTGGAGGCTGTCAGCGAAGGCGAAACTCCTCTGGGGCCGGGCCGTCCATTGGAGCCCCTCCTGAGGCCGGGCAGGCCGGCAATGGCTGACTCCCTCTAGAGACCAGGCAGGGTGGCGAAGGCAAAACCCCTCTGATAGCCGGGTCAGCTGGGCTGAAGACAGGCGACAGGAACAGAAATTGGCGCGTCTACCAACCAGGAAACAGGGTCAGGAGTCGGCCAAACCACTGACAAAACATGGGGAGCAGGAGTCTGCTGGGCCACCGACAAAGTACTAAGAACAGGAGTCTATGTGGCACTGAACAACATTATTGGGAAAACAAGTAAGGGCTGCACTATATAAATGTGTTTCCTGGGAGACGGTGTTGTAATGTCACATTATGCTATGGTTGTGTATATTTCTGTTTCCAGTATTTCTCAATGTTTCGGTACTGTACAGTTCATGTTGGATCTCTTTTTGTATTTCCCTGGTTTTTGTTTAATAAATCCTCAACACAAACTTTACCTTGCCTGCCTGCCTTGTCTCTGCGTTTGGGTCCTCTAATGTGTCTATTAAAAACAAAAAGATCATCTTCTTTTCACGTTCCAGAAGAGGTAGGCAATGTGCCACCAAAATGTCTGGGTAGCCCCTTACATGATCTCATTGCATTTAAATCCACAAGCTCTGAATTTGCTAATCTTTCACTTCAAATAGATGGAACGTTCTAATGGACTATTGTTACACCACGCCCTCTGGAAACCCTAACGATGACCTCCGCTATGACCTTTTCTTTAGGTAATTCAAATTCACTCAAAGATCTATGGTTTTGCTCAGTTCTTATATTTTTGTTACTCTTCTTTTAATAATACTTTCTGTTTTTCCCTCCCTGAGCCAGTTGTGAAAAAGACCCCCAGACTGCCGTCTTTGAAAATGGGAAGAGCCAAATGGGCCGCTTTGCCTTTGAAGTATTCCGCTTTGTAAAGCACAAGAACCAGAAGATGTCCACCGTCTTCCTGCATTGTGTCACCAAACTGTGTCGAGCAGATGACTGTCCAATGCTCATGCCAGTGAGATTATAACAAAGGACACTTTCGCACGTAACATGACAAACTATTAGGATAAAATATAACACCCATATGTTCAATATTTCTCTTCCCATCTACAGTTTCATTTCATGAGGGAAGCCTGTGACAAAGTGACTCCAAATACTGTAGCAAAAATTTACTCGTACCCACCATCAGAAGTAGTGGAGAGCAACTAAGTACATTTACTCAGCTATTGTTCAAGTATAAATTTGAGGGACTTGTTCTTGACCATTTTCTGTTTTATACTCTACATTTCTGAGGGAAATATTGTACTTTCTACTCTTCTAGTATGTTGCAGATTAAGGATTTATATACAAACCATTTTCCTATCTCATTAAATATTATGTATTTTAATGGATTAAACTACCCAACAGTATGTAAAATTGTGAACATTAGCTTTACCTCTACTATCTACATTACAATTATTTTTATATCAGTAATAATAATCAAATATTATATTATATAACAAAATATCAATATAACACTGCATCATTCTGTATAAATACTACTTTATCTACATTATTACATTTTGCTGTTAATACTTCTGTACTTAAATAAGACTTTAAATGCAGGATTTGTAATAGAGTTTCTTTACATTGTTGTAAAGGATCTGAATACTTCTTCCACCACTGATAACCATACATTATCAATTACCAAGTCAGAATGCCATAACAATGCCAAAACAATATCTGCATTAAAAAGTTCTATTCCAGTATTGATAACACTAGTAATTAGCCACAGGGTATATATTACCTTGAGGTGTTAAATGACATGCTGAATATTAACAGTCAGATATCATGCATTTATTTG
This sequence comes from Etheostoma perlongum, assembly GCA_026937815.1. Lineage (NCBI taxonomy): Eukaryota > Metazoa > Chordata > Actinopteri > Perciformes > Percidae > Etheostoma > Etheostoma perlongum. The sequence goes on along the minus strand of CM049383.1, from coordinate 23,349,884 downwards.
CACATATTGCCTTGGCTCATAAAGAAAAACACTCTTCAAAGTCAAATGTGTGAGCTCAGCAGCATTAGAACTAAATTGTATTTAAATGTATTTAGATTGATAGCTTCACAAGTTTTTATCATACAAGCATGAGGGAGGGCGCTAACCCAGTCACCCATATTTTAATCTCTATTCACATGCCGATTAGTTTTGGTATTGCAGGACGATCTAACTCACATCAGCCAACAAACCAGATAAAATGCCATGCAGGATCAAGCATAATTGATTTGGAGACAAACCTTTGCATTTTAGAGATTAAAGGAATTCTACAGCGATGTCCACGCACACAATGAAACACACACATGGACTGTAGTGAAGCTAAGTTGATAACTAACATTGCAGCCTAGTAAGTGCAATAAACCTTTTGTGAGTAACAAGCTAATACTTTATCAATACACCTATTTAACAGGCATACACATGTAGAATGCAGTATTTAAATCCTCTCTGTCTGCATGTAGTCTCTCATCTGCCACTGTTTTAAACAAACACAGGAGGCACTCTGCTTGTTAGTACAAGCTAAAATGAAAGTGTCTGTATGTAGTCTGTTTATCTTAATTTACCAAGATTCTTGAAAATTGCCTTGTATTTGACTTGACTCATTTAGTGTGTAGTACAATAAAAAGTTCCATATGTTTTACAGTGGACATCTGATAAGTGAGAAGGTAAAACCTTTTTGTTTATGCTGCATTTGGCTGAACTTTCAATGCCCTTTGTATCATGCAGTAAGCGCTTCAGTATGGTTTTTCTCACTATCAAAACAGACAACAAACTTTCAAATATTATGTCCTATGTAGATTATGATTAACTTTAAATCTATCAGACCATCACCATCTCTTGTTGCTTGAAAGGGGCTGAGGAATCCCAGGCTAGAGGCGGAGGGATGTTCTTATAATGGGTGAGCCAGGCTTCTTAGGTCAGTCACTTGACTGTTCACTTCACTTGTTGTTATCAGAGAATAGGTAGAAGGATGGCATCATTCAAAGTGAGGATTAAGGTGAGGTTATTGTTTGGTCACATAGATCATTGGTTCTCAAAGTGGGGTCCTTGAAGGGATTCCAGGGGTCCCCAACAAAAAGGGAAATAATTTATTTTCACTATAATTTCATCCATAAGCAACAGAATGAAATATTGTATGTCTATTTTGCTCTTGGATTTCATTCACTTTCTGTAATAAAACATCTAAAAGCTAAAATTCCATCAGTTGGGGGACCCTGGGACAAAGTCTTACATGATGGGGGTCCATGGTCTAATTTATGTCAGTTTAGGGGTCCTTAATGTGAAAAACCACATAAAAAAGTAACTGTCACTTTAAATCATAAATTCATAAAGAAATTGGAACATAATGCATTAGCATTGTCTTTAAATCACCACGAGACACATTTAGTGTTTGCTATTTTCAATAAAACAATATTGCCAAAAAGCACAGAAATACATTTATAAAATGTAAAAAGGCAACATTAATGGGTCATATTAACCATCCAGTATGTGTCTCCTTATCATGAGAATATGCAACACTTCAGTGGGGTTTGATTTTATCACCATGTCTCTCTTTGATGGCATTGCCTTGCTTTTATCATTTTTCATAGATCTGTGGCAGCAGGAAAAAGAGAGATGTCTCAGAGGACAAGGAATCAAACGCTGCATCTGGAAATGCTGTCCTGACTGCTGGGCCTATCATCACTCGTAGTGGTACTATTTATTAATACTCCTTCTCCTCTGTTATTCCTTTTCTTCAGTGTCTGTTTCCCACCAAACACTCTTAATTCTATGACATGATTCACTACTGTCTACTGCCTGAGGAGCCTTTTCTTCCTACCTGAAACACAATACAGAAGCTATTTTATTTCTTCAAAATGTACAATTCTTCTTCTTTGCTGTGATTTCTAACAATTCCACAAGTTGTTTATATTTACAGAATGGATATATTAGAAGGTACTCAAGTGTGTCAAATCTAAGGTCGTTAAAGGAGAATTCCGGTCGATTTCAACCCGTAGCTCTGTCATTAAAAGTGCCTATCCATGTGCAGTGAATCTGACTGCTGTAGATGTGACAGAAAGGCATAAACGTTGTGTCAATCCATACCTCGGAAAATCGTTTTGTTTGTGGAAAAAATATATTTTGGAAGACTGGTTTTTATGAGTTTGACAATCGACTAGTGTGGACTTGTATGCCTTTCTGTCTCATCTACTGCAGTCAGATTTGCTGTGTTCCCTTGGAAGGAATCATGGTACATGGTTAGGCACTTTTCATGACATTTTGAACATATTTAGAGGCTAGAAACACGTTAAAAACTTGGTCTGTTGGGTGCTAACTCTAGCAGGAGGATAACACAGTGTAGGCAGCATCGATTTTCTTGCTTCTGACAGCACTCCAAATTTACAAACAACAGAGCTACATGTTGAAATCGACTTGAAATCTCTGTTAATGACAGATGGTAAGAACTTATCTGGGAGACCTAGATAGAGAGTGCCTGAAGCGATCCTGTTGGTTGACTCATGTACTGTACAAGAAATTAAACCACACCATTGCACAGTAAAGTACGGGACTGATTACAGTATATTGCTGTTACCTTTAAATGCCTTTACTTTTTTCACAGATGAAACGCCAACCAACAACTCTCAATTGGGTAAGCCTTAACATTCCTTCTAAGTAGAATTACACTTTTAAAGTGGTATTGCCTTTTAATAATATAAAAGGGAGCCATTTGAAATAGTGAAAACCTTCCAGTTAAAGGAAAATGCCTCATATACTCTTCTACATTATTATGTGTTATTATCCTGATGTTTGATGTGTGTTTTGAGGGATTGCAGTAAGAATCATTTGACATGTGTCAATGGGGCCCTATTCTAAGTATCTAAGCGCACGGTGTGAAGTGCATAGCCCAGGTCCAAATTCACTTTTGCTGGTTTGACGGTGGAAAAAAGGGTCTGTGCACCAAGCGCTGGTTCAAAAGGGTTGTACTTGGTTTCTTCATTAATTCATAGCTGTGTTTTGGGCTAACATGCAATAAACCAATCAGTGTCATCTCCCATTCCCTTTAAAAGCCGGCACATTTGTACCTTGGCGCATTGCTATTATGATAGTGGATTTGCACAATCGTATATATTTTGCTTTTTAATCTTTTGCTTGTGTGCTGCTGCACGTCCCTGTGTGTGTAACAAGCATAGTGTGTGTGTGCTGTGCCTAGAATTTTTTTACTAATTTGCTGTTATAATAACAATGAAAAGCTGCGCTATTGACTTTAGACCAAGTATTTGTTGGTCAATGGTGCAATCACTTTCCACTGCCTCAACATAGAAATACGCCATAAATGCACCTGAACACTCCTCCCTGTAAGAACAGCACCACAGGCGCACAGATGGGCGCAGGTGCATTTGCTATTTAAACGACGTGGGCGGTGGATGGGAAATTAAATTTTGTGGAGACAAATATTGTTAAATTCTGAGGTTTTAATTGGTTTTCGTGCATTTGGCAAATTTTGAAAGAAAGGCGGTTCTGGCAACACAACAAACACTTGTGTCTTCAGCCTGCAGCAGCAAACCACTTTGACGCTCATCTGGTAAATCTTCAGAGCACTATAAAGTAAGTAACATTATTTTATTTTCATTAAATAAATGTTTGAATCATGCAAAAACTTAACTGGCAAGGAAAAGTAAGGTACAGTGAGGAAAATAAGTATTTGAACACCCTGCTATTTTGCAAGTTCTCCCACTTAGAAATCATGGAGGGGTCTGAAATTGTCATCGTAGGTGCATGTCCACTGTGAGACATATAATCTAAAAAAACAAATCCAGAAATCACAATGTATTATTTTTTTAACTATTTATTTGTATGATACAGCTGCAAATAAGTATTTCAACACCTGTCTATCAGCTACAATTCTGACCATCAAAGACCTGTTAGTCTGCCTTCAAAATGTCCACCTCCACTCCATTTATTATCCTAAATTAGATGTGCCTGTTTGAGGTCATTAGCTGCATAAAGACACCTGTCCACCTCATACAATAAATAAGAATCCAACTACTAACATGGTCAAGACCAAAGAGCTGTCCAAAGACACTAGAGACAAAATTGTACACCTCCACAAAGCTGAAATGGGCTACGGGAAATTGCCAAGCAGCTTGGTGAGAAAAGGTCCACTGTTGGAGCAATCATTAGAAAATGGAAGAAGCTAAACATGACTGTCAATCTCCCTCGGACTGGGGCTCCATGCAAGATCTCACCTCGTGGGGTCTCAATGATCCTAAGAAAGTTGAAAAATCTGCCCAGAACTACACGGGAGGAGCTGGTCAATGACCTGAAAAGAGCTGGGACCATCGTTTCCAAGGTTACTGTTGGTAATACACTAAGACGTCATGGTTTGAAATCACGCATGGCACGGAAGGTTCCCCTGCTTAAACCAGCACATGTCAAGGCCTGTCTTAAGTTTGCCAATGACCATTTGGATGATCCAGTCAGGAGTCATGGGAGAAAGTCATGTGGTCAGATGAGACCAAAATAGAACTTTTTGGTCATAATTCCACTAACCGTGTTTGGAGGAAGAAGAATGATGAGTACCATGCCAAGAACACCATCCCTACTGTGAAGCATGGGGGTGGTAGCATCATGCTCTGGGGGCGACTGCACTGTATTAAGGAGAGGATGACCGGGGCCATGTATTGCGATATTTTGGGGAACAACCTCCTTCCCTCAGTTAGAGCATTGAAGATGGGTCGAGGCTGGGTCTTCTGACATGACAATGACCCGAAGCACACAGCCAGGATAACCAAGGAGTGGCTCTGTAAGAAGCATATCAAGGTTCTGGCGTGGCCTAGCCAGTCTCCAGACTTAAACCCAATAGAGAATCTTTGGAGAGCGCTCAAACGCCATGTTTCTCAGCGACAGCCCAGAAACCTGACTGATCTAGAGAAGATCTGTGTGGAGGAGTGGGCCAAAATCCCTTCTGCAGTGTGTGCAAACCTGGTGAACAACTACAGGAAACGTTTGACCTCTGTAATTGCAAACAAAGGCTACTGTACCAAATATTAACATTGATTTTCTCAGGTGTTAAAATACTTATTTGCAGCAGTATCATACATATAAATAATTAAAAAATCATACATTGTGATTTCTGGATTTTTTTTTTGATTATGTCTCTCACAGTGGACATGCACCTACGATGACAATTTCAGACCCCTCCATGATTTCTTAGTGAGAGAACTTGCAAAATAGCAGGGTGTTCAAATACTTATTTTCCTCACTGTATAGGCAATGTAATGCACTTGAAAGTAGCTTACTAGCTAATGTGTTAGACATCTGTGTAAAGTCGGTGCTAACTGTGTTAGCTCGTCAGCTAGTGTAGCACTGCTGCTGGTGAGCACATCATGCTGCCAGCTACACATCATTGAGAGTATCCACTTTGCCTCCCTCTGTGTGAGACTGAGCTCAAGCTAAGTCACATTGTTAAAGGTCCCATGGCATGAAAATTTTACTTCATGAGGTTTTTTAACATTAATATCAGTTGCCCCAGCCTCAACCCGGTCTCACGCCAGTTTGTGAAATGGTCACATTATTTTGATTTATTGATTCGTGTACAGGTCCTGATTTCTGAAAGTGACCTGTACACGTACTGCCATGACACTGCTCTGGGGGACGCAACGGGAAAATTGAAACGCCACACGGCGGCCACAACAACAGGACAGTTGTGGTTAGGAAAAAAAGAACAGGGAAAGGAATCATCAAACGCAGGACATGCTGACAACAACAGGATGGTTGTGGTTAGGAAGAGAATAACATGGAAAGGAACTCCAACATGCGGGACACGATCCCGGGTCTCCGGGGTGAAAGTCCTGTGTTGTTTGACCCATCCACCACTCAGACCAACCTCCCTGCGCGGCTTTTTGGCCTTTCAATAGAACTCTCTATCGTAATCATTCTGTGATCACAAAATAGGCTTCCCATTAATATACATTACTTTGAAATTCATAATCAACACACAAAATAACAACATTAATGTGACCTGTACAGTAACCAATAGATTAATAACATGACCATTTCACAAACTGCCATGGGCTGAGCCTACCTATGGTCCCCCAGTGGCTAGAAATGTGTAAACCACGCCCTGGAAATCCTGCTTCACCTTTGAGAAAATCAAAGCTTAATCTGGAATCTTCCCCTTATGATGTCATAAGTAGGTAGTTTACCTCCTCTTTCACTGTTTCTCCCACCCAGAGAATTTAACCCGCCCATGAGAATGAGAGAGACATCACAGCTTGCAAACAAGCAAAGCATGGCAGTTGGTCAAGGCCATGACTTGGCCAGACTTATACATATAAACCAATAAATATGTAGGCTTATAATTCTAATCTAATCTAATTATCTAGCTACAGAGTGGCTGCATTTTTGAACAATGCTTCAGGAAAAAGATCTCTTCACACATGTTATGTTGCCTTTCATATACTTATTGTATTTCCATTTCCAACAACTATCAAACTGATGTGAACCAATGTAGTGGTGATTTGGATTTTCAAATTAGAATGTCAGTGTAAAGTCTCTAGCAAGCTGCTGGACCTTGAGGACTAACTTAAGGAGCTGAGGGGATATGCTGTGCACTTCTCACTCCAGAGGAAAGACTCAATGAAGAATACAACAAGACCCATGTCACAAGGACAAAGGACAAATTGGTATTGCCATTTGTGTCATCACCTTTTTGTTCAAAGCAAAACAGCGTTACAATTTATGATATGAAATTAAAACAGATGAGTGAGGCTTTGTTCAGAGTTTCCACGGAATGGAATGTAACATATTTACCACTTTGTAACAACAATGAATGAGGTGTCTCTGAAATGGATAAAATCCTCTGACTTTCAACATTTATATCCACAGATTGCCTATCTGGTGTGAATGGGAGGGAAATCCCTGAGAGACTGCCTGACGGACAGATGTACTGTATGTATTTACAAATAATAATACATTAAATTCTCAAGTTTATTATGAAAACTCAATTTAAACAATGCAACATAAAAACCATCAGTCCCACATCTCGTGATAACCATCCTGTTGCTTTCCTCTTGTTCTGTGTTTTACATTGGTTACCATTATGCTATTTTAGGTTGTTCAAAAACAATCCCTGCTCTGATGGCAGCGATTGACATGAAGGGAACCACAATCAAGATGGCCTGTGGGGCACCGATCCCACCCACCATTGACTTAAGCGCTTTTATATCTCCATCAGTTTCATATGTGCACATCAGTTTCACCCTTCAAACTCGTGGATGGACTCATCTTCATCACTCCTCACCTTTCCTTATTGCACGTATTGCAGTGTCCGTAGATTGAATGCTAAATCTTTAACTCCTTTTTATTCTCTTCATCTGCTAAACACGTTGAGTCTTTTTTGTGGTTGTTTGCATGTCTTGTTTAGAAGGTGGTGTCCAATGTTGTGTCTTGTAGTGTTCCCATTTCAATTTTATTGTATAGTTTTGTATCCCTCTGACACACACTTTTATTAAATACATGTTTTCTACTGTTGGAAATGGCTGATTTAAACATAAGTATTTTAGAAGAGAATTTGTCTATATTGCCTTATTTCCTGCTTTTAACTGGTTCCAACTTTATTTGTCTGACAGAACCTTCTCAGTTCTGCTTGGCAGCTCAATATATCCTTGATGACGTTTTTCAACTTCCCGGCAGCGCTGCAACCGTTGACTTTAAGGCACCTAACCTCAACCCTTACCCTAACCCTAATCCTAACCATTGCCTAATTCTAGTGACTTCTAGGCAGGCAAGTAGGCTTCAAACATAACAATATACGGTACTGTCCGGTTATCTCGACCTCATCAATATCTCGACCTCATCAAAACAATGAATTATTTAATGACCTCCACGCAGACTTGTCTCAGATAGTTACTCCAGTCTGTTGTTGTGTCCTTGTTGATCCCAAGCTCCCTATTGCACAGCTTCCCCGATGTCATTTCCCAGGCCCAGATGTAGATGAAACGCGCGACAGTAACAAATGGAAGACGAGATTGAGCGAACCAGTTGCCGTTGCGAATATTGATCTTCTGATAGCAGGCCCTGAGTGTGCACTTCCAGAAGATTTCTTTGCCAAAGTACAGCTTCATGAGATGGTCGTTCTTGCATCTTTGTTCTTTTGGTAGTAGAACACAATCTTGAAAAAATTTCACAGCTTCCTCCTCAGTAGTTGGCAGGCTAAAGAGGTTCATCTTTCTAGCCGAAAATGAGGTCGAGATAACAGGCGGAATAACGGGCGGAAAAGATAACGGTCGAGATAACGGGCGGAATAACGGGCTAACGAATGAGGTCGAGATAACCGGAGATAACGGGCGGAAAAGATAACGGTCGAGATAACGGGCGTAATAACGGGCTAACGAATGAGGTCGAGATAACCGGAGATAACGGGCGGAATAACGGGCGGAAAAGATATCGAAAACATGAAATAATTCATTGTTTTAAAGAGGTCGAGATAACCGGACAGTACCCAATATACTCCTAATATTCACTTGTGGAGTGCCATAAGGTTTTATTCTGGGTCCAGTCCCTTTCTCACTTTACATGTTTTCATTTGGTCACTTAATGCAAAAACATAATAAGCTTGTTCGAGATGAGCCAGGTCTGCGCAGAATCGTTCACCGGCGATCGCCGCCCGTTACATGCCAGTCAGATTTGTGTCCGACTTGATCCCGTCTTGCTCTGACGTCATGTATACGTGGGCAACGATAATCTCACGAGATCAAGGCGGCCACAGGTTTGAGACGTAGGCAGCGCAGTTGCTTTTCAAAAGACTGCAAGACCCAGGCGGCCCCAGAGTATGCTGGGAAACACCGGCCTCTCCGCTGATTTAACAGTTGATTGGTTTAGAATTGACTTAAAATTATGACATTTTATATAAACTTTTTATTGTTTTTGAATCTGAGGGATTTTAACTGCTACTTGTCTGATTTAAAGGCTTATTCTTTACAGAACACATTCTGTGTGGCTGATAGTGAAGTTTAGAAGTCAGAAAGACTGAATCTATTTAGATCATGGAAATCCAAATACAGTTTGTTGTTTATTAACATCAGCAACAGATCATTCAGATTAGATCAAGAGCATTTTGACAAAAACTCGTAATAATAAAAACAACTGGAGACTTTTGTACAAGCTGATATATGGGTCGGGTAACATTTAATTAAATCAGAATCAGACTACAGTGTTTCTGTCACTTCCTGTTCAGCCCGAAGGCTACAGAAATCGTCTGGAAACTGTCCGACTTTACCGCAGCTTTTTGTCACAGCCCTTGGCTGCTGCCGCCTGCTCTCGTCCACTTTACCGACGAGGCAAAGTTTATCTCAAATGAACCTAACGTGTCCTATCACCGTTACGCGGATGACACCCAGTTGTATATACCAATTATTTCTAATGACCCAAATAGACTCATTTCCCTGCATTATTAGCTTAACAAAATTAAAGACTGGATGCATCAAAATTATCTGCAACTCATTAATACCAAAACAGAGGGTTTACTGATCAGTAAAGTAACAGCACTCAAACCCCAGCTAGATTCTTTAGCTCTCTGCCAGAAAGTCATATTTGACTTAAACCTTACTTTTGAAAAGCAGGTCAAGGCAGTCATTCAAGCATGTTTTCTACCATTAGGAACCATCTCCAAAGTAAAAAAAATGTTTTTATAAATAAAACAAATAATAAAAATTAGTTTTTCTAGACTCAACTTACTGCCTCACTCTGAAACATCTTTCCCCGCTTATTATTTTTTAGACAATGCTTTTCTTGCAAATGCCAAATTTAATAGTTGACTTTTTTCAACTTAATCATTTTCTGGATTTAAAGTAATGTTTGAATTATTCTAGCAAGGCACATTAGTAAAAGGGAGAAAGGAAATAAACTAGATTACATATGGATGACGTGACGATGTCTTTCAATGACGTTCAGGACTAGGCCAGATCAAAGCTGATACGGGGATGATATTCAGGTCTTTCATGACGTCCTGGAAAAGACGTCAAAATCATCTTCATTTCAGCTGTGGTCTGGCAACAATAACAAAAAAAACATCCAATCACCAATGGAGGTAGGGCTTTTTATTCAAGGTGAAGAGGAAGTTTTGAAAAGATGGTAGAAATATGAAGAAAAAAAAATTCCTTTGTGTTTGTGCTGCTCTAGCCCATCTGAAAGCTCCAGTGTTTCAGATGAACACAGTGACAAGTGCGCTCATCTCGGGCGTGATCATCCTGGGTGTCATGAGTGTTTGCTTCTTCGTCTTCTCCCTGACCCTCCTCAAAGGCAAAAGCGCACCTGTCAACACCCTGTCTGGACTCCGCAACCCAGCCTTCAACTGAGCACCTGAACCCAACTCAGACACTCCTCCACAACCGACAATACTAAGTGATGGGCAGACAACATGATGATTGTGCATGTAGTCATTTTACAGGAAAATAAAAGCTAAATATTGATTTAGAAAATTAACAGGTCTGTACAATGTGCATTAGTGTAGAATATAGCAGAACTTTTTATATGTCGTTCTGTGCTTTGTGTTTCAACAATGTGGCAGGCTAGGCCTCAACCTGCAGGTAATTATTTATCATGCAGCTTTGACTCACATAGCGGGAACACTCATAACTTAATTCAATACCTCAGCTATAGAGCTTTCAATTGCAGGGTTTATAATTGTAGGTAAAACTCGCACTTCCTTCATAGAGGCCAAAAAGTAGGAACACTTCATTGAAAATATAACTTGAGAGAATGAGGGAAACTCTATACAATTAAAAGTTAACCTACCTTTGATTAAGTAATTAAGTGAACTAACAGAAAGCCTCGGGCTTGAGTGTTAAGCTTGAACTTTTGTTGACATAAAATCTGACTTTTAAAAGTATATTTATATGATAATTGGAAAATCTTTAATTTATTAATATTGCTACATGTCAGAGAGTCTTAATTGACAGGTCTGTTCTACCTAAATGTGTATTTCACTCACTCTTAAAATAGTTTATATATGTAATGTGGCAAAAATAAAATGGTTGTTTGATTTGTACATGTACCCAATTTAATTGTGTGTAACCTTTCCAAACTGCCATAGATGATATATTCTTAAAATGTACAAATTGTGTACAATTGTGCATATTGCAAATATTTCATTTTGACATGTGATTAAAACCTGCCCAGTGTCATATTTCTAAACATACAGTATGAATTTCCTCACAATCTTGACTGGAGAATTTTAGTCAACAGCAATAGGGGGGACGACAATGAGGTCTACAGGTTGTCAGTGCCTTCCAAATGACCCATATGACCAAATTAGATTCATATGTAGGTATGTAGATTTCTTAAAGTATGGACAAAATATAAATAGGATAAGAATGTTCTGCAATATTTCTTAAGGAATTCAATCACAAACAATTAAAAAAAAAAATTATTCATAAATATGATAGATCAACTCACAAATGCTGTGAGTTAAGGCCGATATGTTCCCTTTGTAATACCAAATGATTGGCATATTCAGTACATCCATGTTTTTTGAGTGTTTGAATATGAATTTGTGATCAAATGTTTTATTTTTTTATATTCAGAAAACATAACATTTCAAATATTAATTTTTTTGAACTTCAAGTGATGTTCAACCAAATACAGTCTAGGTCATTCTAACCCAAGTTTTGGATGTCTTTACATTATATGTGATGTCATTTTAACCAGTGTTTAAAGTGGAAAAGATAAGTGGTAACCCTAACCCTAAGCCTAACCTGTGTTTGTCTCTGCCATCAGCATTAGTCCAGTGCTTACTCAAACTCTTAAAATATGGAGGCAAATTAGAAAACATTTTGGGCTGAACAGATATTCTACTCTTGTCCAAGTGATTAAAATCACCATTTTAAGCTATCATATCCATCATAGACTGCATTTCAGTTTTGGTTCAACGGGAGCATAACATCATTTAATGATTTATATAATAAAGAATCTCCATGTCTTTTGCAGACCTGTCATCCAAAGTTCAACTAACACATCTCACCTTGTTCATTTCTTTGAAATTAGGCATTTTATTTTATAAGGAATATCTATAACTCCATGGACTCTGTCAGCTCGGTTTTCTACTATCAAACTATAGAAGCATGGGTGCAGGATCTGGGGCTCAGCATACATGATGACTATGAAAAGGGCAACATCCCTGAACAAGTCCATAGGTCTTCTGTGCCGACATAGGACAAGACAAATATACCCAACGTGGTCAGTCCACTGCAAACCTTGTTCATATGTTCAGGTCATGCCCAAAGTTGACAATCCTTTGGTTTAGACTATTTTACACATTACAAAAAGTTTACAATGTAGTGACAGATCCAAATCCCCTTTCTGCTATGTTTGGTATCCCACCTAACAAAGAGCTCTCGGCTAAGTCACGCCACGTCATGGTCTTCAGCACTTGCTAGTCAAGCATTTAATCCTCTCATATTGGATTCAATTGGTGGATCAACAAGGTTCTGTACAAAGTAAAGCTGTAAAAACCAAGGATCTCTGATTGTATTTCCCCCTAATGTGCGCTTTGTTTTATTTAACAAAGTTAGTTTATATTTTGTTTATCAGACAAATTGTCAATGCTGTGAACATAGGTCTGGCTGCATGAGTTAACATTCTGGTACAGGAAAAAAAAACACTCTGGGTTGTCTGTATGTCCTTAAACCAAGCAGTATTGGGCAGAGCTAAGCTCTGCACGCAGGGGATGCCCTTTCAAAATAGAAAGCAGCGACAGTGGAAGGAGAGGAGATCTTGGAAAACATGCTCTTAAAATATGCTCCAGATTATGCAGAGCTGAATGCATTGAAATACAGCACAATTGTCTCTTCTGTCTGGCTCAGCTGATGGAATCTGGTGCCAGATTTGTGTACTCTGTAAGCACCTAGACAAGCCTGGTATTCCAGTTTCTTATTATTTTGTGAATTAGCCTGTGCTTTTCTAAATAAGGTGATAGCTTATGCATAACCACAATAAAGAATTTTTAAGAAGTGTAAAACTGGAGGGAGATATTTCTTCATATGTTTAAACATTTTTAATTTTTTAGGATGTAGGAATTAACAGTTTCAGTAATTATATTGTTTTCGCCAGGTAGATGCACATGTAAAATGACCTGCTCATATAGTAAATCTGGTTGGTAAGCAAACAATGGAGGACATCCCAGACAATGCAAACTGCCTTTACATATGGCCTCTCAGGTGTGGTGTCATTGACAGGAAACAATGGTGACATTGCGCAACAGTCATTTCAACATTAGTTTTAATTAAAGATTCAATATGTAATCCATCAGATATTAAACAAAAACATGGCAACATTAAAAGTTGAAATACTAGCTTTACTGTTCTGACAACAATGATAATGCGAGTATTTTCTTCTTTTGAAATTTCCGTTCTGTGATGGAATTTCTGTTTGTGTTTTGGCCTGTGTGTTGTTATCAACTGATCAAACTAGACAGCCAGGCCTGGTTGCCAAATATACCGGTAAAAACATAAACCTAGCGTGCTACAGCTGTAATGTCAGTACAGCCATAAAAGCAGCAAACAAACGAACAGGATCTACGGAGATAGATTTTACCCAACCTAAAAAAAACGGCCTGTGTTTAACAGGGTCAGCCCTATGTTCCCACAGCCCTATGGTCCCACAGCACTATGTTCCCCCATTTCCCAAGATTTTTCTTAAAATTAGGATTAGTGTTAGGGTTAACCCCTAACCAGAACCCCAAATTGGGAGAAAGGGGGATAAAATCTGATAAAAATGTATGAAAAAAGAAATGTGGGAAGATAGGTCCTTATTTTGGAAAGAAATCTTAGAAATGTGGGAACTGTGGGAACATAGGGCCTAATTTTCAGGGGAAAAAATCTTAGAAATATGGGAACATAGGACTGTGGGAACCTAGGGCTTTGGGAACATAGGCACGCTCACAGTTGCATGACCAGAGATGTAACGTATTAGCTTCAGGCTAATTTATAACGACTACTAGGGACAGGCATTTTATGTCATTTCAACATTTGTGTACTCACATTGAATTATATAGCTAGAGAACCAGAGTTGGTTACTCGCAAAAGCAATTGAGACACAGCCACTGACATGATCCCGACTGATCCTGGCTATGCCACTAACCCTGCTAACTGCAAACGTTACCAGGCCATAGGGCCACGGCTGTTTACAACAAATAGCCGACAACGGTGAGTTATTTTAAGCCAAGAGGGAGGGGCTGTAAATCGGGAAGACATGACTGAGTTTGCAGTGTGTTTAGTGATTGTTGCCGTAATTCTAAACAAAAAAAGTGTGTTAAATCAGGTGGAGAGTATGGCAAGGTAGTGTTATTCTCAGTGGTTCCTACTGTAATTCTAAGCTGATGAAGTGTGTCCGTCAGGTGGAGAGGACAGCAAGTTTTTTTTTTAGTGGTTCCTACCGTAATTCTAAGCCAAAAAAGTGTGTCTGTCAGTTGGGTACAGAGTTCCCGGGTGAGCACTGGCTTTTGTGACTGTCAATATAGCCAGCATCTAACGTTAGCTAATCCACTGTGCTGTGAAGTAATATTGAGATAAGCGTCTAGCAACATTGTTGTGGATGTTGAGTCTGGGGAGGAGGGGGCAGGGGGAAACGACACTCTTCAGTATTTTGAATTTGTACTGCAGTAACTATTGACAGTATTACATTTTGCACCTTTAAGGTTAATAAACCTAAAATAATTTAATCACTTTCTTTTCAACACATGTAATTAGAAATAAATGCCCAACCAGCTGAACTGAATTTATCTTTCAAACAGCTTTGTGTCATTCTCACTTGGATACTGTGAACCAATGTGTAGATTCCTCTGACCAAAGTGTCGTACTCGCATCTACCTCTGGAACATGGAACTATCCCACAGGATCATCTATGGTCATGATAAAGGATATTACCGTTATTGTTAATACTTAGGCTCTAAATCAGGTCCTTTAGAATGCAACTATGGGAATATGTATTTTAAAGAAAAGGAGCTAGGCCATTGTTCCTTGTCCATCATAAAGACTTGCTGTGTAGTGTTTCACTAATCACCCTGAAGGTATGGTCCATGGAACTCACTGAACAAAGGAATTGTTCCCAAACAGGGAAGTAAGGGTGGATGCAACAAACTGCATTGACCTTGTTTTTGTCCAATCCTAAGAAAGTCTATAGCTATAAAGGAATCTTCCACAACTCTATACATTGTTCCAAGCAGGAGACAAGCTGAGAAAGAGTACAGTGCAGAGGGACAATTAAGGTGGGTGACAAGTACGGTAACAACACTAATATCTAATCTTTAGGTTTGAAGCATCATTATCTTTTGCTATTGCAGATATGTCCATATCAAGGAAGGCAAAAACGAACCTTCTAAGGTTTCTCTTCTGGGCATTTGTAGTCAAATTTCGATGTCCAGGTACTATAGGTAGGTCTTCAAGTTTTTCTGATGTGTTTATGTTACTTCTAAACTTTCTATGCAGGTCCTGAAAAAGCATTTATGTTCTCAGCCATGGTTCATGTCAAACTTATTATTTTATGTTGACGTTTATGTTAACGTCAGGACCTCTAAAGGAGTGCCCTTCTGTCGCACAAGTGTAAACAGCAAAGCAGGAAAATTGTACATTTAGAATTGGAATTTTGCATCCATTTGATGTTTTTTCCCCCTTTTAGATTAGTTTGTTTGTTAGATTAGTTAGTTTGTGAATAAGGTTGCAGAAATTGCAGAAAAAAAGCTTACTGATGTACCATTCCCTCTCTTCTAGAATACATTGACATCTCAGTGGAATGTGGTACGTCCTTGACTAGCCTGGTTATCCAGATGTGCCCTGTGGTCTACACTGGCTACAACGAGTCTCTGCTCATCTTCAACAGCATGTTCAACAAGCCGGAGTGTAATGGAACCTTGGATGAATCTGCCACTATGTCTATTGTCAGGTTTACCTTCCCCCTCAACATAACCAACGCTTTTGGCAGCAACTTCCGAGAATTCACGTTTACTTAAAGCAACATCCTTTTTTCCTCTGTGCTTGACTATGTTGCCTTCAGACCACTAGTGCAGCTGGCACAGGGATCTTTGCTGACTTTGCCAACCTCCAGACAGTTAATGTGAGTGGTGTGGTACGCTCCCATGAGCCAACCACAGGGGTAGTCATCTATAATGCTGAGCTGAAATATTATTAGTCATGTGCTTACCTTCTGGAGTATCTCATCAACAACATCCAGATGGACATGTAAGATCTCTGCTTGTATCTCTCCAATGACTTTTCTTTTGTATGTTTACCGTACATACAGTACATGTTGTTAATAATAATAATAATAATAATGTATACTTTATTAGTCCCACAAGGGGAAATTGAAATTTGCACTGTTGTTATTACACACATTATACACAGGCCTGAATTACACACACATGCTCAGTACCTATACGTGCACTAGATGTCAGAGTGAGGGGACTGCCCATGGAAAGGCCTGTGCCTCAGAGAGTGTTAAGATCATCCACATGGCTTCCCTCTTTTCTATTATGTCAAAACTCTTGTCTTTCTTGTTTTTGCTGTTCTTCTGAATCTGAAAGACACAGTAGTGTGAAAACAGGGTCTCTCTTACTTGTCTCTTTCTGTTACTCTTTCCACTTCTTTCTCTCACTGTCTCAGCCTGTTTTCTGGTAGAAGAAATATCTCATGTATTCAGCAGTTGTCTTGTCATCCCAGCAGCCCCAGTACTCTCCGTTCTGACTGACAGTTCACTTTTGTACAGAGGGACGAACCATTTTACACCAGCAACAACAGAATTTAAAGGTGCAGTAACCCACATTGCACTTTCCAGGCAATGTTTATAGAATGTAAGCAATATGGGTGTACTCATCTTGACAGTTGACCGTGTCTGTGACCATTATGATGGCCAAGACTTCTACGGCAGCTGTGTTTTATTAAAGGATAGTTTCGAGTAAATAATTCAATTCAATTCAATTTTATTTATATAGCGTTGAATCAGAACAACAGTTATCTCATTGCGCTTTTCATAAAAGAGCAGGTCTAGACCGTACTCTGTGATGTTATTTACAGAAACCCAGCAATTCCCACCAAGAGCAAGCACTAGGCGACAAAGGCAAGGAAAAACTTCCTTTTAAGAGGCAGAAACCTCGAGCAGAACCATGGCTTAGGGTGGGCGGTCATCTGCCTCGACCGGTTGGGGGTGAGAGGAAGAGAGAGAGAGAGAGACAGATAGAGAGACAGACAGACAGATAGACAGACAGACAGACAGACAGACAGACAGAGAAAGACATGGAGAATTGTTGTCTTGAAGAAGTCAAGTTAGTAACATGCATTAATGGGATGAGGTTGCATACAGATAAAGAGAAGCAGGACGAGAGAGGTGCTCAGTGCATCATGGAAAGTCCCCTAGCAGTATAGGCTTATAGCAGCGCAACTACGGGATGGTTCAGGACTCTCCTGAGCCAGCCCCACTATAACTATAGAGTCAGATAAAGTCATGGATGCTATTTCGCCTCACTGATTGCAGTTTAAAAGCATGTTTTGTAATAATCCCCGGTTGTCTGTATGATAAAGATACAGGTCCTCTAAAAATAGAATTTTTTTTTAGGATAGTAGTTTTTTTTCAACAACAACAGTTTATTAAGAAAAAACAAGTGGACTAATTTTAAACATGCAAAAAAAGCTTTACAGAAGGTGTATTTCAATACATTTCAATGTAATACATAGGAAAAACATACAATATTCAAAAACCTAACTATCCTCCATCCATCCATCCATCTTCATCCGCTTATCCGGAGTCGGGTCGCGGGGGCAGCAGCTCCAGTAGGGGACCCCAAACTTCCCTTTCCCGAGCCACATCAACCAGCTCCGACTGGGGGATCCCGAGGCGTTCCCAGGCCAGGTTGGAGATATAATCTCTCCACCTAGTCCTGGGTCTTCCCCGAGGCCTCCTCCCATCTGGACGTGCCTGGAACACCTCCCTAGGGAGGCACCCAGGAGGCATCCTTACCAGATGCCCGAACCACCTCAACTGGCTCCTTTCGTCGCGAAGGAGCAGCGGCTCTAACTCCGAGCTCCTCTCGGATGACTGAGCTTCTCACCCTATCTCTAAGGGAGACGCCAGCCACCCTCCTGAGGAAACCCATTTCGGCCGCTTGTACCCTGGATCTCGTTCTTTCGGTCATGACCCAGCCTTCATGACCATAGGTGAGGGTAGGAACCAAAATTGCCCGGTAGATCGAGTGCTTTGCCTTCTGGCTCAGCTCCCTTTTCGTCACAACGGTGCGATAAACAGAATGTAATACCGCACCAGATGCTCCGATTCTCCGACCAATCTCACGCTCCATGGTCCCCTCACTCGTGAACAAGACCCCAAGGTACTTAAACTCCTTCACTTGGGGTAAGGACTCACTCCCTACCTGAAGAAAGCACTCCATCGGTTTCCTGCTGAGAACCATGGCCTCAGATTTAGAGGTGCTGATCCTCATCCCAGCCGCTTCACACTCGGCGGCGAACCGATCCAGTGAGTGCAGAAGGTCACAGACCGATGACGCCATCAGGACCACGTCATCTGCAAAAAGCAGCGATGAGATCCCGAGCCCACCGAACTGCAACCCTTCCCCGCCCCGACTACGCCTCGATATCCTGTCCACAAATATTACAAACAGGATTGGTGACAAAGTGCAGCCCTGACGGAGGCCAACCCTCACCTGGAACGAGTCCGACTTACTGCCGAGAACCCGGACACAGCTCTCGCTTTGGTCATACAGAGATTGGATGGCCCTGAGAAGGGACCCCCTCACCCCATACTCCCGCAGCACCTCCCACAATTTCTCCCGGGGGACCCGGTCATACGCCTTCTCCAGATCCACAAAACACATGCAGACTGGTTGGGCATACTCCCAGGCCCCCTCCAAGATCCTTGCGAGAGTGAAGATCTGATCCGTTGTTCCACGGCCAGGACGGAATCCGCATTGTTCCTCTTCAATCCGAGGTTCGACTATCGGTCGAACCCTCCTTTCCAGTACCTTGGAGTAGACTTTACCAGGGAGGCTGAGAAGTGTGATACCCCTGTAATTGGCACACACCCTCTGGTCCCCCTTTTTAAAGAGGGGAACCACCACCCCGGTCTGCCACTCCTTAGGCACCGTCCCAGACTTCCACGCAATGTATCCTGTGGTCACTAAAACAATTGTGTAGTGACTATGTCCTATACTGGTTGCTAATTTGGATTGTTGTTTCTAAAGTTTTTCCTTTCCTTTCCAATAGTTAGCTTTTTAAGGCGTTTATTTTCTGTGTCCTTACAGCGTCCACTTCCAATAAATAATAAGTCATACAATGGCCAAGTATTCTACGGCAGCTGTGCTTTATAAAAATATAGTTTCAAGTTAAAAACTTTGGGACTTTTTTCCTAGTTAAATAGAGTCAGATAAAGTCATGGAGATTTCCTTAGAACAGTAAATTTACAGTGTAATGTTCTGTTTTATCTATACAGCTAGTTCAGGATTAAGGTAATCTGCATAGAGGCTTTGGCTTGTATAATGAATTTAGCATGAAGGTATGCTATGCCATGCAGTGGTATGCATCCCTCCGACTCTTTAACAATGTCCACTTTGAATGTAGAGAACACAAGAAGCAAATGTTTTGGCAAAATGTTTTTTTTTTGTCTTAGTTCAGAAATTACCATTTTGCTACCATACTATCAACCATTTATGTTATTAATGAGAGCTGGCAGAGATGTTATTCTGTGAGGTTTATTAATCCAATTTTCAGCAAACAAACATTTTACAAAAAGGAGCAATGGCGTCTCTAGGCTCTGGTAAAAAACCATCAGTCCCGCCCGGGGTCTACCTCCCACATACCTGACCACCTCTATATGTAGATTTCACCTGGTGCCTAAGGCTGCATGGAACTTTCATAACAAAAGCACTAGCAGATCCTAAATATAACCAAAATAAAATACTAATTTATATGTAGCTGTATGATTCAAGCAAAACAGAAATTAAATATTTACAGTAACTTTAAAATATAACAAAACAATGAATAGTTCCAACAATAACAAAATAATGAATAGTTCCAACAGTCATGTTTACTTCACTGCGGCCCTGTCCGTTCATGATATCTTCCAAAATGAATTATGCATAGAATGGTCTGACTCTGAGAAAATAATAAATCATGAAAACTGCCCAACAGGTGTTACTGTATGGCCCATTCAAAGCAACAAAACCTACAGTCTTGATGGTTAGCCATAGCAGTGTGCAAATCATGGTGTTGGCAAAATTATAGTCTTTTTCATATGTTATGAATTTGAATGTAGCATAATCACTGAGTATGAAAGCAAACACTAAAGGCCAGGCCTTTTCCAACATTTTCATTTCCAACATGTTTTCAAATGGTAGGCTATTATTTTCTCTCTGTCAAAATGATACCTTGAAATACAACGGCAAAAGGAGAATTGTGTCAAATGTATGACTCGAGTTGCTACAGTGTTATATTTTTCTTATTATGCTTATATTGTAAAACCTTGTCCTCAGACTAAACCCTGTGGCTTAATAATCTCAGATGCACACTGCATGAAACTGGAGGTTGGGGTTTGAACACACTGAAAACCAAAAGACGAAAACACAGAAACGGCCCGAATTTTTCAAGATAATGCAAAGGTGTTGTAATACTACATTACATACATACCTACATACATATGTACTGTACATACCTACAAACGTACATATACATACATACATACATACATACATACATACATACATAGTACATATCTACAAATGTATATACATCAATTGATTAAAATGTAATGTCTAAGAACATTTATACCTTGTCTGGGATAAAGGTGAAGCCAACTGTATAAAATGAGATGATTTCAGGCACTTATTTCTCTGACCCTAAAGCACTGTGCAGGGGCTGCCGTGCTCTGTCCTTGCAGCTGAAACTGTCAATTTTGTTACATTTTTAACAAAATTAAATTATGTAAACCTATTCTGGTATAACCTCTAAATACAATTATGAACCTGAAAATTAGCATAATAAGAGCACTTTAAGTCATTATCAGTATTTTTCCCCCATTATAAAATGAAAAAGAAACATATTAGAGAAGATCCAACACATAGGACATAAAATTAATTTTACACAAAGCAATTTGGAATCAAAGTGGTGATCATATTCTAATCCTGTCTAATATATACATTGTGAAACAGAGTTTTATTTTATAGAACATCACAGAACAGTGTGCAACAAGGTTCACAGCCCTGTGTTCATTATAGGGTCCTCAAATTCAAATTCAAAGACACGGTTTGTTAGTTTTTTTTTAATGCTAACTCTGAAGTAAATAGCCAAGTGTTACATAGAGTTTTCTAATTTTTTTTTTCAATGGCTTCCTGGAAGGTCATTTTGGAACTGACTACATGTTCTTTGGCCAAATTCTGTCACATTTTACAAACCTGTGAGATATGTAACAGTATGGTGTATGTTGTGACCTTCCACCCCGGCCAATTTAACTGTTACTCTGTGTTTTGAAGCTGGATTGCTAACTTCAGCTGTTCTTCAGCTTGTCCTTGTCATTTGCCATTGACTTTCATCTACATGACAAGCTTTGTTTGACTTTCCCTGGCTGAAAATAACAGGATGGAATTTCCAATTCAGTTCTGCTGAAAACTGCACCAGGGATTGAAAAGGAAACTCTATCAGCAAGATGCTCAGTTACTGAGAGGGAGAAAAAGAGAGAAGTTAGGGATCATACAAGAAAGGATGACAAGAGAATCATTGAGACTTTGAATCTGCCAGCAAGCAGATGTGGGCAGCAGTGAGATTTCAAAGTAGAATACTCTCTTTCTCTGCCTGTGTCTTTCACACACACACACACACACACACACACACACACACACATATACATGAAAACATAAACAGCAAACGTAAAAGTTAAATCATTATTTTTTTTATTGGGAATATCTTACATTTGTATTGGTACAATGTGTTTTATGTCAACATGTTTCCTTCTGCAGTAATTCCACAACCAGTAGGAGGCACTTTGATCATTCGTTTGTGCCCAGTCAGTTTATTAATTTGTCACCTGCTGAATAACTACGTCTCCTATACAGTATATGTATTGCACAGATACTTAAACTCCCCAGTGTGTGTTAAAAATTCAGGCTTTTAATTAAAGCACTCTGCTGGGCTGTTTTTTTTTATTTAAATAAAAATCACTTCTCATCAGCTCAATTGGTTTGTACTTATTAAGACTAATCTGTGTAGCAGAGTGCCCTGCGGTTCTAAGGGGGCCAAAGGAAACAAAAATATTTAAAATGTTAATATAACACAATTAATACAAGCCTAATCCCAAATATAGAATGCAAAAGACTATCCCAGTTAGAGAGTGTATCGTCTTTGCATAGGTCCACAGCAATCTTTTTCACATCTGTTCCGTTCATTGGGTGTGCCACCATTATGGACTTAATGTCCGTCTGAAGAGCAAGAGGTAAGAGAGAGGTACAAGTGGGGAAAATATTAAGTGCACTCTCTGTGTATTGGTTAATTGCCCAGAGCCAGTCCTGTCCACTAGATGTCACTAGTAAGTTTCTATTGTCTGTTAACCACCTGACAGCCCTTGCTATTGGCTGCCTTCCCGCACAGCTGCTCCTTATTTGCCCATTAGCTTCCCTATACATGTGGGAAACAGTTTCCAATATTTTGGGACCAATGGCTGATTCACAAAGATAGAATGGTTCAGATCTAACTTAGACTTCAGACAGACGTCTAAAATGATTTTTTGCACAAACTTGTCTAGTTTAACTTAAACTTAAATTGGACCACGTTTTAATGAAACCTGGATAAATGAATATGTTTTTCAAACTAAAACATGGCTAAAACAGTTTTGCTTTCGGCAAATTAAAAACAGTGTCACTGTCCTCACTGATCAGGATTTACAGTGTGTTTGGGACACTGGAGTTAAATGGAATATTTAATGTATTTTGTATATTGTATTGACTACTTGAGTGACACTGACTGTATTATTATTTGTAATGTGTTGGGGACACTGGAGTGTAATGGATTAATTGTTGTGATTATTGAATTGTGGAGCTTGCCTTGTCTCTGTATGTGTTTTAGTTGGTCCTGTTTATTCTGGTTACATTGGTTACATTGTCACTATGTAAAGTCTGTTTTGTGGACCCAATGGGTGCTGCAATGCTGTAACTAATGGGGATCCAAATAAACAAAAGTAAACTGCTGTATATTTCCAACTGGCTACTGCGCTCTCTTTCAAAAAACCTGTTCCTTCCTCAACATTGTTAGAAACCATAAATTACAAACCATGTATTTTATTTTTACATTTTTTATATTTCTTGCCACTGGTCAGTGGGTGTCACAGATTGTTACCATGAAAATATCCATCCATCCATCCATCCATCTTCATCCACTTGTCCGGTATCGGGTTGCGGGGACAGCAGCTCCAGCAGGGATGAAAATAACTTTATGAAAGTCTTTATTTTTTTTAAACGGTCTAACCAGCAATTTGAATAGCAAAATTAAGTCTAACTATCTTTGTGAAAGACTGCTTGCTGTTATTGGTTTCCATTACCTTTTTGGATTGCCTGCTTGGAAGAGTGAGGCTTCCACCAGCCTCTGTAAATCACCTTTAATCTATAGTCACACAACATTTACATATCATTACAATGAACACGTGTTATGTGTTTTCCTTCTTCAGGATTTTACATTTACAACAAATATTAAAGCGCTCATATTATACTCATTTTTAAGTTCATAATTGTAACTTATTTAAAGGTTGTACCAGAATATGTTGATATTCTATATAATAATGTGATTTAATTTTGCTGGAGCTCTTCTTTTTACCCTGTATGTTGAGCTTTCTGTTTTAGCTGCAGAGTGAGACATCTCACTTCTGTACCATCTTTGTTGGGAGTCGCTACCCGATGTGAGTCAACTGCAGATGTGAGTCGGGCATGTGTGACTTTGCGCCAAGTAGCCTATAGGTTGCCAATGACAGACTTCTGTAATGTCAATACAGTAAAATGGACCTACATAACAAAGTTCATTCACTGCTGGCTACAAAGCAAACACAACAAAGGCTGTCTGTTACGGGACGGAAGGAGGACCCAAATGCAGTGTAGCGGGTAAGACGGCAAAAAAGGTTTATTAAACGAAAACAAAGCAGTAACAGAGTCCAGGAACACCAAAAACACAAGGGGGAACAAAAAACCGGAGCACCAGGGCTGGAAAACACACAGGGGACGGCAACCAGGCAAAACGAGACGACGGGTTGACTTCAGGAGCTGGAACAACGAAGAGGTGCAGACAGGCGACGGAACAAGAAGGATCTAACAAGAGACAAAAGAACACAGGGGTTAAATACATGAGGTAATGGGGAACAGGTGAGACGTCAGGTGCAGCACATCAGGGCGGGGCTGGACAATCAGACAAACAAAGCAAAGCTAGACAAGACAAGACAAGACAGGAAACCAAACCATTAGAAAATACAACAGGAAGTAGAACAAAAAGGCACAGGGAAACACAAGACAGGACCAGCAACACGAGACCAGAGAGAAAACAAGGACAAAAACACAAGGAGGCCAAAGAAAAGGGGAAAATGAACCCAAACAAAACCCCAAACCACAACAGGACCCCCCCCAAAGACAGATCCCAGATGTCAAACCCAAAGAAAAACCCAAAAGAGAACAAAAAACCACCCAGAGAGGGCGGAAGACACCAGGAAGGAGGGGACAGAGGGACGGGGAAACCAGGGGGCCAAAGGCACCAGGGACAGATGCAAACAGGGAGCACGGGGGACAAAGACAAAGGGGAGCCGGAACAAGGAACAAGGAAGGGAACGAGCGAGAGACCGAGAAGGAGGGAGGGACCGGGAAGGAGAGAGGGACTGGAAGGGGGGAGAGCGACCGGAAGGAGGGAGTGAGAGAGGGACTGGAAGGAGGGAGCGAGAGAGGGACAGGAAGGAGGGAGGGACTGGAAGGAGGGAGCGAGAGAGGGACTGGAAGGAGGGAGCGAGAGAGGGACCGGAAGGAGGGAGCGACTGAGAAGGAGGGAGTAAGAGAGGGACGACAGGGAGAGGAAACGGCAAGAAAGAGGAGGAGCCGAGAGAGGCGAAGTGGAGGAGACAGGGAGACGGAGGAGGCGAGGAAAGCGTAAGAGGAGACAGGACGGAGGCCAGAGGACGCGGGGAGGAAAGGTAGCGAGCTGGGGACCAGAGGAGAGAAAACCGAGGAGAGATAAAGGGTAGGGGCACAGGGTGACAGCGAGCGGGACACAGAGAGAAAGACACAAAGAGCAAGACAGAGAGAGGGAGGAGGAAACAGAGCGGCAGAGACACAGAGACCCTCATAGAAGGAGAGAGAGCGACAGAGAGAAACAGACAACAAAACCGAACGAGAGAGAGAGACACAGAGGACAAGACAGACCTACAGACACAGGGAACGAAAAAGACAGAGGGGATAAGACACCAGGCCGGAGAACAAAACCGACAGAGAAAGGGAGAGACGGAGAGACAATGAAGAGGGAGAGGGAGACAAAGAGAAAGAAAGAGATGAAAAAAACGCAGAGAGCCAGACAGGCAAAGAGGGAGCAAGACAGACAGACAGTGACCGAGACGGAGAGGCACAGAGAGCAAGGCTGACAGGAAGGGAAAAAGAGACAGAACGTCAAATATACACAGAGAGAAACAGAGACACAGAGAGCAAGACAGACAGACACAGGGAACAAAAGAGACAGAGCAATGGGGACAAGTAAAGGGACGGGGCTAGGACTGAGACAAGCGAGGGATTGGAGGAGAGGGGCAAGAGAAAGGGAGTAGAGAAGGTACCAGGGGAAGGCACAGCGCGGCACAGAGAGAGCGAAAAGGAGCCCGGAGGGTCACCCACACAAACAAGCAGAAAAGGGGACCGGAACCCGGAGAGCAGGACAGACACAAGGAAAAAGAGAGACACCCACACAACCAAGCAGAAAAAACAAAGCGAAAGGGACAGAGCGAGAGGGACACACAGAGAGACTGGACGGAGAGGGAGGCAAAGCGACCCAGACAGCGGGACAGAAAGAGAGCAAAAGGGACACAGAGAGGCCGGATGAGTGGGGCGGAGAGACCAAACGAGGGAGAAGACAAGACACAGAAAGCTAGACAGGGACCGAATGAGACAGAGGGGGACCAGGACACAGAGAGCAATATAAACACAGGGAAAGAGGGACAGAAGGTGGGAAACAGACGCACACAGGGAGAGAGGTACAGAGACACAAGGAGTGAGGCAGCCCATTACAGGGGCTCAGAGAGACAAAAAGAGAAACACAGAGAGACGGAGGCAGAGAGGCGAGTAACGAGACAAGGCGGGTGAAAAGACGAGACCAAGGAGATGGACGTGACGAACGAGGAGGGGACAAGACGACGAGACAAAACAAGGGAGACACGGAGACAGAAGACACACACACACCAACCAACAGAACGAGGGAGTGAAATACACAGACCCAAAAAATGGGAGAGGGAGAGTCACAAACACCGGGACCGAAGAAGGACAACGGGAAGGGAATCAGGAGGCGTGAGGGGATGTGTGAGGGTGCCCAAGGGAGGGCGCACCAGGGGGCCCAACAGCTGGCATACGAAAAAGCCCAGCAGAGGGCGCATGAGGACCACGAGGAAGCCCCCGCGGGGGCGCACTAGGGGCGCGAAAAAACCCACGGAGGGACGCACGAGGGACGCGGAAAAGCCCACGAAGGGGCGCACGAGGGACGCGGAAAAGCTCACGGAGGGGCGCACGAGGGACGCGGAAAAGCCCACGGAGGGGCGCACGAGGGACGCGGATTAGCCCACGGAGGGGTGCACGAGGGACGCGCAAAAGCCCACGGAGGGGCGCACGAGGGACGCGGAAAAGCCCACGGAGGGGCGCACGAGGGACGCGGAAAAGCCCACGGAGGGGCGCACAAGGGACGCGGAAAAGCCCACGGAGGGGCGCACAAGGGAACTCCCGGAGGGGCAGGGTTAGCTCGGACTGAACAGGTGGGATAGGCGTGGACGTAGACGGGACAGACTGAGATGGGACGGGCGAAGACGACGTGATTACAGACGGATCGGGTTTAGGGACCAATTTGGATGGGGCGGACGTAGGGAAAGGAAGAAAAACGGGAACAGGAACGGAGACAGGGACAGAGACGGTGACCAGGACAGGGACAAACACTGGGACAGAGACAAACACGGGGACTGAGTCAAGCACAGGGACAGACAAGGGCACAGGGACAAGCACGGGGACAGTGACACGAACAGGCACAGAGACAGGGACAGGAACAGACACAGTGACGGGGACAAGCACAGAGACAGGGACAGACACAAAACCAGGGATACCAGGACTCAGGGGACCCAAAACATGGGGGGTCGGAATTCCTGAGAACCCGGGACCCGGGGAACCCAGGGGGGGGCCCCGTGGACCA
Source organism: Etheostoma perlongum (assembly GCA_026937815.1). Lineage (NCBI taxonomy): Eukaryota > Metazoa > Chordata > Actinopteri > Perciformes > Percidae > Etheostoma > Etheostoma perlongum. Next base: position 23,322,423 of record CM049383.1, on the reverse strand, counting down.
GGGCCGGAGGAAGCCCGGGAACTGGATGTGGGGGGACTGGGTCCCGGAGAACCCCTAGGCCTGAAGCCAGAGGGACCCTGGGAGCCAGTGCCCAGGGAGGGCAGAGACCCAGACACCGGCTGGGGGTCTGGGGCGCTGACTGCCAACTGAGGACCACAAACATTGGCAGTCGGCCGGGGGTCAGGGCCACTGAGCGCCAGCCGGGGGTCAGAGGTGCTGGGCCTCTGGTCGGGGTCATGGGGGCTGGTTGGTCGGCCTGGAAGTCTGGTTGGACGGTCTGGGTCAGGGGGTTTGGTTGGACGGTCTGGGTCAGGGGGTTTGGTCGGACCGTCTGGGTCAGGGGGTTTGGTCGGACCGTCTGGGTCAGGGGGTTTGGTCGGACCGTCTGGGTCAGAGGGGCCGGTCGACCGGTCCGGGTCAGAGTCAGGGGGGCCTGGGAGTGCGGTCGGCCGGTCAGGGTCTGGGAGATTGGGAGCCGGCTGCTGAGGGTCCGCCTCGTCGGCGGGAGCCGGCGGCTGGGGGTCCGCCTCGACGGCGGGAGCGGTCGGCGGCTGGGGGTCCGCCTCGTCGGCGGTAGCGGTCGGCGGCTGGGGGTCCGCCTCGTCGGTGGGAGCCGGCGGCTGGGGGTCCGCCTCGTCGGCGGAGGCAGCGGTCGGCTGGGGGTCCGCCTCGTCGGCGGGAGCCGGCGGCTGGGGTCTACCTGCCGTCGGCGGGAGGGCGGCGGCTGGGGTCCGCCTCGTCGCCGGCGGGAGCCGGCGGCTGGGAGTCCGCCTCGTCGGCGGGAGCCGGCGGCTGGGGGTCCGCCTCGTCGGCGGCGGGAGCCGGCGGCTGGGGGTTCGCCTCGTCCCCGGTGGCGGTCGACGGCTGGGGGTCCGCCTCGGGCGGGAGCCGGTGGCTGGGGGCCCGCCTCGTCGGCGGAGGCAGCGGTCGGCTGGGAGTCCGCCTCGCCGGCGGGAGCCAGCAGCTGGGGGTCCACCTCGTTGGCGGGAGCCGGCAGCTGGGGGTTCGCCCCGTCGGCAGCGGGAGCCGCCGGCTGTGGGTCCGCCTCGTCGGCGGCGGGAGCCAGTGGCTGGGGGTCCACCTCGTCGGCGGCGGGAGCCGGCGGCTGGGGGTCCGCCTTGACGGCGGAAGCCGGCGGCTGGGGGTCCGCCTCGTGGGCGGCGGGAGCCGGCGGCTGGGGGTCCACCTCGTCGGCGGGAACAGGTGAGACGTCAGGTGCAGCACATCAGGGCGGGGCTGGACAATCAGACAAACAAAGCAAAGCTAGACAAGACAAGACAAGACAGGAAACCAAACCATTAGAAAATACAACAGGAAGTAGAACAAAAAGGCACAGGGAAACACAAGACAGGACCAGCAACACGAGACCAGAGAGAAAACAAGGACAAAAACACAAGGAGGCCAAAGAAAAGGGAAAAATGAACCCAAACAAAACCCCAAACCACAACACTGTCAGTTGAATGGTGTTTTGAGCTAATGTTAGCAATCAAACAATCATAGATAGCTAAAACGTTTTTGAAATAATTTCCATCTTCTGTTATTGTTTGTAATGAGAAAAGTTTATTTCATGGATTTCACAAATTTCAGTATGACACTAAAATGCCAAACCATCTAACCCTTGTAGAACTGAAAAAAAGAAAGTTTTGTCCCTTTTTTCGTCTTTTTTTTAGTTTTTACTAACACCACCTTATTACCACTAGTTTTACACTACTTTTTGGAATTCATGGTTAATAACCCTCATTTATATAGAATTATACCTAATATTTGAGTTACAAAAGCAGAAATTATTAATTTTTTGACTAATAGTTAAGATCAGAGGAACATACAGATAAGTTTAGTCAGGAATAAAAGTGATCAATTGTATTTGCAAAGAGCGTTGTATGATATCTAATCCATTTTTTTTAGTAAATTGGTTAAAAAGAAACCCATATTTCAGATAGACATTTTTTAAAGGACCCGAGGACAACAGGAGGGTTCAATCTGAGCATGCGCATCTCACATCTGCACTCGACCAGAGCTGTTCTGACTTGACTCACATCGACTATGACACGTTATGCTGTAAACCATTTAAATCTGAGCATGCACGACTCCAATCTGCACTCGACTCACATTGGGTAGTGACACAGAGCTCGAGGGAGTGCCTTGCTAGCAGCTAGGCAAGCATTATAACGTGTGTTACAAAGTGACACGTTCATCACAGAAGTAAAGACTGGACTCCAATCGAGCTGTCTGGAGCAGTTTGTGAACAATGTGATCTGTTGGAGATGGTAGGTCCCTTTGGGGTGGACTTTGGAATTTTTTACTTTGTAAACCTTAACGTGCACACAAAAAAGATATATAAACACAATAAAGGAAAGGGAAAAAGCCAAAAAGCATAATATGAACACTTTAAAATACTCATAGCCATTCAATATAAATATGATATGAAATGTTGATTTAATCATTATTGAGACATTCAAGTCTAATCATCAAGGATTGGAAGCATCTGAAAACAGAAGTTGGATGGTTTAGAGACGTACGTCTGCTCTGACAAAGCCACTAAGAGTCGCTGAAAAAATAATTTTAACTGTACTTTTATTTAGCTGTTGTTAGCAATGTTAGACATAGACAATGTTACATCCCATGGGCCCACCACTTGTGGGAGGAACCGCTGGGGTCGGGTGCGCAGCCACATGGGTGGCAGCGAAGGTCAGGGACCTCGACGGACCAGACCCGGGCGGCAGAGGCTGGCTCTGGGGACGTGGAACGTCACCTCTCTGTGGGGAAAGGAGCCGGAACTTGTGCGGGAGGTGGAGCGCTACCAGTTAGATCTGGTGGGGCTTATCTCTACGCACAGTCTCGGTTCTGGAACCGTACTCCTGGATAGGGGTTGGACTCTGTCCTACTCCGGAGTTGCCCAGGGTGTGAGGCGCCGGGCGGGTGTGGGGATACTCACAAGCCCCCGGCTGAGCGCTGCTGCGTTGGAGTTTACCCCGGTGGACGAGAGGGTCGCCTCCCTACGCCTGCGGGTGATGGGGGGGGGGGGGGGACTCTGACTGTTGTTTGTGCGTATGCACCAAACAAGAGTTCGGAGTAGTCCTTCTTGGAGACCTTGAATGGAGTAGTCCTTCTTGGAGACCTTGAATGGAGTCCTGATGGGGATTTTGAATGAAATAACCACATTATCCACACTCCCCTAAAAACCCTCTCTAATAATTTACCGTTGAATTCACTGTAAATAAGGGCTCCCCCTCCGTACAAAAGCGAGTTTAACCCCTGGTGGGGCCACTGACCAGCGTTCCACTTTCAGATCACGTCTATGCTGGCGTCAGTGACACTGCTGCCTTTTAGTTTCAAATACGCTTATAACTCATGACGCATTTAGGAAAGAATGAGCTAATTACAGTAATAATAAAATAAGAATTTTGACTCAGTGGTCAAAGGTCTATTTTCCTTCCTTCTTTTAATTCCCAGTCGCAGTATGTCACTTCCTCTCTACTACTCAGTTTCTACATACTGTAGCTCTGTACCACATGATACCACAATGCATTGCGTTGCTCACAACCACTCACGTCATGATCCCTTTATCTTTATACAGAATGCACTGTTCCAAATCTGGTTTCAAAGCAGAGAGTAGTACTAGTTTTGTTGAGATTGCGAAGTGTCATGGTGGGGGTCTGGCTGGTTGTGAGTCTGTCCCCTTTATTCTTTTACCCTATTTCATGTGTTGTCTTGTTTTGGTTTGGTCTTGTCGCCTGCCTTGTCGCCGCTCACGCCGAGCACACCTGCCTGCCATCTTCAATCACTCTGGTTTATCTACCCCGGCTCCACTCTTCACTTGATCGTCAGCTCTACTTCATGGGTGAACGTCTCAAGACTCCGAGTGTTACTCTTCGTGTCTCCGTGTTTGTGAATACTCACACTCCCTGTTTCCCTTTTCAGTTCACCTCCGGCCAGCTGGCTTTGGACCCCCCAGTCCTCCTCCCACGGCATCTCCTCCTCATCATCCTGCTCCGCTCCTCGCACTGCAGCATCCCCGCCATCGCAGCTCCCAGTGTCCATCTCTCCCTCTCGTCGCCACCCAGCTCCATTCCCCGTGTCTCTGCTCCTTGTGACCTCGCCTCCTCCTCTGCCCTTGCACCCGGTTTCTCCTGTAGCTGCTTCCCACGTTCCGTTCGTCTTCCTCGGTTCGTCGCCCACCTGCTCCCGGCGTCCATCTCCCATTCCCCTTTTCCCTAATAAATACCTTCCCTGTGAGCCGTGCGTTTGAGTCCATCCTTCTGTCCCATAACAGCGAAGCATAGGTTACATAAATTGTGACCTTATTTTGTAATATTTAAAAGCTGAACAGCAAAGTGATGTTGGGATGAGTGGGGGGCTACACCGTACTACAGTAAAAATACCAGTGTGTTGCATGCAGATTTTAGTTAAGAAGATTGGGCCTCATTCACCAAACTATTCGCTGGACTCGTGACTTGACTTGGACTCGCGGATGGATGACTTGTACTTGGATTCGGGCTCAAGGATACATAAAGCTCCTTGTCAACATACACTCACCGGCCACTTTATTAGGTACCCCATGCTAGTAACGTGTTGGACCCCCTTTTGCCTTCAGAACTGCCTCAATTCTTCGTGGCATAGATTCAACAAGGTGCTGGAAGCATTCCTCAGGGAGTTTGGTCCATATTGACATGATGGCATCACACAGTTGCTGCAGATTTGTCGGCTGCACATCCATGATGCGAATCTCCCGTTCCACCACATCCCAAAGATGCTCTATTGGATTGAGATCTGGTGACTGTGGAGGCCATTTGAGTACAGCAAACTCATTGTCATGTTCAAGAAACCAGTCTGAGATGATTTCAGCTTTATGACATGGCGCATTATCCTGCTGAAAGTAGCCATCAGAAGTTGGGTACATTGTGGTCATAAAGGGATGGACATGGTCAGCAACAATACTCAGGTAGGCTGTGGCGTTGCAACGATGGTCAATTGGTACCAAGGGGCCCAAAGAGTGCCAAGAAAATATTCCCCACACCATGACACCACCACCACCAGCCTGAACCGTTGATACAAGGCAGGATGGATCCATGCTTTCATGTTGTAGACGCCAAATTCTGACCCTACCATCCGAACGTCGCAGCAGAAATCGAGACTCATCAGACCAGGCAACGTTTTTCCAATCTTCTATTGTCCAATTTCGATGAGCTTGTGCAAATTGTAGCCTCAGTTTCCTGTTCTTAGCTGAAAGGAGTGGCACCCGGTGTGGTCTTCTGCTGCTGTAGCCCATCTGCCTCAAAGTTCGACGTACTGTGCGTTCAGAGATGCTCTTCTGCCCACCTTGGTTGTAACGGGTGGTAATTTGAGTCACTGTTGCCCTTCTATCAGCTCGAACCAGTCTGGCCATTCTCCTCTGACCTCTGGCATCAACAAGGCATTTCCGCCCACAGAACTGCCGCTCACTGGATGTTTTTTCTTTTTTCGGACCATTCTCTGTAAACCCTAGAGATGGTTGTGCGTGAAAATCCCAGTAGATTAGCAGTTTCTGAAATACTCAGACCAGCCCTTCTGGCACCAACAATCATGCCACGTTCAAAGTCACTCAAATCACCTTTCTTCCCCATACTGATGCTCGGTTTGAACTGCAGGAGATTGTCTTGACCATGTCTACATGCCTAAATGCACTGAGTTGCCGCAATGTGATTGGCTGCTTAGAAATTAAGTGTTAACGAGCAGTTGGACAGGTGTACCTAATAAAGTGGCCGGTGAGTGTAGCACATTGTAGTAACATTAAGCTGGATGGATTGATATTGAAATATATCAATATATTAGGTTGTTGCTGTACTAATGTGTTGCAAATTGTATATGTAATCAATGAAAAAATGATGCCATGTGGCAGAAAAAACATCAGTAAACTAGAACTGCAAGCAGTTATCACTGGGGTGCAAGCCTCATCGCGCCAGTCATCCCAGTGAGAGACACACTGGATATGTGATGTCTCCCCCAGTCTTGGATTGAAGCTGGCACAACATCAGGATTTGTTTTTAGAGTTGCCTGAAAAAGAGTAAAATATTCCTTTAACAGCCTGAAAAAGATTTAAAATACAGCATTAATTAGACATTCAAGGCTTCAATTTTAAACTCCTACATCAGAATGGTCCTTAATTACCTGAGTGACCCAATGGATATGTTGTGTCTAACCCAGAGTTTGAATGAACCTGGCTTAACAGTAGGAATCCATTTTATAGTGGCCTGAAGGAGAGTTAAATATGCCTTTAACAGCCTGAATATATGTCAATATAGATTTACTTTTAAGCTCTTAATTTTAGAATCCTTCATCAGAATGCTCTGATATTACCTGAGAGACACACTGGATATGTGATGTCTCCCCCAGTCTTGGATTGAAGCTGGCATAACATCAGGATTTGTTTTTAGAGTTGCCTGAAAAAGAGTAAAATATGCCTTTAACAGCCTGAAAAAGATTTAAAATACAGCATTAATTAGACATTCAAGGCTTCAATTTTAAAATCCTACATCAGAATGGTCCTTAATTACCTGAGTGACCCAATGGATATGTAGTGTCTAACCCAGAGTTGGAATGAACCAGAGTGGCCTGAAGGAGAGTTAAATATGCCTTTAATAGTCTGGAAATATGTCAATATAGCTTTACTTTTAAGCCCTTAATTTTAGAATCCTTCATCAGAATGCTCTGATATTACGATGAGTTGGCATCGGCAAACCGGGGAGCTTGCAAAAGCGAAACCCAAAGCCTAATATGGGGAGGCAAACGTTAGGAAATATTGAGAGGTGTACCACTGTAAGGTCGGCGGTACAGTGCCATTGCAAATATCCCAGAGCCCTAAAGGATTTTTAATAACCTATGGTCAGACTGATTTTATTTTCTATATAAGCTTGTAAAATATCAACCGAAAAATTTGTTTGGGCTCCAAATGCGCATACTTTAACGTAGCAAAATTCTGTGAATAACTTTTTGTCGCGGCCAACTTGAGATGCTACATACCAGCTTTTGTGCAGATCTGTCACAAAGCCTAGGATAAGTTTGAAAAAGTTGGTTTTGCACTTAGAACGATATTGCAAAACATCATTGTAGCGCCACCTAGTGGTCCACATGGGTTAGTTTTGGTAAATCAGGTCAACTACCTATTCTTCATCTACCCTGTTAATTTAAGGTAATTCACTTTAGTGTAAGTGGTTAATCCAAACGTGGGTCCCATAGGCCACACCCACTGTAACCAATCAATACTCCATTGTAAGGGTCCTACATGGTATAAAATTTTTTGGATAAGCCATTCATGAGATATAAACATTTTGTACTTGTAGCGCCCCCTAATGGTAATTTTTTGTTAAATTTGTTTGGTAGTTTCAGATGGTCAAACCAAGGAATAATCTGATGTTTGGCTGTGACAGCATTTATTTTGGCCGAGATATGGCAAAGTTGGTGTTTTTATACATTTTTATAATTATATCAGCTCTTTAAAGGTGCCAGAGTGGAGAAATGTTGGCAGTCTTGGAATGTGGTTCAGGGGGTTGGTGCATGAATTACAGATTGTGGTCATTGTGTCTCAGAGATACAATGACCACAATCAGCTGCAGGGCTGGTTCTAGCCTGCTATATTAGGGTGGGCTGGGAGAAAAAAATAAGTGGGCAACTTGGGCGGTTGGAAACACAGAGGTTAGAGAAGTGCATTATTCTTGTTAATAAAGGTGTTATTGTTGTTCTAAAATGAAATACTGATGTATTCTAAAAATCATTAAAACTTCAATGACGAAAGTTCATCATTTAGGTAATGCGCTATGTTGTTTTTTAGGCCAGTGAGTGCGTGATGCTTTCTTCATGAGAATTACAGTATTTTGAGTGAGTTTTGGAGGTGATGTAATTGGCGATACAAGTTGGTAATGCAGACTGTATAAAGAGTTTTGAAAAAGTGGCTTCAGTAGTGACAGATGCTTGTTAGTTAGTCTTGCTTTGTCAGACCTTCCTCCACAGCGCTGCAAAAGAGGGTCTGACTAGTCCACACAGCATTCTGGGATGGGTGACAAACATGCTCTGGTTCATTGGCTTTTCTTTAAAATCATAGTGCGTAGTTTCTGTCGCTCCCATAAGGACTTCTAAGTAATGACAACAACACTGTCGGCACGTCAACATGATACAAGCCTTTGGTGATCGTGCACACAACCCCACCCCTCCTCCACGCAGTTTCTAGTAGCCATGGAGGATTAAAAAAAACACAATGGACTCTTCAGAAGAGTTAATTATCTTCACTTGAGTTTCTGCTCAGGAAAGTCGCCGGACGCCGCAATCTTCTGAACATAGCTATACTGAGAAATACAGAGAGAGAATTGTGTGGAGCTGATTGAGTCTTAATTAGCTTTACAGCAAATCATTTGGCATCATTTGAAAAATTTGAATATTACCAGCTGGTTTTATAGTATTTATGTGTGGATTCTTATATTGTCCATCCACTGTTCCTTATGGCATGTTAATTTTGTTGTAATAAAGCAAAATAAAAATGAGAGAGGAAAAACGATAGCTGGCAGTAGAGGAGGTATGTATGTAAAAAAAACGTAAAACTTTGGAAGGCAACAGCCTACATTCACCTAAAGCTATATGTCACGTAATCATGATGAAAAATGCTGTTCAAAAATGAACAGAATGCAGTAGTTTACTAAATAATCTCATGTGGACTCTTGTGGACTCAGTGGTCAGAGAGCAGGAAAGGAGTGACTGGTGACTTGAAGGAGATGAGATGAGTAAATAGTGAGTTTGGGAAACTATACAATAGAATGGAATAAAAGTCTATTACTCTTTACAAACATGTAGTCCGTATTAAGTAACATTATTTAAATCATCTTGGATTTTTGCTTCAGAATTGTCAGTTTAGCTGTTAAGATTCTAAACATTTCTTCTGGGGGGGAATGCAGCCAAGACCCTAAGTCTATACATGGACGATGGTCTGAAACTTGTCAGGAGCACAGAGGACATGGCAATCTGTTTGGGAATGGGAATCTATGCATAACACGTTGATTTGCAGTGTCTTAAGCTATACCATAGTCTGCAATGGCCTAATATTATGTCATCAATCAGATAAACCTTCTCCTTGTTCCCAGAATGATAACAAGAATCTGCTGCGTGATTTGTCTTGGAGATTTCTGTGATAATAGGCTACTGACCCGTTGGTGTAGTTGACTCTAGTGTACTTTATATGCCTTTTATTGTTTCGTTAATGCCTCAAAGGTCAAAGCTCTACACTTCCGCAACGTCATATCAGGCTACGATGAACAAAACAGAGGTTTTGTTTGCGGACCTTCACGTGCTGTGGGAGTGTCCATTTTTCCGACAGCACCCCAAAGCGACGTGAGCAAAAGCCCCGGGGAGCTTCCCGTCTCCGCCTCCTGTCCTTGCAGCTCGCTGCATTGTACCTGCGCTCCCACACTGAAACTGCTTGGTATGATTCGGACTTTCCACGCCTCTTCCAAACAAGAGTGATATATCTGCGGGCCATATTTGTACAGCTCAGATCGACTTCATCTCTTCATTTTCTTAAAGCTCACCAGAGGTATACACAGACCCGTACAGTTTCTGTTTAAGGATGGACTCCGCTGCCTTCCTATTGCTGGCTTTCGTGAGCTTCTCCACGCTTCTCCAAGGTAGGCTAAGTTATTTTATTTAGCTAGTAAGCATACCTTTCAGAATAGTTTCGACACGATATACTGTGTGTGGCTTTACTGTAACTTAATTAATAGCCTTTAGCTATTGTAACCTCGTCATGTGTTGTTTAACGTTACTAGTAACTTGGCGGTTATAGCCTGGATGTTAGCTTAATACCTGCATGGTGAAGCAACCTACACCTGAAGTTACCGCTCTTGTTTTATGACTATGTAATAGGCTACTGATGTGTCGTCATATTTACTTCTTTTTACGCTTGTTTGGCTGCAGTGACAGAATAACTAGTTGCCTAACGTTACGTGGTGAAAACCCATCATTGGTTTCGAGGGCTTTCTCCTAAAAATAAATTTAGCCATTTTCCGTTGACAAAAAACTAAATGGAAAGTTGGCGAGTAGAAAGGCGCGTAATAAACTATCTCTGTACCGTCATAGTGTATCTCGGCCTATTGATTCATTAAGAGCTCTGCCAGCTGTAAATGTTGGGTAAAAAACTTCCTGTAAATAACAGGTGGGCAAACAATACAGGTGGGTTTACCATTCGCGATCCTCCTAGCTATTAAAGCCAACAATCTACCCAAACAAACAACCCCCGCCCCTTCTTCGCTCTGTGGAGCAGGCATTTGATGCCACGGAGCTGGATTCCTGGGCTTTGTTTCTAATTAAGGATGTGGTTGTTTGAATTCCAAGCCTCTGTTTGTGTTACGTGTGGTTGTGTGTGTGTGTGTTTTATTATTGGGTGTGTTTGAATGGGCAAAGAAGAAGCCAGAGATAACAAACTTTCAAATTAAATGATTTTGTCATTCAAGTCAAGTGATCATGTGATTTCCCTCTCAAGGTCTAAATGCTGGGGACTTGTATTTGAATGGTTTCTGACTCTTGTGTGGGATAATGTAACATTTAACAAGAGTGGGCCATAAAAAGCAACTGAACATTCTCATTAAATCATACTGAGGGGTACAACCGGAGCATTTAAAAAAAAAGGCTCCTGGGGCTAGCAAAGCCCTCTTTTGGGAATCAGTAGTTTAGCCCTGTATAATATCTGATTGCTTTTCTTTCTGAGAAAAACAGGGGCTGGGCTTTGAAAGAGTACAAACACTATCACCAGCAATGGCACCGCTGACTCACATTGTCTTGTGTCAGGACAGGATAGGATAAGTCAGAATAGATATCCTCCCAGCTCTTATCTCTGAGTTGTGTCTATGTCACTGGCCATCTCTCATCGTTCACAGAGCTGGTCTTTGTCAGGGTGACTGGAGTGCGGGTGGCTGAGTGGGTGTGTGTGGAGGGAGGGGGTGATTGTTTATTGGTGTACTCAATACAGCCAGGCTCACCATCTCCATCAGTTGATGATTCTGGCATGTCGTTGGATCAGTGACTTCACAGGAGGAGGGAACACTTTTTTGGGGGGTGGGATTCACATTTCATTCATGATAAAATCCATATTTATCCTCCACATAATGACAGATATAAGCACACTAGATAACAGCTGAAGTCAGTTCCCAGCTTGATCTGTAGCATTCCTCACATCAAAGAGGGTATGCTTTCAAAGTGACTTTCCAACTCATAACTTTGAAGCCATGGGAGGCTTTTCAGGGTGACTTTAGAGTGGTAAGCTGCCCGCGCAAATGTGAGGGGGTACTGCAAAGTGTGGGCTGTTTAAAAGAAATGTTGAGGTCAATGGTCAACACTGTTTAGAAAAGTCATTATTAGTGACAGAATTGCTTTTTAAGAGAACAGGTTTTTTACATTAGGAGTGTAATGCAAGTGAATTAAGAGCACTTTCTCATGATTCAGTAAGATCCCCTGTTGTGTTAACAAGCATTTTAGGTTGAAGTGGCATTTTATCTCTGCAGTCATTTGTAATAGTACTATAGGTAATAACAGAGCCATGGGACTCCGGAATTGTGAACATTAGCGATTTGCGACAACAACATGCCCCTTACCTTCATGTGGCCAGGCATACATGCAAGCACACATTCCTGGTTAGATTACTGCCGTATGTCTACCTATTGATTGTTGCAACAAATGTTATGATTATCACATGATAACTTTCTAGAGTTGGGATATCAAGTCTCATAGTAATATCAACCACTGTGTAGTGTTCTGTGTCTTATAAGCCTTCAAACTCATGAATCTTTTGCTCAAACTGGACTTACTGGATCATATTTTATGTCTCATTGGTACCTGAAGCAACACCAACACAGCCCCTCGCTTTGTTTTGGTCTGAACGCAAAGCAAACCATACTCCATAATAAGATTGCCTTTTTCCACTAACCTCAGATAGTGTAGGTCTGCTGTATTTTTTTAAAGTCTTCCTATCTTAAAAGCTGGAAAATAATAGTGTGCTTTCCTGTCCATTATTTTGGCTAAAGCCCCAAGATTTTACTGTCCAGTAGAGCATTAGTGATGCTGTTTAACTAGAATAAAGATCATTGACAAAAACGTTTAATGATGAAGCAGAGCGAGAAGTGTGAGGAAGTAAGCATAAACTAACGCTAAGGTGAGGCAGGACTTTGGCTCCCTGTTGCAGGCCAGATTGGTTTTAGAGTTGTCACTCTTCCCTCATTTGTTAGTATCACAGACCAAAACTCAATTATTGCAACAAAGGGAATTTCATAAAAGATAAGTCTGAATAAAATGTAACTTGTAAGTGTTACATTTTGTACTGTTTCCGGCCAGTAAAGATAATCTAAATGATCATTGCTGTAAAAAAAATAAAATTAAAACGTCCTGCTACCTGCCAGATATTTAGTAACTACCAGTTATTAACACACTTTACAAATCTCCTAAATGTTGCCAGATAAACAATGAATTGACCCAATGTCTTTTCATCTTATTCCAATCGCAATACTTTTCACAGAGGACTCAGAGCTGGGAAATATGGAGACAATCAAAATTCACAATATTTTGACCAAATACCTTGGTGTCGATATTGCTGTGATAGTGTCGGGATTGACTTTTGGTGCTTTCACAAACAAATGTACATAATTAAACTTTAGATAATGAATCATCAGTAATGTGGATATAAAGACTAAGTGAATAATAGAACAGTTGTCAGTCTGGTCAATGTAGAAAATGAAGAAAAAAAATGAAGACAAAAAATAATAATAATAAAATAAATCACTTTACTGTAATGCAGCCTTTCAAGCCAGGAAAAGACAACATTTGTCTCATATCATGATATTACAATATCCAAAATTTAAGACAACATCTAGTATCTTACTGTATATCAATGTCCATATAATATCAATATATTGCCCAGCCCTAACTTAGCACCTATTACAGTACTGGTCCTTTGCTGTCAAGCTTTGAGCCTTTTTGAGCATGGATTATAATTCATTTCAGTTAGGCTGTGATCATACACAAGTGCTTTGAAATGGACCAAAGTACCAAATGCTTTAGATTGTGAATTATATGCATATAGATGAAGCTCACCTAAACCAAACTGTACTCATTGAAAAAGGGGTAATATTGCTGATAATTGACAATTGGTGTGGTATGCCGTTGCACTTTTAGCTGCTTTAGCTCGGGGGACGGGATGGTTTGAAATGCTATCTCCAACTGCCCCGACCTGTAAAACAGCCTTTTTTTTGGAGGGAAAAATACCTTTGTGGGAGTGGGTGGTGGTGAGGGAGGGGGAGGGGTACCTTCAACTGCCTTCATCCAACAATCCCAATAGCTGATTTCTGAAAGGTCACAGTGTGTTTGAAGAGCTGGCTAAATCCTTCTGTCAGATGGCTTTAGTTTGATCTGTTATTCAGATAGCCCTGTTCAGCCACGTTACATAAACATTCCATAACTTGCTCTTGTCATGTGAAAGGAGCTAAAGGTTTTCAAGGTTTTCACTATGAGTTAAGACAAGTCCATCTCCCGTGAAATTATTTCAAAACCCTGAATGCCACAGTGTTCTAGCTAAATGGAAGGCTGTTTTAATTAAATTCTTAAAAAAAATCATTACTTAAAAACCTGAGACAGCTTGAGATGTCATGAAGATAATATCACCAATCAGAAAAAAAATTGGTGGTAAAATGTGGTCATGGTATGAAGTCTACAGCAGTAAGGCATCAGTGATTCAGCGCTACAGTCTTCATACCAGAGGGTCTGATTTTCTCACTCAAGCTGGATTAATGTTTTAGTCAGCAGCCTCGACAGACTTGCTTTTCCCTCATTCACATGGAGGCTGAAAAGCAGTCAGCAAGCAAGAGGTTTTTGCACACCGCTTCATTATAAACTTGAACTTCATAAACTTTAACTTCTTGGAAATTATTTTCCTTTCCTTTTTTTGCTTTAGAAATAATTTTGAGTCTGTTTTTATACAGAATTATCATATTATATAAGTTGCATTTTACTTAAAGCAATACATGAAACATTGCATCTTCATTTAGCAGCAAGAGGATGTAGTATAGGAGATCAGGTATCATTTAAAGCTTACAGAGCTATCATGTTTGTCTGGTCAGGTGGTGATGCTTTATGACAAAGCACCATAAGGTAGCCTCTCACCACAGTTTAATAAACACATAGTTAATGTTCATGGCACACTGTGGCAGCTTTTTATGTTTACGTGAAAGTACTGCACAGAGCAAACAGAGACTAATGACAGAAGAGAAAACAGAATAAGGCCATTTTGACAATATATATGCTCAGTAGGGATTCATCTTCTCAGTCCCTTTTGTCAAGGTAAGAAGTGTGTCTAATGCTGGGGCCTCACATCAGGCTATCTTGTGTATCAGGCAGCACAGTGGGTTTCCCCCGCTGCAGTTTTCAACAACTCCCCCAACAAAAAAATGGACCTTACTCACCGAAATGTCCAGAATCAACCAGCAACAGTAGCTGAAACTAAATTAGATCATAGGTAAACACACACACACACACACACACACACACACGTGCACGCAACTTCCCATGTGAGGCAGTATGACTCATGTGTTACCCTGGTGAGTGTCAGGTTGTTTCCATTCTATAATGATCTCATTGTGAAAGTTATTTTTCAAGTCCATGGAACTGCATCAAAACAAGAAGTGAAACGCTGTGTTAATTGGGCAGAAAAATTAAAGTTCAAAGTGGTTTACTTTGCCAAGAACAAACTCTGTGGGGAAATGCTCACAAAATGAGGCAGCAGGGAAAGAAGGCAGTTATAACTAACCAGGGCAGTTAGGTAACTCGTGTTATCATGCTTCTGCATTCTGATTGACTCAGCTGTTGACGGTCAAAACAAGAGTCAAGCAGTGTGTTCTCAATTTTTTTACCAGAATTATTTTGTATCACTGGTAGAACTGTAAGATTTAAATGTCTGCTCATTGGTGGAAGAACTGTCCTTGGCGACAGGTTGAGACTCATTTACTCTGCCAAGCTCAGGAAGACTTGTAAAAATTAACCTGGGTACTTAGGGGTTCTTAGATTATTTAGATTATCTATTAAGGAAGGTCATTAGACAGCTATAGGGAGTGACAGGAAAATTTGGTGGCTGGGGGTGTGGGGATCCACAGGTCTCAAAGGCAGTTCAGTTTCCATTTAAATGGGGAAAAAAGTCCCAAGCTGATGGTGTTGATGGGGGAAGTCAGAGAGCTCATAGCCATAAAAACGTTTTACACTAAAGCAGCGTGAAGAAACATCTGTTATTCTATTACCTTTCTGCAACATGTTTGGACTGCTCATGGTGACCGGCTGAAGACAGCTTTTGCCTCCCACCCTGTCTGCAACCGTTAATGGAGTCATTTTAGCTGTAACAGAGATGGTGCCTTCCATTAGACTTAGCTCAAAATCCTCTGGGAAATCTACTTTTTTACTTAATCCCCCTGGAACCACACCTCTTACCATACATGAACAATTTAAATGAAAGTTTTATTATCAATATTGTTATATATTTTTAATTGATGGTCAAAGGAAAGCTTATTAATGTAGTGTTTTTTCTATTTACATATTTGTATAGTTGTTTAGTGTTTGTGTGTGTGCGTGTGTATAATTAGGGTCATGAATGGATGAGTTTGGAATGAGTATGTGGTGCACAGAAACTATTACTATTATTCTGAGGAGCTCTGTTAGATACACTTTAAATAAAAGAATAAATGTATATTTGCAATGTGAAGCTCACTTTGTAGTTGCTGAATACATTATCCAACTGGCAGAGAGAAGGTGTGGAACAGAATGTGAAGACACTGATCTGTTTGGAGAACAGGTCAGGCACACGGTGAATTTTGGCTTATATTCTGTACTGAAACTAAACCTGATAGTGAGGACTGAAACAAACTGTGACTTATTGAACTGACATACAAGTCTCCACCGCTTCGCTGAGATATTTGTAAGACTCGGCTGATAGTTGCTGTTGAATTGAATACACCTCCTGGGATTCTGTTAGAACTCACTTAAAACACAAAACATCAATAGCCATAAAGGATGCTTTCACTGAGCTTGTACTCCTATGACCAGTGGTCATTATTGCAGCCTTAGATGTCAGTTAGCTTTGTATAGCTGAGAGGGGCCCCTAAAAGGAACCAGAGAGGAGGAAAAGCTCTTTCACCACAGTTGATGGAGGTCTGGAGAAAATCCAGTCAGCATCGCTGCCCTCCCTGGAGATTTCTTATGCTTTTGACAACAGCTGACTATTAAGCCAAAAGTGAGGTAAAATTAACTTAGAAGCTGCAAACTTAATAGAGAAAAGTGCTGCATTCAGTCTCTGAATCAATGAGTTCATAAAGAAATGCAGGTCTCAAGATTAGCAATCCCTAAAGCCTCCGACTGAATTAATCCACTGAATAGCCATCATTGGTGCATTTATGGGAACGAAATAGCCTGGCCTACTGTCAACAAATCAACATTAGAAAGATGAGTGATAGCCAAACAAAGTTCTTGAAAGAAAAGAACACTGCCGGAAAACTCCAATCTATGAAATCCACACAGAGCAGCATAATAGTGATTACAAATGCTGTACAATGGAGCAATATGTAAAGACCAAATTATCTTCTGAAGTAAGAAGAAAGAAAGTTTCTTTAAATATTCATCACATACTTTTCCAAAAAATTAACAGTTACCTTTTAAAATCCACACAAACCCCACTTCACACTGACATTTATTAAACAGAAAAAAATGTTTAAAGCTGGTTGGCCTGTTACTTCTCTTATGTTCTTCTAGGACAGTGGTGAAGAACAACAGGAGCACAGAATAATACTGTTTTCCACCATCGTTAACTACCGAGCCTGTTTGTAACCAGTAGGCTACCAACAACGTTCTCTTCACTTCACCTGTTCCCCTGACTTTAGCAGTTTAGATAACACACTTGATTGTCCCGCTGTTATTACAGACATAGCCACAGACACTGGACTTGTTCATGGACTCATGGTGGTGCGTCACTGCAGAATGAACATATGAAAAACACTAGAATTGATATTTGGTGTTATTTTTGGCACAAAAAAAGATTTTTCTAGCCTGACAGCCCGCCAGGCTTATACCATTATAGATGAAACACTAGACTTGCATATTGATGACATGAGTATACCTGATATTTGAGATGTAAGCATTTGACTTGTTGTTTGACCTGCATTCATGAGAGTCAGAGAGGTTATCTGTGCAAGCTACTACAATAAATACTTATACTTACTTCTAAGTAAGATAAATATCAGTGATAAGCTGCTTCGTTCTTTTTTAACCGGTAATTATTTTTTCTGTTTTTAGACCACCTGATGCAGATTTGCTACAAAGATAATTGGCTACACTGGGTGCATATTTTATCTGCCTGAATCATATATTTTTTTAGGCCGGTCAAAATAACTGTGGCATTTAAAAAAGACAGGGATAGCCACTCTTTTCAAGATAATTAGATTTCTCAGCGAGACGTCTGCTCTTTGACTTCCTCCAGCTTTCACAATATTTCATTTCTGCACAGGCAGGTTACAAGTTTGCAGACTAATCCTGGACATATTAAACTAGCTGGATTTGACAGCGAAGCATGTATCTATAGCCAATATATGGTGTTACATAGTGTATATGTAGGCAGAGCGCGAACATGCCTAGGTGTCAGAGGGCACAATGCTGTACAGGCACAGTGATGTGGAGTCTGTGTTGCAACTTCTGCTTTGCCGACAGTGGTGGCTGACAATGTGCGTCGCCGAGGAGACAGGAAAGTGGGTCATGTTGACATTGTTTGTTACTTTTAATTGGTGCGTCCCAGTGGCTTTACAAAACTAATATCCTAATGCTTGAAGAAAGCACTACAGTTGTAGATGGCCCTGTTTGTGTTAAACTATTTCCAGCTAAAGTTCCACCCCCTACCAAGTCTTCAGCTCTCAGATTGTTTGTAAGCATAACAAATAATGGTGCTGTTTCTATTGAATGTTGGAATTCAACAGCCAAGATGCTTTGGACACAACAGATTGACTTGAAGGAGCCTGCAGCTTACAATGCAACCACATGCTCTCTTAATTAGGATATGCTACTGAAGCCATGATGAATAATTTCTGACTTTTTTGTTGTGAAATATTTCATGTCTTGTCTTACTTTTTGGGTTGTGCAGAGATTTAGAGATGCTGGGGAAAAAGGTACAGCTAAACTCTTGGTTTCAAACTTTGGATAAGTTTTTTTACAAGGTCTCTGTGTGAATGCAAATTCAAGACAAATTTTTAAAATTCCTCAGTTACTTCGGCACGAATAATTAACACAACTTAAATGCATGAGGTATTAAACATCAAAATTAGAGGAAGTTTCAGCTGCATAAACGTGTCTCTTCATTTCCAAAGACAGTACTGGTGTAACATTACTAATCAGCAGTTTGGGACAATATGGGAATAAAACACTTAGATGCACAGATGCATCAGTGAGAACCTGATCATACAAAGTGCTAGACGCAAAGTGTAAAATGTGCTTTTAGTTACTGTGGACCTGTCCTCTGGAAGGCTTAAATCTGTATCTACTTTTATAGCTAAACTCAAAGCCTTCCTGTTCTCTCAGGCCAGTGTGTGTGTGTGTGTGTGTGTGTGTGTGTGTGTGGAGTTGAATGAGTCGTCAAAGCAGAAGGTGTGAAACAGTTTCATTTCCTATAAGTTCTTCACAAGAAAAGTCCTCCGTTATTTTAATGCTTTTATTATGAAGCAGCAAAATTAGGAAATCTTGGGGCTTCATCAGTATTAACCTAGCGGGACTCCTATAAGCGAACATGAAACGTAAAATAAAGCAGTTATAATATAAACTAAACTTTAAACCACAGCTATTCAGTTAGAAGCTACAAATGTACTGAGAGCTGAACACTCTGAGACTTTTAAAAACAGCTTACACACATACTGTATGTGTGTGTGTATATATATATATATAAGGGCTGTAATCTCCCAGTCGATTTTCTTGCCGTGTTATTTTCATCAGGTGGAAGCATAGACCGTTACGGTCTATGGGTGGAAAGCACTAATTGCTAATGGGGGTGTTTTCAGAGCACCCCTGTTTCACAGGTAGCAGGCTGTCTTCAGAACACCCCCCTTTTTTTCACTTTTTTGGATTAGCCCAACCCACCGGAGACAGATTGAAGAAAGGTTTGCTGAATATTTATTTAACTATGAGTGTTTAATTTACAGTCAGTCCTCCTCTACCATGTCGAAGACATCGGCAGTGAGGCAGCATTTTACAAAAATAGATAACGGAAAAAAGTTGAATGCAAAGTTTGCAAGCAACAGTTTGCATATTGCAGCTGGACTACAAACATGGCATATCACCTAAAAACGGTAAGCTAACCTGTCTGCGTTAGGTTGCCCTGTCTGTTTGGAGTAGGCTGTATGACCATATCAGAATTGGCATATTTCATAGTCTAATAATGGTTTTAACTATCGGCGCATCACACGCAACGATGGTAGCGTTCGCCAGACCCCCCCAGACCCCGCTGGATGTTAAGCCTCTACCATCCAAACGCTAAAATAATATCACGGAAGGAATTGTCGACTTTATTGCTCAAGATATGAGGCCCATTGCTGTTGTGGAGGGCTGAGGTTTTAAGAGCTTGTTAATATACAGCACCAGCACGCCCCACCATCAATGACTAACCGGAAAATGTGAGCAACCCAAAGAGAAAGTTTCAGAGTTAATGCAACACAGCGCGGCACTGAGCTTGACCACATATGTTTAAATATACAGTATATATTAAAGTGGACGTGCCTTTTGTGTTTAAGAGTAAAAGCTTTAAATTAATAGTCTATTCGTGTCTCAGCCGCGGAGCCAAGCTCCGATCCTCAGCCGCTCCGTGCGAGGACACGCACAGAGCGCTGATGCAGCGCTGTCAGAGCCGACAGACCAGTGTCATTTCAGTGCAAAATAATTAGGTCAAAAACGATTTAATATACTGCAAATAGCCTACAAGGACAAGTACTGCAGGACAGTACTGTTAATAGATTGAAAGTTTTTTTTTCTGCCCCTCCGCACCCCCCCCCAAGTCAATTTTTAGTCAACATTTCATGACTTTAGTCGACCAAGATTTTCTTTGGTTGATTACAGCCCTATATATATATATATATATATATATATATATATATATATATATATATATATATACATACAGTGCCTTGCGAAAGTATTCGGCCCCCTTGAACTTTTCAACCTTTTGACACATTTTAGGCTTCAAACATAAAGATATACAAATTTTCATTTTTTGTGAAGAATCACCAACAAGTGCAACACAATTGTGAAGTGGAACGAAATCTATTGGATATTTTAAACTTTTTTAGCAAATAAAAAACTGAAAAGTGGTGCGTGCAAAATTATTCGGCCCCCTTGCGTTAATACTTTGTAGAGCCACCTTTTGCTGCGATTACAGCTGCAAGTCGCTTGGGGTATGTCTCTATCAGTTTTGCACATCGAGAGACTGACATTCTTGCCCATTGTTCCTTGCAAAACAGCTCGAGCTCAGTGAGGTTGGATGGAGAGCGTTTGTGAACAGCAGTTTTCAGCTCTTTCCACAGATTCTCGATTGGATTCAGGTCTGGACTTTGACTTGGCCATTCTAACACCTGGATACGTTTATTTGTGAACCATTCCTTTGTGGATTTTGCTGTATGTTTGGGATCATTGTCTTGTTGGAAGATAAATCTCCGTCCCAGTTTCAGGTCTTTTACAGACTCCAACAGGTTTTCATCCAGAATGGTCCTGTATTTGGCTGCATCCATCTTCCCCTCAATTTTAACCATCTTCCCTGTCCCTGCTGAAGAAAAGCAGGCCCAAACCATGATGCTGCCACCACCATGTTTGACAGTGGGGATGGTGTGTTGAGGGTGATGAGCTGTGTTGCTTTTACGCCAAACATATCGTTTTGCATTGTGGGCAAAAAGTTGGATTTTGGTTTCATCTGACCAGAGCACCTTCTTCCACATGTTTGGTGTGTCTCCCAGGTGGCTTGTGGCAAACTTTAGACGAGACTTTTTTATGGATATCTTTGAGAAATGGCTTTCTTCTTGCCACTCTTCCATAAAGGCCAGATTTGTGCAGTGTACGACTGATTGTTGTCCTATGGACAGACTCTCCCACCTCAGCTGTAGTTCTCTGCAGTTCATCCAGAGTGATCATGGCCCTCTTGGCTGCATCTCTGATCAGTCTTCTCCTTGTCTGAGCTGAAAGTTTAGAGGGACGGCCAGGTCTTGGTAGATTTGCAGTGGTCTGATACTCCTTCCATTTCAAAATGATCGCTTGCACTGTGCTCCTTGGGATGTTTAAAGCTTGGGAAATCTTTTTGTATCCAATCCGGCTTTAAACTTCTCCACAACAGTATTACGGACCTGCCTGGTGTGTTCCTTGGTCTTCATGATGCTCTCTGCGCTTTCAACAGAACCCTGAGACTATCACAGAGCAGGTGCATTTATACAGAGACTTGATCACACACAGGTGGATTCTATTTATCACCATCAGTCATTAGGACAACATTGGATCATTCAGAGATCCTTGCTGAACTTCTGGAGTGAGTTTGCTGCACTGAAAGTAAAGGGGCCCAATAATTTTGCACGCACCACTTTTCAGTTTTTTATTTCCTAAAAAAGTTTAAAATATCCAATAGATTTCGTTCCACTTCACAATTGTGTCCCACTTGTTGGTGATTCTTCACAAAAAATAAAAAAATTATATCTTTATGTTTGAAGCCTGAAATGTGTCAAAAGGTTGAAATGTTCAAGGGGGCCGAATACTTTCGCAAGGCACTGTATATACAGTGGGTACGGAAAGTATTCAGACCCCTTTAAATTTTTCACTCTTTGTTTCATTGCAGCCTTTTTCCAAAAATCAAAAAAGTTCATTTTATTTCTCAGTAATGTACACTCAGCAACCCATCTTGACAGAAAAAAACAGAAATTTTTGCATATTTATTAAAAAACAAAAACTGAAATATCACATGGTCATAAGTATTCAGACCCTTTGTTCAGTATTTAGTAGAAGCACCCTTTTGATCTAATACAGCCATGAGTCGTTTTGGGAAAGATGCAACAAGTTTCTCACATCTGGATTTGGGTATCCTCTGCCATTCCTCCTTGCAGATCCTCTCCAGTTCTGTCAGGTTGGATGGTAAACGTTGGTGGACAGTCATTTTCAGGTCTCTCCAGAGATGCTCAATTGGGTTTAAGTCAGGGCTCTGGCTGGGCCATTCAAGAACAGCCACAGAGTTGTTGTGAAGCCACTCCTTCGTTATTTTAGCGGTGTGCTTAGGGTCATTGTCTTGTTGGAAGGTAAACCTTCGGCCCAGTCTGAGGTCCAGAGCACTCTGGAAAAGGTTTTCGTCCAGGATATCCCTGTACTTGGCCGCATTCATCTTTCCCTCGATTGCAACCAGTCGTCCTGTCCCTGCAGCTGAAAAACACCCCCACAGCATGATGCTGCCACCACCACCATGCTTCACTGTTGAGACTGTATTGGACAGGTGATGAGCAGTGCCTGGTTTTCTCCACACATACCGCTTAGAATTAAGGCCAAAAGTTCTATCTTGGTCTCATCAGACCAGAGGATTTTATTTATCACCATCTTGAGTCCTTCAGGTGTTTTTTAGCAAACTCCATGCGGGCTTTCATGTGTCTTGCACTGAGGAGAGGCTTTCCTTCGGGCCACTCTGCCATAAAGCCCCGACTGGTGGATTGCTGCAGTGATGGTTGACTTACTACAACTTTCTCCCATCTCCGACTGCATCTCTGGAGCTTAGCCACAGTGACCATTGGGTTCTTCTTTGCCTCTCTCACCAAGGCTCTTCTCCCCGATAGCTCAGTTTGGCCGGACGGCCAGCTCTAGGAAGGGTTCTGGTCGTCCCAAACGTCTTCCATTTGAGGATTATGGAGGCCACTGTGCTCTTAGGAACCTTAAGTGCAGCAGAAATTTTTTTGTAACCTTGACCAGATCTGTGCCTTGCCACAATTCTGTCTCTGAGCTCTTCAGGCAGTTCCTTTGACCTCATGATTGTCATTTGCTCTGACATGCACTGTGAGCTGTAAGGTCTTATATAGACAGGTGTGTGGCTTTCCTAATCAAGTCCAATCAGTATAATCAAACACAGCTGGACTCCAATGAAGGTGTAGAACCATCTCAAGGATGATCAGAAGAAATAGACAGCACCTGAGTTACATATGAGGGTCACGGCAAAGGGTCTGAATACATATGACCATGTGATATTTCAGTTTTTGTTTTTTAATAAATATGCAAAAATTTCTAAATTTCTGTTTTTTTCTGTCAAGATGGGTTGCTGAGTGTACATTACTGAGAAATAAAATGAACTTTTTTGATTTTTGGAAAAAGGCTGCAATGAAACAAAGAGTGAAAAATTTAAAGGGGTCTGAATACTTTCCGTACCCACTGTATATATATATATATATATATATATATATATATATATATATATATATATGCGCTACAGTCTATGGACGGTACACAGACAGATTGCGGGCTGTGCTTTTCATTTTTTACTTAATTTATGTGAAAGAAACAACTGACATTATAAACACACAACCAGCCTACTATATGCAAACAAAATGAAGTATGTGTTTATTTGCATATAAAGCGAGGAAGTGAGATCCGATGATAAGTGGTCACTCAGGATGCTTTTGGAGACACATTCTACAGACAGGTGAAAAACCCATGCACCTAGAGCTGTCCACTAATGATCACTCAGATCGGATTTTAATACCAGGTCAGAACAGGCCTGAAAAGGCATCGCTATGAAGCATTTTTTTGTTTTCAAATTCCTTTAGCATGAGCTAGACCAATTGGGAGCTTCTAACTGTAACATCCAATTTGAGTGGACTGCAGTTTTGTGATATAAACATAAAAGATTGTCTTCCCAGCAGTTAAAAACTGCTCTTTCAATTTTTTGAACGCACAAGGATTTTAAAACAAAACACAAAACAATGTCACAAATCAAAACATTAATTCAGAAATAAAAAAGTCAGAACCTTAACATTACAGTGTCACAAAATTAAAATCCTTATTCAGTAAAATTCATGAGGCATTTTGTAGTCTGTAATACAATATTTACATAATTCCCTCTTTTACTTTCCCCTAACCACCCTCTTGCAGTTGTATTTTGCTGTTATCCCTCCAGCATGCTGCTTCTGCTGGTAATCTGAAACCTTAAGCAGCCTGAAGCCCTGGCTTTTGGTTTTAAAGCTGACAGACATCTCTGTTTGTGAAGCCGTTGCTTATACAACATGATGCTTCACATATGACTTTAGTTGTGGATCACTAACTCTGGTGCATCTCAGGTGTCAGTTCTGTGAAGCAGGAATGCTATCCGGTCTTTACCTCATGTTCACACAATCTGCTGGAGTTTCATTTTAATACCTCTTAAGGGAATAAGAGGACAGCTTTAATGGCACCATGTTACAACATAGGGCACACCTGATTGTATTAATTGAGACAATTACCCTTACATTTTAGTTATCGTTGTTATTTCTGTTGCATTTACAGACAAAAAGGATCCATTATTATATTTTAGTGATTGTTTATATTGGATTTAAGCCATTTGATACATTTCAATCTTCCTACATACTGTAACTATTGTGGTGTGTTTCCCCTTGTGGGACTAATAAAGGATACATTGATACAGTATGGTCCAGTGGAATAGTTGACGTTTAGAGAAGTGTTAGATGTTGACAGCAGTTTGGGCTCTGTCACTAGTCTTCTATTTTTGCTTTCATGTTTGAAGCTATATATCAATATCAATGGTTTAAATATCATGCATCATATTTTAGTAATAAATCTGAAATTGAGGGCCACTCTCTTTTTAAGGACTCAAGCTGACTCTAAAATGTTTATTTTTAAGATTTTTTTTTTGGGGGGGCATTTTTTCAGCCTTCATTTTTAGCAGGACAGATGACATGACAGGGGAGAGAGAGGGGGAAGGACATGCAGCAAAGGGCCACAGGTCGGAGTCAAACCCGGGCTTGCTGTGTTGAGGATTAAAATAAAATATGGATGCCCGCTCTACCAACTGAGCTATCTGGGCACCCTGAATGTTTTATTTTTGGAAGCTTTCCTCTTTAGTAAACACTCCTTGCAACAACAAGCACTTCAAACTGGAACACCTAGCACAAAGAGACAAACAGGTCTCAAGGTCTTAATCTGGAGAACACCTGCCAACATTAGAATGCTAAGAGTTCCATGGTACAATTGATTTTCAATAAACAGGTAGGTCTATGCCAACCTCATTGCTTTGTGTAAAATGAGGCAGAGGGAATTAGAAATGGTTGCACTATGCACCTTGCCATCAATAATTTGGCATTATCTTTAGATGTGTGTTAGCTGGAGCTACACTGTTTGTTTACAAAGTCCATACAGTAATTGAGAGATTATTCCTTTGAATGGTGTTAACATCCACAGTAAACCCTGGGATTGTGCTCGATATAAAGTTGTGTTTACTGCCATGGGCCTATGTGACCTCAGTGAATCCACTTTGCTAGCCGTAGGTGTTTTTTTCCTTTCTCTGACTAGCCCGTGTTTCTCTCGCTTCCATATTACAGACATGATTTCCTCTGATTGAGAAGCAGTTACACAATTGTACTGCAGTTGTTCTGTTATCTGTGCTGGGGTTAAATTCCCCCATCTAGACAAAGCCTTACAAAGAAACTACCGAACTTTGTCAAAAGTTGCCTCTGTCTTTCCATGGTGGGCAGTGACTTCCTCTACATTTTTGTTTTTATTTGTTTTCATTTTGCCTTTGTTAGTGGAGCACATATGGCCTTTGACAGAAATACGCTCAACATTTGAGATAGGGCTGGCCGATAGGCAGAAAATTAAATATCACAATATTTTTGAACCAATACCACAATATCGATATTGTAGGGTTGACCTTCGGTGCTTTCACAAAATATTTTTACAACTACATTTTTTATATATAATCATCAGTAACGTCGATTTAATGATCCCGACTGATGTCTGGTCACAGGAACGTGGAATGGATGAAATAGGACATACATGAAGTACTGCACAGGAAATTACAGGCACTGCGCCAACGCCCGGGATTCAGTCAGGACAAAATAGACACACTCACAAGAGAAAACAAATTGCTACAACATTTCTTACCTCTGTTACCGCCTAAAACAAAGACATGGAAGAGATTACTTTGGATTAACAAGCATGTAGCATGAGAGACAATCAATGAAGAAACTCATGACTAACACAGCTCAAACTACCTGGAGAGTCCGTCAACAACACCACATTCCACTGTGTACACTGTCTGGGACTGAAGAACTCCAACAACCAATCCTAGTGAAGTTTGAGCACTACAAACAAAAAGAACCAGTTCAACAAAAAAGGAGGTTATAACTGCTATAGGGAACACAACCCTTTTCATCACCCTCTTTTTCTCTCTCTTATACCCCCTCTCAGCCACGCAGACATGTTTCTCAATCTCAAGAATGCATAGAATAGTTATTGCTGGTTGTTCTTGGAAGAATGAACTTGCAAGTTCGTAAGTACAGAAAAAGCTGTTAACAGTTTGAGACAACGCGTTCTTGCTGTTATTGCCCAACACCCCCAGCAAAGAGGCTGCCTGCAGTGCTTCAAAATAACAGCTATAAATAAAAACAATATAACCAATTTATGTATAAACAAGCTCCGCACAACAAAACCTCATAACGTTACAACTATTGCAATAATATTGAAAGTAGGCCTGCACAATTCAGGGGAAAATACAAATCATGATTTCTTTTGCTTAGAATTGATATCACAATTCTCTACCACAATTTTTTGACCATGACAAAACAAAACAAATTGGCACTACCAAACCAAGGTTATTATAGTTTTGTATTTTTCATTAGTTTTTATTTTTATTTCATTTTGACTTTGTTTTCAAATTCAGTTTAGTTTTAATTCGTTTTTAAAGTGGGTTTGCTAATTTTTATTATTTAAAGAAAATGCTTAGTTTTAGTTTAGTTTAGTACAGGGGTGGCTGTGGCTCAGCGGTAGAGCGGTTGCCTGCCAATTCGAAGGCTGGTGGTTCAATCCCCTGGACCTGCAGTCCCATGTCGAAGTGTCCTTGAACCCGAGTTGCTCCTGGTGCTGCGCATCGGAGTGTGAATGTGTGGGCATGTTTATCTGATCTTTGAGTAGTCGTTAAGACTAGAAAAGTGCTATATAAATACAGCACATTTACATTTTTATTAGTTTTTGTCTTTTTTGTAATATGGGTTATTTGTCGGGGGATTGGAAAAAATAAAAGTATTGTGTAATAATAATTCAACAAAACATCATACAATTTTAGAAATATGTATTCACAATGTATTCAAGAATAACACCAGTACAATATACATATGATGATGAGCACAGATATTTTAACAGTCAACACAAGACGCAGCAGTAAGGGGAGAATGTGTTTGACGTGTTCCAGGAGAAAAACCTAGTTAGCCAACAGACTAAAGAAGACATACATCAACAGGTGTTTTGAACGTTGGTTCGAGTAAAGTGGCAAACGTTTTGAAGTCAATTGACTCACACAGTTGTGTAGACATCCCAGTATTAATCCACATATTAACCCACGTTCCCTCGTCTTGGTGTTCCTGCGTATTTACTAACCAGTCATCTGTCGCCGGTGAAAGCATGCCTGTAGTGTTCTCTGTCCTGCTGTTGTCTCCGTCATGCTGCGTGCCCTACGTGTCAATACTTTCATGCCCGTAACGTTACCAGGGTAAGCTTCTGTTTCTGGGAAAGGGGGCTTTGCGTTTTACATTGTTAAGGTAAGCTAGGTTAGCCTCCTAGTGTGATATTGCAATAACAATATTGAATCGATATATCATACACTACAATGCATCCTTGGTAAAATGGGCATGTCACAAACATTTCCGGGAATTTTAACTGTTCTTGGCGAAATGCAAACTTGTGTAATAGGACAGTACTTTGGCCACAGAAGACAACGTTTCACAGCGACACAAGAACACAAGTCCATATAGAACACAGATTATGAAACGCCCACACTCCTTATCTCTCCTTTTTCTCTATAGCTCATATCTCATTCTATTGAAAACATATAATTTAATCAATTATTATTCCTACTAAAGATTAAATTACTCCTTTTGACTATATCTGCAAGAACCCCTCATGAACTGGAAATCAAAGGACACCATACAGGTGCATACACTGGTGAAACTTACCTAAGGGTCTGTAGTTAGAAATACGCGGGGATTGCCGCTACTCTGCTCTCACAGACCTTTCCTCAAGTGAAATACCTGTTTTTTCACGGCCACATGCACCCACATGCATGCACGGCAGGTCACAACAAAAAACAGAGAAGTTCAAATTACAACACAGAGGGAATGTGACTTTCTCTGCTCAGGACGCCATTACTCTACTATATCTGTACAATGAAAATATATGTTTCCTACTATGTTAATGTTATAAAACAAATTGTACAGAACCTTTAAAAAAACTATCCACCATCAAAAACACTACAACAGAACCCCACTGCATCTGGTCCTGACTTGCTGTACCCTGCTGTTCTCTGCGCTGAGGCCAGGGGTATTAAGGGCTCATTTTAACTTTGGGACTGGATAAGAACCACTGAAAGCTTTTCCTTTGTTGTCCTTATTGAGGAAATACCAGGGTGATCTCCTATGGACCCATCAGATATTACACCCACCTCTCAGGGTAGTCTCAGCACTCAGGTATATTTCATCCAAGACTACCATCTCTTTGAGACTCGAGCAGCAGTGTGTAGCAACAGCAGCTCATGAGTCAGTTTCTCTGACATTTCTTTTTCTCACCATGTATCTTTTACCGCTATTGCTGAAAGTTGCTAAGATTTTTTCAAGCGTCCTTTCCACTGATAAGAAAGAAGGGTGGGATTTCAGTTTCAAGGGATACTTTTGAGAAGATCTTTCTCCTCCTTGTAGAACAGGTTAACACACACAGTCACAACATTGTTTGACACTGAGACCGATGCATGCTGCCAGGGGAAGGATAATTATTAACCGTTAACCGATAAAAGGATTTTTAAAAATAAGTTTGGATGATCAAATTATAATAGGCTATACAATCTATTTCTAAACTGCTGGTTAACTTACAAATTGCGTTTTCAGTTACCGGTTAAAAAAAGCTATCGGTAAAAAACGCACCAAATTAGCATCCCTTGTGGCTACCCAAGTAAAAGGTAAGTAAGGCTGTGAGAGAAAAGGCCCTCCTTTCCTCATTTATTAGGCAGCTACAGTGCAAAGGTGCAGCTTGTGCCATCCTTTTCCATGTCTGTTGCTTACATATACAGTGACTAATAAAGTCTAAGATTAGCAACAAATAAAAACTGAGGCCACTGAGGAATTGAATCATCTTCAGCCCTGACTCTATTCAAGACCATCATCCAGTCTTCAACTGTCCAATTTTGGTGAGCTCTTGCAAATTGTAGCCTCTTTTTCCTATTTGTACTGGAGATGAGTGGTACCCGGTGGGGTCTTCTGCTGTTGTAGCCCATCCGCCTTAAGGTTGTGCGTGTTGTGGCTTCACAAATGCTTTGCTGCATACCTCGGTTGTAACGAGTGGTTATTTCAGTCAAATCTTATTGGCATCCATTTCAGCTTCTCGTGCTCACCATCCACTCAAAACGTAACGTTACTACTCTTTGGTCGGCTCGCAAGCCCAAACAACTGTTGTTTTGTTTCCGGTCTAGCTTGATCCGGTGTGGTGTTTTACTAGTTGTTGCAACAGCATGTGAAAAAAACTACAAAGTTTGCTAGGCCAAAAAGAACGTTAATCTCGCGATAAAAAAATGTATATTGTTAAAATGGGTTTGCGCTAATGTCTACTAAATGCATTTAACTGTAACTGACAGCACTAGTAAAAACTGATTATTTCAATTCATGGCACGTTTTTTATTTTTAATGCATTCTGTATAGAAGGGAGACTGGCAATAGTCACAGTTTGGAATGAAGGAGAGAAAACCAGACAGAGTAACACGGCGGATATCGTTCATATACCTTTTATTTTGTTGTTTGTTTATGAACAACGTAGTTAAGGCAGGCGTGTCTTGCTTGGGTGTCCGCCGAAGCTGCAAAGTGTTGTGGGAAACCCTGCAAACTGTGTCATGACATGAATTCTGAATTCATGAATGTGGCAACCTGAATGAATGAAGAGTGTATATATATAAAGGGCTGCACAATTAATCAAATTTTAATCACAATCGCGATTTTGACTTCCCACAATCAAATTTGCGTGATCAAGCGATTGTTTTTTAAATGCGTCATTTCATAGAACGCTCCAGGTTTTTTTGCATAGCGCATCTACCGCTCGGTAAACCCCTGTCTGCTCATGTGCCAGTCAGAGTTGTTCCTTGCATCGTGCAGCTTAGTTTCAACATGTAGACAATCACAGAGGACAGAGTAACGGGAGGAAAATTCAACAGATAGCAGTCGTTTATACGTCGGTCTAAAGGTTTACCAGTTTACCAGTAACGCAACATTTTGTCCCGTCTGTGTTATTCAGACAACAGCAGTGAGCATGCCACCGCAGTGGTAGTTGGTGGCGGTGCTAGTTAGCTTTTGTTAGCTCACAGGTTCTAGGGCGCGAGTAATAATTTTCCTCTAGGCACATAATGTCCTCGCATCCGCTGCAATGTTGTTATATGGATATGGTTTAATTTTGCGTTACATGACCCATTTCTTCTGTAAAGCCGTGTCTGTGTTTGGATCTCTCCTCTACTCTCTCCACGCAGCCCTGCCACACAGCAGCCGCCGGTCCACACTTCTGACATTTGTCTACAGTTTTAATTGTTATTAACACAGCTGTATATTGTTAAATATGAAGGGCAAACCTGTATTTGTACCAGTGTTTCCGCTGGTAACTCTGCTATCGCGGCGGCCACGGCAAAGAACACAGAAGAAGTTATTGAATGCAACTAACTTCAGTTGGTAGAGTAACAGCGTGTAAGACGGAGCCTGCTAGACCTGGGCCGAGAGATGTGACCCATAATATCAGAATATCATAGTTCATAAAAATGCAGCGCAGTGACGATACAGATATTTCATACACACAACGTGTGTATCCACCGTTCGACCCGTACTGAACCCGTTCATAATGAGTCAGCCGTCTCAATGATCCTATGTGACAATAAAAATTGTTTTGGTTAAAATCAACAAATAATCGTGATCACAATATTGATCAAAATAATCGTGATTATCATTTTGGCCATAATTGTGGAGCCCTATATATATATATATATATATATATATATATATATATATATATATATATATATATATATAAATGAGCTGGTCATATTGAGTAGAACAGTCTGTTCTTTTTGGCCTGATTCCAAATACTAGTTAAGTTCAAACTTGCAGAGGTCTTAAAGAGCTGATCATAGAAAGAAAACTGCTGAGTGCTCAAGGGCAAAATTCCAATTTGTTTTATGGAAGACTGAACAGAGTCTTAAAGGGAGTAGACCCCACCTCTGGTTTCTCAGTTCATTTACACTGACAATTAAAATGAGTATTTGCTGCCACCCCACATGTCATGTCACCCATTGTTTTGGGGTTCTCTTTTTTAAGCCAGGAGATAAGGCTCATGATGATTGCTGCCTTGTCGTCATGTTTGGAGTAAGAGCAGGGAGAGGGAGGCAGAGGGAGGAGCCAACGCAAAGAGGATAACTTTTGAGTGGGGCCTAATGCAGAGTTGACCTGTTTAACACCTGGGAAACTCAATCATAAATAATCTTCCTAAATGTCAGTGGTTGTGATAAGCAAAGCATATAAATAATTCAGTAATGAAAACAAGGAAAGTGTTTTATGTCTCTGAGGAAAACAACCAGGCACTTGTTTTTTAGTTTTCCAGTCCATTATAGGCAAGCCAAAGGTTCAAGCAAACCCAGAGTTACTTCTTAAATGTCAGCATCCCACAATAGCATTGATTGTTAGAAAATCTTTTCCATGGTATTTGATGGATAATCCTTTTGATATCTACTTTGTACATAGTTCCCAGATAAGGCTGAGATCGTCCTGTTCCATGGGTTGATGGGATTTCTAGGGTGGATTTGTATTTTCTAGATAACCATCCACAGACCTTGTCGTGATAAAGTTCCCATTCACAACTCTGTTTAGTGTCTCTATCCTCCATGTCAGCCAATCTTGAAGTGCCTGAGCATTTATCTGCTGATGGACGTTTCTTAACCATTTGCTGGAGAGCATCACTTGACAGGCTGTGTCCAATAATACCCAATCTGATAAGCATGGAGAGCTGCCACGAGTTGACTCTGTTTCTGGTAATGGACCTCCGCTGAGTAGGCAACCGTTTAATTCACTTTCTTCAACTGACTGGTGCACCCTTTATGAATGCACACTAACTGGTACAATGACAGGGCATCTGCTGAAACTTAACATTTCTTCGTCACTCATAATTGCCGTGCTCATCTCTCAGACTGCTGTCTCCGGAGCGCAGAAAAAACAAATTAGTGCAGTGCCCATTGTTTTTTGGCCAATTAGGGGTTTAGTAAGTAATGACAGGCACAAAGGTTTATTTTTGAAACAAGACATATTCTTCTGTTTGTGTCCACCTCCACTGGCGAGCATAATGTTGCCCTCCAGACTTGCTGGTGCCTCTGGAAAAATTCCCTGTGCTGCTTCAGCAGAATCAGCACATGGGCAATTTTTCCAAAGAGAATGAATTCTTAAGGGTATTTGCCTTTCCATCTTCACCTCCTACTACAGGGTACCTCATATAGGGGCACACAGAGGCCAACTGATTAGAAACTGTATATGAAGTGTGTGTTTCACTTAGAGAGTAGACCAGCAATAGCATATGGTCCCCTGGGACAGGCAGAAGTGAAAGTAGCAACTGAGGTTCTCAACATCAACATTAGATGCAGTTCTTTGTTTTTTCAGATGCAAGGAACGTTTTCCCCGATAAAGTGATCTGCTCTAAATCAGCCTGTTCAAAAACATAAAAACTGTGACCACTGACTGCACATTTCATGTGATTTAAAACCTGTGGACTCGCTGAACATCAGCACCAACAGAATCACTTCCACATCAAGATGTCTCAGAAAAAGTCAGCTGATAGCATTAAGAAATGTTTTCCCAGAATGGGTTTGGTTGTAAATATGAGCTTTAATGTGAAAATAAAACTTATTTAAAATTCAAAAAAGAAATTCTTATCACTCTAATATAAAACAATTAGTTTGCCCAACTTGTGCAAGCAATAATATGATAATGGAAATGGTATTGGAACAACTCTACTTTCAATTTAATCAATCTCTCTTTCTCCGTGTCATGGCTGAGATATAAATAGCCCACCTCCTCAGACCTTGGCCCTCTCCCACACACAGGGAGAAGAGTTTGTTTGACCTCCATGACATATTCTATCCACTTAGACTTATGGCTAGAGAGAGAGAGAGAGAGAAAAGCGTCTGTTTAGCCACCTGTTGAACATGATATCTTTCAACAGTGTGTGTGTGAAAAAAGTCTATTTTTGCTTAGCCAATGTTTGTCTATTATCAGCAAACTACACAGCACTTTTTCTCTAGCAGAATGGTAAGGGATGTGTTTCTTTGGCCACGGCTTCCTTTTCAAGGAATAGTATTTTCTCTCATTGAAGTCAAATTTAATTACTGGTGTAAATATTGACTTTGGTGAAAGTACAGTGGAAAGTTAGACCATCTTTAGATATCATTCGTCATATGAAAATGAAAAACGAGCATACAACAAAGCATTTTATGGTTTGATAGAGCAGTCTTAGATGCATCCATATTTTCCGAATTCATGAATAGTTTTGTATTTGAGAAAGTTTCTGAAATACCTTTTGAGAAGATAACCACACTCACAAAACAGTGCGGGGAAAAAATGTCAAAAAACATAAAATATGGATAAAAAGGCAGTGCAAATTAGATTTGCATGATAAACGATACAGTTTTTAACATCGACATGTGCAATAGTAAAATTGCAGGATATGCGATAGAAATGCTACAACTGTTTTGCTGCTTGATACAAATGGGAAAACTTGCATGGTTCTCATTTTCCATAATAATGTTACCAGCAGACCCTTCCCCTTTAAGACATGCGAGCATATGGGTAATGTGTATATAAATAGGTTACGGAAATATATTTAACTCCATATTTAACAGTAAACAGATTTCATATTAATAAAACCAACAACAAGCCAAACAACAATTTTTAAATTGTTTAATCTAACAAAATGCATATTCACAAAAAAATATCTAAGTTAACAAACAATAGAAACATTCAGTGTTCAGTGTGCGCAAGCAATCCTTTTACCACTCTTGTACGACGGTATGACTTTTACTGTTTTAAACATGTCAAAACCACACTTTGTATATCAAACACAAAGTCACATTAATAACCCTGGCCTTATGAAGTCAATATATGGGTTACACTTTGGGTTCACTAACCTATATTAAAGAACAAAACAGCAACTGAAGCAATAAAGATGTGGCCGGTTCTGTGTTTCCAGATTGTTTCTAAGAAACAATGGGGGTGCCACTCTCTTACCAGTCACCGCAGCAACTAGCGTAAACACTAACATTCCGCCTTGCTAGCCAAATAAAACAGGACTCTCTAACATTATGTTTCTCTTTAGTGCAGATTAAAACAGTATCATGTATCTCATAAGCCAAAATAATTAGTATAATAATATAACATAATAACTCACTAATGTGACCACAACTGAAGATTTCAAAATGTAGTTTATAACATTCTCTCCCAGACCGAACTAACCCATGTCTTTTTTCCTTTTGGAAAGTGTCTGCCAGGTGTTTGCAGGAATGAAGGGAATCTGATCTTAAACAATAGTAGCTGATGTAGGAATGAAAACACTTGAAACATTCATGGCCTCCAGTCTTGTTGTCGATGATGATTTGTAGCATAGGAGTGCTGTTTTTCTTGGTCGCCTGCTCTACCTGAATGTAGCATCAAGTCAAGGCCATGTCCTCCCTGGCATTCCTGTTCATGTCCATGGCACTCGTGAGAAACAAAAGAGCTTTATATGCCTCCATACTGATAGCTTGCTATATTTCAGCTGTATTATAGTTAAGGCTTATAAACAATAGTTCTGACATATATGTCCCTTTCTTCATGTCTGGTACATTGAGACAGGAGGTACATTGAAATTTCAATGACTTTGTATAGATAAGGTGACCTCTCGCATTCCCTTCCACACTAACAGAACTAACGGAAAACAACCGAGGCATGTATGCGTGGATTCATGCCCGGTTATGTGTGTCAAAATAATGTTATCTATAGGCCGAGGGGAATGTCAATACAGTGAGTCAGGTCTACTTTTCTGTACCGAAGGCAAAAGCAAACACAGAGTGTTCCCTTCTCCCCATCTTGTCTGGGTGTCCAGCTGCCTCTAAACCTCACACCAATGAAAAGCCATATTGTTTTGTGCCAGATTTGGGGTTTTGATTAATGGGGGGTGAGGACAAGGCAGGTACTGACGTGTGTGTGTGTGTGTGTGTGTGTGTGTGCGTGCATGGATTATGAACTGTCAATCAAATAGTTCTCAACTGTAAAGTTCTCAAGCAGCAAGGCAGGGATTAGGGCTGGATCAAAGCACTTATTCAGGCTCTCAACCTTGGTCTAAAACAGACAGGAGAGACAAAGGAGTAGGCTGGACTGAAGCAGGAGGGAGGGTAAGAGGTAGCTGGATAATGACAGGGCTGTGCTATAACGCCTGCAGTGTTGGGACAATCTTTCAGGTGGTGAGCTGTTCCAAAACCACTGACAATGCTCAGTCAGTGTCCAGATGAAGTGCCAACCCTAAATTTTAAATCTGCAAAAGAAGCTGTGTCTGTGTGTGTTTGAATGGATGTTAGAGCTGAACCCTTGGGGGAAATATATTTGTTTTTATTGTTTTTATTTAAAAAAAACAAATAATTCCACTTATCTCTGTCTTTACCACATTCTCCTTATTTTGTCTTTTTTAGCACATTAACTGTGGGAACATAATTGTGTGTTGGATTCTCTGGGCCACATATAGCAATGTACCCAGACAGTGTGGCATAATAACTGTACACACTGTATGCTCGTCTGTATGCTGTACTCTCTCTCTCTTGGTCTCCCATTCCCTTTCTCTCAAAAAGCAGTGTGCTTTATAAATATCAGGAGTTTCCCTCCCATTAGGGCTAAGTACTAAAACCCAGTGCTAATATGGCACCAGTGCCAGAATGTAATATTTTTTAATAATGTGAAGCTCAGATGTGAAGCACTTTATTTTACAAAAATCTTTACGGAGAAACAGCTGATCAACAATCTACTAGCATACGTGTAACAGAGCTGTGTGACATTGTAATCAAATATATAAATGAAAATAGGTTGAGTATAACTAATATACAGATCAGTCTTAGGTTGAAACTTGTAGTTCTAGTTCATGCACAATTTAAGGTAATGTTAATGCATGTCTTAGTTGAGGTTGTTATTGCATTTCAGTAAATGTTTTCTTTAAAAACAATGTAATATGGCACTGAAATGCGTATATGTTTAGTTTTTTTGAGAGATGATGTTGTAAGCTATGTAGGCAATACCAATGTTGCTTTTTCCAAAAATTAAACCAAACTTTATTTTAGTATTAACTTGTATATTGTGCTCTTCAATAAAACAAAAGCATTTCTTATCCAATTACTTGATTAATCAATGGAATAATTGGTAGAATACTTGATTACTAAAATGATCAATAGCTGCAACCCTTGATGGAGGGAATAATCGAACATGAGGAAGCCATTCATGACTGACCATTAGAGCACCCTCTATATTCTCAGAAAATGAAGTGAGTCATGCACAGGTTAGTTAGGTTTAAACTAGGTTTGTAACAATTCCAAATATTGCTGTACAATTAATTGTCTTAGAAGTAATTGTAATTAACAATATTATTGTCTCTTTCTGTCAAATTTATGAACGTTTGTAGGGTCAAGTGCCAATGACTAACAATTTATTTAATAATAAAAATATATAGCCCAACCAATAATCACTACAATTTATAAACACAATACAACGGATCAGATCTTCACTCTCGCAAAGATCTTGGAGGGAGCCGGGAGTATGCCCAACCGGTCTACATGTGTTTTGTGTCCCCCAGGAGATACTGTGGGAGCTACTGCTGGAGTAGGGGGTGAGGGGGTCCCTTCTCAGTGCTATCCAATCTTTGTATGACCAAAGTGAGAGCTTTGTCCGGGTTCTCGGCAGTAAGTCGGACTCGTTTCAGATGAGGGTTGGCTTCCGCCAGGGCTGTACTTTGTCACCAATCCTGTTTGTAGTATTTATGGACAGGATATTGAGGCGTAGTCGTATGCCTCTTGGGCGCCTCCCTAGGGAGGTTTTCCAGGCAAGTCCAGCTGGGAGGAGGCCTTGGGGAAGACCCAGGACTAGTTGGAGGGACTATATCTCCAACCTGGCCTGGGAACGCCCCAGGAAAGGGAAGTTTGGGGTCCCCTGCTGGAGCTGCTGCCTCCGTGACCCGATACCAGATAAGCGGACGAAGGTAGATGGATGGATGGATAATAACAATTTGGCACATCTAAATAAAATTACATAACAATTACCTTAAGATCTTAGCTAAAGTTAACAATTAATTGCAAAAGTTCCATACAAACTGCTCCTGTATATTAATGACAGCATTTCAAGATGATAAAGGTGCATGGCATCTTTGCAAAGTGAGAAAGACAGAGCAGGCAGGAATGCACTAAATGTCTACCCTCTGTTTCAAGGCTTGCTAGATAGTAATTTAAACTCAGCCAGAGGAATCCACTGGTACGCAGCAGCCCTGTTCTGACGTCCACACCACAAGTCACTAGCCCTTTATCTTCAGCTGGAAACAAGAAGCAATACTGACTGTTCCATGTCATAAAACATGAGCTCTCTTGCCAAAAGGAACCCTATGGGTTTCTATAGATAGTGCTAGGACAGATTGGAATAATGCAAAACTAAAATAAGTTTCAAGACTACCCGTGCTGCCTTTTATGCAGTTCCTAAGTGTACTTAAATTCAATTTTATTTATAGTATCAATTCACAACAGTTATCTCAAGACTCTTTACAGATCAAGTAGGTCTAGACCACACTTACAATCACCCAACAATTCCAGTAATTCCACCAAGAGCAAACATTTAGTGTGACAGTGACTCAGATATGTTTGGCCTCTGAACAACCCTAAGTGAGCCTAGCCTACAGGCAGCTACTAGAATTAGCATCTGCCACACCCTGCTCGTTTTAAAACATGATTTTATTAGAAATGTCAGAGCAGAGGTCACACCCCCTAGCTCTGTTGTTCCATGGGCAGTGAAACACAGCT
The DNA here is from genome assembly GCA_026937815.1 of Etheostoma perlongum. Lineage (NCBI taxonomy): Eukaryota > Metazoa > Chordata > Actinopteri > Perciformes > Percidae > Etheostoma > Etheostoma perlongum. The sequence goes on along the minus strand of CM049383.1, from coordinate 23,284,055 downwards.
GTGCTAATACCATATGGGACCTTGTCATTATCTTTTAATTGTTCTCTGCAGAATAAATACAAATAACAATACATATACAGTATCTATGGTTCTTTTAACATATTAGAAAAATATATCCAGCTGTAGAGTGTATATATATATATATATATATATATATATATATATATATATACACACACACACACTGTATATAATTACAAAAAACACACACACTGTATATAATTACCTTTATAGCATGTATTATAAACATCTGCAGCCCCCTCATCCTGCATGCATTTTGTACTGTAACAGAAGCTGTGGTCTTAGCCTGACTGGGTTTTTAAGCTGACTGGGTTTTGTGTGGTTACTGGGACAGGTTTCAAGACTCAGAAACAGCTCAAAGTAAAAGTCTACAAAAAAGGTAATTCCTCTGTTATGTCCATGAACATTACTTTTTCCAAACCACAAATCTGTGACAGCATGTCCTTAAAGTAGAATCATAATGCAAAGGGTTTGATCCCAAATGTTCCCTTGACCATGATCTGAACATGTATTTGTGTCTTGAGAGAAACAGAATGAGCACAACCTAATTGTAACAATCATGAAGTATAAAATATCTATCTTTGATTTATGATCATTGTGGGTAATGCTTGCGTCTGGCGGCGGATTGATGTCACATAAGGCGTTGTAACAAATGATGGTTGGTAATGTGAGTGTATGTAGGAGGTATATATTGACACATAAGTCCAGACTATCAACTTGAATGTATTCCCTTTAGCTTTGCCTCAGCCTGATACAGATGGTGCCCCTGGTAGATATTGACATAAGCATTGATGTACATATGGCTTCTTGATTGCCGGTTATGCTGGCAACAAATTATCTGTTAAGTGCCAGCAACCCAACCCATTACTGACAGTGACACTAACAGCTTGGCTGCAGGACTCCAGAGGTGTAGTTTTACACTGGGGTGGGAACCCTGCAGATGGTACAGGATTGTCCTCTTTAAGTGCTGACATTGTATCCATCATTTACCTCTGAGAATCATCCAAAATCCCTCAGGTTGTAACCCAGCATCTCTTAGAAGGAAACATATAAGCATCTTGAGGGAAATGAAAGGCAATCGAGGATGAAAAAAAGGTTACAGGTTTGTGTAAAAAATTGGATTCTTTATAGCTGTTGAGTTCAGATTTATTTCACATTCGTCATGACAGCCAAGATTGAAGCTGGTTTCATTCACTGCTGGTCATTTGACCTTGGTTAGAATAATTCATCTCAACCTCATCTTATTGGTATGCCACACTGTCTTTCTGGGGTGGGGATGCATTTGAATTATCAAAGGTATTTCAATGTAGAATGCTAAAAGGAGGATTTATTTTGGAGATGGGAAAGGCAGTCTTTTTATTGAGATTTAGCCTTACATTTGCCAGAAAAGCTCAATTTAAAATGTAAACAGTGGGATCAAATGTCTCTCCTCACTGACACAACACTAATGTGCTGGAGACTGGCCTTAATCTGATCCATGGAATAGACTGGAGCTAATTGCCAGCTCACTTGCACTTTCTTGCCCCGGAACACTGGCTTGTTTTTTTTATTACATCTCCCGAAATAAGATTACAGCTTTTATGTCCGATTTTCGGCAAGGAGGGCTGCATGACTGCATTTTCACCAGGTGTGGACCATTATGTGTAACTGCAGGAAGTGCTAGCCGCTTATTTTCCCCACTGTGTTGATGGTGGGGTTGAGGGTTCAGTGCAGTGAAGATGTATTGTTCAGCTACAGAGTCACTATTTAGGTTTTCTCCTCTGCTGGGCAGAACACTGCAATCCCAACATCCCACACTGTAGTAGATTTGTATTTTTAATATTTCCCTCTTTCCTTACATTTTTTAATCGTTTTGTTATCCTGTGAATTTGGTTTTTACCATCATCCCTCCTGCGTACCTTCATTTCATAAATAAATTCTTAACTGTGCTACAACTTCAGATGAGCTGTGGTCAATAAGTGAACTAGTACAGTGCCCTGCAAAATGTTCTTGTTTGAACGGGCCGTTTGCTTGGCCTCCTGTAATGCAGCTTTCTCCAGAACCATTGTAACCCGAATTAACTCACAGAGGGCACTCAAAGTACTTAATATGTACGCCAACCTTAGTTTTATTCAGAGTTTATTAATAACTAACACTGTCTTTATACAAATATCCCCTGGAGAGACACACACACACACACACACCATCACACACACACACACACACAGAGGGTCCTGCCTTTTTAACTGGATGCTTGTATCCAAAATGCCCTACTGCACTAAACATGAACAGGCAGGACATTTTTTCACTAGGTACCTAGTGGCAATTAAATCCTTTTCCCTGGCAGACAGTGTGCTGTAGTCTCATACACATGTCCACATCTTGACATACAGGACAGGCCTATGTTACAGTATACTTCCCTTAGATTGTGCTTTAAAGCTGTTTCTCTCTGGTGTTGATGATTCTGCCTTGATCCATGAAAAACCTCTATTTGGGCTGTGTATAATTGGGCTTTATGTATTTAAAACATTGGACATTAAGACTGGGTATGGCCGAGAGAGCAATTTAAGTGCAGAGCAATTTGTATGTATTTCAGATATTTGAACCGTTTCTGTATTACTTTAGCAAATCATTCAACGTTAAGTCATTACTTTTAACTAGTTATTTCTATCATTTAACATTATTTAACATTTAGCTAAACTTCTTGCTTGCTAACTAATTTTCACTCTTACTAAACTGCAACATGTAGTGTTAAGGTCTACTTGTCTTCATGTTAATTTGAGGATATATTCTACGATTCAAATCATAATATATCTTTTTTTTAAATTAGTTTAACTACTGTACAATCGTTCCACGTACCCTCTGGTAACTGCGGAAGTATGTCCTGGGGTACACATACTGCAGGTTGAGAATCACTGGTGTAAACTCAAAACACAAAATATAAAGAGTATTGCTTGTTACAACGTTCCTGTTTTGGGCTCCCAGACCATGGTTGGGAAGTAGAGGGGAGACGGTCCCTCCATATTTGGTGCTATTTCGGGGGTAACGCCGAATTGCCAGTATTGACAACAGATGAAGCCACTGTGTCTTAAGAAGCCTGTTTACCTGTTGGGATGTTCCTGTTTATGACGTTAGATTTGGTTCATGAAGATGCTACCAAAGTAACAAAGTACAGAAAATATATGTTGTTGCTCTTTACAACAGCAGTGCCATTGCTCAGGACACATTTTATCTCACTAGGTGTGAAAGAGGTCTGAGGCCTGTCTGTGGTACATACAGTTGTGTTCAGAATAATAGCAGTGTATTTAAGAAAATAAATAATGCTCAAAATCCTTATAATCGATTTTAATTCCATAATATCAATGCATTGTGAACACTGCACATTCAATTCCAAATCAAAACATGACCAAAATTGATCAAGTTTGTGTATACCTTTTACAGAAAGTGAAGAAAATGGAATATTAGGCTTTTCAAAAAAAAATAGCAGTATTTGCATTTTTCTTACAAACTCAAACATTTACTATATAAACTGAAAAAAATGTCTCAAGGGTTTGCTTTACTTTGAATCACTACACTAATATTTAGTTGCATAACGATTATTTCTGAGAACTCTGTGTTGCATGGAGTCAACCAAATTCTGGCACCTGTGAACAGGTATTCCAGCCCAGGACAATTGAACTACTGTACATTCCACAATTCCTCTGCATTGCTGGGTTTTGCCTCAGAAACAGCATTTATGATGTCACAAGTGTTCTATTGGATTGAGTTCTGGGGATTGGGCTGGCCACTCCATAACGTCAATCTTGTTCATCTGGAACCAAGACTTTGTTCGCTAAGTGGTGTGTTTTGGGTCATTGTCTTGTTGAAAAACCCATTTTAAAAGGCATTTCCTCTTTAGCATAAGGCAACATGACCTCTTCAATTATTTTGATGTATTGAAACTGATCCATGATCCCTGGTATATAAATAGGCCCAATACCACAGTATGAGAAACATCCCCATAACATGATTTTTGCACCACCATGCTTTACTGTCTCCACAGTGTACCGTGGCTTGAATTCAGTGCATGGGGGTTGTCAGGCCCCTAGACCTAAAAAGAACAATTTTGCTCTCATCGGTCCACAGAATGTTGCGCCATTTCGCCTTTTGCCAGTCAATGTGCCCTTTGGCAAATTTCAACCTATTCAGTACATGTCTTTTCAGCAAGGGGATATTGCGCCGGTATCAAGCTGATAGCTTTGCTTCACATAGCCTTCTTCTGATCGTAACAGTACTCACAGGTAACTTTAAGTCTTCTTTGATTTTCCTGGAGCTGATCATTGGTTGAGCCTTTGCCATTTTGGCTATTCTTTGATCCATTCAAATGCTAGTTGAGCGTTTTTTCCCATGTCATTCAGGCTTTGGATACATTTGAAATAATTTTGGCTGAGCAGCCTATAATTTTCTGCACTTCTTTATATGTTTTCCCCCTCTCCAATCAACTTTTAAATCAAAGTCCGCTGTCCTGCCCTATAACCAGCATGCACAACATATGCTTCCTTAAATATGGGGCATAATTGACACCTGTTTCTTCACAGAATCAATCACTTCACTAATTGAACAACAATTGAACTGCTATTATTTTTAACATTTCTCTTTCAATCCCATTCAATTACACAGAATGAGCAGCATGTATGTAATGATTGTTGGGTCTGTTGGTTTTCTATGACTGTACAACAGTTACTAGTGAATTATTTGCCATGTAGAAATATCACTTCTACCAAAAAATAAGATTTATGAGGTTAGGGATGTTGGATTGCTATTATTTTTGTACACAACTGTATCTGGCAATAGTGAATGTGTGGGTTAAGTATAAACATTTCCTTCTACCTGCGTATGCTGATGACACACACAGAGTCAACAGACAGCCCCCCCAACCTTCCTTTTTTAGCCAGCCTACAGTCTGACTTTCAGTCTGACTTTCAGTCTGCCTTTGATCACTGCCATGGCAGAAACACTTCTGATGACTCATACAGGCATCCATACACCGGCAAACACTATCTCTCTATGGCTCACTTACATACTCGTTTGGTGGATCATGTGGGGTGGGTCAGCAATTGGCCAGCTTATATCATGAGCATAGTGTTTCTTTTTACAGATTTAAGGGGTTTGTCTCTTTATCTTCCCTTTTCTGCAAGCACAACTACGGTTTCAGTGACCTTTCTGAACTTAGTGTTGGAGAGACTGATAAGGAGTCTGTTCAACGACCAGCAGATGTATCAGAATACTAAGTGTAGTTAGCGTTTTTTACTTGTTTATGTTGTTTGTTAGCCTGCTAGCTTGTAACTGGCAGGGACAGACAGCTACAATGTCAGTGTGTTTTTCCTCTGTACTGACAGTCTGCTCTGCGCTGGAGGTTTCACATTTCTTTGCCAGTGTTGTGTACAAGTTATTGCCACGTTGAATAGTGTTTCCCATTTTAGACAGGAAGTGCAGAGACATCTCCGCCTTCAGTAGGCTTCATATGCTCATCTGGAAAACTAAAACCAGTGTCTGTGTAAGGATGATGGTCTCTATTATATCTCATTATGTGCTGCTCTGGCAGAGAAAATGTACATGTTTACACTGTGGCAGATATTTTTCACACTGCTTCCCTAGGGCATATAGGGCCACTGTAATTTTACACCATCCGACACTAACACAGCATTCATATAATTTACATTTCTCTGTGAGAAGGGAACTGTCCAGCCATCATAGCAATGTCAAGCTTTTCACATAATGCTCCAGAGTAGAGACAAGTGGATGTGTCTCCGCAAGCTTGAAAAATGCAGAGAAAAAATAAACCTTTTCTACCTGAATGCTCAGACACAGTATTGATAGGTTGATAGATGAGGCTGACTATATGTAATGTGTTTACGCCTTTGTTCTTTTACCAGAAAAGAGTGTGTGAAGGCATGTGGGCAAACATACATGCTTAAACACACATACAGTATTTGTAAAAGCACAGACACACACTGCTGTGCTGCTGTTGTCTTGGCCAGGATACTGATGTTTTCTAAAAATATAAAAGTAAAAAGTACATAAATATGGTATGTCTTTAAAGGGATACTTCACCGATTAACATTAAGCTTTGTATCAGTAAAAACCCGGTAGTATTTTTGAATGACCGTGCTTCCCTCCCTCATGTCCTCCTGAGACAAGAGATTTCTGTATTTTGTGTCTGGAAAACAAACTCAGATGATGTAAAAAACATAATTTTGAGTCATCTGAGGCATTTTTTGCCTAAAGGCAGTAAACTACAAGCCAGCTAGTTCCGCATGTTTTCAACCCGCCCATAGGCGATTGGACCCGAAGCAAGCCGAGTGTCAGCCATCTTGGAGCTAAGCTACCGCTGATCTAATGCTTTTCAGAAGCAACCTTTTAGGACAATTATGTGCATTCAAACTACCGCAAATGTGTACCACACTGGTGCAGTCACATGATCAGGACATGCTGGGATATTTTGGTGGGCTCGGGATGGGATGGGAGCTGTATTGTGTGTCTATGTAAGTAAACGGTAGTCGTGGCTTTGGAATTAACTCTTTGAGCAGCAAAGCAAGTGCATTCTGGGATTTGGCTCATCCACATGAGCCACAAGCACATTTTATGGCTTTTCTTGGCCTAGAAGGTACGAATTTTGAATTTCTTTTCACATTTCTACTACATAAGTGACCCAATTTAAAGATATATTCATCTTCCCAACAGGGTAAATATCCCTATAAGGTACCTTTAACATCTTGCAACATTAACCGCTTTCCGACCAGGTAGTTACAGTAATGTAGTTATAGGAATAGTCCACTTCTAAACAATTCTACTAACTACTCTCCCCCAAAACAGGTTTTCTATTTGCATTTGCATTTGCATTGGCCAAGTGGCCATAGGAACTGGTAGGAGGGGTAAGGGAGTGACGCAAGCACAGCAACACAGCACAGTCTTTATAGCGTTAAAATCAGAAAACAAATACACAAAAAATTTTTTATAGAATGAACTAAATACTAAATCTAATGTGTACATAGCCTATGTCTTTGTATGCAGTTATTTTTTATTTTTATTTTATTTTTAACAATTTTAACACCACTTCTCCTTTTTATTGTCTGTACGTCACTGCAATTGTCACCTTGGTATAAATGTAAAATCCAGTGCGCGCTGAAGTTTTTAGGCAGATTCTTATAATTGGCCATCCAGTTCGGATACACTGAGACATTTGTTTGTTTACTTCTCTGTTACTGTTAGTATGTGTGTTCAAAGATGATATATTTAGCTGATTCTGTAAGCTGAATTCCCATGTGACTTGCATTACCGGAGAAAACAGTCATATTGAGTAAACCATAACTAGTGTAACACATTGTATGTGTGGTTGCTTAAATTTCAAAGCAGCTTTGTACATGATATGCTTGATATACAGTGAAGCTTTGTGTGATTGGATGTTCACACAGCTGATCTGTTTCTTTAGCCTTTCAGACAATGCCGGCTATTCTCTGTTTGTGAGTAAACAGAACCACGAGTCAAAAGTGACATTACTTATTATATCATTAGTAAAGGAATAACATAGGATAAGTAGGCCATATGCTCACTTTTACTCACAAGCTGAAAGATTTTGAATAGCCAAATTGATGAATGTTATAAAATCACTGATTCCTGGAATATTCTGTATTGATGGCTGGATGCACACTTCTCCAGGGCTGAGTAGGACCTACACACACACACACACACACACACACACACACACACACACACACACACACACACACACACACACAGTCTTGTCTCGCTATCTTTATGGGGACAAGTCATTGACATAATGCATTCCCTAGCCCCTTACCCTAACCTTAACCATCAAACCTAAATGCCTAACCCTAACCCTAACCCTAACCATAACCATAACCTAATTCTAACCCTGATCCTAAAACCAAGTCTTAACCCTCAAACAGCCCTTTAACGTTATGGGGACCAGCATTTTGTCCCCACAAAGCTGTCAGGACCCCATAAGTATACTGTATTTCCAAATTTTGGTCCCCACAAATGTAGTTAAACATGGTACACACACACACACACACACACACACACACACATGTATGTATGTATGTATGTATGTATGTGTGAGTGTGTGAGTGTGTAGTGAAATAGTGCTGCTGGTAAAATTGGCCCATTTTAGAAAAATCTTAGGAAAAAGGACTCAATGCGTTTTAATTAAAGCATTTTGTTTTGCATTTTGTGGTTTGTTTTAATATTCAGCTTTATAACTGTCAACAGCATCAACTTTGAATAGAAATGGATTATTGTGTTGTTGCTGTCTAAATGGAGTTGCAGAGGAAACAGAGGAAGTATGAAAAGATGAGCAAGAGACAGCTTGAGCAAAAGCAGCCACTTGCTACACTTTTGTGCATTTTCTGGCCTCATCACTCTGGAATGACCAGAATCTGCACCGCTTCTTGTTCTGCTTGTTTAGATAAAAGCTCAAAGAGAAAGAGTTGGAGCGTGAAGACCTTAGTGTCACTCCACTCTGCTCCGACCTCCATTCATCCATCTTCTCTCCAGCCCTTTGCTACCTCCTCCCACGTTGCACATGACTGGGCTGTGCCGCCATAGCAACTACTCCACATCAGTGCTCCATTACTGTTGTGGACAGAGGAAATCATTTCCTTGAGTTGTGCACAGAGCACTGTGCTTGACCCGCTGAGCTCCACCTCATCACACTTAATGGGAAGAATGCTTAAAATGTGGTATCATGACATTTGGAGTGACAACATAGTGAGGTGCAGCTTTATTCACTTTGTTCACACCCATCCATTTCACATACGGTATTTTACTCCTCTGTTGCTCCTGCCCTCACCACTGTTCAAAGCCACCTCAGCAATTGTTCTAAGACATCAAATTTTTCCTCATCAGATAAAAAATCCCACTTCCATACTGTGGGGCAGCTGTGGCTCATGTGGTACCAATCGGAAGGTTGGTTCCCTAGCCCTGCAGTTCCATGTCCAAGTGTCCTTGGGAAAGACACTAAACCCAGAGTTGCTCCTGATGCTGCACCATCAGAGTGTAAATGTTTGTGAATGTTTATCTGATGAGCAGGTAGCACCTTTTACGGCAGCCTCGGTGTGAATAGTGAATGGTTCCTGTACTATGTTAAAGCACTTTGAGTAGTCAATAAGACTAGAAAAGCGCTATATAAATACAGTCTATTTACATTTACTTTTGTTGTTGCTGGGTTTCCTATGATCTCAGCTGATCCTTACACACAGCTCTATTGGAATATTGGGTTTGAAGCCCACCACAACACTACTCAAAGTAGGGGAAAGTACAGATGGCTTACTTCATTATCCCAGATTTGGCCGATCAGGCTCCCGGCCGGTAGCACTCAGGACAAAAGCTCCGCCTGTTGTTGCACACGTGACTGAATAAGGCAGTAAGTTTTGCTGCTCTCTTCAATGGTTCTTGTGATAGTACAGTATGTTTTTTTTAATATTAACAGTCCGTCGCCTTTTTTGTTGCAGTGTGGGGAACAGGCAATGTGACTGCCTTGTATGGAGAGGTCATTGAGATACCATGCAATGGTGGAGCTCCAGCACCAGAGGATCTGATGTTTGTCAAGTGGAAATACGTAAGTAGATACTGACTCCCAATACTGTCTATGTGTGGTTGAGGTTAACTGAACAAACACTTTCCCAAGACATTGAAGAGGCAAGAGAGGACCGGAATAAATAATTTGGCTTATATTTGGTGTATGTGACTACACATTGTCTAATACATTTTTACAGTCAGTTTTCCTGGAAGACTGTATTTTGCACATTTTCAAATTACAGATATAGCATTTTTAAGGTTGTGGTTTGAAAACACAGTGATTATAAATAGCAGAGTCACCACCAGCAACCTGTACTATAACACACTGTAGCTCCCATATTAAATTCCATTCCTTATTAAAGACCCAAACTACTTGTTTCTTTCCTCTAGGTAAATAAACAATGTTTTCAATGTCTGTTTTTTTCTTCTGTGGAGAGACCCTGTGGGAGGATTACAGTAAAAAAAAAAGTAAAATATTTTAGAAATAATGCACGTTCACAAAAAAATAGTACTCAATAGTACTAATCCTGGAGACTAGAACAAGCCTCTTCATTGAGTTATTACATTGGTCAAGATTTCCAAAGAGAAAAGAAATGACAAATCTTTTATTGTCTTTGTTTGATGGAATCTTTCTGAGGTGAACAAATGACCAGAGTAGTTTTATTACATTCTATGTATTGTATGCCTTGATTATTTAGTGAGTGAAGATAATAAGAGCCATTGTCCCTTACATTTTTCCTCAGACGCACACAATTGACACTTTTCACACGCTCTCACGCCAAACACCATTTTCTCCCGCAGTGAAAAACAAATCTATTACTGATAAGCCGTCACTTGAATTGTGTTGTGTGTCTATTGGTGCTGTTAGTTTATGGTGAGTACAGCTTCTGTGTTGCACTCCGTCCACAACTGGAACCTTCAGTCCCCGTGTCCATGTAGTGTACATACTGTATAGGCCTGAATCATCTTTGAAAGACACGTCTACTCAGTGCCATTTAAAAGACAAATTGATGCAACTGTGCTCAGTTGCTTTGGAAAGTATACAGTATATAAATAAATGTGAAATATACTGTAAAAGATCACTTAGGTTATGAAACCCAAACATCAGACAGAACAGCTTTAATACAATGATAAATATTATTTTTTTTAAAAGGTTCCAACTGAATCTCTTTGTCATATCATTATGAACTAGACTCTGGGCAGTTGCCTGTTTCTGACATGAAAAATTTAAAGACCAAATAATGAATTGTTTAATCAAAGAGATCATCTGCAGATTAATTGATAATGAAAATAATCATAGTCTAATTTTTTGTAATTAAGAAGACATTCAAGTTGCATTTGTTTTTGATCAAAAATGTAGAAAAGAAATGCAGAATATGCAGTGGAGTGACAGTGCAGAGGTTTGTCTTTGATTCTTTATTTGCTTGTAGTGTGCATGAATTCTGTAGTTCAAGAGAAATGTATGTGGCTAATGGTACAATAACCAGCTGACCTTACAGTATGAGGCAGTGAGTAATATCAAACTATGAGAGAATAATTTCCTGTCTTGTTCCCACCCAGGTAATTGGTGCAGGTGCTAAAAAAAGTGCTAAAGATGCTCATGTAACTTTAGTGGAGAAACTTCATGACATGACTTGAGGTTAGAAGGCTTGTGTCCTCAACAAAACATTTACACTCACCGGCCACTTTATTAGGTACACCTGTCCAACTGCTCGTTAACACTTAATTTCTAAGCAGCCAATCACATGGCGGCAACTCAGTGCATTTAGGCATGTAGACATGGTCAAGACAATCTCCTGCAGTTCAAACCGAGCATCAGTATGGGGAAGAAAGGTGATTTGAGTGACTTTGAACGTGGCATGATTGTTGGTGCCAGAAGGGCTGGTCTGAGTATTTCAGAAACTGCTAATCTACTGGGATTTTCACGCACAACCATCTCTAGGGTTTACAGAGAATGGTCCGAAAAAGAAAAAACATCCAGTGAGCGGCAGTTCTGTGGGCGGAAATGCCTTGTTGATGCCAGAGGTCAGAGGAGAATGGCCAGACTGGTTCGAGCTGATAGAAGGGCAACAGTGACTCAAATTACCACCCGTTACAACCAAGGTGGGCAGAAGAGCATCTCTGAACGCACAGTACGTCGAACTTTGAGGCAGATGGGCTACAGCAGCAGAAGACCACACCGGGTGCCACTCCTTTCAGCTAAGAACAGGAAACTGAGGCTACAATTTGCACAAGCTCATCGAAATTGGACAATAGAAGATTGGAAAAACGTTGCCTGGTCTGATGAGTCTCGATTTCTGCTGCGACGTTCGGATGGTAGGGTCAGAATTTGGCGTCTACAACATGAAAGCATGGATCCATCCTGCCTTGTATCAACGGTTCAGGCTGGTGGTGGTGGTGTCATGGTGTGGGGAATATTTTCTTGGCACTCTTTGGGCCCCTTGGTACCAATTGACCATCGTTGCAACGCCACAGCCTACCTGAGTATTGTTGCTGACCATGTCCATCCCTTTATGACCACAATGTACCCAACTTCTGATGGCTACTTTCAGCAGGATAATGCGCCATGTCAGACTGGTTTCTTGAACATGACAATGAGTTCGCTGTACTCAAATGGCCTCCACAGTCACCAGATCTCAATCCAATAGAGCATCTTTGGGATGTGGTGGAACGGGAGATTCGCATCATGAATGTGCAGCCGACAAATCTGCAGCAACTGTGTGATGCCATCATGTCAATATGGACCAAACTCCCTGAGGAATGCTTCCAGCACCTTGTTGAATCTATGCCACGAAGAATTGAGGCAGTTCTGAAGACAAAAGGGGGTCCAACCCGTTACTAGCATGGGGTACCTAATAAAGTGGCCGGTGAGTGTATAATCTGTAGTGTAATTAGACAGTAACAATGACATGGCAGTATGTACCGATTCTAATTAACAATTCTTTTCATGGTGTTACAACTTTGACGTATATCACAGATAGATATTCTTTGCAGGTTTGTTGAATGGCATGTTCAATTCTGTGTTTTAGAATGTTACATTTTTGTTCATCTCTGTTTATATAAACTATAATTATAACTGAGAAACAGTGATTTACATATTTAATAAATCACCTAACTTATCTGTCCCAACTGTCTCTTCAGGAGAAAGATGATGGCACTCCTGGTGATCTGTTGGTCAAACAGGCCAGCAGCGCGAAGGCCACAGTTCAGGCCACAGACGACTATGCCCAGCGCGTCAGCATTGATGCCAAGTTCAGCCTGCTCATCTCCCAGGCCACGCTCAAAGACCAGAAGACCTTCACCTGCATGGTTGTGTCAGTCTCCAACCTCATGGAGTACCCCATATCTGTTCTTGTTTACAGTAAGCTCAATACTGACTAGGCCTTCACGATATTGGAACGTTGCGATATTTTCCCTCTGCGAAATATTGCGAAATGAAAAAAGAAAAAGTAATTTTTAAAAGGTTACATAAATAGCTCTGTTGGGAAATAATAAAACATTCTTGACTACCGCGGTGATTTTGTAGGGGAGTGCATATACATAGAAGATAAAAATGAGGAAGGAGATCTTTCTAATGTGAACCATTCTTTGTTAAACTTTAATACTTTACAAACACCAAAGCACGTAAGCGCTGTGACTACTATTCTGAAGTGATTTTGGAGAAGGAAATTAGGTAGAAATACGCTGGTTGACTAGCATGACGTCATTGTATTCATATAATAATCAATCCAGGCTAAAGTGTATGACAATGATTGTATGTTGATTCCTGTTGATTTCAGGTTGTGGTCAACTAGCGGGGCCAGCTTTTTTGTTTGATAAATTGATCAGACCTGCATGTCATGCGCACTAGCAACAAGCTCTGTGTATCCAAGAACAATGAATCAGTGTAAATTACGTTAGTTCAGGCACAGGCTTCTGTAGTAGATGCTAAACACTAAAACAATGCCTATTCTTACAACTTCATTGTGGAATTAACCTGAAATTAGCTTTCATGCTAAGCACTCTGTGTTTGGTGGTCTATGGTGATTCTGCACTATTAATAATCAACATTATTTTAGTGCTGTCAAAGATAACGTGATAATTACAAGTTAACCCAAATTCCTTTTAAAGGCACTTGTTTTTTTTGTGCCTGATTAATGCATACAAATTCTGTGACTTGGGCCTCTGGCCGCTCCGTAGTTTGGTAAATCAGGAAACGATGCAGCACCGCTGCACTCACCGGACAGTTCTCTCAGTAATCACGGTTACCCCGGGATCACAGCAAATTATTTTGACTCACGGAGGAGAGGAATTTCACTGACGTGTGCGCAGAGAACTTTCTGTAGCCAGACATTGAACAAGTTAGCACAATGATCACGGATAGAGCATGGAATATGCCTTGCATGGTACATGAGCCTCTCCTGAGCCATCACAGTTTCTCACAGAAGCAAGGGATAAGAGTAAAAGTCACAGACACACGTTAATAAATATAATTAAAGAGAGTAAATATTAAATAGTAAAATTATTCCGCCCATGTGAGGTTAAACACAATTACATTGTTACATTACGTTACATTTAGCTGTAGTAGTGCCCCTAGCACTCCCATTCAAAAGGCCAATTGACCAAAAAACAAAAATGCAATAAATCTTATAAGTGGCATTTTCATCCATTATGTGTTTTAAACAAAGGTTTGACTCAGGTACATTAACAAAAACACCCTAGGTTGCATTTTGGTGAGAGTTACGCTTTATCAGAAAACAATCTACAATGATAAATATTAAATATTAAATAAACAAATAACAAACAAACATAAAAAATAAATAAATAAACAGCTTAAATATTAACAACTAAATAATTTTGCATCTAAGCATTTAGATGAACCGGGCTGCCCACTCTCCAGATGCTTAATGTTGTCAGTGAAACATTTGCATTGGTACTCACTGTGCCCCTCAGTTCTGTAGATACATTTAGAAATAATTGACAGCATGAAGAAAAGAAGGACATTCAAACAACGTGATGTAAATTCTCACCAAGTACTCTCTTGTGATTCCAAAACCGGATTGTCACCTTTTGTGTTTGCAGAGAAACCGTCTTCAGTTCAGATTATGGACAAGTCTAAAGTACTGCAGAAGGACAAACTAACAATGGTAAGATTCACTACAGCTGGGTACTGGTGTTTTCTTATTTGATTGAGCGTGAATTTCTATCATATAGTAGATACAGTACATGGTAATTACAGCTTAGAATATGACATGAAAACCAGTTGAGGGTATTGCATGATTTGCCGTTGTGGCCCCAACATGTTGTTGACAGTCCAAGCAGCCTGAGGCGTTAGAGGAAGTCAAGAAGAGTAGTTAATGTGATGTAATGCTGTGGGCAAAAGGACTGAATTCATCTCCTATGATTGCTATTAAAATGCTTTTGTGGGAGAAAACTGACATGCAAAACCACAACAAATGTCAGAATGCGCAAGTTGTGCACAAGTTTGTCTCTGTGTTTTAGGAACAATGCATACATTTCAAAATCTGAATTTATATTCATTCATAGTTAAACACCCAGTATTGCAAGAATATCTCTCCTTATTCTGCTGTTTATGTATGTATTATTCCTTGAACACACACACACACACACACACACACACACACACACACACACACACACACACACACACACACACACACACAAACAAACTCTAGTCTAAGTATCTGTTGGAAAAAAGGGAAAACCTTTCAAATGGTTTCGGTGGCACATTCACAGTGGTCATCTGCCTCCTCTCTGTGGCAAGCAATCCATATTTATTCCACCACATGCAGCATACACACATTAATTATGGATCAAGGGATTACTGCTGCCTTCATTGGTAGTCCCACCTAAAATTCAGGTTTTATTGAACAGCTTTCAGCATTTTGTGGTGAGGGGAAAGAGACAGAGAGAGATATAGGGAATTGGAAAAGAAAAGTGGAAGTGAAAGAGAGGGATTTCAGTTTTGGTTACTTGCAGGAGGGATGATGGAGGGCATCGTTGTTTTATACTCTGCTACATTCTGCTACAAACCTGAAATGACTCAACCCAGAAAAAAGAAAATGCCAATGCAGTATTATTATTCTGATATTTAAAACATTAATATACTTTCACATTTCTGCACTTTAACTAATCACAATACTTGCTGCTATTTTTGGAAATGGAAATGTTGATGATATCATTTGTATTGAAGATTCAAAACTTAACCAGAAATCAGCTGACTGTAAGGCTGTTCAAACCACCAGTCAGCATGTGTATCTGTAGTTGAGTAAAGCTTTGATGTCCTCGAGGGGCAATTTGGTTTGTGTTACATATCATACCCAGCAATAAGCAATTAGTAAATATGTTTACTATGTTAGTTTCACACTAAGTAAACCTAAAAATTGTTTCCAAGCGTGGAACATGGTAATTTTCAGACCTGGCCAAATTTGATAAGTCACAAGCGTTCCTGTGCTGTAAAAATATTACCCAACCTGCCTGAATGATTACCTGTCACCTTAACATCTGTTGTAATGAAGGTATTGGAGAACTTGGTTTGCAGTCATTTGTCCAGTGTTGCCCTTGAACCTTTTTAGTTTGCACATAGAGCAAATGGGTCTGTCGATAATGCAGTGTCATTATTCAACAACTGGGATGGGAGTATTTTGAAAAAACAAAAGAAGTAGTAATGGACGTCTGTAGGAGTCGTAGTGGCCATCTAGCTTTAACCATAAATGGTCAACATGTGGAACATTACAAATTCTTGGGTGTAGTCAACACAGGGACAACACAGTGCTAAAGAAAGAACTGAATCACAAAAAGTTTATTTATAGATTTTGGATTTTCAATGAGGGAGAATGAGTAGATGTAGTTTTAACAAGGTAACTGTGTGGTAAACCTATGAGAGCAGAAGTTCTACTTATTGTTTTGATTCAAATTCATTTTTGTGGTGAGCCATGTTCAGAGGTGCATGCTGCAGTACAGGATATAAAACCATGTGTTTGGTTAAAGGAATGTTCTTATGACTCACTCCCTGTTGGGTTCACACAAAGCTTATCTCTGCTACCGTTCCTGACCTTCCATCCTGAAGATGTAGCAACAAGATAGCAAGACAGCGGGCTTATGAACACAAAAACGAATTCATTCCTAAATGAGAAAGTTGTTTGTCTTCTCTGGCCTATGTTCAATATTTGCCTGCTAATGTTGGAACATAGACATTACAGTATGCAACTCTAGGACAAAGAAATTAAGGCTTTACTGAAATGGGTTAAAATCCATTTCAGTAAATCCCTAATTTCTCTGTCTATGACATAGGGGTGGAATGGTACACAGAAATCACGGTTCGGGTCAACCTCTGTTCCGACATCACGGTTCGGTACAGGTTCGGTGCAATGGAGGGAAAAGCAAAACAAAAATGCAGAAGGCACAATTAAATTTTTTTTTTTTTGTTTATGTCTCAGGCTGTACCGCCTAGTGTCATACAGTCTCTCCCCTGAGCTAGCTGCTACAGCCTGAAGTGTGTAAAGTAAGATGTAAACAGTAAATCATCTCCAGACTTCACCTGGAATTTATGAACAAAATAAGACAATACAGCAGGGGTGTCAAACGTACCAAGGGGTTTAATCTGGCCCGCAGAATAAATCTGAAAGTGATAAATTGCAATGAGACATGAACTAGAATTTTTTTAATAAACTGCTATTCCTACATTGTCTGCTGGGGGGCGCACTGTTTTAAACATGGAGCAGCTGAAAGAAGAAGAAAAAGACAAAACAATGCTGAGATAGACACAGCTAATGTTCAGTGACTACTACGATACTTTTGTACTTGCCTTTACACCCTCATTAGCCAAAATGTCTTTGTCAAAAAGGAGAAAAGTGGATACTGAGTGTAGAGTTTTCCAAGGAAAATGGACAGATTCCTATTTATTTACAGAGGTGAATGGGAAACCAGTGTGTTTGGTGTGTATGCAACACCTGTCGGTGTTTAAGGAATATAATATTCGGCACCACTATGAGACTCAGCATGGTGAAAAACACGACAGCCTGCAAGGACAACTGAGACGAGAGAAGATAAATGAATTGCTGGTGGGTCTGAAGAAACAGCAGTCCGTTTTCACTCGGAGCCGAGAGGTCAGTGAAGCAGCGGTAAAAGCCAGCTACATAATTGCTAACAAAATAGCATTAGCATCAAAGCCGTATTACGAAGGGGAGTTCATCAAAACATGCATGGTAAAGGCTGCAGAACCCGTATGTCCCGAGAAGCGAGAAGCTTTTGCCAACATCAGCCTGACGAGGAATACTATTGCAGAGAGGATTTCGGAACTATCCACAGATTTGGACAGCCAACTGAAACACTAAGTCAAGTCATTTCTTGCATTTTCTGTTGCAATTGATGAGAGCACTGACATTACAGACGTTGCTCAACTGGCTATATTTATTCGTGGAGTTGATGAGACATTGGCCGTCACAGAGGAGTTCCTTGAGTTGGTGCCTATGATGGACACTACAACAGAGGACATTTTCAGCTCTCTCGTTTGTGCGCTGGACAGAGTCGGAGTACACTGGTCGCGTGCTGTCAGCATGGCTACAGATGGCGCGCCATCAATGATTGGGAAAAAAGCAGGCGTTGTGACAAAATTCAGAGAGAAAGTACAAGCCGCAAATGGAGGAGACGCTTTTTGGACATTTCACTGTATTTTGCACCAGGAGGCATTGTGTTGCAAGTCATTAAAAATGGATCACGTCATGGAGGTGGTTATCCGAACTCTTAATTTTATCCGTGCCAGAGGTCTGAATTATCGTCAGTTTGACGGCCTTCTCAGTGACAATAAAATTACCCATGGCCTGCCACACTGAAGTAAGATGGTTAAGCCGAGGCGCTGTGCTGAAGCGTTTCTTTGAGCTACGAGAGGAAATTGGACAGTTTATGGAGACAAAAGGAAAGCCAGTGATGGAATTACAATCTCTGGAATGGCTGCAAGACCTTCCATTTATGGTGGATATTACAGAGCACCTCAATAATTTGAACAAAATGTTGCAAGGCCGTAAAAAGTTGTCACACAGTATTATGACAGCATACTTGCGTTCAAGTTGAAGCTGACTTTGTGGGAGACATTATCTGTTGTTAATGCTGGCATGAAAAGGTACAAAGACAAGATTTCAGGATTGCTGTGGGAGTTTGAGAAATGGTTTCAGGTCTTTGGACTCAAGACAGAATTTGCAGTTTTTCGCTCACCCTTCACAGTCAAAGCTTCTGATGTGCCCGTCGACATCCAATTAGAAATAATTGATTTGCAATGTGATACAAATTTGAAGAACACATTTGCCTCAGTGGACTTGGACACATTTTATCAGTATCTCCTGCCAGGGTACCCCAAATTAACAGCCCTAGCTGCAAAGGTTTTGTGCATGTTTGGGACTACCTACCTTTGTGAACAGGGGCCTATTGCACGAAAGTAGAATAAAGATATCCAGGATAAATGAAAAAGCGCAGCTTGACTTAGTGTGATCCGCTGATCGCGGCTTAATCGTTTGCACGTTTGCCGAGCCAGGATGAACAGGTGAAGCTATGTCAAGCCAGGTGTAGATAGCTGGGATAAGTGCACGTTCACGGCTTTCTCACATAGACCACGGTATCGATCACAGATTTACTGATGCAGAGATGGAGAAGACGCATGCGCCATATGTTTCACCCAATGAGCAGCAGCTTCTAATGGAAAGTAACGAGGAGGGGAAGAATATGCAAAAAGGGACGGCTCTTATCAAACGGAGAGAAAAAGCCCAACATAGCGGACCCGACTGAATGTGTGAGAGTGTAAAAATATCTACTTAGCCTATAGTCACTCCACATTTGTATAAAGTTGTAGGCTACACTGTGTTTTAATTGCTTTAAATAAGCTAGTTTCATGTTTCTGTTTTTATGTGATAAATGTGCTGGTTTTACTGTAAAGTGTCTTTGACTAGCCTACCATGTAAAGCACTATATAAATAAAATGTATTATTATTTAGCCTTTGCCTTAAAAGTGAGCAGAGGGAATTAATGTTCCTCGGGAAATGGACCCTATGACTAGGCTTAATTTCAAACCCTTATTCACAACGCGAGTTTTACAACCATATGCACAAATCTCTATAAGCTAAGTCTAATTCTTTGTACACTTGGCATCAAATTAGGCTGTATGCGGCCCCTGAACTAAAATGAGTTTGACACCCCTGCAATACAGCATCTCTGTACAAACTAAATCACCTGATTAATGCAATGTTATCACAATGTCTCCTGGCCATTTTTTCACAGCAGAAAGTTGCTCGCTGCCTGGCTAAAGCTAATATAGTTGAAGAAGCTTGAAGAAACAAAACGCCACCACTCTCTCGCCTGTACACTGTAACTGACAAACCAAAGTTTTCCCAAACTTGCGTGGAGCTCGGCTACATACAACATGCCCATCAGAGCTTCAGAGCTAAGGCGAGGCTACAGATTAGGTGTCCCTGAAGAACCCACATATCTAACAGTAGTTCTGCATTACATTAGTTCCGCATTACATTAATTAATTTGCACACAAGTTTTATTTATTTTTATACTGTGTATTCTCCGTGTAAATTCATGCACCAAACCGTGACACCCATACTGTTTTGGTTCAATACAAATACATGAACCGTTCAACCCCTGTAGCATGTACAGTATGTTGAGCTGATTTGTTATTCTTCTTGGGGTAAAATCCTCTGAAGTAATATGTATAAACACACAATAATGTTAGATTGATGTCTTCCTGTGTGTAAATTGTTACATTAGACTACATTCAGGTTCAGGCATTATATAGTTCAGTTAATAAATATCAAACTTTGTCACTTCAATACTGATAGTGGATACTAATGAAACTCAATTAAATAAAATAAATGTATCTTGCAAGGCCACCTGCATCAGCTTCTTAGCTTAAAAAAAAAAATTAAGGAAATTAATTTAATCAGTCTTGTGATATGAGGTGTAGAAGTTGTTTTATTTATTGCCTATATTTTATTGTTTTGTTTGGTTGTTTTGTTCAGGTGGGAACATGTGTTTCGGCAAATGCAAACCCTGCAGCTACAATCACCTGGAAAAAGAATGGAAAGCCCTTAGTAGCCGATGGGAAAGGTAACACATTGTATGCTGTTTGTTGACACTCACAGAAACTCCAATAGCAACACCACACAAGACACAAGATGCTGTGATACGGAGATACCCCCGGGGGAAGCTAGTGGTTTCTGTGACAGGAGAGTGAAAATGAAATCATATTGTATAATATTTACCCAAGACTAAAGCTTAAACAATAGAAAATAGAAATATATAATTCGCTGTTGTTTACTTGTAAAGTTTGCATTATGTTTTCATTGGATCCACAAGCAGGCAGTGAGTACCTGAAAGTAAAGACAATCACAGAACTACTAATTGGCAACTTAGACTTTAAGACTTCTCTGTGATAACTAACTTCCCATCATCTGGACTGGTTTGATACAATAAACCCCACCAAGGGTTTGCTGTTAAACCAAAGAAAGCTATTTGCAATACTGTTTAACATGGGGAGGAAAACTACACCTGCAGCACTAACTATGCTGGGTACTTTGTGTGTGTGTGTGTGTGTGTGTGTTTGGCAGCTGTTGTGATCACTCCTAGCATGAAGCTGGATCCAGCCACAGGCCTGTCCACCACCTCCTCCACCCTCCAGTATGCAGCTTCCAAAGAGGATGTTGCTGCAGTCTTTGCCTGCCTGTCCACACATAAGCTGACCAATCAGGAGACTGAACTGGAACCCTTTCCCATTTACTGTAAGTGGAATACAGCGCTGCCATCAGGCCCTCTCCTTGCCCACATTAAGTACAGCAGGTTTTCAAGAGGATTGAGTCTTCTATAGTAGAGTTATTCCTCAATAAAGCTTAGATCGGGCCCAAAAAAATCTAACCTGACCCTACCCAAGCCTATGCACGTTGTTTCTGAGCCCGCCCCAGCTGACACATTAACTGTAATTATGAGCCTGAGCCCGATTTACACCTGACAATTTTTTAATACGTGGGCCGTTATAACGGACGTTGTCAACTACAATTCCAAGTTGTTTGAACTACAGAAATCTGTTTAGAATTATCTTAATGAATAATGCAACAACAAAGCTTGTAAACTGATTTGGTTATTTATTCAGAATGGAATGGATTGCAATTGGATCCGAATGAAGAAACGTAAAAAACAAAAAAAACTCAAGCTTAGCTCCCTCAGCCGAATAGTGTGGGTAACTGATCAAAGCAGCAACATAATCAAAGAAGGATAGCAGGATATTTATTAAGGTTACCAGCTCCTCGGCTGTGTTTTTCCTCATGTAGGTAATAAAGTTCTGCACAAATGTTTTCTGCATTTTTAAATAAAAGAACAGCAGCACTACTGGGGAATTTGAGCTCCAAAATAGGGGACCACTTCCTAGAAACCTTTAGTGTAGTCTTCCTCAGTAAAAAAGCTACTACACTTATTTCTGCCATCTTGTCCAGAATCAAGTACAGAATCAGCATACAGACTACAAACAAAGTACTTATTTACTTTTTCTTAATGGAGAACAGGACCTTAGATGCTGCAAGACATCTAGGGCATATGGATATAATATAATATAATATAAACATGTATATGTATTCAATTGCTGTATGGTGTCAGACAGCAAGATTGTTTCCACAGGGTCTTAAAATGCCAAAAATGTCAAAATCAGGCCTTAAAAAGTATTAAATTTGCTATTGTGTTCTAGGTCTTGAATAATATTAAACAAGTCTTAATTTTTCTACGTCAATGTCACGCTACCTCTAATGCTCATTGAAATGTTCCTGCAGCGCTTTATGGTGTTGTAGTTCTTTCTGTCGCTAGTCCAAATATAATTCACTGTATTAAAACTACAAATGAAAACAACATGCAACTTATATTGCAGCCAATCTAGACACCAGTCCTATAATGCCAATGAGGAAATTGGGGAATAGAGAGTCACTAGACAAGGTTGTTGTCTCCAATCTGGCAAACCGTTGGACGTATGACATTTTTGCTGGATTGACAACATCCCTTCATTCTTCTTCCATCCTCTTGAAACAATCTGTCTGGCTATCGTGAAACTAGTCTGCTAGTCCCAGTTTCTTATGTGCTTATCCATCCTGTTTAGGATTTAACTTTCTCTTTCTTTTCACTTTTTTTTTTACGTTCAACACTATGTAACACAAACTTAGTAACTTTAGTTTTACAGTTATTTTTTTAGAATTTATGGTCAATAAACCTAGTTTGTAGGAAATTATACCTAATGTTTGAGAAATTAAGAATTATTTAGACTAAAATTAAAGGAATGTACGTTGATGAATAATCACAGACTGGAATATGTCAGCTTTTAATTCAATTCAATTATAGTATCAATTCATAACAAGCATTATCTTGAGACACTTTACAGATAGAGCAGGTCTAGACCACACTCCAGAATTTACAAGGACCCAACAGTTCTAGTAGTTTCCTAAAGAGCAAGCAACAGTGCGACAGTGGTGAGGAAAAACTTCCTTTTAGGCAGAAACCTCGGACAGATCCAGGCTCTTGGTAGGCGGTGTCTGACGACCGGTTGGGATTAGAATGAAGAGTGGCAACAACAGTCACAAAAAATAGTAGTTTGTAGTAGTTCTTTGTAGTAGTTCATGGCATAGCAGGGCACTGTGCGGCGTTACAAGGCACACGTAGCAGCGCACAGCAGGGCGTAGCAGGACGTAACATGGCATCGCAGGACGTGTAGCGGGACCACGGCGACAGCTGCAACCATGATTTTGGAGCCTCCCTGATCCAAGGAAACATGCTGGGTGAAAAAGAACATAAGGACTCCGGGGAATGACTCCCCAGAGCTAGGTTAGTAACAAGCATTTCTGGGACATGGATGCACACAAATGGAAAGATAGAAAGATAGAGGAGAAAGGGACTCAGTGTGTCAAAGGAAGTCCTCCAGCAGTCTAAAACCGCAGCATAATTAAGAGAGACAGGGTAAAGAGAGGAGCCTGGTCAGCTAGAACTCTCCCCAATCAGATCCCATCCCTCTGTCTAGAGGAGGTGGGTGAGGGAGAGAGAGAGAGAGATATCCATCCCTCTGTCTAGAGGAGATGGGAAGAGAGAGAGAGAGAGAGAGATCCATCCCTCTGTCTAGAGGAGGTGGGTTAGAGAGAGAGAGATATCCATCCCTCTGTCTAGAGGAGGTGGATGAGAGAGAGAGAGAGAGAGATATCCATCCCTCTGTCTAGAGGAGATGGGAAGAGAGAGAGAGAGAGAGATCCATCCCTCTGTCTAGAGGAGGTGGGTTAGAGAGAGAGAGATATCCATCCCTCTGTCTAGAGGAGGTGGACGAGAGGGGGAGAGAGACATAACCATCCCTCTGTCTAGAGGAGGTAGATATGAGAGAGAGAGAGAGAAATAAATCAATTTTATTTATATAGTGCTTAATCACAACAACAGGTATCTTTTTGCCTATAGCGGCGTAACTAAGGGATGGTTCAGGATTCTCCTGAGCCAGCCCTAATTATAAGCTTTATCAAAGAGGAAAGTCTTAAGCCTATTCTTAAATGTGGAGACGGTGTCTGCCTCCTGAACCCAAACTGGAACCTGGTTCCACAGGAGAGGAGCCTGATAGCTGAATGCTCTGGCTCCGGTTCTACTTTTAGAGACTCTAGGAACCACAAGTAACCCTGCATTCTGGGAGCGTAGTGCTCTTGTAGGGTTGTAAGGTACTATGAGCTCTTTAAGATAAGATGGTGCCTGACCATGAAGAGCTTTGTAGGTGAGAAGAAGGATTTTAAATTCTATTCTGGATTTTACAGGAAGCCAGTGCAGAGAAGCTAAAACAGGAGAGATGTGATCTCTTTTCCTGGTTCCTGTCAGAACACGTGCTGCAGCATTCTGGATCAGCTGAAGAGTCTTTATGGACTTTTTCGAGCAGCCTGATAATAGAGAAGTAATCCAGCCTAGAAGTATGGACTAGTTTTTCTGCATCATTTTTAGACAGGATATTCCTGATTTTTGCAATATTACGTAGGTGAAAAAAGGCGGTCCTTGAAATTTGCTTTATGTGAGAATTAAAGGACATGTCCTGATCAAAGATAACTCCAAGATTCCTCACAAGGGTGCTGGAGGCCAGGGTGATGCCATCCAGAGTAACTTATCTCTTTTATATTTTATTATCTCTTTGGATAATGCGTCACGGAGGTGCTTGGGCCCCAGAACAATAACTTCAGTTTTATCAGAGTTTAACATTAAAAAATTACAGGTCATCCAGGTTTTAATATCCTGAAGGCACATTTAAAGTTTAGCTAACTGATTAGTTTCATCCGGCTTGATTGATAGATATAATTGAGTATCATCTGCATAACAATGAAAGTTTATGGAGTGTTTCCTGATAATATTGCCTAAAGGAAGCATATATAAAGTGAACAGGATTGGACCAAGCACAGATCCTTGTGGGACTCCATAACTAACTTTGGCGTGCACGGAGGATTCATCGTTAACATGAACAAACTGAGATCGATCTGATAAATAAGACTTAAACCAGCTTAGAGCAGTTCCTTTAATGACAATTAAATGTTCCAATATCTGTAATAAGATATGATGGTCAATGGTATCAAATGCAGCACTAAGATCTAATAACACCAGTACAGAGATAAGTCCTTTGTCTGATGCAATTAGGAGGTCATTAGTAATTTTAAAGTGCTGTTTCTGTGCTATGATTAAGTCTAATTCCTGACTGAAAATCCTCAAATAAGCTTTTCTTATGCAGGAAGTCACAGCTGTTTGGGGACTACTTTCTCAAGAATCTTAGAGAGAAATGGAAGGTTAGATATAGGTCTATAGTTGGCTAAAACATCTGGATCAAGGTTGGGCTTTTTCAGAAGAAGTTTAATTACAGCTACTTTAAAGTACTGTGGTACTGTACATAGCCTGTTAATAAAGACAGATTGGTTATGTCTAGTAGAGAAGTGTTGACTAAGGGTAAAACTTCTTTAGGTATCCTAGTCGGGATGGGGTCTAAGAGGCAGGTTGATGGTTTAGATGAAGAAATAATTGAATTAAATTGATAAAGATCAAGTGAAGCAAAGCAGTCTAAACATACATCTGGATTTACAGCTGTTTCTAAGGTTCCTGAGTTTAGAGATAAGTCAGGTAAAGGCAGGTCTTGGTGGATTTTGCTTCTAATAGTTATAATTTTATCATTGACGAATCTCATGAAGTCGTTACTACTAAGAGCTATGGGAATAATTGGCTCAGTAGAGCTGTGACCTTCTGTTAGCCTGGCTACATGATGAGTAGTACGATGCTCTGGCATTACGGAGGGTCTTCCTATACGTTTTAAGACTATCTTGCCAAATTAAACGAGAATTTTCTAGTTTGGTGGAACGCCAAATTTTCTCAAGTTTCCACGATATTTGCTTTAATTTGCGAGTTTCAGTGTTATACCATGGAGCTAACCGTCTTTGTTTTATTATCTTCTTTTTTAGAGGGGCAACAGAGTCAAGTGTCATTCGCAGCGAGCCTGCTGCACTATCAACAAAATGATCGATTTGGGAGGGACTGAAATTAGCATAGGAGTCCTCCGTTACTTTGTGACTTGGTAATGAATGGAATGGAATAATAATGGAATCACATCCTTAAATTTAGCTACAGCACTATCAGATAGACATCTTGTATAGAAGTTTTTGCCTACTGGCGTGTAGTTCGGCAGTATAAACTCAAAAGTTATCAAACAGTGGTCTGATAGAAAGGGATTCTGTGGGAACACTATTAAATGTTCAATTTCATCACCATATACCAGAACAAGGATGTGGTTAAAACGGTGAGTCGGTTTATGAACACTTTGAGAGAAGCCAATAGAATCTAATAAAGAGATAAATGCAGTACCAAGGCTATCATTCTCATCGTCCACGTGAATATTAAAATCCCCTACAATAATAACTTTGTCCGTTTTTTTGGCACTAAATTTGCCAAAAGCTCTGCAAATTCAGATAAGAATTCAGAGTATGGACCAGGTGCTCGGTACACTATAACAAATAGAACTGGTTGCATTGATTTCCAACTTTGGTGTGAAAGACTAAGAACAAGACTTTCAAATGAGTTATAATTTAGTTTAGGTTTAGAGCTGATTAGTAGACTAGAATTGAAGATGGCTGCAACTCCACCACCTCGGCATGTGACTAGAGGAATGTGAGTATTAATATGACTGGGAGGGGTGGATTCATTTAGACTAACATATTCTCTATCACCCAGCCAGGTTTTATGGAGGACCAGGTCTTTCATATTTAAAAATAAATACAGAAATAAATAAATGCTCAATAAATAAATAAGCACACAATTAATTGCCCCAAAAAATACAATGAAGAAATAAATGTAGGTAGAAATTAAATTATACAGTGAGACATAAATGTATATATCTCTTTTAATTAGCTTCTTTATTTATTCACCTTTGTAATAATTACCTTATTTATTTATTGTCCGTTATAATCTTTAACTTTATTTATTCCTTACTTATTTTTTAAATGTATTTATTTCTGTGTGTGTTTAATTTTTTTGTCTGTTTTATTCTTCCGTTGCATTTTCTACCCTATTTATTTTCACCCCTGGTATTTATTTCTGCCTGTCACTTTTACATTTCTTCCTTTCACTTTTACATTTCTTCATGCATTTCTGCCTCATTATGCAAATGAGGAGGGGCGGGTCTTAAGGGGTTAACTTCTGCCCATTGGTTGGTTAGCATTTTACTGCTTCGGTCCAATCTACATGCCACCGGCCACAGTCAAAACAAAGATGGCTACCTACGGTGAAGTTGTCAGTGAGCTGAGGCATTTAGCAACTGTTTTTGAAAACAATGCTAACGTTATAAGTATTGACTTTATAATTTTTCGTTTAACGCTCTGACAGAACGTGTGTTTCAGTCAGCGGTGTCGTGCCAATGTACTCGTGTATCCCCTGGCCGCGGGAGCACGCATGCACACAGAGCGGAGTTTCTGCTGCCCTTCGAATTGTTTAACTGCTGCACTTTGAATTAAATGGAACAAATAGCGACGTGGAAGACTCGACAGGGTTTCCATAGTAACAGGGGTCTCAGTTAACTACATAAATACGTGTATTTGTCTGTTACATTAAGGCGACGTGTCAAATGTTTATAGCGTGGTTTAATATCGAGTGATAGGCGTATCTTCCCTGTCCCTGTCTACCATATGAGTTACATAAGAGGTACTCAAATATCAGGCCGTTTTTTTCACCTGATATTTTGGGTATCCCCTATGTAACTTTTGATAAACAACAGCAAACCTCTCCAAATTGTGTCAGGTTGTTTATTGTGACCTATTAAACACACAAAATAACACCCATGATGACAGGACAGACCCTTTGCAACTTTTTGCAAAAGTTGAAGATTATAACGGACAATAAATAAATAAGGTAATTATTACAAAGGTGAATAAATAAAGAAGCTAATTAAAAGAGATATATACATTTATGTCTCACTGTATAATTTAATTTCTACCTCCATTTATTTCTTCATTGTATTTTTTGGGGCAATTAATTGTGTGCTTATTTATTTATTGAGCATTTATTTATTTCTGTATTTATTTTTAAATATGAAAGCTCTGGTCCTCCATAAGGTTTCAGTAAGACAAAATAAATCAATATTAGAATCTGATATGAATTCATTTACTAGTACACCTTTAGAAGAGAGAGATCTGATAAACATCAGATCTCTCTCTTCTAAAGGTGTACTAGAGTCCACATTTAATTCTCCTATTCTTTTGCACTATTGCACTTGTGGTTTTAATTGTTATGAGGTTTTCATGCACAGCTCCTCTTCTGTTTACCTTTGTTTTAAATAATTTTAATTTTAATGGTCGGGGGGCAGACACCGTCACTATGGGGTTTTGACTAGGTAACCCCTAGAATGGAGGAGCAGAGAAGTGTGTTAGACTGCGACTCTGCCTCCTGGTCCCAACTCTGGATTGTCAAGGATTAGGTCCACTCATAAACTTTTCAAGATTTCTAGAAATGAGAGCTGCTCCATCCCAAGTGGGATGAATGCCGTCTCTCCGAATCAGACCAGGTCTTCCCCAGAAAGACTGCCAGTGATCTACAAAGCCCACATCATTACCTGGACACCATCTCAATACTATTTCAAAACCACTTTTTTCAAATTTTATAAAATTGAATAAGACACCCCAAAATTATTGAAAGTAGAAATTTGTTTTTGCCAAAGAGCGTTGAGTGGAATCAATCATTTTATTTGGGGTGATTACAATTGGGTAGTTGAAAAGAAAATTGATATAGGAAAACAGGTCAATTTGACCCAAGGACAACATGAGGTTTAAGAACTAGAGTGGGAGGCTTGGATCAATAAATAAAAGAGGGGGTCCCGGGTCAGTAGCAAGTTCATGGGGGAATATCCAATTTGCTACTACGGCGACTTTTCTCCAGTTCAATCCTGTGTAAGTAGCGTGGTCTTGGCTGATCAGAAGACTGATAGGGTTACCTTTTGATTTGTGATGGAAGATTATTTGATTGTTGTATGTATCTGTGATGCTTGATTGTTGAATTGATCCGGTTTAAAGGGGATTTATTTGTCAGTGGAAGGTGTCTGTGAAACCTAGTCACTCAAGCATCTTTTCTCTTCTTATATTCCCTTTTCCCCTAATTGCTCGCTCAGATCCATCGGAGAAGATTAGCCTTGAAATTATGTCAAAGGGACCAATTGTAGAAGAAGATAACGTGACGTTGAAGTGTCACGCTGATGGCAACCCTCCACCCAGCTCCTTCTTCTTCCACATCAAGGTCAGTCGGAGCCCAAACCTCAACCTCAAACAGTGCTTGTCCTGCTGTCTGATCTGGAATTAAAGTAGGTCTTTGAGAATACAGCCATTGCCGGTGGCAGCCAATCATTAACACTTCTTTAAAAATTGCCTCAAACTCGGAAAAGACACAATTTAAAAGGTAAACTAGAATTTACAGATTTCAAGTGTTTTACTTGTCTGCTATGGGTTTAAAAGCTATTATCAGCTGTATCAGTCTGATTTATGTAATAGTTTTAATTTTACTACTTTCTATATCCTGTACCTTTGTTCCTGTCTTCCGCATTTCCTGACAGAAGCTAATTGTACCTCTCCTCTTTCACCCAGGGCCAGAAAATGCCAGTGGTAAATTCGGACACCTATACTTTGACTTCCATCAGCAGAGATGCTGGGGGTGAATACAAATGCTCCCTGGCTGACAATGAGAAAATGGAGGCCTCCCAAAGCATTGCTGTTAGCTGTAAGTACTCATGACATATGCATACTGAACCACAACAAGTAGGTAAATCACTGCTGGAGCACAAGGCATAAACCTCTGACTCTTGGAAGTTTATTAACTTCCTATATATAACAAGACCCTTTTTTCTCACTGTAAATAAAGTCATGAGAGCAGAGTAATGGTAATCAAATTTAAACTTTGAGAGCCCAGCCTGGCAGGGAGGCAGATTGTGGAGTGCCAGGCTGGGAGGAGGGGAACTAATTTGAAATTTCTGACATAAAGTGAGTAAAAGTGTTTCAGGCAACTGATAAGCTGTTTTTCCCTTTCTACCATCCATCAGCACTCCCTCAAGTAATTACTCCTTTCTTCCCAGGTGTATGTTTTTGAGCCTTTATGGCTTTATGGCTTAATCACTGTAATAAGAAATAAGTCAGACACATTTTCCCTGCTCTGCTTCCTAAATTGTGACTTCTGTGCATTTCAAACATCTTAAACAAAATGTTTTTTGAGCTCCCAACTTCTAAATTTGTGAGTTTGTGACTTAGGAAAGTACAGTTGCTCTCTAAATTGGAAATTGTTTAAGATATTATTGTGACCATGTATTTGTGTGTGTGTCTTGAGGGAACGTGCTCTGGCTAGCTGGCTGGCTGGCTAGCAGTACCATCCACGGAGATGTCCTTTGACAGCTTGCAGCTATACATTTCCCTTTGTTTATATGATGTAATTCCTTTCCTTTTCATGTGTATTGCTGAACAGCACACACTGATGGGAAAAACTGTTATATGGGACCGACTCCAATGCAAAGGAGGCTTTTTTGAAAGAACTAGATGATGAACTGCCCCCAAAACTGCAATACGTATAATTATTGAAATATTTATTTGCACCACAATGTTGACATGTTCCTGTCATATCTAAATTAAAGATGTTCTGGGGAAAACTTGTTAACCTCCTACTGGTAATTGGGCTTACCAAAAGGCATTATGGGATTGTGACATCTGAGGCTGGCATTGCTGCAGAATTGTGTCAAACTCAAAAAATAGCAAAAGATACACCACTAAACTTATTCTATGTTTTTGTTATTGTCAACAAATGGATCTGTGGTTCTCAGCTCCTGGCCCACTAGTTCCTACTGAGGATGTTAATATTTAAAAATGCCTCAGAATTACTTACTTTTTGGGGGTCTTTTTTCAGCAGCAGTGGATTAATCCATATTTGGAGCTCTAGTAAGTATTTGTGGCAGCAGGACGTGTGTGTGTGTGTGTGTGTGTGTGTGTGTGTGTGTGTGTGTGTGTGTGTGTGTGTGTGTGTGTGTGTGTGTGTGTGTGTGTGTGTGTGTGTGTGTGTGTGTGTGTGTGTGTGGTTGAGTCAAATTAAACTGATCAGCCTCAGCAAAAGTCGTTAAGACTAGAAAAGTGCTATATAAACACAGTCCATTTACATTTTAATGAGTTTTTAATTGTTTCTGGACAACAATGGAGCTCTATGGCACAGAAGAAGAATATATATGTGAAACCTTATGTCTTCGGTAAGAGGCAGCCAACCACTATGATTCAACAGAACTATCCTTTTTCTGTCTTGTTTTCTCAGACTTGGACGTGAGTCTGACTCCCATTGGGAAGGTTGTGAAAGCAGTAGGGGACCCCTTGCCTGTGATGATTGAAAAGAACGCTTCTGGTGACTCTAAAGTTTCATGGACAAAGGTAATGGTCACTGATAAATTATATCCCCAGAGAGCAGCGCTTGTGCTCATTACCACCACTGAGGTGTCCTTGAGCAAGGCCCTCAACCCTTAAAATTGGCTCCAGTGTAGCTGCTCAGTGGTACTGGGCACCTTCCAGGTATTAATGTAACTGTGTGAATGTGATTAGGGTGTTCCTGCAAAAGAGAGACTTCATCTCAGTGAACCCTTCCCAGAAAATTAAATTGTGTAGTATAAAATAGTCTGAACACGTGGACATCTCTCTGTATTTTATTCTGAAAAATCCCTTTGCTTCAGGAAACAACAACACATTTCAAGCTAGCAAGCTACATGCTGAAAATGTAGAAAGTCCCTCCCAAGACTATTTAGCAGAGCCACTGCTAAATTAAGCTTTGCGTAATTGTGATTGGAGAAATGCAAGCAACCCTGACTGTTATTTTTCTCCTATCCTAGAATGTATGTGTGATATAGACCTTACTCCACAGCGCTGTGGAGATAGAGCTGGCAATGTGAGACTAAGTATTAAATATTTTGAGAAAAAGCCAATGATAAAATACTCACATAAGTAGTGATATAACGGTATGAAAATTTATAGTGACCAGAATTATCACGGTTTTCGGTATTGTCAGGGTATGTTTAAAAGTGTGTTCATTATGTTCAGAAAGCACTGATAGGCCATAGAATAGATAGAAACAAGCTGAATAGTTTCTAAAAGTGTAACAGTGTTTATTATATTAAAAAACTAAAGGCAATAGGCTTGTAAAAACTATTGAAAACTGGCTGTATATCATTATAACAGTATATCTTACTCTCTCCATATAAATATTACCTCGTAACACGGACTAAACTTCCACATTGTAGCAGAACACTTATTGAAGATAATGAGGCTGTAAAACCCATGACAGTTTAGCAAGCTACAGAATAGTTTTAACTTAATTTCTGGGCTACCCACATCACTTCAACAAAACGGGAAAGAAAAGAAAAGGATAAAGAAAAAAGTCTGCTGATACATTCTGTCCCCTTCTGTCTGAGCGCAGTGTGCCTGCACAGCAACTTCAGGAGCCTCAGATGAACACAGGATTTCCACACTGTGGTAATCCACTGCGATAATAAGGATATTTTAATTGTTACTGTCAATATTTCTACCGTGGTTTATCGTTACACCGGTAACCGTTACATCACTACACATATGGGTTACTGTGTTTGAAATTAACATTTCTGTAACCCTGAACAGGAGAATTGGGTATAGGAAATAGATTGATAGAGGTAACTGACATCTTGTTTTCATACCAGATAAGTGCTGGATGGGTGAAAATGACACTGGATGTGTGTTACTGTGGCATTTAAGTTGGAGTTACAGGTACACCTTGCTCTATAAAACGCATACTGACATTGTGACTCTGGTTTTCAGAATGGAAAGGCATTGAAGGAGCTGCAGTTTACCAAGTTAACCTATGCTGATGCAGGAGTGTATGTGTGTGAGGTTTCCATGACCGGCATCACGCGACGTCAGAGCTTTGAACTGGTTGTGGAAGGTGAGTGTATGTGTTTTATTAATGTGTACATGCTGCATGTGATGAAATAAATGTGCATTGCTTGCCACAGAGAGGAGGCAGATGTCCACAATGTGCGTGCGTGCATGCGTGCGTGTATATGCGAGTTTGTGCTGGCAGAAAAGATGGAACATTCAAACCACCTTACTCTTCTATTAAGTCGCTCTCTATTAAACCTGCCAGGGAGGAAGTTCAGTTATTAATACTGAAATTTAATTTTAAGACTCACAATTATAGATAGAGATTATGTGAAATTAATGGGGCTTTCACACCTGAAAGTTCGAAGCAAAGTCCAGACCAAGGTTCATGTTTTGCATGTCCGGTAAGATTTCTCTTCACACTGCAGTTAAAGCAGCAAAACTACGTTGCTGTGTTTCCCGACAGTTGATTGGTTTGTAGACGGGCTTTGTCGTCCTCTCGTATCCTCTCTCTGTGTAGGAAGTTGACTGCTGCCCTCCCCTACTGTCCCCTCATTTTGTTGCGGGACACAGGAACTTTACGTGGGTTTTAGGAGCTGCAGCATTTATTTAGAGACAAACTGAAACATACACTGTATATTTACTACCACCTAACAAGTAAACTGCTGATGTAATCTCTGCTCTGATAGCCGACAGCTGTCTGCTCTGAGTGCATTCACCGTCACTCTCTCTCACGTACACACTAAGCTCTGAGATATTCCTTAAGGAGCTTCACCTGACTTATAACACCAAGATGTCCTGCCAGAGCTTCCTGTATTTGGTACGAACCCTCGAAAAAATGCTTTCACACTAGAAACGAACCGGACCATCTTTCAGCTTGATCCGGACTGAGACCTCTTTCTCTTTTGGTCGGACCAAATTTTGGCTCTTTGGTCTGGACATTGGTCTTGATGAGATTTCACACCTGTAATTTTGGTTTGGATCAAACTGAAAAGTATGAAAGCCCGGACCAAACCAAGTAGGTGTGAAAGCGCCCTTAAAGATCAATACCTGAGTCACCTGTCTGTCTATCAAAACCATTGAATGCATCCTGCTTTCACCTGTTTTTAATCTGTTTTCTGTAAATTGCTAAAGGCCATTCCATGTTGTAAACTCAGTGTACATCACGTGACATGTATTTGTGTGTGATTAAAAGTAGCTGAATGAAGCTATGTTAGTAGTAACAAGACAATGTGTTTGCATCAGGAAAGCCTAGGATCACCAGCCTTACCAAACACCGTGCTGATGATGACAATTACAAAGTTCTGACCTGCGAGGCTGAGGGTGTACCAGAACCCAACTTCCAATGGAGTATCAATAGCACTGACGTAAGTGTGTGTGCGCGTGCAAGCGTGCGTGCGTGTGTGTGTGTCAAGATAACAGCAGACAGTGCAGTGTGGTGTTACGTGTCCTTTGAGGAAACCAGTCACTTACAGTAAGGAGCTCCTCCTGAGGTTTCCACTCTTTTCTACCATCATGACAGCCATTGAGGCTGTATGCTGAGTGCAGAATTGTTATTATATAATTATAATGCACTAGTTGCAGTGAGGATACATCTCTAAGACAACCTCTCCACAGCGTGTGGGGGAATCAGCCTTAGTTCACTGTAATAAATAATGTATTTATGTAAAAAAGTTAGATTTTTTGTGATGAACAACTCCAGGCCTCATCATGAGCAGGTAGTGATCTAACAATGTGGCAACCTTTCTCTGTTGGATTCAGGTTTGTTGGCAAAGAATAGTTTGTTTTGTGTTTACTTCTGTAGTCACAATGGTACATACTGTCCCCTGACCCCTGCGTATGGGCAGAGTTCAGCACTCCTGTCTGATGTCAAAGTTGCAGTATTTTACGCCCTTTATTTGTGGTGCCACAATTCCACCGTTCCCCATCTGTCAAGCAATATACTTGATACATAATGTACTTTTCTCTTATAATACCTTATCTGAATTATTGTGTGTGTGTAGGTGTGGAGATACACAAACAACACAACATCTACAAACAAGATGCACACTTAAAAAAACTAAAAAGCAATAAGGATAGTCTATGGTCATCGTGAGCACACTAATGAATTATTCTTAAAGTCATATGCTCTGAAATTTATGGATTATGAAAATGTATGGAGTTGGTTTTAAAACAGCACAATTAATGTACAAAGGAGAATCAATTCCTGGCAGCATTAAAGAAAAGTTTCTGGATAGAGAGGGAAACTTAGTTTAAAACCACAGAATGC
The DNA here is from genome assembly GCA_026937815.1 of Etheostoma perlongum. Taxonomy (NCBI): domain Eukaryota; kingdom Metazoa; phylum Chordata; class Actinopteri; order Perciformes; family Percidae; genus Etheostoma; species Etheostoma perlongum. The sequence continues at coordinate 23,248,784 of CM049383.1, read as the reverse complement.
ATGCATTATTCCAGCATTTGTGTTTCAAAAAAGAGCAATTCTTGAAAGGTTTAGTAAAGAGAAGGGAGGTTGGATGTTAAAATGACTGATTGTATTATGTGTATTATTTTGTATTAACTTGCTTCAGTTTTGATCTGATAGATTTAGAATTAAATTGTGCTTGATAAATATACTGGATGGACAGTATATGGATGGTACATAAATAAATGATTTAATCAAGAAAATGATGGAATAGTAACTAGATTGACTGATTGATCAGCAAAAGTTTTAGGTTTTTGACGATGTTTTCATTTAAAGGGTTGTATGGTTGCATATTGAAAAAGCATTGATTGAAAACATTTTGACCTTAAAAGCATTTTGCTTCCTCCTACTTCCTTTGGGACAAGAGTATTCATTTAAGAGTAATTATTTATTTAGCTTATTCTTTCTTTTTCTTTCTTTATAGTGAACTAGTTTTGTGTCTTGTATTTTATGTTTTTTGTTTCTTCTTTTTTTATGTTGTTTGAAATAAACTATTCATTATCATAATATCTTGTGGAATGAAAAATTCCATAATATGTGCACAACTATAGATGCAGCTTTGTTTGTGAGAGTTTTTTCCAAATATGTTTGAAGCCTCTTATGTCTCTGATTTTGTCTCTTATGTCTCTTTTTCTGTGCTTCCAGGAGAAGAGCTCCTACACTAACGGCAAGGTCACCCATAAAATCACTGTGGTCCCCACGGTGAATCTGACTGTCACCTGCAGGGTCAGCAACAAGCTGGGAGAAGATACCAGGACCATTAATGTTTCCTCTGGTAAGGTCATTCTTGGCTCGATTCAAAAGCGCTTTTGCACACCTCTTTTCTGGAGCGTCCTGCACTGTCAAATACTTTATTTTACAACGTTTGAGTTACACAGTGTGCGGGACTTCTTAACAAAGATCATTCTTGGCAACAACTTGGTTGATTGGCTTTATTTTCCCAGTTGTGGGAAATGAGAGGGTGCAACAGTGTTTCTATAGAGAAGTAGATAACTAAAGTTATACAGCTTTGTAGATACTTATCATGTATTTTGACTTGCTTGGCTGTAGTCAAAATACATGTAGTCTTCTGCTGTTTTGAGGTGATGTATTGGGCTATTTAGGCACCCTCAGTTGAAAACCGAGAGAGACAAACTAGACAAATTACATTTAAGCGTTTCTGTTTTCTTAAAGCATGAAATGACAGGCAGACATGTATAGTGACAGTTTTCCTCAGATAATAACCTTGTTGACGTACTCAACAGTTTAGCAGCTCAGCTGTGTAGGAAGTAACACGTCACCCTGTTTTGAACATGTTTGTTACTTTACAGAACAAACATGTTAATTAGCTAGTATCTACCTTCCACTGTAAACACTGTAATTAAATTCTATGCCTTCTCTTATTTGGCGTTAAAAAAGAGATCAAAGTTGTCTATTTGTTTTTCCACCTCCAAGATGAATCTGTAGTTGTCAATGGTGTTCTAGAGGAGACATACGATATTGATATATAGCGTGTTTTGATAAATTGACTGGATGCTCTCGCTGTTTCACTTGTTTTGCGTGAAAATAGACCTGGCGTGTATCAATACACGCCATGGCCTCTGGGCCATGGTGGCACCATACTTTACTTGATCCAATCACAGCTATTCAAAGTATGGTGAAGTATGGTGCCTGCTAACCTTAGCTAATTGAGTCCAAACCTTTTTTCATGATCAGAAACCAATTTAGAGGAAATTGGTCACCTCACGGTAGCCTGGCTCTGCCCTCCTATGTACTTCAACTCAATTTTCATTTTGCTTCAGTACTCCGGCTGGGTAGTCTTGGGTTTTCTTGACCAAAGTTTATGGCAGTCCAATCAGCGAACAGAGGGAGTGGCTGAGAACAATGGCGTTGAAGTTGTGTGCTATTTTGAGTTGTATTTCCGTAATGGCGGCGGTGAAAGATGCGAGCGAAGCCATTCGGTCCATTGTGGCATGCTGCTGAAAATCCAGAAGTTAAAGCCCGAGCAAAAACAATCTTTGCTGAGTTTTGTTGGTGGCCATGTTGTTGTGGCCCTCCTCCCCACGGGGTTCGCTAAAAGTTAGATTTTCCAGCTCGCTCCATTAGTGGTGAAGGAGTTGGCTTGTTGGCTTGTTGAGTCTTGTTGCACATGCGCATGACATACATCACAACCAAACATTATCAATTGGTTATGGCAGATCCAGAGTGGCTCTGGACAGATCCAATAGTTTTAAACTTCAACAGAGTACCTTGAAGGAAGTTAACACTTGTCAGTGGAGAGAAGCCAGACCCTCTGTACAAATGACAGTCTGGCTTAGTCTGGTAGGACCAGGCTAACCTCAGGGAGCAATTAGAAGGAATTTATTTTTTAAAGGAATGACACCTTACCGTGTCTGCACCTTGTCCCCAGAAATAAAGTCAATAGAAGCAGGTTTTGGAGTTAAATGATGCACCATCCTAGGTTTAGTGAGAAGACACCCATTGGTACACTGCTTTTACAGACAGCACTTGAATGTGGAGAGGCTTTAAGTTTGTCTTTTTCTTTCCTTGAGAACACTGTATAATTTTTTTTACATTTTCCACAAATCAGACAAACCTATTATCAACAGCCAATATTTGCTGAATCTAACTGTTGCAGAATGTGCTTATGTGGAACATGGACACGTTTGCAGTGCAGGTGCACCAAAGACACAAAGTCCCTTCACTATGCCCACTATTGGGATTAAACGAAACAAAAAGGATTATTTTAGGAAAGGCTGGGACTGTCAAAGGCTACAGCGGTATCATTGCATGCATTCATTCTGTGCTATTGCTATTCCTCCTCATTCTTTCTTTCTGATTGTGATAATTACTCTTTCTTTTATCTCTCCTCCTTCACCATCTTCTGGGTTTGGCTGCATTTCTTGTCTGTTGGGGTGCTAAACCTTTTTGTCTTTTCCCTGCAATTTAGCCAGTGCCACTGCCTGGCATCTGCTCTGAAATAATATTAAATGGTTGCTTTTAGAATGTATTGTTGCTTTTTTCCTACTAAGGTACAGTTTGTTACATACCGAAGAAGATTAGGACCACCCATGTAAAATGTATTTGAGTTCTGAGTTTAAAACCTTTTAACTTGAGAATTAAAATGTATTTAAAAACCTTTTTCTCAGAATTCTGACTTGTTTATAAAGTGTACAATATTTTTTAAAAAAAGTCAGAATTCTCACTTTAATCTCAAAATTCTGACTTTAAACTCAGAACTCAATACATTTTTTCACATGTGGCCCTAATCCTCTTCCGTAGGTACAGTAAGGCACTATCAGAAAAGACTTTTGATTCTATTTTGCAAGGCTGCACCTGGCCTGATCAGTGTAGGGTTTTGTTTTGCTTTGGGTTTTTTAGACAGACATACAGTATATGTTTTGTTTACCTTTTTTTATAAGTTCTAATTTATTTATGTTTGATTTCAGTTATTAAGGAGGAAAAGGAGGAAAAAGGTAAGATTTTCTTTTCCTTTTCCTTTATCTTTTCCTTTCTAGACTTTTTAGGAGGTTCTGTTGAAGATTTCTTTTCATAAATATCAAGCAATTCTTGTGGTCAAATGTACTATCATGGCATTAAACTAAACTGTTAGTCTGGGTGATTCTCTGATTATGCACCCGACAGTCACCACTCACTCACTGCCTGCAGACAATACTGTGTCTGACTCTGAACATCCACCTGCATCTCAGCTGTTCCATCTTCATTATTTTCTTTCTGGCTAACTCATGCAGAGGAGCTCTCAGGGGCAGATTAGAGGGGTTATAAAGAGGGCCTGATGATTATTAAAGGACTGGGTTATATCCTGCAAACACAGTCATCAGAACTATCCATGTGTCACTGTTAATGCAAACAGAACACCAGTTAGCAGATTTCCTGACATGAATACATTTGCTTGTGTCTCTGACACACTGATAAACCCTCCTGTTCTATAAAAGGAACACACCAGCCACCATCTTCAAAATATCCAATCACCACAGCAAATTATCTACCTGGGACACGTCATGATTTAGGTGTCAGTGTTTTTTTTATCATAGCTAAGTTGAAACTGTTTCAGTTGTAAAGCTTCTGTGTGAGTGTGTGTTAGTCCTTCTGCTGAATGCTGCTGTCTGTTGTCAGGCGCCCATGAAGATTCAGAGGACCAGGCCAAGCTCATAGTGGGAGTCGTGGTAGGGCTCCTCATAGCTGCTGCCATAGTGGGACTCATCTACTGGCTCTATATGAAGAATTCAAGGTACAGAAACACACACTGGTGTGCAAACTCAGTGTTGTACTCCGGAGAGTGAACTTAGAATAATAATCAGAAGGAAGGTGGTCAGTTTCTGATAATGTATATGCCAAAGAAGTGCTACACAGATGAGGAAGTACTATGAGGTGGAAGGTTTTCAGAGCACGCAGCAGAGGGAAATATGGCAGAATGGGATGTGAGTCTAGAGGAGAAAGTAAAAAGGTGTGTGTGTGTGTGTGTGTGTGTGTGTGTGTGTGTGTGTGTGTGTGTGTGTGTGTGTGTGTGTGTGTGTGTGTGTGTGTGTGTGTGTGTGTGTGTGTGTGTGTGTGTGTGTGTGTGTGTGTGTGTGTGTGTGTGTGTGTGTGTGTGTGTGTGTGTGTGTGTGTGTGTGTGTGTGTGTGTGTGTGTGTGTGTGTGTAAAGAGATGAGTTTGTGATGTCTGGAGCAGAGAAGGTCATTCTGCAGCATAGATGCTTCACACGTTTGCAATTCTGTATTCAACACAGACAAGGAAGCTGGAAAACTGGGGAGAAGGAGTTGGGAACATCTGAGGAAAGCACAAAACTAGAGGACAACAATCACGCTGTTTAAAGGCACTCCGGCTGTGCTACATGGGATGAATATGGTAAGAACTGTCACTTTTAAATGTGCATACACCATACACACAGGCAGAGTGAGTAAGTTACATTTTAGTTCAAGTTTAATTTTAATTTATTTATACACACAACATATACATACAAGTATATTTTTTGTTTATTACAAGATGTCTTATTTTTGTAGGTTTGGCCATCAATCCTTTTAGTATGCAACAGATGATTTGCTTAGATCTCATAAGGTGTACAGTTATATAAACATCTATTTTTTTTTATAAAGAAGCATTTGATGAAGCTAATTTATTCCCTCATGCTGGGAAAGATGAACAGTCTGTCAGATGATCAGACAGATAAAAAAAAAAACTTAGTCAAACTTATTTGGAAGAGAAAACAAAGGTGACTGATGCAATAATTACCATAACTGTCCACTGTAAACATCAGTCACACATTACAAACTACACATTCCTCTGCTGCCGATTAGGAGTAGTGGCATAGAAAAACAACCAATCGGAGCCAAGCATTCTCTAACGCAGTGTCAACATTGCTCATGAACTCCGATGAAACTTGCAGCGCTGATCAAATAAGAATCAAGATTCTGTTACTGCATTGCCTGTTTCTTGCCTCATATGTTTTCTATTTAATTTTATTTATAGTATCAAATCATAATAGCAGTATATAATATAATGGAACCATGACTAGAAATTAGGGCTGCACAATTAATCAAATTTTAATCACAATCACGATTTTGACTTCCCACATTCAAATTTGCGTGATTGCGCAATTTGTTTTTTAAAGCATCATTTCATAGAACGCTCCGGGTTTTTTTTGCAAAGCCCATCTACCGCTCCGTAAACCCCTGTCTGATTATGAGCCGGTCAGAGTTGTTCCCTGCATTGTGCATCCTGCATAGTTTCTAGATGTAGACAGTCACAGAGGACAGTAACAGGAGGAAAATTCAACAGATTGCAGTCGTTTATACGTCGGTCTCAAGGTTTACCAGTTTACAGACATTTCGACCTTCCGCCGTTCGACCCGTGCTGGACACATTCACTCACAATCTAATGATCAGCCGTCGCTCTGTGAGTACGTCCATCGCAATCCCTCTCTCTCTCTAGCTCTTTTAATCAGTTATTGTTGAAAATAATTTGTTTACACATATATATATATATATATATATATATATATATATATATATCCTACGCTATTTATTTCAGATTGCTAATTTTCATTTACATGCGTTTCAGCTGTATGTCTATATAACATACAACTTCAACATAAGAAGAATGTGACATAATGTGACAATAAAATTTGTTTTGGTTAAAATCAACAAATAATCGTGATCACAATATTGATCAAAATAATCATGATTATCATTTTGGCCATAATCGTGCAGCCCTACTAGAAATAATAGTTGTTTGCAGGATATGTTTTATAACAACATGTGTGAAATTTATTTGAAGTTGTTGAGAAAAGGTTTGAACCCGCGAATCGCCACTTGTGGCTATATTTTTACATCTAAAATTATATATAATTATATTGACCCAATTGACCTCAAGTAAGTAAAAGTACTTGTAAATATAACTACTAATGTAAGAGTAATAATAAAATGCAGTAAAAAAACTTATTTAGATGCTTTAGTGAGTACAAGGTTGTCATATTTAATAGGACTGATGGCCATTGGAATGGAATTACATTTGTGTGTAGGTGTTTTTCAGGCATTATATGTAAAAAAAATTACATGATTGAAATGAGAATTACTTTATTTCTCTGTACGTCTTTGTGGGGAAGAAGCAGCCATGCAACATTAAAAATACAGACTCCCAGTTGGCTGCTGACACCCTCCATCAGGCTGCACAAGCACAAGCAGCAACAGAGTCCTGCCCACTGCCTGCTGTCCCACCTCACTGTTTGAAGTTTGCACTGAGGCTGCCTCGCGTTATTGCTTGCCTGTTTCATTTCGTGTTTTTGTGTTCCTGGTGAATGCTCCGTTATGTTTTGTGTGAGCAATTCTGCTCAGGGTATGTGGTGGGTTTTTTGCCGCTTAGTTCCTTCTTTAGAAATTTATTTTAGATTTGTTCTCAAGTTTCTTCAAAGAATGTACACTTTTAAGGCCTGTATAACGAATTATAATTATGGTTGTGCCCTTGCTGAGCATGTCAATGTTTATTGTTATTGTTTGTACTTTTGTGTGTTAAAAAAGCCTTTGTTAGGCTGTCCTCAGAGAAAAATACATTTTACTGCTGTATTACCCTACTGAAACACTTCAAATGTTAAGATAACCTCAACATCTCTTAACCTCCTGACTTATGTTCTCTAGTTTTCAAACACTGGTAAGTTGTCTGTATAGGTAATGGATGCCCACTACCGAAAGAGTCCTAATTGTAGTCATGATAAGGAACTGGATGTACCAGGACTTATTTCTATACATCCAGTTATTGCATTACTGTGACCCCAAAAAAACTAACTTACTAAGTTTTAAATAGCATTTGTGTTGATGTAAATTAGACACAGTTAACCACTAATTAATTGTTTTTGTAAATTCCAGTAAATTCTGTCACTCTTTGTTAGTCATTGGAAAAATTGTTTAATCTGAGAAGGTAAAAAGAAATAAAAAGTCAAGAAGTCCTCAGAAAAACAACTTGTAAGAAATGCAAAAGGATGTTCTGCCATGTTTCTTTTTTTAAGTTTTTGCTAAAAAAAATTTATTACCTGTGATTTAGTTTAATACACTACATTGTTGTCTTAATGTCTTCACGTATCTGGTCTACAGTTCCTATAGAATATTTTCTTTTCATGTTTTCTTTTTGGAAGAGCTTTACTTTATGCCAGGTCTAAAAATCTGTCTTTCTGTGTTTTTGATGTATTTATATTATGTGTGCAACCTTCTTGGATGGCAATGCTGCAGCATGCAAGATAATAGTTATTTTTAAGCCTGCGTTGATGTTTTGAAAAGGTACCGTGTGGTAGGAGAGTTACATGAGAGTGAATAAGGCTATACAGTATCTGTGCTCACTACCTGCTGCAATTTTATTGTCATTTTTAGCTCAGTGGTGTGAAGGATTATACCCCATACAGAAGACAGTGTTGTTACAGGCAGACTAGGTGAGATGCATACAGATGGTGGCTCTCTAGCTTTACATCTTTTGCTCTGGTACACAATGCAACACCCCAGTGACCCACCTAGGACAAAGGTTTAAGAAAGTTTGAGTGGAATCATAGACCATTTATAGTTAATTTCATTGTTGTTAAGTTCACACCTTTTACATAGTATGTAAGACTCAAGTTCTGATAAATAACTTGAACCTAACCATTATATTTCTGAAAATCCAAGGGGGATTATGAATATAGCCAATATCTCGTTTTCCAAACTAAAGCAAAGAGATGACACTCAGTTTTCTTACTTTATTTTTGTGGAAGGTGTATCTTCAAATTGTAGGATGGTTGCGACACGACATGACATGAAAGCAGTAGATCAGCATTTTAGGGTCCATTTGTTTGCTCATGCCTTTTGTTCCTTTTTTAAATAATCAGGTCAACAGTGAAACCAAAGATTGGTGAGATGAGAAGGCCATAGTAGTGTTGTAAATACAGACTTTTGTTTTTGTACTGTTGTTGATAATAAAGTGAACATTTTGAAACAAAAAGAGTCTATCTTACTGGTGTAGATGTGTTTAATTAAAAAATTGTCACAACATAAATCCATATTTATGTTTATTGCTCTAGAGTGCCAGATGTTCTTGAATGTCAGATGTTCTTGAGCTGTAAAAGGCCCTCTGCATTCATCCTCATGATCTTTGTCTTTTTCGTTAGCTGCCAGTGTTGTGGATTTATCCTGTATCTCAGGGTGATTGTGTCATCTGCAGAATCTATAGTAGATCGTCCAGTTGTGCCCATATAGTGCACTAGATTCCATTCTGTCTTTGGTCAGTTGTCCTCATTATCCAGTCGATGGCTAGTAGAAATAAGAATGGGGAAAATGGGTAAGCCTGTCTGACCCTGCTCTCAATCTCAAACTGGTTGAAAACCTGTACTTAATGTATCACTCTACTAATTCCAGCATAGCTATTGGAATACTTACTTTTCAGATTACAGAACACTAAACAAACCCCATTTACTTATCCTTTCAATAACCCATTTAAACATAAAATGCCAGCGTGAACATAAAGAGTGACTCCACTAACACAGTTCTATCTTTTAAAGAGGCCCTTTGGCTAAATGTTTGTAAGTATTTACTCTAGATAAGGCTGCCTAATTTAGGAAAGGTGTTTATAATCTTTTAAAGAGAACTTCAACTGTTCATTTCCACAGACCATCTATTAATGAGGACAGGGCAATCTGATGTCCATGTCACCGCTATGCATTTCCTGCCCACACCATACATTTACTGTAAATGTAAATCTGCTGACACTTGTGAATTCCCTGAGTAAGCAAAGCTCACGATCTAATGGGAAGGTAACTTCAGTAATCTTGGTCAATTCCTGTCACTTTACATGTTAGGAGATTATCTTTATAGTATCTGTGAGGCCTGTTGCCTCACCCAGAAGAAGTCTAGTCAGTATCAGTATCAACACAATTACCAATTTGTTTCTTTCATTTCAGTTTCTGGCATTTTTTATTCAATTTTAGTCTGGTTTATTTGCAGTTAAAGTAATGATTACTCCACAGCGCTGTGGAAATAGGTCTGGCAATGTGAGACTATACTGGAACATACTGTCGGAAAACAGCTGTGTACCATGAGTACATGACATGACACACACACATGCACTCACTTGCGGAATTGAGACTTTTTATTTACTTACCCACGAAAATAACATATCAAGAAAAAAGCATTAATAATGTATAAATTAATTGCGCATTACTCTATGCTTTACATAATATCACATTTATTTTGTCACCAGAGCACATTAATACGAAAATGGCAATAGAAAATAAAAAAAACACCCTTTGCATCCTAAGGCCACTTACCCCCTTCACAAGGACGTCCAATGGAATGAACAACACTGAGCTCAGAGTTTCAAGTTTGAGAAAAAGACCAACACTGAATAAAACCAGTGTAACAATTAAGCCTCAAATTAAGGAGGATTGGAATATCTGAAGTGTGGTAATTTGTCTGCAACCACAAACATTGCCTATTCTCTAATCCATGATTTGGACAAGGAGAGCAGTCTGGCATTCCTTTTTTAAGGATTTTCTGGTTCAGTACAAACAGTACTGCCAATTGTGACAGCTAACCTTAGTTGAATGTTGTAATGTAATAAGTGAGTAACTGTGAGTTTGCTTAGCAGTTGACAAAGCATCTATCTAGTATATGTTTATATACATGTTTTGGTTTAGCTTACCTACTTTAATGGCTGTGCTGCAATGGATTAAAACCCCAATGAGACCAAACACACTGACCAAATGTGTAAACTAATGCATTAAATAAAACATCTGTTCCACACAGTTTGTGGACTTTAAGAGCATGTTCACTGGCTTACAGCACAGAGAGCCATACTCACTTTGTTTACATGCACATATCAACCTTTTGATATGTGCATGTAAACACGGTAACATGTTTTTGCTTAGAAGTATGAATGTCAAATCAGGGTTAAGATGACCTCATAAGATCATACTCTAATGTTGAGAAAGCATGGCTTATTCCAACACACGAACACAACACTTACATGTAAAGAAAAGTCAGTGAGTTGTATCATTAGGACTGGGATCAATATTGAACCTTTTCATTTCTTTTTTGCAGCCAGACTATGACATATCTGACAAGAAACATTATTGTTACATTATATCTAATATATTTGGACTACATTTTAGAATCATTTACAGCTTACTAACTGAGAACCTCAGTCCCAACAGACAGAGGGAAAAGTAAAAGTTACTCTGTAGAACCTTTACTACTGACTTGTGACTGTTAAAGGTTTTTAGACTTTTTTTAGACTTCTTATTGATATCAGTTTTTAGGATATATTGTTATACTTCATTAGCTCATTTCAAATTCTTCTAGCAATCTTAATGCCCAATTTAACCAGGATAATCTAGGTTTTTACTATTTATTTATAGTTTTATGTACCCTTTAAACGATTGAGATCTGGAAAACCAGCAACATCGCTAAATAGACATTGGACGGGGCTAGACACAAGAGTATTGATATACAGGTTTTAAACAAATCACCAGGTTTGACAGCCTTATGTGGAAGAGACAACAAAGAAAAAAAAATATTTGTCCTTATCGACATAAATGTAGTGATGTCACCAAATTCCTACTTTCAGATCTCAGAAATTATTTTGAAAGAAAAATCCATGGTATTACATTACTATCACAGTGGTCAAAACAGTCAAATGAAATCCAAAATTATAAACTGGAATTATCCTTTAATCGGTATGAGAATAAATAGCTGGGTAAACATTGCCCATTTCATGGCAAACTGCACCTCTAATAAGTATGGCACATATCTGCCAACATCTAGCATACTACTCTAAAAAGAAAAAATGGGTAATAAAACAATACTGTTTTCCATTAGAACAAACCCAATACATTGGTGAGACGTGTTACAGTCATTAGATTACACCTGATTCCAGATTCTGAGGTAAGGGCTTTAACTCCACCTTTACTGCACAGTGGATGTGTATCTGACTTTTATTTATAGTTTGAATGCTCTGCAGTATTCTGTTTGTCTTTACTGTGTTCACACTACAACTCCACTTCAATGTAAATGCATAATTGCTGCAGTATTTAAATTCATAATAATTGCTGGAGTGACTTTCACTCCTAATCAGATTGAGAGTGATTCCTCAAACATGTGGGGAATGTGGACATTTCCCCATAAGATTGCTGTGTAATTGTTTTTAATTTTGTTTTTTGTTTTTTACAAACATTAAATATTTTCTACCACTTAATCACATAAGGGCAAAAAGCGATCTGCAAAGAGCTCAGTGTATAAAGGTATAACTCACTCGCGCATAACAAATACATTCATATGCTTGCGGTCCTCAGATGAAGATACTAAAAAAAGGCCCTATCTGATTAATCTCCTGGTCTAGAAACATAAACAAAAAACAAGATTAACTCTTCCACCCTGTTCCTACTACCAATTTGCCATGTCTAACTAAAACTACATGGCAGCTCCAGAGGAGGAGCTCCAGGTCTGAGTGAAACAAAGGAATCAATAAGGCATCCTCTGGCTCCATCTAACTGCTCCTGACTCATCAGACCTTGTTAAGACCTATTAGACAGCCAGACCATGGGCAAACAGTGGAGTATTCTCTAATGCAGGGGTCTTCAACAGGGGGTCCGCGGAGGTACTGCATGGGGGTCGCGAAAGTTTTGGTTGATTAGACTTTTTTTTATATTCTATATTATATTTTTACATTTTATATTATATTTTATATAAAAATGTCCATTTGAATAGCTTTTATGCATGATTACATGCAATTGACAGACATTGTTGATCTTGGCAGGTATCAGTTTATTGTGTTATGTTATGTTTATAAATGGCAGTGGCATGGCCACCCTACTCACTGTGCCTCGCACATGTTTAAAATTAAAACATGAAAATATGAACCTGTGTATTATTTGAGTATCTTAGTATTGAATGCACAATAACAAGGTACATTTACACATGGCACTATAGGACCAGTTTGATATAACACAATTTTATACAATATATATAATTAGGAGGTCCCCGCTCCATCTCGCCATCAGTTTGGGGGTCCTTGGCCTGGAAAACGTTGAAGACCCCTGCTCTAATGGGCAACACATGAAGAAAGAGGAGGGAGTTAGTGAAACAAGAGACATGAAGAGAAGAAAGTAACAAAAGGAGTGAGAGAAGGAAAAACAGTGGAGTATGGCTCTCCCTACTGGCTGTAAATTAAAATGACCCCCTTCAAATTGGCTGTGCCTGTAGAGAGCTTGAGATTGAAAGGCTCTTCAAACTAAATCTGGAGGGTGGTAAAAGAAACAGTAGCAGCAGTAGCAGGATCAGGGCTTTACAACAGGCATACATTCCCAGCCTGGAGAAAAACAGGAGCATTTGAAAACCAGGCAGCCAGCACCGGCAAAGCTCACTGTAAACAACACCAAGCCTGGTTCTTTTTTTACAGGTTTAAATCTTTCACAGACTTTTTTCCTGTTTTTAATTCTCTGTGTTCTACTGTGGTTTGGTCTTAGCCACTTTGTTGTGCATCATTATCTCTGTTCGGCAACAAAAGGCAAGTCTCTTGAAATATTTTTTTGTTCATGTTGATTAACAGTACCAGGCCAAGCAGAATAAAAAAGCCCTTTTTAGTCAGTCCATTCAGAGGCACAGCTTAATTGTTGTGCTTCCCTTTCACTGTCTCTTGGACTAGAGAGACAGTCTTGGGGCCACTAAGCAAACTCTCGCAGAATGTTTCGGGCCACGTCAACTTTGTACTGGGCAATCATCAACGCCCGCTTCACATCCTCAAAGGAGTAACCCTCCCCCATCAGCTTGGCGATTTTGGCGTCCACGTTCTCTGACTCCAAGCTGTGGGGTTTGCCAGGCTGAATGTCTGGAGGGATCTTCCTGGGCAGTGGCTTGGGCGGTCTGGCAGGGGCCTGCAAACAGTCCATTGATACTTGGACAGAGAGAAGGGAACTCATGTCAGTGGAAAGATGCCCCTGGCACACAGGCAGACAGTTGAGATTGTTATTAGTTTTAAAGTTATATTTATAGTGTTATATGCTTTGAAGTTATCTAATATAAAATCAAGAACTTTTGAGGTCTCTTGTGTTTATTATGGATTTTATTCTATGCATCTATTGATGTAAAAGCTATCAGCAAGATTTAGGAAGATGTTCATGAATGCATTTTAGCTTTTGTAATTTAGCATTCAATATACAGAAATCTACATTCATCATTCTTTGGGATGGGATACTATTGTTACTATATAAAGTAAATGTAAATGTGCTGTATTTATATAGCGCTTTTCTAGTCTTAACGACTACTCAAAGCGCTTTTTACATTATACAGGATACATTCACCATTCACACACATTCATACACTGTGGCCGAGGCTGCCATACAAGGTGCCACCTGCTCATCAGACAAACATGCACACACATTCACACTCCGATGCGCAGCAGAGATGGCTTCTCAGTATCTAATACCATTTGCCTTTGCAACAGATGACTGAGGTCTAACATAGAGAACATGCAGTGATACATGTGTATTATAACTACATTTCGTATCGTAATGTTTTTGTGAAAGTGTACTCATCAAGACCTGGACATGTTTTTCTAAGCCGTATGTGTGCATTTTCTCATGTAGTTATTTGCTGAGAAGGGGAGGTTACTACCTTGACTGGCTGGTAAATGGTTGTACTCCAGGCAGCCTCGGGAGCCTTTAACATGTTCTGTGTGTCGTCTGACTGGAGGCAGAGGTGCAGCACTGTTCAGCATGTCGAGCACTGTGTCTAGACCACAGACAATACAGAGCATTCAGGTAAAGGAGCCTGTTGCTATCTGTCAGTCACAAAGTAATGCTGTGTAAATATTCCACAATTCGGTGAGCATAATAAACACTTCCACCGCGAGAGACAATCATTAGACTAGCACAACACCATAGGAGATGCACTAAATGTATGATTCAAACATTTTCCAAACAAACAAAATGAGTTTGCCAGCTCACCGGGGGTTAACAGCAAGTGCTCATGTCCAGAGGAGGGCCTGTGTGGCCGTGCGATGACAGAGGAGGAGGATGTGGAGGAGGTGCAGAATGCGGACGGAGAAGAGGAGGAGAGGTCGGTGAAGCTGTGTCTCACTGGTGGAGGAGGAGGCTGAGACGAAGGGCGGCTGCCGAAGGGGTCTTGTAAGGCTGAAACACAACAAAACCACAGACAAGACTAAACTCTCTGCTCTGATTCACAATTTACATACATAAGGAGGTGGCTGATGCTGCAAAGAACAGCTGACATGCTTCCCTGAAGAGAAAAAGCCAAGACAGGATATTTCTGAGACGGGACTTCACAGGAGGAAGGGGACTGGGACAGGAGGAATAAAAAAAACTTACCAGAACCCAGACGTTAACGGTGATAACAAGACATCCAACATACTTATTAGCATATAACTATATCTGAAGTATAGTATTTGTTTACAGCATTAAAGCTGTTTGAAGCGTCTTGCGTTCAGTGCAGTCAGCGCGGTGCGGACGGCGATATGGCACTAACACGGCCTGGACATGGCCTGGACCAATATTTTGTAACATTGCATAAACCATGTTGCAATGATTAGCTACAGGAGAGAAGAAGTTTGTTCTTTGAGCCGTTCTGGCCTCAATCAGTATGAAAAACCGACAAGCATGCGCGCCGTCCGCAGCGCCCGGACCGCACTGAACGCGACAGCTAAAACAGCTTTTACAGTAGCACAAAACATTCCAATTCAAATGAGGACAATGTGAACTCTGCTGTTTTCGGGGTTGGCTACCTTGTGGGGGCAGCAGAATGTCATAGTCGGAGGGTGTCTTGTTGGTGTTGAAGGGGCAAAGGGGGGTATGTGCCACCCGCGAGATCAACCCCCTAACCAACTCGGAGTGTCCACCTGAGGAATTAAAGCAAAGAATATGTTTTTTAAATGAACAAAGAATTCTGACAATGGAATTAGATGGTTATTTTGCACTTTTACCTGATTCAAGATTTATTATAATATCAAGTTTAATATATAATATAATATATTTATAATATAATAATAACAATAATAAATATATATGTAGTCTTCAGAAAATAGATTAATAGCTTGTGATGTTTGATCTCTGCTGGTTTCAGGACTCACCAGGCTCTGGGGGTTGGGGCTTCTTCTCATCAGTGGAGGGCTCTGGAGAGCTGTTCTCCAAATGCCTGCATGAGAGAAAATATGCTTGGTTCTCAGCAGCCTAATTACCCTAATGGACCCATCATTGCTGTATCACCATAGCAACTTTAATACATTGAAAGATGGCCAGTACCTGTTGGGTACAGATATGCAGATGGGAGCCTGGCTCAAGCAGAGGTTGGATGAAGGGATCTGATAGTCATCCTCCACCCTCTCTGTCACGCCGCGCTGTTGTTCTATCACAGGCCTGCTGAAAGGGTTGGAGGGTCTGTAAAGATGACCATCAACCCAACCTTTCCATTAGTGTCACAAATAGAGTTATACATTCAAACTGCAATTACTGATTTCACAGTCCCATTAGGACGAAGATTGTAGTCCTGGGGTTTGGTTTTTTTCACATTCACAAGTCAAGTCAAAGTAATATGCTTTCATGCTTGTGACATTTAAATGTACACAGCAGTCAAAAAGTACAACTGAAAAGATGTGTCACTGTAAATACAGCCCATGATATGCTGATAGATCTCAATTCTCAACAGTCTGAGATATCAAATATGAGTTGACGTAGACACTGAGAGCCACTTGACAGGACAGGTTATGGGATAAATGTGTGGGATAAATATCCATCACTGTCCAGCCCTGTAATTACATACTGCCATTGCTTTGATTTCGCCCAGCATCAAGAAACTATGTGCAAAACAACACTTCCACATGTCCCAACAAGATTGGATAACCATTAGTTTTGGTTTGTTTTGTCTATGTACACTTAGTAGGCTAATTTTACCTTGACAGAAAATTAAAGAAGTACTAAAGAAAACTGAGTTCTTAGACCTCCTGTCAGTGTTGACTTGTATGTGTGTTGTATTGTGTGTGTTGTGTGAGATTTATAAAAAAGGTAAATAAGTGGTTTTAAAACATTGGGAACCACTGGTATAAATATTGGAGAAGCATGCTCATGGACTAAAGATGTATGTTGTAATCTCCTTCTACTGTTAATTGTTGGGAAAATGTGAGTCTGAAAAGCACACACCTTCACCTGATTACTGCCCAGGGACCCTTGAGCAAATCAGCAGCCATGAAGTGTAGCTTCATAGGCGGGGTTGTACTACAGTGGACTCCACCCTGCTGGCTGTGTTTACCTACCTAACAATATGTTACAGTACAATGTTATTGTGCTGCAAAGGTACAAAGTACACTAACTGCTGTGTCTTCTGTAGGTAATGAATAAACAAGGCAACAGTGAAGGAACTGTCTACTCAACCAGGATGGAGGAATTGCTCTAACCAATCAGTTAGAAGAAACACAGCTTACTGTCCCACCATAACCACTGTTCCATTTTAAACATGATCATGGAAACTAAGCCAAAAGATGCAATAATTACCAAATAGACAATCATGTTTAGGTTACTTCTTTTAGGATTACAGTAAATGGTGGTGTTCATAAAGTTATAAAAACATGCATGTGCGTGATTCTGTGAACATAACATATGCTTGCAAAATGCAAATCAATGTGCCAGTCAGCGGCAGTCATTAGTGTAAAAGAAATGTGTCACTCTAATAACCTCACAATATTTTACAACACTGAACTGTTGTCAGCAGAACCAGAACTTCCACTTCAAGTTTAAGCTTCATCAGAAGTGACAGCTCCATCCCCTGCCTCCACTTTAGCCCGATACACAGAAATTCCTAATCTAATTCTGGCTGCAGCTAAAAGGCTATTAGATGTTCAGCCATCCTTTTTAAAAGCTGTTTCTAACCAGGACTTTTCCCTAAGGCTACTAGACATCACTGGTAGAAGGTTCCTGAGTCTGAAACCACAGAAAAAAGGAAGGAAGAAGTTTATGTCTAGGTCTATGTGTAATACTCACTTGTGGCTACTTGCAAGGGTGGACTGCGTTGGTGAGTGCCGTGAGGGAAGGAAGTCATACTCATCGCTGACTTGCACACTATTAGAGAAGGGCTGCAAACACAAGAGAAGGTAGATAGACATTACATTGGATCCAATCCAATGTTCCTTTAAAAACTGTCATAAAAGTAAGGTGGATCAGGTGATCATGAAGGGCAAACATATTGTTTTCCAAATCGGCATCAATTTGATCAAGATGAAAACTTTTGAAAAATTGGGCCTATGAACTGTTATCTGTTACACTATATACACTAGTGATGCTAATGTTGTATGCAAATAGAATGAAAAAAGGGTTGGGAGAGATTCGGGCAGGTTGTCCTGTCAGATGGCACCATTACAGACTGCGTTATCTGCTTGAGTTGAGGCATTACACACATTTATTGGCCTTTAGACAGGTATATTCAAACTTTAAAATGCTCAGTCCTTGTCTCATCAGTCCTAATAATTGTGCTACTACGTAAATTGAATGCATACAGTTGGCAGGTTTGGGTGGTAATTAAGACATATTTTTGTGGGTTGGGTGGTCGGTATTGGCTTGCGTAACAGGTTGGGTGGGTGCAGGTATTAAAAAACCCTGACCCGCCCATCATAAATATATATTTTGCCACGTAAACGCTAATAGACATGATAGACATATTCTGTGACTAAAGTGTATTAATCCCATGCCAAAAATAATCTGCATTCACAGGGATGGCATGACGTGTGGATCTTAATCTGCCTGATTACCCACCAGGTAGTAAAGTGCGGTTACAGCCAAACCAAACACCACCGAAAGCAATGTGACCGCCCCAAGAACAGAGGAAAGAGAGAGCTATTGCATTAACGTTAAGGTGACCAGATTTCTCAGACAAAATCCGGGGACATTTTCAGCTCGGAAGCGTATATACTTCCAAAACACATCATGTTTTTATTTTTGTGAAACATAAAACGGGGACACTAGACCTAGAGCTGTTCTCATTAGGGCAACCCCCCAAAAAAAAGGTCTGATCCTAGACTCTGCTGCTGCTGCTACTTCATACTCCACTCTCCACTCCACTCCACCTCAGAGGGGAATGTTTTAAGATAGAAAGTCCTAATATTTCAAGATAGAAAGTCCTAATATTTCAAGATAGAAAGTCTTAATATTTCAAGATAAAAAGTCCTAAAATTGTAATGTTTACTGAACTACATTTATTTGACAGCTTTTGCTTTATTGCTTCAGGCTTGTTTCTGCAACAGCTCATTGAGTATTGGATACAATAAAAACTATTGAGGAAATATTTTCCTTTAACAGTGTTAAACGAGATCGCTGCAGTTGGCAGAAACAAGCTACAATGGAAGTTAATAAGATAATTGTCCAGCTTGTATGTACGCTCATAAGTGCTTGTTTCGCTACTGACAGACTCAGATTAATATTCTAAGTTTCTGAAAACAATTTGGAAAGGATTTCAAAGGCGGTTGACCTTTCTGTTAAAGGTTAAGATTGTTTTTTAAAACATAAAAGTCCGCAAAATTGCGTTATCTAAACCCACCAGACTCCATGTAAATAATCAGTGATTTTAGCATCGTAAAATACGACTTTCTAAAACATCTCTGAGCTCTGAGCAGAGCTGGCTCTGGCTGTCTTGAGCCTGCGTGTGTAGGGTGTGCGACTATCGACTACGTTTGGTCAGTGTTTTCTTTCTTACATTCCAATTTCGGGTCTGTCAGTCACAGTGAAAACCGGGGACATTTCCGGGGACAGATCCAGCCGGGTACAGGTCACCAAAACCGAAGACTGTCCCCGGAAACCGGGGATGTCTGGTCACCCTACCCTAAGTGTTTTATTACGTTTCCCCTCCCCTGTGTGTTCCTGTCTGTGTATTGTGGGCATGGTGCTCCTCTGCTCTCTCCTGGGTCCTACTGTTGATCATCCACACCTGCTTTTCATCAGTTTGCCAGATCGTTCAGCTACCGTGGTAGTTACACTTCAGACCCTTCCTTGTTCCTAATGCTGCGTTCCAGACAGTTTTTAGCCCGTAAGTTACGACTTCAAGTCACGTCTCATGACTTGGTAGCGTTCCACGCAAAGACACCACAAACCCTTCTAGCTAGCGTTAGCGTTAGATAGCATTAGCATTAGCTAGTGGCCACCTAACGTTGACATTAGCTACTGCTAGCTGATACTAGCAATTTCTAGTCAACATATTTTGAGCTTCATAAACATAACCTGTAGTAGTACACAACTGTATGTGTATTGTTCAACAGGGGTCACCATTGGTGTTTATGTGTGTATGACGTCAAAGCTGTAACTGGGAGTACAACTATCTTTTTCATGAGTAGTAAGTTTGACTGCCATTCCAGGGCACTTTCACGGGTAGAAGGTTGTGAAAACACGAGTTACGGGTTGCCTGGAACGCAGCATAAATTTTGGAGTCTTTTTCTTAAGTGTGTTTGTGCCTCATCTAACCCAGAGGTGGGTCTGATTGCAGCCGCAGTGGTAGGTCGTAGGTCATTGGTCTACATAGATAAGAAAGACATCAAAGAAAAAAGTAAGCCCATTAGTTTTGTTTCTGTTGTGTTTTTGCACAGTGACTTTACTGACTGCTATGCTGTCAAGGAGCCTCATTTATAAAACCTGTTACACAAGAAAAAGTTGCATGAAGCAGAGTGAAATTTGCGGTTGCATCATTCCTCACAAAAGTCGGGATTTACAAAGAATTTCCATGAGTAAAAATGTGCCCAGTTTTCCGCAACCTTTTGCCCATGTGTGTGATGGTGCGTAACACTCCCAAAGCTTTGTAGACTGCATTTTAGTGACCTCTGATGGCAACATAAAATATCACATGGATTTGAAAAAACCTGGTGCCGACCCATCCAACTTCAACAACTTCCGTCCTATATCCAATCTACCCTTCTTCTCCAAAATTCTTGAAAAAACAGTTGCCTCTCAACTCCATTCTCACCTATCCCACAAGAACCTGTATAAACAGTTCCAGTCTGGTTTCCGCCCGCTCCATAGCACTTAAACAGCACTTGTCTAAATCACCAACGACCTCCTCATGGCAGCTGATTCTGGACTCCTCACCATCCTCATCCTCGATCTGAGTGCAGCATTTGACACCATCTGTCACACCACCCTCCTCAATAGGCTATCTTCTATCGGCATCACCCACACTCAGTTAGACTGGTTCACATCTTACCACCCAGCTCTACCTCTCCACCAAACCCTCGTCCACTCTCCCGCCCACCTCCCTTACAGATTGCATCTCTGAATTAAAAACCTGGCTCACCCAAAACTTCCTCAAATTAAACAGTAATAAAACCGAGGTTCTCCTCATTGGCACCAAAACCACTCGTTCCAAAACAGATAGTTTTTCTCTCACGATTGACAACTGCTCCGTCTCACCCTCCCCCAAGGTTAAGAGTCTGGGTGTCATCCTTGACAGCACATTATCCTTTCAACCCCATATCAATAACATTACCCGGTCTGCCTACTTCCACCTACGTAACATCAATCGCCTCCGCCCCTCCCTTACCCCCCACACTGCTGCAATCATTGTCCACAGTCTCGTCACTTCCAGTCTTGATTTTTGCAACTCTCTCCTTTTCGGTCTCGCTCACAAATCCCTCCATAAACTTCAATTGGTCAAGAATTCAGCTGTTCGCATCATTACTCAAACCCCCTCCATCCACCACATCAGTCCTGTCCTCCAACAGCTCCAATGGCTCCCGGTCCAGTTCCGTATCCAATTCAAAGTCCTCCTATTTCTCCACAGCCTCGCCCCCCTCCCCCCCCATATTTGTCTCATCTCCTCCAGCATCCCACTCCCTCCCGCTCCCTCAGATCCTCTTCCTCCATAAACCTCTCTGTCCCCTCCGCCCGTCTCACCACCATGGGTGGCAGAGCATTCAGTTGCTCTGCTTCCCGTCTCTGGAACTCATTACCACCCCAACTCAGAAACATTGATTCATTCCCCCATTTCAAGTCACAACTCAAAACACATCTGTTTAAAACTGCCTATTCCACCTAAATGTCTATTGCTCTGCCTTTTCCATTGTTTTGCTGTTGTATAGTATTTGTTTTGTTTTGCTGTATAGTATTTGTTTTGCTGTATTATTATGTATAGTATTTGTTTTGCTGTTTTTAATATATCAAATCCCTGTGCGGCGTCCTTGAGTGCCGAGAAAGGCTCCTTTAAAAAAAATGTATTATTATTATAAAGAACTCTGGATGCAGAGCGCACAGACTCCATCCAAAACACCTGTGCCCGTGTGGTGTTCATATTTTTGTTACACAGCAAATGTTCCCGAGTCTGGTGGACCCACCACATTATTAGGCTTTCAAATCCATACAGACATCATTTATGTAAAAATACTTAACTGATGTTCACTTTAGCTCAATTACCAATGATCTACAGTATACTGTACATCATTGATGGTTCATATTTGCCTATTTACCCCTTTGAGATCACATTATGATCAGATGATCAGTTTCGTTCAATTTCTTATCATTATTGGTGGTATTTCTTAGAACTTAAACAGGTGAAAATCCTTGAAACGTAACAATTTTGTAATTTTGATTGGTAAAAATGGCATATAGCAGGAGCAGAAAGACAACATTTCTGAGACACCTACTCTCAGACACGCACACATACTGTACAGACACACATACACAGCAGGCCCATTAAGGAGGAGGACACAGTTAAGTTTCATAGCACCTACAATTATTACACTCGAGACCCAAACACCTCATATGTAATAGTTATGTGTAAGGAGAAGGTGTACCGTGTGCAGTCATTGAAAATAAGTCAATTTATATGTTCTTCACAGAAAATGAGCCAAGGCCAATGAGTTTGAGTTAGAAGGAATTATAAATAGCATAATTTTTCTTTTAGCAAACATTAAAAATGGGTCCCACAGACAGACAGTTAATTACACTGATGAAGCCAATATGACTCCAATCCACTATCGGTTTATTGGACTTAATTAACCTATTGGGACAATAAATGAATAGATCAAATTGATTGATTGATATGGACCTTATTAGGACAAATATAGGACGACCTTGGGAGGACCATGAGGCTCGTGCACGACCGCATAAGGTAATGCACTTCCATATTCATAACGAGTAAAAAGTCTGTACAGGTGTGCAACGCATGGTGTTACAAATCAGAATGTTGGTTTTGCATACAAAAATTCTGACTTTTTGGCACACAAAACCAGAAAAACTGAATACGCAGAGTTTTATAAATGAGGCCCTCGATTGTTCTGTCAAAAAATGGCTATGCTTTTCGGTTCTAAGTACAATTGAACTTACTTCTTGTCAAATTCATACAGTTTTTTTCCCATTATTTGTGACTGAGTCAGTGAACTGTGCATAGATAGATTGTTTATTGTCCACCATCTGTACAAACTGTACACCTTGGCAAAATAGGTAATTTAAGTTTTACAAAAAATTAAATTACCTTATTTCTCATGTAAACATTTGTTATTTACATTTTTCTAATTCATCTTTATTAGAAAGCCACAGATATTTCTAGATTTCTTTTATTGTGACCCAACTTCTGGATGGTCGAAATCCAGCCACAATTGGCCTATTAACAGAAATGTTGATTAATGTGCATAAATAAATACAACTAAATCTAAGATGTTGTGGGAGGTGAGTGTCTCAAGGCTCACTGCACTTAATCCAATCCTCGTGCTTCCTTTTCTGATGTTGATGAGTGTATTTCTTTCATAAATATAGCAAACAGATAACACCTCCATCAGAAGGCTGTTAGTCGATTTTAGCTCAGCATTCAATACAATCTCCCCTATCAAACTCATTGGCAAACTTAACACTCTGGGCTTGAATACTACACTCTGCAAAATGGATACAGGACTCAACATATTCTAACGGGCTCGTATGATATAGTATGAAATTGTAAGTACAACAATTCGAATGATATGTTACAAAATTGCGACAACAAGTCAACGTTAGGCCTATGCTTGTAAAAGTGGTCCTGACAGTTACGTTCAGGCACCAAAATGAGCGGTTAAAACAGTTTGGGTTAAAACACTGGTCCTCTTAAGTAGTATTGCCAGGGCATGAACATCAGTTTCCCGAGTGAAAGTCTTGTGTTTTTGTCCTAACTTCTAACAGGACACAAAATTGAATACTCCTCCCTATGCATATTTTTGTGGTCTAGCTGAATGCTAGCTGCTCCAGTCAAAACTACTACAGGCACAAGCGATTGCTACCCCAGCAAATGTCAATGTGGGGCTTACAGTAATATATATGGAATACAAACTAATTACAGTGCATTACTTTTCATAGCTATTTGTAGAAATGTTGTAGAAATGTAGAAATTGTTATCTTCCTCTTTTTTATTTTAAAAGCTTAGCTTACAAGTGAGCTGTTGTTGAAAAGAGCAAAGCTTGTTAAGAATAATAGAAATGGTATGTGGTGGGATGTTGAGGATGACAGGTGAGTTCACCCTGTTGCCGCAAGCGATTCAGTAGTATCTGCTGCCTTACCACTGGAATTCTTTCCTCAGGCTGTGAGACTCCTCAACATCTTACATTTGCGGTGCAACTCTATGTTGCTCAGGTCAGCTCCCTGTGTGGAAGAGTTACTCTTTAGATCTGGAAAGATTTCCCTTTTATATACTAATGATGTTACAATGAAATGATACTATACATGCACAGATGCATGTCAATCAAACAGAGACTTTTAAATTCTAATTCTAAACTAGATAAATGTTTTTGCAAGGATGACATGTTTTTGGATTTTTAGCATGCATACTGACTTTTTTGAGTATATTCAATTTTGTTAAAGTTATAGTGTATAGTTTCTGTCTGCAGTATGAGGAATTCTGTGTAATGACAACAAAACTGTCTTCCATGATAATGCACAGCCCCCACCCCTTCTCCGTGCAGTTGCTAGTAGCTAAGGAGGCAATGGACACAATCTTCTGAACATAGCCATAATGAGAAATATAGAGAGAGTTGTGTGAAGCTGACAGTCTTAATTAGCTTTGTAGCAACTCACTTGGCAAGGGCTTGAATATAACGGATGTCCATTGACATCAGAAAGGTTACACACTAAAGCTTTAACACACTACATCCTCAAAACCTACTTAGATTTAGTAGGTAGTATACATAGTACAATGGGATAAATACTATGGGATACATAGTACTCTGAACAAAATTATAAATGCAACACTTTTGTTTTTGCCCCCATTTTTTGTGAGCTGAACTCAAAGATCTAAGACTTTTTCTATGTAAACAAAAGCCTCACTTCTCTCAAATATTGTTCACAAAACTGTCTAAATCTGTGTTAATGAGCACTTCTCCTCTGCCCAGATAATCCATCCACCTCACAGGTGTGGCATATCAAGATGGACAGGTGTGACTTAGGCTGGCCACAATAAAAGGCCACTCTAAAATGTGCAGTTTTACTGTATTGGGTGGGGGGGCTGGAAGGGTCTAAAAACCAGTCAGTATCTGGTGTTATGGTTAGGGTTAGGGTTCAACCGTGTCTCTCTCTCGCTCTTTTTCTCTCTCTCTCTCTTTTTCTCTATTAACCCTAACCCTAACCATAAAACCAGTGTGTTATGAAACTGACTGGTTTTCGGACCCCTGTTTTCATTGACGTTTGTTGGAAGTGATGCATTTTATGTGGATTGAGCACTGCATGGGAGTCTGTTTAAAAAGAAAAGCTTTTAAATGCTACATTGTTTGTCAGCATTGCAACCTTTCATATTAGGAGGAATTTGGCCTTTGGCCCTGGCCTTGGCCTCTAATTAATTTGGCATGCAGTTAACACAGAAAACGTTTTGTTTTACTATAAAATCAACTCCTGGCATTTTTCAGCACTTATAACGAGAGAAAAAGACAAACCAGCTTCCATGAATTAAGGGTTCCTCCACCTGCCTCAAATCCCACCAACGATAAGATAGATAAAACAAGATGAGAATCCAAAAAAATCACAAAAACCTTGCATGGTAATCCATCCAATAGCTGGTGTTATGATTACTATGTTCACTATATGAAGCGTAGTGCAAGTTTTTGCAGGTCACATTGGACGTCAAGCTTGTCTATTATCTCAGCTCACAGCTGACAATTCCTAAGCCAGCACACCAGCTGATGGCTCAGCTGATTCCCTCTTAAGCATATGATTGGATTTCCAAATACAGTGCTCCATTTAAACTATTTCCCCAGCCAACTTGTGGCATCTCTGCTAGAGCTTGCAATCCACCTCCACCTCCTCCTCTTAAATTTACATTCATGTTGTCTGAATTAATCTGATCTTGCACTGCTGCTCTACCCGCTTAAAGCTTTCCATGTATGCACATGAAAGGGCAGGTAGGTGTGCTCTCTGCCTCATGCTTTCCAAGTATGCACGTTGAAGTGTGGGGAGGCCACAGAACAGAGCCATATCGCCAAATACAAATTGCAGATGAATGAATCTATTTATTGACAAAGTGGCCTTGACTGAACTAGTTTAGTGTGTTTGCAGATAATACAGGTGGGGTGGGAATGGCATTAGTTTTGTACGTATTTGGACAAAGTAATGGGCAAATTAACATTTTGACCTGATGACAAAAAGTCAGAGCATCACAAAAGTGATTCCTATTCATCCTGAGAGGAAGATGTACGTCATTACAATGACATTTCATCAATCCATAAATCCAAATGCTGTCGAGACATTTAATTTAAAACCACAAGTGGCGTACTGTCATTTTCATTTGACAGCGGCATAGGTTGAGAGAGAAATGTTGTGGGTTGGGACGGGAGGTGTTGAAAATTGTATTTGGGAATAAATTTAAAAAACACAAGTGGCGCTAGAGGAAGAGGCAAAGGATGCCCAAGTCAGGATTATTAAGAACCATGAATGTCTCTACATTGGTAAAAAAAAAAAAGAAAAAAAAAAATATATATATATATATATATATATATATATATATATATATATATATATATATATATATATATATATATATATATATATATTTTTTTTATTGAGGAAACAAAAAACAAAGTAGACTTTTGTTATCAACCTGCTTTTGTGTGTGGCATTTTTAGGCCTTTATTATGACAGGACAGCTGGGGTGAAGAGGAGAGAGAAGGAAATGACATGCAGCAAAGGCTATCCAGGCGCCCCAACCTACATTTTTAAAATGATATCTAAGCCCTACCTTGGAGCTTTCTGAGGTTCCTGCCCCCTCTATTCTTTGATGTGATCTCCCAAATCCAGCAGATGGACAACTGAGTGGTCTTCCGTTCAGGTGAGAGGGGCTGGTGGGTTCCAACTGGAGCGGGTGCTCAGATCCAGTCCTGTGGACATCTGCAAAGTGGCTGTCTGTTGGACACCTTGTGTCAGGGGGCATCTGGGAGTCTGAGAGTGTGCCGGTAGAAGATAAGAGGGAAGATGACAAGGCAGATGAACTGCTGAGCCAAGAATGACGCGACTCTGGAGGAATGGGAGGAGGACGCTCAGGGGGAGGCGGTGGAGGTGGGTCCCTCTGAGGAGGAGGTGGGGCTGGGAGAGGCTTGTCCTGCTTCCTAGACATGCCTGGCGAAGACTAGAGAGGTGGAGACATATAGTATATTCACTGAAATAACAGAATACTCAATCTAAATAATTCTAGACTCACTTCTAAATCAAACACTTTTCATGTTTAATTGTTGTTTGTTAGGAGAATTCAGGAAGACTGACGAGTACTTTGTGGAAGAAACATTGAATGGGGATCTAAATAAACAGAGAGTGTTTATGCAAAGATACCCAAGTTTTTGTCGCTCAGTATGATCGCAGCACTTCACAGCATGTTAATGTTGCCAAATAAAAAGTGAAACATGAAACCTTATCCCTAACTTTGGCTTTGAACCTGGTGTGAAAATATTCAACCTGTAGAAGCCAGTAAGAATAACTAAACAATTGTCACATAACATGATTTCTGGGTAATAAATTATTTCAGAAATTCCAACATTTATGATCAAAGGGATTTATAGTCCAACCTAGTGTGCTGTAAACATTTTCACACTTTCTAAACATTGCTTTTATATAAACAAATGTTTAAAATCTTGGGAATGCTGTGACTGACCTTCGGGGAGCCAGTGGGACTGGCAGATGGGGAGCGAATGGCACCTTTCTGGATGAGGTCAAGTCGTGGTGGGACCGGGGGAAGGCCGAGGTGCTGGATGCAGTGGCTGGGGTCTCCTCCGTGGACCTTTCTGTGTTGGCTGACCGGTGAAGAGTTGGGAGACACCATGGGAGAGTTCTGACGCTCTGCACAGTGCTGAGAGGAAAGTAAATAATATAAGGGGTGTAAAGTAAAAGTAAAATTCTGGACCTACGTAAAAAGATCAAAGTAAAAATCCTACACTTTTCTTCTACAATTTAAAAATGATTTCTGATTAATTAATAATTTATTAAATTTTATACAACTTCAAAATGCTCTTAAATTTAAAGAAACATTATGCAACTATTTTACTTTTAAATAACAACTTAAAAATAATTTTGATGCTATGGCACTACTACTTATTACGGAGCTCCCCTGGGGTCAGCTGAAAAATAAAACTAAACCGTGCGCACAGAATACAAATCTGTTCCCTCGGTTTAATAAACTGTTGACACAAATTCATAATCCGTGCTTTTGGTTTTATAAAACTGAGCAATGTTAGAAAGATATTCACAGATTCCAACTTCTGGGATCAATTACTCTATAGCAAAATGATAATAAATCAGAAATGACTTTGATCTTTCCTAACGTAGTAAGGTTAACAACAAGCTACAAACTAATATTCATCAAAATGAGCTGTCCTAAAACCTGGAGAAATAAGACTGGTAAGACTCTAGCAGCAGCCGGGGGGTGCTTTGGGACCGTCTATAAACTACAACACCGACACAAAAATATCTATTAATTTAATGATTACATAAGGTAATGTCTCCAAACTTATTTTTTAACAGTAAGTGCTGTAGTACATCTAGGAGGAGACATGTTATAATTGAGATCAGTTTGGAGACACTTCGCGGCTGCCTAGTTACAGCGTTCTCACTCAACACTGGACCAATTTCAATGATTTTTGTTACTTAGACACCAATACATGGGGGGAAAGGGATCAGGTGAAATATATATACAAAAATTACACTTTAAGTGTAATTCTTAGAAGTTAAATAAATATGCCCCGGACTTTCCCCTGTATTACAAACAACTTAAAGAAATGGCAAATCTAATTTATTTAAGCCCTTTAAATTACGTATCAATAGATCAACTACCAGCTAGTACGAAAAGTCTTCACCTTCCTGATGTTGGCCAGTCCATTCATGACCAGGCAGTCCTCTCGGTCTTCCTCATCATCTAGCTCCAGCATGGGGCAGCTGTGCTGGTCCAGGAAGAAGCACTTGGTACCCTCATTTCGTGGGTCAAAGGGATCGACAATGATGGGCTCTGTGCCTTTAATCTCACAACGACAGAACGGACAACCCTGACCATCTGATTCCTGGAACAGATAAGGGAAAGTGTTTGCACCAAAAAACCAACAGTTATACACAGACACAGGTGCGGTGCTTGTATGTGTAACCCCACATACGTTTTTAAATCTAATGATCATGGCTTTGTTGTGTTGCTGTTGTATTTTGGGAACATGAGGAATCACTTGGCCCATCAAGCAGGACAGCTGTTCCTATACACAGCTGGGACACACATGGTTAAGTTTATGCTTTGCACTCCTGCCCTATATATTATTCTCATTTCCCTGATTCATGAATGGACTCTGGCAAAGTTGACTTGGTATGTTTATGTAGATCCTCTCGAGGGAAAACTGTTTTGAAACTTAACAACATTAATTGGCCTTATGCCACATGGCTGCCCCTGTCAAACAGGGGTCATAAATAAAAGGATAAAAGAGGTTTTGGTTTTCAGTGCATCTGACTCCACTGACAGTCAGGGGCTACAATCAAAGGCAGACAATATTTACTGAGAACAAAGTTGCGTTTGTGCATTTGGTTAGCGACTTGGCGGGGGTCACACCAAAGGCATGTTTGAAATGTAATCCTAATCAGAGTGGGAGGAGACAGGAAGGAGTGGGTGGTTAAAAGAAAGGGAATTTAGATGGGGGAGGATATGGTGTGATGGTCATAGACACTGAAGAAACCATACTGCAACAGACACAACTGAAATGACAAATTAAAACATGAGGTTTCTGTCGTAGTGAAGGGAAAAATCCTCTTCAGCTTCACTTCTACTCAGAAATAGACAGAAAATATACTCACTCATCCCACATTGATTTAGTGACTTTCACAAGTCTAGACGTCTAGGTTAAAACTGGGTAAAACTGGTTGTGGAGTGCACATTTTTAGATTTAGATGTTATACCATTGTTTTAACAGCATTTAAATGGACAACATTTAAATAATAAAGCAGGTAAAATCAGGTCAGTTAAAAAGTACAAGTTAAAATACATTTAATAAAGTACTGTCATATGTAACTTTGACATCTATCTCTAACACTTAAAACAGAATTAATTAATTGTTTTGGTCACTTGTAGCTGTAAACACAACATTGACATATTATTACTTTATAAAGTTGATATTTTGAATGTGTTAGCTTTAAAATAATTAAGTTCAGAGCAAAACATACTGTCTCTATTTGCATCACTCTAAACTATGTTTACTTTACACTTTGTGAAAAGAACTAGTTACTACTTGCCAATTATCTTGATACAATCATTAGTTACACAAACTTTATAATCTAATGAAACCTACAGTCTGGTAAATAGAAGACAAAGAAAAGCCCCTGTAAATCACTTAGTAAGTCCTCGAAGCATTGATTTAGGATAAAAGTAATAGCTAGAACAAGGGAACCCTCTCATGTGGAAGATGTGGAATGTACATAGCTCATCAGCCAGCTGTGAGTGAGGAGTGTATGGCTCATCCACCCCAGCTGACTAATATACAGAGTAAGAGGAACGATGTAGGGAACCACCACTGAGTCAATGACCTGTGCTGGGTAGGAGGGTTCCCCCCTCTCTGACTCACAATTTCATTTTTGTGGAGGAAAATACTTCATTACTAAAGCACACATATATATACACACACTTACATACGTCACTTAATCACTGACTGAGGTTGCGTAGGACGCAGGGTTACGTTGAGTTGTCATAACAGGAAGTATGACAAACAAACACTGGTAATATGGGTGCTGCCAAGTCCCACGGTTAACAGAGCACAGTACTGAGCACTGGAAAGGCTGTGCTCATTTACTAAACCTGCAGCTATGCTCAGAGTAAAACCACCCAAAAAAAGCTTTCCAGCTTTGTAGGCATGGCAATAAACCTCGTAAGAAGAGTACCAAACCAAAAACTGTGCGTGTGCTCCAAACGCTGCTCAAACACTTAAGTCAGGCTTTCCCAAGACATTTTATGTCAAGGACACATAAAATTACATGTGGACTGTGGCCCATAGATCCCCATTTAATAAATGCTTTGCAACCCAAGTAGGAATTTATTATTTCTTTGTTGTGATAATTGTGAACATAAACAATACATCTGGGGGAAAATATGTATAAAATGTTGGCATAATTTGAGTTTATGTTTGTTTTTTGAAAGATTGGCAACGTCTTTAAAATAACACTGAGGATGACTTCATGCCTGTGTCAGTAAGTACAGACTGACTACATTACCACAGAAGCTACTGAAGAGACTTGCAAAAGACACTTTCATCTTTAACATCCATTTGGTGATAAATTCATTGCTTTTTATAACATGAAAAGCAATGAATTTGAATATGTTTTATTGGTATAACATGTTTCAATGCTCATTTAAAAATCAACTCCTCCTACACAATGCAAACCAAGGACTTGTGATAAACGGAAACTATTATAGCACTGACTGACTAAAAAACAAAGCACACTTAAATTCATGTGTAAAACCTTGACTCATTGTCCTCTGAAACATCTTCCTGTTCTTCCTCGCAAAAGCTCCACTGCCAAACATTTAAAGTAGGTGTTTGAAAAGCAGTGTTGAGATATGGTCTGTTTGTGTGGTCTGTTGGTCTCTTTTTCAAACTATTCCAAAACAGAATGACTCCAGCAAATTTACCTACAGAAAGTTGAACAATTCTATACAGTGGGGCTCGAAAGTTTGGGCACCCCAGGTAAAAACTTGTATTAATGTGCATAAAGAAGCCAAGAAAAGATGGAAAAATCTCCAAAAGGCATTAAATGACAGATTAGACATTCGTTTAATATGTCACAAAAAGTTAGATTTTATTTCCATCATTTACACTTTCAAAATAACGGAAAACAAAAAAATGGCGTCTGCAAAAGTTTGGGCACCCTAAAGAGTTAATACCTTGTACTTCCCCCTTTGCCAAGAGTCTTTCAATTATTGTTTGAGGTATCTTTGCCTATTCGTCCTTACAAAAGTCTTTCAGTTCTTTGAAACTTATCGGCTGTCTGTCCAGCACTGCTCTTTTAAGGTCTAACCATAGATTTTCAATTATGTTGAGGTCAGGAGATTGTGAAGGCCATGGCAAAACCTTCAGTTTACACCTCTTGATGTAATCCACCATGAATGTTGAGGTGTGTTTAGGATCATTATCCATTTGTAGAAGCCATCCTGTCTTTAATTTCAGCTTTTTCACAGATGGCATCAAATTAGCGTCCAAAATTTGCTGAAATTTTATTGAATCCATTTTTCCTTCTACTCGTGAAATGTTCCCTGTGCCAAAGCATGATTGATTCCCCATGCTTAACAGTTGGACAGAGTTTTTTTTCATTATATTTCTTATCCAAACGTACCTTTTCTCATTTCGCCCAAAAAGTTATATTTTTAATCTCATCGGTCTACAGAACTTGTTTCTACAATGCATCAGGCTTGTCTATATGTTCATTTGCAAACGTCAAACGCTGATTTTTGTGGTGAGGATGTAGAAGAAGTTTTCTTCTGATGACTCTTCCATGAAGACCATATTTGTACAAGTATCTCTTTATAGTGGAATGGTGTACCACAACTCCAGTGTTTTTCTGGATGTGTCGTGCAGTCAAACGTGGGTTTTGACTTGCCTTTCTCTCACTCCTGCGAGCTGGTCTGTTTGATATTTTTCTTGGTTTCTCTTGCTTTAACTTCCACTCTTCCTGATTGGCATCTGAAAACGCTTTGCTATCTTTTTATAGCCTTCGTCTGCTTTGTGAGTGTCAACTATTTTCAGTTTCAGTTTTCTAGACAACTGCTTAGAAGAACCCTTGGTGCTTCTTCTAAGTTCTTCTGATTGTTGGGGCAAGGTCAGATGAGTCTGGGCATTTAAAACCTTAAGATTGACATTACCTGGTCTTTCCAGACGATGATTGAGAACAATCCATGACACTGTCAGGTCTCAGCTTTCCAAAGGGACATGTGACTAGTTATACAAATGTCTAATCTGTCATTTGATACCTTTTGGAGATTTTTCCATCTTTTCTTGGCTTCTTTATGCACATTAATACAAATTTTCACCTGGGGTGTACAAACTTTCGAGCCACACTGTACATGTTCAACACCAACAAGAAGATTCAAAATGAGGCCTAATTCTGCCGTCCACGAGAAGAACAAATGTACTTCCATCCATCTCAAAATTACCGTGATACAGAATTGTGATTGTAAGACAGATTTTTTGGCTTGTTTCCAGGACTGCAGATAACTCAGAGTCTGTGCAGACACATGTCTGAAGAAACATCTCTGTGACTGTAACTTGGATGTACCATGCAAAGGAGAAAAGGGGGAGAAGAGAGTCACTGGACGCAACTCATTAGGGCAAAGTAATTACAAACACACTTTGCTAAAAGAGCGTCTGATGCACAAACACAATGGACACAGCAATGCAGGACAGTGTGCTCTGGGATACACTCATTTGAAAAAACAGCACACAGCAGGAAGCAGAAGAACACAGAAACACTGGAATATACTGTGTACACACACGCTCAGATTTGATTAGGACAGATGCAAGGACATGAGGGACGGAAGAAGTTATTTTTTATCTTAAACTGCTTCTGTTATTCAGTAGTCTTTTCTCAACTGCAACTGCACATTTTCTGGATATTTTGCAGCATATATACTGTATATATATATATGTATACATATATATACAGTGAAGAAAATAAGTATTTGAACACCCTGCTATTTTGCAAGTTCTCCCACTTAGAAATCATGGAGGGGTCTGAAATTGTCGTCTTATGTGCATGTCCATGGTGAGAGACATAATCTAAAAAAAATAATCCAGAAATCACAATGTATGATTTTTTAACTATTTATTTGTATGATACAGCTGCAAATAAGTATTTGAACACCTGAGAAAATCAATGTTAATATTTGGTACAGTAGCCTTTGTATGCAATTCCAGTTCCAAACATTTCCTGTAGTTTTTCACCAGGTTTGCACACACTGCAGAAGGGATTTTGGCCCACTCCTCCACACAGATCTTCTCTAGATCAGTCAGGTTTCTGGGCTGTCGCTGAGAAACACAGAGTTTGAGCTCCCTCCAAAGATTCTCTATTGGGTTTAGGTCTGGAGACGGGCTAGGCCACACCAGAACCTTGATATGCACACAGCCAGGATAATCAAGGAGCCCCTCCTTGATTATCCTGGCTGTGTGCTTCGGGTCATTGTCATGTTGGAAGACTCAGCCTCGACCCATCTTCAATGCTCTGAGGGAAGGAGGTTGTTCCCCAAAACCTGGCAATACATGGCCACGGTCTTCCTCTACTTAATACAGTGCAGTCGCCCTGTCCCATGTGCAGAAAAACACCCCCAAAGCATGATGCTACCACCCCCATGCTTCACAGTAGGGATGGTGTTCTTGGGATGGTACTCATCATTCTTCTTCCAAAAAGTTCTATTTTGGTCTCATCTGACCACATGACTTTCTCCCATGACTCCTGACTGGATCATCCAAATGGTCATTGGCAAACCTAAGACAGGCTTTGACATGTGCTGGTTTAAGCAGGAGAACCTTCCATGCCATGCATGATTTCAAACCATGACGTCTTAGTGTATTACCAACAGTAACCTTGGAAACGGTGGTCCCAGCTCTTTTCAGGTCATTGACCAGCTCCTCCCGTGTAGTTCTGGGCTGATTTATCACCTTTCTTAGGATCATTGAGACCAAGTGAGATCTTGCATGGAGCCCCAGTCCGAGGGAGATTGACAGTCATGTTTAGCTTCTTCCATTTTCTAATGATTGCTCCAACAGTGGACCTTTTTTCACCAAGCTTCTTGGCAATTTCCCCGTAGCCCTTTCCAGCCTTGTGGAGGTGTACAATTTAGTCTCTAGTGTCTTTGGACAGCTCTTTGGTCTTGGCCATGTTAGTAGTTAGATTCTTACTGATTGTATGGGGTGGACAGGTGTCTTAATGCAGCTAACGACCTCAAACAAGTGCATCTAATTTAATAAATGGAGTGGAGGTGGACATTTTGAAGGTCTTTGAGGCTCAGAATTGTAGCTGATAGACAGGTGTTCAAATACTTATTTGCAGCTGTATCATACAAATAAATAGTTAAAAAATCATACATTGTGATTTCTGGATTTATTTTTTAGACTATGTCTCTCACAGTGGACATGCACCTACGATGACAATTTCAGACCCCTCCATGATTTCTAAGTGGGAGAACTTGCAAAATAGCAGGGTGTTCAAATACTTATTTTCCTCACTGTATATAATGTGTGTATATATATATATATATATATATATATATATATATATATATATATATATATATATATATACAGTATATATTAATCTTCAAATTAGATTCATTCCTACATGGAAATTTAAAAATGTTCAACGGTTTAACATGTTCAGAACTCGCATGTGACATTTTAATTTAGTTATTAGTTATTTTTTATATTGCACATAGATTATATGCATCATCAGAGATGATGTGATGATGACACCATACCATTAACTGACAGTGTCCCCTGTAAATATGTTATGACAAAAACAATCAGCCAAAGCCATGTACCCATTTGCTTGAATGTATGCAGTATTATTTATTACAATACCTGCCAGGCTGTAAGACAGGAAGTACACATAAGGTGGCCACAGGGTTCAATCTTGACATCTTTGTCGTTCTCTGCACAGATCTTACAAAGCTGAAAGGTGGAGCCCATTTCACAGTACAACTCATACTGCTCCTGTTGTGGCAGAGCAAACTCCTGTTAGTCATCAAATTATGCATGTTGCAAACTATACAAGAGAACAGACAGACACACAAGTACAGTATACATACAAAATATATAAAAAATACCCCAAAATGTAATGTGATTATGCCCCAGTACGGACTATACCATGAACCTGAAGTGTCATAGTTAATGCTATTGTCAAAAGGGGTGAATGGTCACATCTCAGTTGAGTATTTTAAACTGGAAAATGTGGTGGCACTTCTGAAAAAGTCATCAAGATTTATCCTCACTAAAATCTTTTTCTGAATACATCTAAGACAAAATTCATTAAGGTAGACAATTGCTTATTTTCAAAACAAATTTCACGTCCCTTTTTTTAAAACACTCCCGCAGTTCACTGAGTGGTCTGCATCATATTTAGTAAAGTTCAATCAGTTCTCAGTCAACATTTCCTACACTTAAATGTCATAAGGAAGCCTGATCTTAGTCTCAGTGGGAACCATGAATATTACTCTGCTTATCCAGATGAAGCATGTTTTCAGACACACACACACACACACACACACACACATACAAACACACACACACACACACACACACACACACACACCCACTTGTGTCACTTTGATGTGATCTTGAGGCGTTGGCTCACATAAACCAGTGAGGTCGGGATTGTAGCTGCGACCATCAGGGAACAAGTAGCTGCGGATTAAATAACACTAACGTTACAAAAAATGTAATCAAAATATTCTAATCAGTCATCTTTTGTTTGTCATGCTATCAAGTATGCAACTGCAGTAATAGGGTTTTGATTTTTACATATTATATATATGGTATTAACCCATAACTATTCCATATTAATACACTTAAACATGTTCCATATTTATGGGTGCACAAATAGATAAAACTAAATGACTTACAGTGAGTAGTAAAAGAACCACAAGCAGCAATATGAGCACTTGTAGTAATAGTTTTACAAAGTGATTTACAGAGACTTTAATTAATCCAGATTATTTATTTACAAAAATATCAGTCATGAGCAGATGTTAAATTTAAAACATATGAGTTAGTAATATATCTCTCTGCATGGAATAAAAAAGTACAATAAAGCCATCAGCTATTATTACTGAGATACTGAGCAGAAACTCTTTTCCAATTAAAGTACATTTTGTAAATTGATTCAGCAAATACAAACTTGACTTTTGAAAGAGTGACTGATGGGTCTCCCTGCTTGATCAAAAACAGAGGCACTTCAAACAAGATTCCCCCTCCTCCCCCCACTCTCCGGCTACAGTGAACTAAGAAAACACAGTCCACCTTGAACAACAACAGATTGATGGCTAAGGGAAGTAAAATGCCACAAACTTAATGGAAGGAAGCATTTTTGATTTGTCTAGGGGTCTGTTAGATTATCAGGTATGATAGGAACAAATGGCTACAAAGAAAGAGGCTCAAAGACCTCTTGTTCATCTGAGACAGAAAAAATTGTTTCATCTAGGAAGTGGCTTCTAGAAAAGAGCCTTCCAGAGGCACCTCACTCTGGTCTGCTTTAAAGATAATGCTAATCAGATGTGAGTGATTGAGACACAGCTGACCATTACTCATTTGAATACAGCGCATACAGATCAATATACAAGTGAGCTAGTGAGCTAGATAGGCAGAGAGTGTATATGAGTGTGTGATAGGTAACATACAAGCCCTCTCTGTAGCCATCAATGAGGGCCTGGAACAGTGGTTTGTTGTGGGATGGTCTGTAGTATGTTGCCATCATTGGTCACATAGCCGATGGCCCACTGGCCCAGTCGTGTGCAACTCAGTCTGAAGATGTAACTGTTAGAGATGGAGAAAGGACAGAGGGGATGGTTCACATTAACAAGCTGCAAAACAAAACAAGTACAGTATAACAGTCTTCACTTATATAAGTCCTAATATTTAACTTATAATATAAGTATACGTTGTGTATAATTCAAAGTTGTGTTTTTAAATAAATGTTAAAACTATAACATCCTAATAGAATTTTGACTAGTCATGAATAAGCTCCTTTTTAGCATACGTATATATTAACTTTTATATGATGATATGATTATAATCAAGATAAGATCTTATTTGTGTCTTGTATATCTTGTATGTCACACTTTCCTGGATTGTAGTCATGGTAATCTTCTGTATTCTTTGTTCTTAGCACATTGGGCCTCATTCCCCAATATCTTTTAATAATTTTTTTCTTAAATTTTTTCTTAAGAAAAGTCTATGTCTGATTTATGTTTATGTTCTCAAAGAGCAGAATTGTTTGCAGGTGTGTTCTTAGAAGGATGAATCCCAATGTCTTCGTAATTTGAAAGCTTGTGCCCGTTTCTCAAAGCAAAAACATCAGGTCTAAATGGGATTCAACATTTTTTATCATAAGTACAAACAACACTTCATGTTAACAATGAACCCTAACCCTTTATGAATATTAACGTTAGCAATGGAGTTCCACAAGGCTCTGTGCTTGAGTAGGTAAGGACAGCCCAGCTTTTTCTGAATTAGTATGTTGGAAATATCTTTATGAAAAGATAAACCGATTACAATCCAAATATAAAAACATAATGGAATATACTTTAGTATAATCCATTGTGTTTTTATATTCAGCAAACATGTAGCTTAGGCATAATTTACTCTTCCCTCCTCTTTTGCACCTTTCGTTGGGAAAGTAACCTCTGTAAATGTGCATATGACAATTAATCACCTCAATTACACATTATTCATTTTAATTTATTAATAAACTCCCGGACTGTAACATACAGTATCAGATGTTTGAGCAAGCTCTCTGCTCATATCCAAAACTTTGTGCACATTCAAAATATAACTCATCCCATCTGTGTTCTCTGAGGTTTGAGGAGTCATGATATTTTATGAAAAATAAAGTTATAATAGGCTATTACAAGAATAAAGTCACTATATTTCAGAAAATAATCTACCTGCATCATAGCTGCTGCAATACATGATTGCTCCGCTGATACGGTAGCCTAGATCTCAGACCTTCTGACAGACCCTGTATGGGTCTCTGGTCTCTGAATGAGACAACTTTTAGGGAAGTGGCTGTACGCTCCTCTAAATCAGAGGTGGAAAACAGAAACTACGACACAAATACACGGAGCTCAAACACGGCACATCTGCCGCAGCATGTCGACAGCAGACACATTCGTAAACCTGAAGCTGCACAGCTTTTTACAGCAAAAGCAGACACTAAGCAACGTCCGGTTTTATATTTGTCAACTTTTCAAAATCTCCGGGGAACCATCACCTTATCGTGGTGGAGAGGTTTGTGTGTCCCTATGAACCTGAGGGCTGTGTTGTCTGGAGCTGTGTGCTCCTGGTAGGGTCTCCCATGGCAAAGTGGTCTCAGGGGAGGGGCCAGACAAAGAATGGTTATGGAAAATCAAGGAAGGGATAAAAGGACCCTGCCCGGTGGAAGCCCGGGGCCCCCCGTCTGGAGCCAGGCCCAGACAGCGGGCTTGTCAGCGAACGCCTGGTGGCCGGGTTTGCCACGGAGCCCGGCCGGGCACAGCCCGAAAAAGCTACGTGGCACCTCTCCCTCCATCCCATGGGCCCACCACCTGTGGGAGGAACCAATGGGGTCGGTGCTTTGCCGTAAGGGTGGCAGTGAAGGTCAGGGGCTTTGACAGACCAGACCCGGGCGGCAGAGGCTGGCTCTGGGGACGTGGAATGTCACCTCTCTGTGGGGGAAGGAGCCGGAACTTGCGCGGGAGGTGGAGCGCTACCAGTTAGATCTGGTGGGGCTCACCTCTACGCACAGTCTCGGTTCCTGAACCGTACTCCTGGATAGGGGTTGGACCCTGAGGCGTCGGGCTGGTGTGGGGATACTCACAAGGCCCCGGCTGAGCGCTGCTGCGTTGGAGTTTACCCCGGTGGACGAGAGGGTCGCCTCCGGGTGCGGGTGATGGGGAGGAAAACTCTGACTGTTGTTTGTGCATATGCACCAAACAAGAGTTTGGAGTATTCGGCCTTCTTGAAGACCTTGAATGGAGTCCTGTATGGGGCTCCAGTAGGGGGCGCCATAGTTCTGCTGGGGGACTTCAACGCACACGTGGGTAATGATGGAGATTCTTGGAGATACTGGAGAGCCGTGATTGGGAGGAACGGCCTCCCTGATCTGAACCAGAGTGGTTGTCTGTTGTTGGACTTCTGTGCTAGTCATGGATTGTCATGGATCACAAACACCATGTTTGAACATAGGGATGCTCATAAATGTACGTGGTACCAGAGCACCCTAGGCCAAAGGTCATTGATCAATTTTTAATTGTTTCATCTGATCTGAGGCCGTATGTTTTGGACACTCGAGTGAAGAGAGGGGCGGAGCTGTCAACTGATCACCATCTGGTGGTGAGTTGGGTCAGGGGGGTGGGGGAAGACTCTGGAGAGACCTGGAGGCCCAAGCGGGTAGGAGGCCCCTGTCCAACGGACTTTCAACTCACACCTCCGGCGGAGCTTTTCGGGCATCCTTGTGGAGGATGGGGGCATTGAACCTGAGTGGATAATGTTCAAAGTCTCCATTGCTGAAGCTGCGGCGGCGAGCTGTGGTCTTAGGTGCCTCAAGGGGCGGTAACCCACGAACACCCTGGTGGACACCGGTGGTCAGGGAAGCCGTCCGACTGAAGGAGTCTTTCCGGGATATGTTATCCCGGAGGACTCCGGAGGCAGTTGCAAGGTACCGACGGGCCCGAAGGGCTGCAGCCTCTGCCGTGACAGAGGTAAAGCAGCGGGTGTGGGAGAAGTTCGGAGAAGACATGGAGAAGGACTTTCGGTTGGCACCAAAGTGCTTCTAGAAAACCATTTGCCACCTCAGGAGGGGGAAGCGAGGAATCATCCAAGCTGTATACAGTAAGGATGGGACGTTGTTGACCTCAACTGGGGAGGTAATAGAGCGGTGGAAGGAGCACTTTGAGGAACTCCTAAATCCAGCTGACACGCCCTCTGTGGTAGAGGCAGAGCTGGAGGATGATGGGGGATTGTCGTCAATTTCCCTGGTGGAAGTCGCTGAGGTAGTCAAACAACTCCACAGCGGCAAAGCCCCAGGGATTGATGAGATCCATCCAGAAATGCTGAAAGCTCTGGGTGTGGAGGGGATGTCTTGGTTGACACGCCTCTTTAACATTGCATGGAACTCTGGGACGGTGCCTAAGGAGTGGCAGACCACGGTGGTGGTTCCCCTCTTCAAAAAGGGGAACCAGAGGGTGTGTGCCAATTACAGGGGTATCACACTTCTCAGCCTCCCTGGTAAAGTCTACTCCAAGGTGCTGGAAATGAGGGTTCGGCCGATAGTTGAACCTTGGATTGAAGAGGAACAATGCGGTTCCGTCCTGGCCGTGGAACAACGGATCAGATCTTCACTCTCGCAAGAATCTTGGAGGGGGCCTGGGAGTATGCCCAACCAGTCTACATGTGTTTTGTGGATCTGGAGAAGGCGTATGACCGGGTCCCCCGGGAGAAATTGTGGGAGGTGCTGCGGGAGTATGGGGTGAGGGGTCCCTTCTCAGGGCCATCCAATCTCTGTATGACCAAAGCGAGAGCTGTGTCCGGGTTCTTGGCAGTAAGTCGGACACGTTCCAGGTGAGGGTTGGCCTCCGCCAACAGGATATCGAGGCATAATTGGGGGAGGGGTTGCAGTTCGGTGGGCTCGGGATCTCATTGCTGCTTTTTGCAGATGATGTGGTCCTGATGGCATCATCGGCATGTGACCTTCAGCACTCACTGGATCGGTTCGCAGCCGAGTGTGAAGCGGCTGGGATGAGGATCAGCACCTCTAAATCTGAGGCCATGGTTCTCAGCAGGAAACCGATGGAGTGCTTTCTTCAGGTAGGGAGTGAGTCCTTACCACAAGTGAAGGAATTTAAGTACCTTGGGGTCTTGTTTGCAAGTGAGGGGACCATGGAGCGTGAGAGCGAGGGAGATGTGACTGGAGCGCAGAGAAAGAGTTTTTGAGAGGGCACATGAGCAAACTGCATGCAAGGGGTTATTATTACATGTTAATATGCATCCTCGCTCAGGAATGAGGCACATATATAACGCCATAGGATGTAGAAGATTAGTTGAAGTGGTTTGGAGCACGCAGCCGGCACGCGCCCTTGGTGATGGGAAGCGGAGCACACAGACCAAATGTTTTTAACAAGTAAATTGTCCTGCTGCTTTTTCCTGTTTAATTTCACTCCTCATTTG
Organism: Etheostoma perlongum; assembly: GCA_026937815.1. Classification (NCBI taxonomy): domain Eukaryota; kingdom Metazoa; phylum Chordata; class Actinopteri; order Perciformes; family Percidae; genus Etheostoma; species Etheostoma perlongum. Next base: position 23,206,908 of record CM049383.1, on the reverse strand, counting down.
TCATGCATTTTACATGTGTTTACATCCTGGGGCATATTCAATCTTAAAACGTTTAGCAGATTCTGGGTTTTCTGACATGTTTCCTCAATATTGTGTGAAACAGTGTGCAACACGCTGATGTATGTTTTATCTCGTATGGTGGGTGTGTCAGAGGTGTTACACAACAACAGCAACGTTTGGGTAAACTTGTATTAAAAAGACAAAAGAGTGTTAAACGCACCACCATTTCAGTTTAAATAAAGGTTTTGTATTAATGGGAGAGCAGTGTGAAATCCATGCTGCTGCATTTTAAACAGCGCTCCGGAGCATTTCAATCCCCACAGGTTATGCAGGTTTTTCACCATAAAGAATCTTTCAGCATAACTGATAATAAAACAATTTAAAAAATGTCCTTCTTAATTGTGAAATGGCAGCAATATGCATTTGTTACCTACATATGTTTTATGATCTCAGCTGTTGGGGCACACATGCAACTAGCCAGACAGTAGGACACTGAACATAAAGTCAACACGCTGACCACCAGTGAATGCAACATGACTGCTACTGTTGCTCAACTAGTCATTAATATGTAAAGGTGAAGACATCCTTTAAACAAAAATGTTAGGCACTTCAAATACACACACAAGTTACCATACCTGCCAGGCTTGTTCATGTACTTGTGTAGGCGGGCCTTAACTTCATCATAGGTAAGGAAGGCCATGTAGCCGGGGTGCGTCACTGCCAGGAAATTCCAGTTCCTCAGAATTGATCCCCATGGCTGAAAGAGACCATCCAATATAGTTTAACTAAACGGATTACAATTTTCATATATTTTTTATCAAGTCAACATTGAGTCAGTGCTTCTGCCACAAAAGAGGAGCAAATAGTAATGTTTTAGTATGTTGTTTTTGCTAAATCTGAATTACAATTAATACATACAAACTAAATGAGAGATAATGCAGAGACCGAGGTTTCTGATATCTAGCCAGCAACAACTAGGAGTTACCCCACAGTCACATAAGCTACAAAGAACAGCAACACGCTTGATGGGCATTCCTGGCCAACTCCTCATTGTCACGGTGACACTTATGTATCGATAGTAGCATGCTATTGCCTAGCATAGGCAAGATGTCTTACAAGTCGTCACTTCAGAGGTATTATCAAGTCACAAGAACAATGTTTTTGAATTTAAAAGTTTCTTAATAGGGGTAACAAAATATATGAGATAAAATGCCAAACATATATAGATATATACAGAACGATCATGTCCTGAAGCGTTACCACCATCTTGAATGATTTTCTTTGACTCTAGCAACCAACATATATACGTCACGCTGCCCTCAGGGTGCTTTCCGTTCGATTAGCAGTCACTTTGTCGCATTGCTCAGCATTTGCACGAGATATACTTCTTGTCTATTTTGGCCCTGCCTTGCTTATGGCAGCATCATGCTTGTCGCTGGCAAATGGCCACTCCCACTGAAAATGTATGGCAGCCTGTCACTTTTTCTCTGTCACTTGTAGCCAATGTGACTTAGGGGTTAAGGAGGCAACTTGCGTTTGGCTTTATTTACAACTGTTTTAAGGTTTTCTGCAGGACAGAGTTCCACAGATGTCAATACACTTGATGTGGAAGAAAATTATTTTCAGTATTGACACCACTGTTTCTTTCTATTTAGAGATAATTGTTGGTTTTATTGTGTCTAGCCTAAGGTGGTGCTCTTTTTTTATTGCTCCATCCTGGCGGAGAATACTTGCTCAGCGGTGCACACAGCCCGGCAGAGAGAAGGCACAAACGGTGACGAGAAGCAAAAGTGAGCCGAGATCCAGGCTAGGCTAAGAGTGGCCCCGCAACAACCTCCTGTACCCAGCATCTCTCTGTGATCACAGAGACCTAACTGCACGAAAACATCTTAACAACTTAGCAGTGGAGCTAGCAAGCCACAACGTCAACCTTGCAGACCTCACACCTGACTAGTTTAACAACAGCTGGTGCACGGACACTATTGTTATAATAAAAATTTTTTTTTTAATTATTTTGGCCATTTTATGCCTTTATTTGATAGGACAGCTTAGACATGAAAGGGGAGAGAGAGGGGGAATGACATGCAGCAAAAGGCCACAGGTCGGCTTTGAATCCTCAGCCACTGCGGCAAGGACTGAACCTCTGTAGATGGGGGCGCAAGCTCTATCAGGTGAGCTACCCATGCGCCCCTCAGAGAGTTTTTTTATAGTGGCAGGAGACTTCATCTATTCAGATCTTAAAGGATCATTCCGGCCAATTGTTACCCAAATCTTGATTGGTAAATGTCTCTGAGCACTGGTGATAGGGAAACAAAAACGACCAAAATTGGTGCTAGCAAACTGAACATGCTGCAGCTAATAGCCAGAGCTCCCAGTTAGCTAAAACGCCAAATGTGGAGGCATGTTCTAAAGAGAGCCTTTGTGCCTCTTAAAAGACATCATCTACCTTGTCTCAATCCTGCCATGTAGCTAGCTTGGCCTGCTAGCTGCAGAGCAGCGTCCTGCAACAACTGAATTCCCAGGGGTCTTCAACGCGAGAGTAGAGATAACGCTATTATTGTGCAAGCCACAGGCATCATTCGGACTGCTGCCATGTATTTACATAGTAACTGATATGGTCATAACCACTACAGTGCTAATTTACCTATTTTTAAGGGGGAAATAAACTTCAGGTTTTCGTCGCAAAGGCATGACCTGGCCTTCTGGAGGACATAGCCAGACCACCGAGCGCTCTGTAGATTGTTGTCGGCAGCGGCAGGTGACGGAGTCGGCGACAGGAGAGAAAGCAGAAGTGAAGATGCCGGTGGGGCCTGCAAGCCTGACTAAGGAGCCTACCACACAGACCCCCATCAAGCCTCCTACTCACCAATGCCAGATCCATCTCACACAAAATGGATTAGCTGGAATTCAGCATAGCAACTAACTACACACAGCACTACTGATGATTATCACCGAAACCTGGCTGAACTCCTTCATCCCAGACGCCGCTGTGCTGCTAGCAGGCCAAGCTAGCTACCAGCAGGATCAAGACAAGGTAGATGACAGTACAAACTTTGAATTTACGCGGTTTCTTCACAATGTCTGAGAGAAAACGCAAATTGTTGTCACATAAGGGCCCTGATCATGTTGCACAGAAATTTTAATTGCATTTTGTGTCTGTTAAGAGGCACAAAGGCACTTAGAACATGCCCCCAAAACTGGCATTTTAGCTAATTTGGAGCTCTGGCCAATACCTGGAGAAACTCCAGTTTGCTAGCACCGATTTTGGTCTTTGTTTTTCCTATTGACAGTACTCTGAGACATCTAGCAATCAAGATTCAGGTAAAAACCGTCCTCCTTTAAGACTGTTTTACCAAACTTTAAACAATGTTGACATTAAAAACAAACAATGGACCAGGTGTATACACATATTGCCAGAGTCTTGTCATAGCATTGCTCATCATAGCATTGTGTTAAAAAGGGGTGGAAATTAGCATGTCCACCCAGGTGTCATGTTTCCATCACTGTTGATCGGAGCTGGAACACTCAGTTTACCACCCTTCCTTCAGGCAGGCTCATAACAATACACATATGGACCAACAGGCTGAGAAACAGCTTTTCCCGTTGAGCCGTGGAAAGGCTGCTGAACCCTGAACCCATACCCCCTCTGCAAAAGAACTAGTACTTGGACCTCATGTGTCTCTAATGCAATAATAATAATAGGTTACATCCATGCACTGTATTTTATTTTTTTATAGTTTATGACAATACCCGTATTTCCATTCAATTGTCAAGCAAATTTTTATCTAACTTTTGTAATGTCGCAAAAAACGATATGAATTAGGCACGTTACTATTACTTGTTTTGGAGTGAATAAACTAAGCTACACCATAGTTTTGTCAGAAATTGGCGAGAGAAAAACGTAAAGAGGGCTTCAGGAATTTGGTTAAATCCGGCAGTTAAGGTTTAATTGTTCTTTCATGTCAGTTAGCATTGACATGTTTAATTCTCTCCGGGGACGAACCTCCATTATGGGAAAAAATTAGAAGATTCCGACAGCGGACTGATCAGTCTTGTGAGTTAAATGTTTGCTATATCAAAACTTATTCATACTGTATACCGTATATATATATATATTTTCTTTTTTAATATATTTACTGTATATATGGAGCTAAGTGAAGTGGATTGCTGCAACAAATGTTGTGTTTAACATGCAATGACAATAATGTATAAAGGAAAAAAAAAAATAGAACATTGCCATTGATAGATAAAATGTTTACATCAGATCCCTGAATAAAGAGCATAAAGCTGTGGCCCATTGTGTGTGGTTTCAGTGGGTCTGCCAGTGACCACAACATTCACCTCCATCCTGTCTGCTAGCTGGAGCTCCCCAGAGACAATGATCTGCTGTAGTAGCTGGTTTGGCAGAAGACAGAAAGCTAATGGATACTGGGATTACTGGCCTGTTGGCAGGAGATCACAAATCAGTGTTTTGACTTGACCCCACCCTACAACGTTTCAACCTGATTTGTCCTGGGAGGATTGCAGTGTATCATACCAATGAGTTGTAGTCAATTGTAGTTGTAGGCACATTTACCTGCTTTCTTCACCCGGTCATTCTCCACTTTTTGTGAGCCCTCTGATCCCTGCCCTGTCCCCTTTAAGCATTCAAAATATAATTTTTCATGTTCAGAGTAAGCATGCAAAGTACAAAGGTTCTGGCAAAATAACGCATCGCTCTATAGCCTCAACGCCCACACACCATCTTGAAGCCACATGGGCCAGTAATCTGTCAAGGGAGCTCAAGCCACACACAGAGAAACCTCAAACAAGCACAAAAATAGAACCAAAAACACCAAAGAGAACAAATATTTTGCATATACTGTTAACATAGTGTACAACAACCCATACATAAGGTTTTGATCTTGTGTTTGCTGCTGTGTCACACTGTTGTGCATTTTGATATGTGGTCATTGATAAAATAGTGTATATCCTTAATGTTCCACTTCTGGGATTGCTCCAGTGCCTCTTTCTTTGTGTTGGCATTCTAAACTCTGGTGGATTTATGAGGACTATAGTTAACTGCTCCTCAGATCTCTGCAGGGTAAATCCAGACAGCTAGTTAGACTAGCTAGTTATCTGTCCAATCAGAGTTTCTCGCATGACTATTTTACTGGGGCTCCGTGCAGAGCTTAGCGTCGCTCATGACGATTGTAATTGTTTTAAAGAAATGCCAATAAACCAGACTACGTTTTTCTCCCATCCCAGAATACTATTTGGACTAGCTAGGCCCTTCTCCGCTCAGCAGCGGGTGGATTGTTTGGCAAAGCGAGACTATTGGTAAGCTAAAGCAGTGGTGCAAAAAGCCAGCTTCTTTGTGAGTCTACATACTGTATATTCCAATATAGTACTTCTGCTGCTTTAAACACACAAGGTGTGTGGCTTGGAGTCAAAGCCTTTTATTATTTATTGGTCAGATTTTTATCACAGTACTGGGAAAGAAGAAGATAGAGCAGTCTATAGTCAGATATAGTCATCTGTCTTCAGGGGTGGGGCTAAAAGGGTGGCAACTTGCCCAATGTGTAATTTCCATTGAATCCAAGTTACTTGGCTGCCTGTTATGCCAATCTTCCCAGCCCTCGTCACATGACCATATCCAAATTTATGATACCATGGAACCACCACAGGAATTGTTTTTTGTTATGTGGCAGACTAAGCTTATAGAAAATCTGTATTGTATTTGGATATACAATTTGTTTAAAACAAAAACAAGTGAAATTAATAATGAATGTGATGTGTTATATTTAGCAGAATTACATTGTGCTGTTCTATCCTATCCCATGTTTCAAAGCAGATTTTCTATGCTGTATTCTGATAACATCCCCCACCCCCACCCCTCACCATTACCTCTCAGCAAGAAAAGTCTGAGAAACCTCATTGTGCCTGTAAATATGGTCTCAGTTAGCTCAGTACAAACAGGCACTGCTACCTTTTACAGTCAATGCACTACTTCAGAGATCTTCAAAAGAGGATCTGTAACGCTTCAGAGTTAGTGCAGGGGGGCCACCAAATTATGTGTAAAAATATTTATTTTTGAAAGTTTTTATTTTTATTTTTAATAAAATATGTCTGAAATATACATTAATATAAAGCTAACATAATTGGCCTATTTGTGCAAAACAAATCTTACTTACTATAGTAGGTAGCCACTATGGTATACATAGTTAAGATTAAAAGATAACTGTGCCTTCCTAGTTCCCAGTTTAATATGAAACTTTATTGTATACAATTTAAATTTGTAGTAGGGTGTCCCTACTCGGTCTCTTTTTCAGCTAAGGGGTCCCTGGCTGTAATGAGTGGGATAACTGTAAATGATGGTGGACTCTTCACACAGGATGATCCCAGGCAACTTCTTTAGATTAAATTCAGCTTTATTCAATATTGAACAAGGAAAATAACTGTGGAGTATGAACATCAGAATAACTCCTCCTTTATACTTTTCTTCTTGTCCTCACACATATCAATCTAGCTTTTTCCGTAGGATAGGGTTACCTTCAAACTACTACTTATTTGTAAGACACTTCTAATAGATTTACACATTCAAATACATTTCTGCAAACTAGTGTCACTTTCAAACTGACTATTCTCTGGAAGATCCTTAGAATAGATGCATTTGAAAACATGTATGCTTAAATATTCCACCTATCACAGGCCTAAAAAAACATTAAAGATGACTGATCTACTTAAATCTCCTCTTTTAGATTGATACCTTTTTGTTTTCTTCCCATCTTCACTAATTTGTTGGATAGAGGTTCCAACTTGGCAACCTCTGCAGAGAGGCATTATATGTAGATTTTTCAGTTAATTTTGCTCTGAATCAATCTACAGTTTCAAGAATCCATTCAACATCCATATGCATTAGAAATTGTTTCTTTCAGTTTAAAATTACAATATCTAATTTTCTGCCGTTAGGAATATTTCAATCAAAACAATGGATGTAAACAAACTTTTGATGACGTTGTGAAGTGCCATCATGGGTTAATTGTTTAACACAATTGCACAGTAAAATATATGTGTTTATAGATGGGGTTATCCATTACACAGTCCCTCCAGGATTTTGCGTTGTTCCGATCGCAACAATTCACACAAATTCAACCAATCACCTTGAATTTGGTGCAACTCACAATTTTAACCAAACAGTGCAACTGAGTTTCTTTCCACTTCAACCAATCCCAGCAGTCCCATGTGCCATACTTTGAGTCAGTATGTGACTCTGAGAGCCACTGACCAAACTGGAATGAGAACAGGTTGACGTAGCACACATACGTCGTCAAATTAATTTCCTTGTTACTGATATGAAGACGAGACGTGTGTTACTCAAACATCTCACATTTACCAGAAAAACGTACAATGAAAGACCGTGCAAAACATTTTAGACTGTCCTGCCTGTATATGTTTTAACATCAATGTACGCTGTAACATATTTTACGTAGGATTTTTGCTTTTAGATGTTTTATTACAGAAAGTGTATCAAAATATTAAGTCCAGGTTTAACAAAATAAGTGATTTATTTATAAACATATTGTACATGTAAGAATATACTTGTTGAAAACATGTGGAAAACTTTTTTTAAACACTTTTGTGTCCAGGGGCCTCATTTAAAAAAAACTGTTATGCAAGAAAAAGTTGCGTGAAGCAGAGAGAAATTTGCAGTTGCAACATTCCTTGCAAAAGTCAGGATTTTTAAAGAATTTCCATGAAAATATGCCCAGTTTTCCGCAAACGTTTGACTATGCGTTTGATGGTGCGTATTGCACCCAAGGTTTTGTAGACTGGAAGGGTAACACGAAATATCACATAGATAAAGTACTCTGGATGCAGAGCGCACAGCCTGCATCCAAAACATCTGCACCATTTAATTACCCTGATGAAGCCAATATGACTCCGATCCACTACCGGTTAATTGGACTTAATTAACCTATTGCAAAAATAAATAAATAGCCCTACAGTTCCCAATGGCCGGTGTATAGCAACCAATCAACAGCATGGCAGATTTGGCATTGCTCAAAGATTGAGCAAGAGCACCTCAATCTCACAATGACTGAATTGTGTTTTTTTTCCACATTTTTCAGGTTCATGATTGGTCATCAAGGGAGTTCTTTTACAAGGCTGGAATATTCATTGATTTATTTATAAGGACCTTATTAGGAAAAATATGGGATGGCCTTGGGAGGAGCCTGAGGGTCGTGCATGACCGCACAAGGTAACACATGTCCATACTTATAATGAGAAGAGTCTGCACAGGTGTGCGCCGCATGGTGTTATAAATCATAATGTTGTTTTTGCGTAAAAGAATTCTGACTTTTTGGTGCACAAAATCTTTCAGAATATAATCTACAAAGAATTTTAAAAATGAGGCCCCAGGAGTTTTCGGGCAGTCTAAAATCATGGCTTGATGACGGGATGACAGGGATATATCACTAAATTGCCTGTGTATTGTCTGATTTATGTGTTAACATCTTTACTGTGATTGGATGTAGTCCAGTCTTGGACTTGCACTGGTCTGGTCTTGGTCTTGACTTGGTCTCAACCCCGAAAAGTCTTTGATTCTGTTAGTCTCTGTACACTTTGCTCTTTGGCTGCACAGTATGGAAACAGCGCCGATCCTCCAGGTAATTTTATAAGTGGTTTTGGCTCTATGATAGCTTCATGCGACACTGAGCCACTCTTATAAGAATAAACAGGGTTTTGCCTCCAGAGGAAAATATCTAAACTTGTTGTATCTGAATACAGTATGGACCAATAGTAAAGTGCTATGTGCCATGTGTGTCAAAACCATTTGATGCATATGTTTAAACCTTAGTTTTATTTTGACCAACCTGGAAGAGGCGTGTGAAAATGTCGAACTCAAACACAGAAATGTAGTCGTTGCAGGTGAGGTCGATGGTGGATTTGAGGGCCATGGCCTCCAGGCCTGAGCTGATGGGATGCACTTCATGAAGGCACTGTCGGAAGACTTTCCATGGCACTATTGTCCTGCAAGAGAGAAACAATACAATCATAAAAGCAAAGAAACAGTAACTTGCTGGACAAACGGTCAAACGAGACATATTTATTGGTTTAAATGTACATTTGACAAATGCAAAAGAAATGTTTCTGTACAACAAACAATGCGTGACAAGAATATATTCATTGATTCATAGAACTTTTGTTTAACTCATACAGCTCTTATGGCTTAAGATAAGACAAAACAATGAAAATAACAGAACAGAAAAAAACATTGTGAAGTATGGTGGTACAATCTGAGGGTAGATTGGGAAGTATCTGCTGGTAATGTCATTTCTACCAAATGTGAAATTACTACATGTATGTGGTGACTGTGATCAGCAGCCTCAGTGGCCAAACATAGAGTCATAGCTTAATCTCACTTCCTGACATAGTTAAAAATTTCTTTAGCATGCAAAAGTACAAACGTACAAAAAGTACAAAAAAGGCACCTGCACAGAGATTTATACTGTAGCACTAAACATGAAGTCTTCCTGAAACAAGCAAAATGTTATTGTACATAAACGAGAAATTAGATAGACACAGGTCTGTACTTATTTTACCCAAGACATCCTATGCCAGTTTGTAATAATTCCAGTCAGGATGTTTTCTATTGCTCCTCTGTAAAGGTTAACAAGTTAACAATTTTTGCTTTTTCCTTAAAAAAAATTTTGAGCTTTTTTTCACCAGAATGGAGATGTGAAGTCAGGTGTGTCAGGTCCTATGCTGATTTCCAGGAACCTAAAACAATTAACTTGTTCCTCCTCAGCTTGATTGATGTAGACAGAGGTGTGTGTCTTCCCCTTCATTTTTATAAAATCAATGATCCTCCATGGATTAGCTAACATTGAGCACTCTGCAAACTTTTGATTTCCTCTCGATATGGTCCTCATCATTGTTTGAAATCCAGCCAATAATGGTGGCAATGGTGGCAAACTTTACAACAGAGTTTTCTCCATGTTGGAGATTGCAATCTTGGATGTCCAAAAGGGGTGGGAATGTCTTGGTCACGATTTGATTTGATTCTGATTCAGATGCCAACGATTCGATTCTAAACCGAGTATTGATGCAACAATTTTTTTTATGTACATTTCCATGCGTGATTTTAAAAATATACATATCAATCTGAGTTTGTTACTCTGTTTGCTAATCACTTCCTAGACAAAGCAGTTAGACAAAGCTTAGATTTAGACATATATAGTATTTGTCACACACAAATGTTTTAGTTTTAATGAAATGTTTTGCCTACTGAGGTTTTTATTTTGTAGTCATTCCATGCTTAAAACATAAACATGTTTGGGAAAGTTACCTTCTCTCACAGTAATCTTCCATGTCAAAGTCTCAGTCATGTTTAAAGGTGGAGAACATGAAACATGAGGTGGTCAGATGTAACGTGATAAGGAGATGTTTTGCCTGTCCAACTGCTCGTTAACACTTAATTTCTAAGCAGCCAATCACATGGCGGCAACTCAGTGCATTTAGGCATGTAGACATGGTCAAGACAATCTCCTGCAGTTCAAACCGAGCATCAGTATGGGGAAGAAAGGTGATTTGAGTGACTTTGAACGTGGCATGAGTATTTCAGAAACTGCTAATCTACTGGGATTTTCACGCACAACCATCTCTAGGGTTTACAGAGAATGGTCCGAAAAAGAAAAAACATCCAGTGAGCGGCAGTTCTGTGGGCGGAAATGCCTTGTTGATGCCAGAGGTCAGAGGAGAATGGCCAGACTGGTTCGAGCTGATAGAAGGGCAACAGTGACTCAAATTACCACCCGTTACAACCAAGGTGGGCAGAAGAGCATCTCTGAACGCACAGTACGTTGAACTTTGAGGCAGATGGGCTACAGCAGCAGAAGACCACACCGGGTGACACTCCCTTCAGCTAAAACTGAGAGGAACTGAGAGGAAAACTGAGGCTACAATTTGCACAAGCTCATCGAAATTGGACAATAGAAGATTGGAAAAACGTTGCCTGGTCTGATGAGTCTCAATTTCTGCTGCGACGTTCGGATGGTAGGGTCAGAATTTGGCGTCTACAACATGAAAGCATGGATCCATCCTGCCTTGTATCAACGGTTCAGGCTGGTGGTGGTGGTGTCATGGTGTGGGGAATATTTTCTTGGCACTCTTTGGGCCCCTTGGTACCAATTGACCATCGTTGCAACGCCACAGCCTACCTGAGTATTGTTGCTGACCATGTCCATCCCTTTATGACCACAATGTACCCAATTTCTGATGGCTACTTTCAGCAGGATAATGCGCCATGTCATAAAGCTGGAATCATCTCAGACTGGTTTCTTGAACATGACAATGAGTTCGCTGTACTCAAATGGCCTCCACAGTCACCAGATCTCAATCCAATAGAGCATCTTTGGGATGTGGTAGAACGGGAGATTCGCATCATGGATGTGCAGCCGACAAATCTGCGGCAACTGTGTGATGCCATCATGTCAATATGGACCAAACTCCCTGAGGAATGCTTCCAGCACCTTGTTGAATCTATGCCACGAAGAATTGAGGCAGTTCTGAAGGCAAAAGGGGGTCCAACCCGTTACTAGCATGGGGTACCTAATAAAGTGGCCGGTGAGTGTATATATATATTGGCCATTTTATGTGTTCTTTTTCTACACTCTTGCCTAAACTCTAAGTTGTTGTCCATTATCCCATCCTCTTTCAGTCACTCTGTTTTCTGATTTGTACTTGTCTGGAGACAGTAGCTTTTAAATAAAAATCAACACATTTAAACAAATAAATAAATAAAATTAATTATTAACTTATAAGAATTGAGCATTGAATCATTCTAGAGAGAATCGTGATGCATCTAAGAATCAATTATTTTTCCCACCCCTAATGTCCATCGTGAACAGGAGGGGACTGAGCACACAGTGCTCGGGGATTCAATGTTAAACGCTAAAATAGAGGAGGTGTGACCACCCACCAATCAAAACTGACTGGGGTCTGTTTGTGAGGAAGTCCAATATTTAGTTGAAGAATGCGGTACTAAAGCCCAGAGTGCTTAGTTTGCCAATCAGTTTCAAAGAAGAAATTGTGTTGAATGTTAAGTTCAAATCAACAAACAACAGTCTGATGTAGGGGTTGTTATTTTCAAGATGTGTGAGGGCTGAGTGGAGGATAGTGGAAATAGCACCCTCTGTGGATCTGATTGCTCTACCTGTAAACTGGTGAGGGTCCAGAATGGCTTGGATGTTGTCTTTAATGTGCTGTAGAACCAGTTTCTCAAAGCATTTAATCAGAGTGGCAGTACAATAGTTACTGCCGAAGTTTTAGGTACAGGGATGATGGTGTCTTTAAGCAGGAACAATGAACAAGCTTACCCTGTTGACAAACTGTACATAGACGGTCATTTTTTCAGAGACTCAAAGCTAACCCCGTTGCTTTTCTAAGAAACATTAAATGTGAACCTCTAACCGACTCTCTGCATCCATTCATCTTGATGTCTTTTTACATTCATTTTGTATAGTTTTCTTTTGTATCCTTCTCTTCTGTCCCTCTCTTCTCTATTATGTGACTATTGGCTCTGCCAATCGCACACATACACATACTCGCATGTACAAGCTGATCTGCTCCGCCTCTCCTTCACTCCCTCACTCTGTCTTGACCACTTCACTTTTGTTTTATGTCTGTGCAGTTATGTATTGTATTGTAGCCATTGGTCCTATTTCATGGCTTGATTATGGAGAACACACACACACACACACACACACAACCACACAGACTGGCTCAAAGCAAGTCTTCCCAAAAACTGATGTGAAATAAACTACCACAGGTGAGGGAGGGCCCTGTCCTACCTGCATCCTGCCAAGCGTTCCAGTTGTGCCCTGGCTTGTCCCAGTCTGGCCTTGCCACACGCTACTGCATAAAAATGCTCTCCGAATTGGTCACTGCCCCAGCAAAGCTATTTCATTATTATATGTAAATATTTCATAACATCATTATAAATACAGTATATACAGATATTAACCACACCATATATTATTGAACACTAATATTTTATGTATGACAATGGTGCGGATGTAGATATACTAATATTCAATTGTTTTATTTTGAATTACTTTAAAGATTTTTGTATTATTATTATTATTCAATATTCTGGTCTTTGTGATCTATTTTTTTAATTTATTAATCTTCACTATTATAGTCTCTACCACAATTGTCCACTCATGTACACCCATGCTTGTCATTGAAACTTGCATACACTCACACACTCACACACACATTACAAGATTTGTACATCGTCTGTCATGTTAAAATTCAACAATATATTGTCTGTAACTATCTCACACTATTTTCACAAATAAAAAATAAAAAATTCAGTATTTAATCCCACATTAGAAACGTGCAATGACTTGAAAAAGCACTGCCTACAGTCTTTCCGTGTACTGACATATGGATTGTTTGTGGCAAGGCAGGAGAGAAATACGTTTTTAAAAGCCTCAGTGTGTTCACCTTCTAATTGAATATCTGTGGTTTGAAGTTTAGTTTTTATACCTGTTCTATTTTACTTTCATGTTTGCTTATAGGAGCAGTGTTCTGTTAATGCTGATGACAAAATTATGGGAGACTTCTATTGTGAAGAATTTATAGGAAATGACACCAACAGCTGGCATTATAAAGTACCAATTCAATTCAATGTTTAATGTTTATATATAGTGTCAAATCTTTCTTTCAGGACACTTTATATTTAGAGTTGGTCTAGACCACACCAGTGTTTCCCATAGGTTATGCTAATAAGTAATCCTCCGCTTCAAACTTACCCAGTTTACTGTCCCAGCCCCCACTTTCACTGGATAACAAACTTCCTTAAAGACTGGAGACAACAGGTGAGGCTGGGGATAATCTCATCTTGCACCCAGATCACTACACTCATCAGACTTTAAACACCAGTTTAAACTCTTGAAATTTGTGACGGGTCTGCATACATTTGATTGAACAAATCAAGATTGAACATTTGGTCCTCTGCCTCAACTCACAATTTTACTCTGCAATCACCCAGTGTGTTCTCTGTACTTCACTGTTCAGTTTTGAACCTGTCACCAAAAACGACAGGAACAGACTACAAAAATCATTGGTGCCAAAATGCATTACTAAAAACCACGCAAGAAAGTTTACTCTGCTTATTGGTCAGATGTGTCTAGGATGGGAGCAAGAAAGTAAATACAGGAAGAAGGTCTTGTGTTCTGGACTCATGCATATTTCTTCCATCGCCATGGTCACACCAACTCAACTCATAATCACTGTTTTGCGGGCAATTACTACGTCTGCTCTGGTCACCGAGACTTCACTCTGCTCGTCTGTCTCCAACTTTAGAGACGGAAGGTTTGACCACAGAAATGCAAATGTCTATTTTTGTGAGAGAAACATTGTAAGCCGCATTGCAGATTGAAGCACACCTGACTACAGGAGCCATTTAGCTCAGACGATTACGAGTGAGTGAGGCAGGTGTGAAAGCCCCCTTACTCTAACATCTGCTCTGTAACGGCCAGAGATGGGAAGTAACGAAGTACAAATACTTCGTTACTGTACTCAAGTAGATTTTTCAGCTATTTTTACTTTACTTTACTATTTATTTTTGTGGCGACTTTTTACTTCTACTCCTTACATTTTAACACAAATATCGGTACTTTCTACTCCTTACATTTTACAAAATTGGCTCGTTACTTTCGTTTTGTACAAGAGGTTGTTATGTCGGAAAATAGCGCGGACACGCGCTAACACCGCGAGCGGGTGCGCGCGCCACACGGAGAAAAAAGTGAGAGAAAAGAAAAAGAGAGCTGTCCGGAGGATAATCAGCTGAGATCGTGTGTGTCTCTTTGAGAACTGTAAGTCATATAACTCATGTTATCAGTTCACTTAAGCCTGTTATTGGTCTATAGTTCTTCACATTAAAGTAAGTTAGCTAGTGGTTTTGGTGTGTTCTTCACCTGTTCACCAACTTCAGATACTGTAATTCAATTGACAAGTGGATGGAAAGTTAGCTAGAGAGAGAAGTTGTCTCCGTCTGTTTTAACAGACACACCTGGGGCGAAGTTGGAAACCAGAATCAGCTTTAATCCAGTCCTAATCTAGTCCTCAACTTTCACATCATTTCACTGGAGTTATCGTTATTATTGTTTACGTCATCAATACAAATATATGGGAATATATCTACTGTACGTTGCATTTGACGCAACTCAACGCAATTCAGCATTCTGCATTAATTCACAGCAAATCATTGTGGCTTGATGGCGCTAACGTTAGCACATAGTAGTATGAATGGCAACATGATTGAAAATGAAGAAAACAGAGATCCGGCAGACAAGCAGCAACATTCCCATCATCCTCGGCCTTCGATCCATTAACCTGGAGTCCCAGTTTTCTGTCATAATAATCATATATGTGATGTTTTAGGCTTATTGGCAGACAACCATTTAAAATGTAGCCATTGCCATATAAAGAGCATGTCCACCATGTCCACTGAAGTTCCTCAGCGTGCTCTCTAGCGTGTGTGGTCCATGTAGCTTTGCATAAAAAATTCACAAGGCTACTTTTACTTTTATACTTTAAGTAAATTTCCAAGCTTGTACTTTGTTACTTTTACTTGAGTAAAGAAGTTTAATCAGTACTTTCACTTTTACCAGAGTATTTTTTAACACAAGTATCTGTACTTCTACTTAAGTACGGAAAGTGAGTACTTTTGCCATCTCTGGTAACGGCAGAGGAGTCATTAAGTTTTCATTAAAGTCAATGTGTGTATTTCCACTGACTGCGGAACAGCTGTGTTCCGACTCCGTCCCAGCTCCGGCAGTCCACAGCCCGCAGATACGCAGAGCTTCTATTTTTTCCGGACGCCGGAGAGCTCTGCAGCAATTCAGCACACGGCAGAAACAAAATAAAACATCCGGTTAATTTTCCAAATAAAATAGGCCGTAATCATGGCGGATTATATTTCCCTTCACTACACCTTGAAAACACAACAAAGAGTTGTTTCCCCTCTACTCCTCTGGATGGAAACAAACTGTGGGTTTGTGGTTCTATTCTACATGAATTTGCAAGATCTCATGGGACCTTGTGACTTGTGACCACCTGTCAGTGATGGCCGCAGTCATTCCGCAACAAATCCAGACCTGGTGGTTATTGACAGACAGCAGAGCACGGAGCCGACAAGCAGCGGGGCTGATCTGCAGACGTTCTGCCACCGGTGGAAATTAGGAGATATAATGTAACTTGTTGACTATTACACTTACAACATCGATCAAATATTTTAGGATCAAATTTATTTAATTGTACAGGGGAGATGTGTGTCCGCATCGTCCAATTAAATTGTATCATTCTCAATCAAGTGTAGATTATTTGAGTGTGTGTTTTTAAACATATTTTACTCCTTTTAATAAGTGAAATATCTTAAGTCACATTATCCACGCCTGTCTTTTACTATCAGTTTCCCTATTATATTATAAAAAATGTATACAAAAATTATAAAAATATTATAAAACTGTGAGACCAGTCATGTGTTTCTAAGAGTAGGGGTTGTTGCACTGAATTGTTTAAGTGTACCAGAATAAAACTTCTAAGTTGTAAATACTTAAAGAAGTGTTTCTGTGGTATATTCAACTTGGCCTTTAACTCATTAAATGCCTATCACATACATTAAGAAAAACTAAAACTAAACTGAAGCTATAGTGGTTAAAAAAGTAATACAAATTAAGTAATAAAAGTAATAAAAAAATAAGTAATAAGTAATAAAGAAATGAGGGAATAGTTAGCCTACCTTCACGACAAACAGTCCATACACTGGACTTACTGTCAAACCTACGCGTTGTTACAAAATGCAATTTGTATTGGTTATATCAAGTGCACTGCCATACAGCTGGGGAAGACGGGACCCCAAGAACACACTGTCATTCAGCTGGGAAAAACGGGACCCCAGGAGCAGAGTGTGTACAAAAATTTATGGTAGGCTACCCAGCAGATGAATCCTACTGACTTTAGTGATCACCTGATATTCCCTCTAGTGCCACCATGAGGTTGATATTTCAGATAATTTGAGGATACCAGGATGATTATCTTTGAATCCATCTACAATAAAGAATGTGTTTTTCATCCACACCTGTGTATCTTTTATTAAGTATGCCATAATAATGCTGTTTTGGGCTTGAGAAATCTGTTCAGGAGTGAAAATGTTTGGTAACCATGGTGGCTGTAAATTATCATCAACTCTGAAGACGGTAAAAGAAACCTTCCCCATCTCTTAGCACAATGTATCCATTGTTGGGATTGATTTAAAACCTTGGGGCTAAAATATGTATTAATAATAAAAAATAATGTATTGAAGCAATTCAAAATGTATTCATAAATTTGAATTCCGGAAAAAGTGGCTTGTAAAAAATATAAGTGGCTGGGAAAAAAGGTAATTTCTCACCCTGGTCATTGGCTATAAAAAAGCGGCGTGTCTTTAGTATAGGCGGCAGCCAAACCATGACTAATGACAAAGGAACTTTCTTCTGAGTTCAATGACACCTCACACAATAATCTCCATCAAACCGGTCATTAGTTATGAAAATGGCTGTGGCTAAAGCATAGGGGGTGGGTCAAACCATCGCCAATCTAATAAGAACTCCCTGCTGAGTTCAGTGACACCTTACACAAGACTGTACATTAAACAGTTCAAAAGGCATAAGAGGGGACATGGTTAAAGTACAGGGGGCGGTAGACCACACATTATAGGTTTCATGTAAATCAGATGATGTTTGTCATAGAGACCCTTTGCAGGTGACCTCCCAATCTACTCGTGCAAATTATGACGCCATGATGGACGGCGGAAGAGCTATGCTGTAGATAGATGGCAAGCTAAAGGTGTATGTGTTCATTAGTGTTCTCACATACACAATCAGCAGAGTAATCCTCACCATCACACGCATGTGCATTAGAGGATGGATACCCGACCCGAGCCCGACGGGACCCGACGGTACCCGACGGGTCGGGCCGGGTTCGGACAGATTTTTAGAAAGGATGCTCGGGTTCGGGGTCGGGCTCGGTCACATCAGCGCGATAAGGCATTGAACATTTAGAATTTAAAACAGCTTAAAATAAATGTCAAATATTACCCTAACATCCGTCTTCCTGTGTGCTGTGACAACGAAAGACGTGCGTATTAAGCTCCATGTGGCAGCGCAACGATGGAAGATGTTAAAAAGAAGTTGGCCGTAGGAGATTTTAAAACTATTGAAAACGAAGGAAAGTCAGCTGTGCATTGATGCGCTCATCTGTTGACATTTCCCAATGCCTTCCTACAATTGCTTAATAAAAGCGGGCTTTCCACACAAACAAACGTACATGTGTCATTAGTATGAGAAACAAATGCGATTTTAACTGTCGGGCTCGGGTCGGGCTCGGACAGAAATATCTTAATGCCTGTCGGGCTCGGGTCGGGTTCGGTTACTGCTCTGTCGGACGCGGGCCGGGCTCGGACAGAAAAATCCGGCCCGATCCGCACTCTAATGTGCATGTGTTCCCTTGATAATTTAACTTAACACACATACAAAAATATTGGTTAAATTAAAGATGACATGGCACGGAAACTAGCTTTCACAAGGTAAAAAAAAAAGTTAAATGCAGGTCTGCGGAGTTCCTACCCCGGCTAGCCGACCAACTAACTACAGCTAGCTTTGGACTATTCAGCTACCTGCTGCCCAATGCGTCATAATATCCACGGGTCAAATCTTAACATGGGCTACACAGCAAATAATCACAGATAAGAAGATGGCTTGATGTTAAAATTATGTGTGGTTACTATTGATCATATACACTCGTATGATAGATAATTAATGACTGCATTTCCCAGAGCCTGGATGCATCCAGGCATCCATTTGAAAGTTGCATTGGCACACCCAGTGAACAACGATATGTGGATAGCCACGACCGACCATGTCCACTAAAAACATAGCCTACGTAAGAAAAGAATATGTTGTGGGTTGGAGTTTGTTTTCCCCTTTCCTTGGTCTCTTTGTGTTTTTATCGTAGTTTTTTCCCTGGTCCTGTCTTGTGTTCCCCTGTGTATGTTTGATCTGCTTCCTGTTTTATTGTGGTAGTCTTGTTTCCTGTCTTGTCTTGTCTTGTTTAGCATTGCTTTGTTTGTCTGATTGTCCTGCCCCGCCCTAATGTGATTCACCTGGCGTCTCACCTGTTACCCATTACCTCGTTGCCTCTTGTATTTAACCCCTGTGTTTCCTTTGTCCCTTGTCAGATCCTTCCAGTTCTTTGTCTAGCCACATGATCGTTGTCCCCGTGAGTTGTTCCCTGTGTTTGTTCCCTGTTTTTTGACCCTTATTTTCCCCGGACCTGTTTTTGGATTTCTTCCTCTTTAGCCTTGGGATTTTTTGGATTTTCTTGTTTTTGGATGAAGCCTTTTCCCTGTGTTTTGTGGACTGTGTAATAAATCCTATTGAACCTTCCCTTGCCTGCCTCCCTGTTCTCTGCATTTGGGTCCTCCATTCCGCCGTACCACAACAGAAGGATCTGACCACTACAAGGACCCAGCACTGTCGGGAGGCAGCGTGGCGGAGTTACAGCACCTGGAGTACGTCCTTCGCCGGTTCGTTGCCGAATTGGGGAAGACGACGGACACTGTGCGCCGGCTAACCATATGTGCCTTGATCCGTAACACTGTGGCAGGCAAACCTGGGCTTCTCATACTTCCAGGCATGAAGACCTTATTAAGAGAGATCTACCAGCTGGAAGCCAGCCTGCAGGCCATCCTGGTTCCTACCAGCGAGCTGGCGCCCAGTGTTCCGGACCTCCAGCCGCCTACTGCCGCCGTGGACCCCCAGCCGCCGATGGCTGCCGCCGCGGACCCCCAGCCGCCGATGGCTGCCGCCGTCGAGGCGGACCCCCAGCCGCCGGCCCCCGCCGTCGAGGCGGACCCCCAGCCGCCGCCCCCCGCCGTCGAGGCGGACCCCCAGCAGCCGGCTCCCGGCCCCCCAGACCCTGACCGGCCGACCGGACCCCTTGACTCGGACTGGCCGACCGGACTTCCGGACCGACCGGCCAGCCCTCACGACCCTGACCAGAGGACTAGCACCTCCGACCCCCGGCTGGTGCTCAGTGGCCCTGGACCCCGGCCGACGCTTTTGGCCCTCGGTCGGCGGTCGGCGCCCCCGACCCCCAGCCGGCGTCTGGGCTCCTGTCCTCCCTGGGCATTGGCTCCCGGGGTCCCCCTGGTCCCGGTTCTAGGGGTCCCCCGGGACCCAGTCCCCCGGCTTCCTCCGGTCCTGGCCTTGGTCCCAGGCCCGCAGGAACCCCTGTCCCCCATGTCTTTGCCTCTCCTAGTCCTAGTCTCCCTGGTCTTGTGTCTGTCTCTGTGTTTGTCCCCGTCACTGTGTCTGTTCCCGTTCCTGTCTCTGTGCCTGTTCGTGTCCCTGTCCCTGTGCCTTTGTCTGTCCCCGTGTTTGTTTTAGTCCCTGTGTTTGTCTCTGTTCCAGTCTTTGTTCGTGTCCCGGTCACCGTCCCTGTCACCGTTCCTGTCCCCGTTGTCCTCCCTTTCCCTGCATCTGCCCCTTCCGTATTTCCCTCCAAACCTGATCCGTCTATAGCCACACCGTCCCCGTCCGTCCCACCCAAAATTGTCCCTGAACCCGACCCGCCTGTCTCCATGCTGGCCGTCCCGTCTACATCCACGTTTGTCTCGCCTGTTCGGTCCGAGTCTAGCCTGTCCTTCCGTAGGTTTCCTCGTGCACCCCCCCGGGGGCTTCTCCGTGTTCCTCGTGCTCCCAGTGCGCCCCTCCGTGGGCTTCTCCGTGCACCCCCCATGGGCTTCTCAGTGTTCCTCGTGCTCCTAGTGCGCCCCTCCATGGGCTTCTCCGTGCTCCTCGTGCGCCCCTCCGTGGGTTTTTCCGTGCTCCTAGTGCGCCCTTCCGTGGGCTTCTCCGTGCGCCCCTCCGTGGGCTTTTCCGTTTTCCTCGTGCTCCTAGTGCACCCCCCGTGGGCTTCTTAGTGTCCCTCGTGCACCCCTCCGTGGGCTTTCTCGCGCCTCCCTTGCGCCCCCCCTGTGGGCGTCCTCGCATCTCCAGGGTTCCCTCTACTGGGCTTCGCCGTGTGCCCTCCCACGGGCTTTTTTGTACGCCCACTCAGGCGTTTCCTCGCGCCTCCTAGCTCTGTTCTCTCCTCTGTCCGTGGGTCAGTGTCCCCCTCGTTTTGTCTCCTTGCCCTGTCCCTCTCTTTGGGCTAGTCACCTCTCGTTCTGTCCCGTCTTGTTGCTTTATCTCTTTCCTTGCTTCCCTCTCTGCCTTGTCTCCCTGTCCCTCCATGTGTTGGTCCGTCTGACTCTCCGTGTTCGTCTCTACTCCTCTCGCCTTGTCTCCCAGCCTTTTTTCGTCTCCTGGTCTTCAGTCTTGTCCCCTCTTCCCGCCTTTTGTTTTGTTTCTCCGTCTTGTCTCCGTCCTTCTCGTTCCGTCTCCTTGTGTGTCTTCTTCGCTCTGTCCCTTCCTCTCCCTGTTTCTGTTGGTTTGTGTCTCATCTTCTCTCATCATTCTACTCATCCAGCCTTTCTGTGTGTCCCCTACGGCCCCTATCTCTCCCTTTTTCTCTTTGTGTGTATGGGTGACTCTCCCTGTGCCTCTCCGTTTTCTCCAACCCGTCTCTACCTCTCAGAGTTCTTCGCCCTTCTCTCTGTGCTCCCTCTCCGTGCCGCGCTGTTCCTGCCCCTGGTCGCTTTTCGGCTCCCTTTCTCTGTCCCTCTCCTCCTATCCCTCGCTTGTCTCTGCCCTCGCCCCGTCTCCGTTGCTCTGTCTCTGTTGCTCCCGGTGTGTGCCCATCTTATTCTTTCTGTACCTCTTGCTATTTGTTGTCTCTATGTATGTCCCTCTCCCTGTCGGTCCTGCTCTGTCTTTTCCGCTCTGTCTCTCCCTATGTCAGTTTGTCTGTTTTGTCCTCTGTCTCTCTCCCTCGTTCTGATTGTTGTCTGTCGCTCTCCCTCTTTCGAGGCGGGTCTTTATGTCTCTAACGCTCTGTCTCTCTTTCTCTTCCTGCCAGCCTTGCTCTCCATGTCTCTCCCTCTCGGTCACTGTGTCTGTCTGTCGTGTTCCCTCTTTGCCTGTCTGGCTCTCTGTGTTTTGTCATCCCATTGTCTCTCTTTGGCTCCCTCTCGCTCTGTCTTTGCCTGTCCCTGTGTTTGTCTGCCTGACTCTCTATGTCACGCTGTCTTCTTCTCTGCCTCAGTCAGCCTTGCCCTCTGTCTCTCCAACCCTCTCTCCCTTCTGTGTTCCCTATCCCCAATCCCTCCTTTGTTTCCTCTCCTCTAGCCCCTCCCTCGCCACCCGTCTCCAGCCTTTTTCAGGACTTTTTTGTGCCCTCCATCCTTGCACCCTCTTTCCTCGTGCTGTTTCCTCGTGCCCTTCTCTCGTCCCCTCTTTCGCCCCTCGCCTGTCTCCTTGTCCCTTTTGCCTCGTCTCCTCTTCTCCTTCGTCTCATCACGTTGCCCCTCTCGTCCTGTTTCCTGCTTTTTCCGTCTCCTCTCTTCGTCTTATCTCCTCTGTCCATCTTGTCTCCCCTCTCGTTTTGTCATCTCGCCTCCCTCGTCTCCTCGCTCCCTTGTGCCTTTGTTTCCCTGTGCTCCTTGATCCCGTCCTTCGCCCTCCTCTTTGCCTTGTTTCCTGGCCTCCTTCGTCTCCCTCTCTCGTCCCCTCCGTTGTCTCCTCACCTGTTTCCTTCTCTCGCCTCCTCCTCTCTAGCCCCCTGTGCCCCTCTGTCTCCTCTGTCTCTGGTCCCCGGAGCCCTCGTGTCCCTGTGCCTTTGCTCCCTGTGTTCTTCTGTCCCCTTTGTCCTTTTCCCTAGCGCCCTTTGGCCCCCGCTTCCCTGTGCCCTAGCTCCCCTGGTCCTCGGTCCCCCTCTCTCCGGTCTGTGGTTCGCCCTCTTAGGGTTGTTTTATGTTCTTTGGGGTTTTTTTTTTACATCTGGCATCTGTCTTGGGGAGGGGGTCCTGTTGTGGGTTGGGTTTGTTTTCCCCTTTCCTTGGTCTCTTTGTGTTTTTATCGCAGTTTTTTTCCCTGGTCCTGTCTTGTGTTCCCCTGTGTATGTTTGATCAGCTTCCTGTTTTATTGTGGTAGTCTTGTTTCCTGTCTTGTCTTGTCTTGTTTAGCTTTGCTTTATTTGTCTGATGGTCCTGCCCTGCCCTAATGTGATTCACCTGGCGTCTCACCTGTTCCCCATTACCTCGTTGCCTCTTGTATTTAACCCCTGTGTTTCCTTTGTCCCTTGTCAGATCCTTCCAGTTCTTTGTCTAGCCCACATGTTCCAGTCTGCGTGATCGTCGTCCCCGTGAGTTGTTTCCTGTGTTTGTTCCCTGTTTTTTTACCCTTATTTTCCCCGGACCTGTTTTTGGATTTCTTCCTTTTTAGCCTTGGGATTTTTTATGTTTTAGATTTTCTTGTTTTTGGATGAAGCCTTTTCCCTGTGTTTTGTGGACTGTAATAAATCCTATTGAACCTTCCCTTGCCTGCCTCCCTGTTCTCTGCATTTGGGTCCTCCATTCCGCCGTACCACAACAGAATATATGTTAATACAAGAATAAACCCTAGATTGACGTCTTATCTTTGCCATTATGAGGTACCTTCCCCCGCCGTTGCATTGCGTATCTGTAGGCCAGCTACAAAGAACTTGTAAAGTATGTGGACAATTAATGAAAGGGAAAAATCCCATGAATTTGAAAGTACATTTGAGAAGCGCGCACAAGGTGGCTAACCTAGCTTACTTTAACAAGGTAAAGGAGACTGCCAGGCCCCCCTTCCCCAAAACAGAAGTACAGAGCCAGGCAGTGTAACAGAGACAACCTAAGGACACAGAACACTACAGCAGGGCTTTCATTGGTGACTCAAAGTTTTTCTTTTAATAACTTTTAATCTTTAACGCCTTAAGATGATTGACTTGATCGGATGAAATCTCTAGGAGGAGTTTGTTAAAGTATAACACGTGGAAATGGCCAAAATTGCACCAATTTCAAACTTTCAAATTCAAATGGCGGACTTCCTGCTGGGTTTAGGGTATGGCTCCAATGAGTTTCTTTGTATGTCTTGACATGTTACATATGTGTACCAAGTTTCGAAAAGCCGATTCATTTACCGGGAAAAGAAAGGGAAGAATTTCAATAGGGCGCTAAATATACAAGAACTAAAATTAAACCTGAAAAACTGAAACTAAACCAAATCCAACAAACACACTCTGAAAACTAACTCAAACTAGAATAAACTTAAACAAAAAATGTTAAAATAAATTGAAAATTCAAAACTATTATAACCTTGCAAACCACCAGGCTCAGGGACAGCTTCATCCCCAAGGTCACAAGACTGCTGAACTCTGAGCTCTGAGGGTATCACGTACAACTTTACCTGGTAAAGATTTCCTTTGCCAATGACTACTTCTGTTATTGTTGTGCACATGACAAATGAAGAACCTTGAATCTTGACCCATAAAGCTGGCAAAAGGTGACAAAGTACAGACAATGTAGTGTGTGTGTGTGTGTGTAAGCAGTGTCACACTGTCTTGGAGCTGTTCCCACATCTGGGCATCAGCATGCACATGTTTGAACTATCAAGAAAGTACACTGGAGATGAAAAAACAAGAAACATCCACAGACTTTGACAATATGAAGATCCTGACAGCAACTTCTTCTTATCACAGTATGAAATCCAGACCTATTAAAAGGGGAGCACCAACTTAAATCTGCAAACTACGAAGCCAAGATGAAGTAAAGCTTACTTTTCTCCAAAGAAATTCCTCCAGAAGTCAGCTGCATCAGCTTTGGTGATCCTGAAACTGTCCCCCTGGAATTGTCCTCCTGGAAATATGGCTTTGATTTCAGCCAGCATGTGGCTGAAGATGAGAGACAGCTTGGTCAGGTTCCTCCTGCAGAAAAGAGACAGAAGAGAGAGGAAACCGTTTCAGTTCAACAGGCACCATTTGGAAATTATTTGGCCTTCAAAACTGTGGATTTATTTTCAAATGTTGTTGACTTACATAGAATTTGAAATCACCACCCTCTTAAAATTCAACTCCAAATAAAAGGTCAATTATATGCTGGCAAGATTTAAATCAAGCTGATGAAAGTTCCCTTATATACAAAGCTCTCCTGAGCAATCAGCAGTGTTCAGATGACAAAAAAAAAAACTGTCCCATGTGCAGAAAAATACCCCCAAAGCATGATTTGTATGATACAGCTGCAAATAAGTATTTGAACACCTGTCTATCAGCTACAATTCTGACCCTCAAAGACTGTTAGTCTACCTTCAAAATGTCCACCTCCACTCCATTTATTATCCTAAATTAGATGCACCTGTTTGGGGTCGTTAGCTGCATAAAGACACCTGTCCACCCCATATAATCAGTAAGAATCCAACTACTAACATGGCCAAGACCAAAGAGCTGTCCAGAGACACTAGAGACTAAATTGTACACCTCCACAAGGCTGGAAAGGGCTACGGGGAAATTGCCAAGCAGCTTGGTGAAAAAAGGTCCACTGTTGGAGCAATCATTAGAAAATGGAAGAAGCTAAACATGACTGTCAATCTCCCTCGGACTGGGGCTCCATGCAAGATCTCACCTCGTGGGGTCTCAATGATCCTAAGAAAGGTGAGAAATCAGCCCAGAACTACGGGAGGAGCTGGTCAATGACCTGAAAAGTGCTGGGACCACCGTTTCCAAGGCTAATGTTGGTAATACACTAAGACGTCATGGTTTGAAATCATGCATGGCACGGAAGGTTCCCCTGCTTAAACCAGCACATGTCAAGGCCCGTCTTAAGTTTGCCAATGACCATTTGGATGATCCAGAGGAGTCATGGGAGAAAGTCATGTGGTCAGATGACACCAAAATAAAACGTTTTGGTCATAATTCCACTAACCGTGTTTGGAGGAAGAAGAATGATGAGTACCATCCCAAGAACACCATCCCTACTGTGAAGCATGGGGGTGGTAGCATCATGCTTTGGGGGTATTTTTCTGCACATGGGACAGGACGACTGCACTGTATTAAGGAGAGGATGACCCGGGCCATGTATTGCGAGATTTTGGGGAACAACCTCCTTCCCTCAGTTAGAGCATTGAAGATGGGTCGAGGCTGGGTCTTCCAACATGACAATGAACCGAAGCACACAGCCAAGATAACCAAGGAATGGCTCTGTAAGAAGCATATCAAGGTTCTGGCGTGGCCTAGCCAGTCTCCAGACATAAACCCAATAGAGAATCTTTGGAGGGAGCTCAAACTCCGTGTTTTTCAGCGACAGCCCAGAAATCTGACTGATCTAGAGAAGATATGTGTGGAGGAGTGGGCCAAAATCCCTTCTGCAGTGTGTGCAAACCTGGTGAAAAACTACAGGAAACGTTTGACCTCTGTAATTGCAAACAAAGGCTACTGTACCAAATATTAACATTGATTTTCTCAGGTGTTCAAATATGTATTTGCAACTGTATCATACAAATAAATAGTTTTAAAAAAATCATACATTGTGATTTCTGTATTTATTTATTTTTATTATTATTATTATTATCTCACAGTGGACATGCACCTATGATGACAATTTCAGACCCCTCCATGATTTCTAAGTGGGAGAACTTGCAAAATAACAGGGTGTTCAAATACTTATTTTTCTCACTGTAGTTCCATACAAACTGCCACCAGAACTTTAACATAGAAATAGATTTCTTATGTACATGTCCAAGATACAAAGAAACCCTTCTATGTTTGTCTGTTTTAGTTAAGGTTCAAACCGCGTCCAATGAAGTTCAAAAGGGGCGACAGTCTGGACATAAATAAACACAAATCAACAGCCATAATGCCAATCATCACAAAACGTACAGGATATGTTCAGATAAGTGCCTCAGATATACCCAGACAGTTATATATACATACGCCACAAGCGCTAGAAGCACAAGATACGCGAGTAGCATTACACACATTTTACTATAAATCACATATTCATTGTCCAATCATCACAAATCTCTCAGGATATGTACCTGAACCGTGCCCTGAAAGTTTCATTCAAATTGGACACTAGGGAGCGCTATAAATGCAAACAAACTGCAGGTGATATGGCACAAATTTTGTCCAATCACAAACTTCTAGGAAATGTCTACATACTGACCTCAGACAAACTGCAAGTCTCATTAAAATTGCCCATTAGGGGGCGGTTTAAATGCACAGTAACTGTTGAGGTGTGATCCACATATCAAGGTTTGCGCTTGGAATCTCAATTATTAGCAATTGTTTTTGTGTTGGTCATATGCTTTTCTCAAATTGCCGTGAGCTGGACTGAGCTACATATCACTCTGAATTGAAAATAAATGTTTTGACAAATCAGTTGTAGGAATTTTAAACAAAGTGCACTGTTTGTACAATTGTTACCAAGCTTGCAGGATCCATCCATCCATCCATCTTCATCCGCTTATCTGGAGTAGGGTCGCGGGGGCAGCAGCTCCAGTAGGGGACCCCAAACTTCCCTTTCCCGAGCCACATCAACCAGCTCCAACTGGGGGATCCCGAGGCGTTCCCAGGCCAGGTTGGAGATATAATCTCTCCACCTAGTCCTGGGTCTTCCCCGAGGCCTCCTCCCAGCTGGACGCGCCTGGAACACCTCCCTAGGGAGGCGCCCAGGAGGCATCCTTACCAGATGCCCGAACCACCTCAACTGTCTCTTTTCGACGCAAAGGAGCAGCGGCTCTACTCCGAGCTCCTCTCGGATTACTGAGCTTCTCACCCTATTTCTAAGGGAGACGCCAGACTCCCTCCTGAGGGAACCCATTTCAGCCGCTTGTACCCTGGATCTCGTTCTTTCGGTCATGACCCAGCCTTCATGACCATAGGTGAGGGTAGGAACGAAAATTGCCCGGTAGATCGAGAGCTTTGCCTTCTGGCTCAGCTCCCTTTTCGTCACAACGGTGCGATAAACGGAATGTAATACCGCACCAGCTGCTCCGATTCTCCGACCAATCTCACGCTCCATGGTCCCCTCACTCGCGAACAAGACCCCAAGGTACTTAAACTCCTTCACTTGGGGTAAGGACTCACTCCCTAACTGAAGAAAGCACTCCATTGGTTTCCTGCTGAGAACCATGGCCTCAGATTTAGAGGTGCTGATCCTCATCCCAGCCGCTTCACACTCGGCTGCGAACTGATCCAATGAGTGCTGAAGGTCACAGACCGATGACGCCATCAGGACCACATCATCTGCAAAAAGCAGCAATGATATCCCGAGCCCACCGAACTGCAACCCTTCCCCGCCCCGACTACGCCTTGACATCCTGTCCATAAATATTACAACAGGATTGGTGACAAAGCGCAGCCCTGGCGGAGGCCAACCCTCACCTGGAACGAGTCCGACTTACTGCAGAGAACCGGGACACAGCTCTCGCTTTGGTCATACAGAGATTGGATGGCCCTGAGAAGGGACCCCCTCACCCCATACTCCCGCAGCACCTCCCACAATTTCTCCCGGGGACCCGGTCATACGCCTTCTCCAGATCCACAAAACACATGCAGACTGGTTGGGCACACTCCCAAGCCCCCTCCAAGATCCTTGCGAGAGTGAAGATCTGATCCGTTGTTCCACGGCCAGGACGGAATCCGCATTGTTCCTCTTCAATCCGAGGTTCGACTATCGGCCGAACCCTCCTTTCCAGCACCTTGGAGTAGACTTTACCAGGGAGGCAGAGAAGTGTGATACCCCTGTAATTGGCACACACCTTCTGGTCCCCCTTTTTGAAGAGGGGAACCACCATCCCGGTCTGCCACTCTTTAGGCACCGTCCCAGACTTCCACGCAATGTTGAAGAGGCGTGTCAACCAAGACATCCCCTCCACACCCAGAGCTTTCAGCATTTCTGGATGGATCTCATCAATCCCTGGGGCTTTGCCGCTGTGGAGTTGTTTGACTACCTCAGCGACTTCCACCAGGGAAATTGACGACAATCCCCCATCATCCTCCAGCTCTGCCTCTACCACAGAGGGCGAGTTCCTCAAAGTGCTCCTTCCACCGCTCTGTTACTCCCCAGTTGAGGTCAACAACGTCCCATCCTTACTGTAAACAGCTTGGATGATTCCTCGCTTCCCCCTCCTGAGATGGCGAACGGTTTTCCAGAAGCACCTTGGTGCCGACCGAAAGTCCTTCTCCATGTCTTCTCCAAACTTCTCCCACACCCGCTGCTTTGCCTCTGTCACGGCAGAGGCTGCAGCCCTTCGGGCCCGTCGGTACCTTGCAACTGCCTCCAGAGTCTTCCGGGATAACATATCTCGGAAGGACTCCTTCTTCAGTCGGACAGCTTCCCTGACCACCGGTGTCCACCAGGGTGTTCGTGGGTTACTGCCCCTTGAGGCACCTATGGACAATCGATGACTAGCACAGAAGTCCAACAACAAACAACCACTCTGGTTCAGACCAGGGAGGCCATTCCTCCCAATCACGCCTCTCCAAGTATCTCCATCATTGCCCACGTGTGCGTTGAAGTCCCCCAGCAGAACTATGGAGTCCCCTGCTGGAGCCCCATACAGGACTCCATTCAAGGTCTCCAAGAAGACCGAATACTCCGAACTCTTGTTTGGTGCATATGCACAAACAACAGTCAGAGTTCCCCCCATCACCCATAAACTCCAACGCAGCGGCGCTCAGCCGGAGGCTTGTGAGTAGGTTCATAGGGACACACAAACCTCTCCACCACGATAAGGTGATGGTTCCCGGAGAGGCTTGCAGGATATGTTTTATAATTTTGGACCACATGTGTGAAATTACTTTGAAGTAGCTATTGAGAAACTGTTGGTAGAAGGGTTTGTACTTTCATGGTTGAATGCACCTATTGGAAGTTGCTTTGGATAAAAGCGTCACCTAAATGACATGTAATGTACTGATGCTGAGACTGAGGCTGTGATTGGGGAAGGACAAAATCTGCTAATGGCAGCGCCCTAAATAGTAGTAATTAAAGTCCCTCTAAGAATTGTTGAAAGTAACACTTCAAAAACTGCTGCATGGATTTTTGATTTAGTCACTTGAACAAAACTTGCCACAGCCACAAGGCATCTGCATTTTTTTTGGCATGAGGGTTACTTTCTAAACACACCAGATTACCATGATTACAGGAACTGCAACAACATGTTTGAATATTTGAGAAAAAAATATTTCTATTCTGTACATGCAATGTAACCAAAAGCAGTAAAAAAGGTTGTGACCAATCTAGGAAATCGGAATGCACTTATTCTCCAGATAAAACTCAGGCTAAAGGTTCTGATTAGCAGTACAGTATTCTGTTCTGTACATCTAGATGTTAGTTAAAAGTAGGCAGGCATGATTTATTAATCACTGCAATGTTTTCTTCTCTTGATAGGAGACTATGATCAATCTCAAAGTTGTTTGGGTCAAATTATTTACGACGTAGCAGATGCTGTGTACATTCTGTCCTTGACCAGTTACACACAGCTTTTACATGTGCTGTACACAACATAGCTGACAGTGATATGACTCATTCCACGACTGACTACAAGATACATAAGCTACCTAGAAAATATACTAACTTTAATTCCTTCAACAGCAAACACCAGATTCAACTAGACTGATGGGTTTTCCATGTACTGCACTTTTAGAGTAATGGCTGGAATAAAGTGAAGAAGTAAAGAGGTGAACAGCAGGCCAAGGTGGGATAAGTGAGAATCACTATTCTGTGCCTTTGTAGTGTGTGTGTGTGTGTGTGTGTGTGTGTGTACACACTGACAAAGCCAAGC
This sequence comes from Etheostoma perlongum, assembly GCA_026937815.1. Taxonomy (NCBI): domain Eukaryota; kingdom Metazoa; phylum Chordata; class Actinopteri; order Perciformes; family Percidae; genus Etheostoma; species Etheostoma perlongum. The sequence goes on along the minus strand of CM049383.1, from coordinate 23,176,132 downwards.
CTGTCTTAGTAATTTCATGCTCTCCAGTCAGCATTAGGCCTCTAATTAACCAGGACCAGCCAAAAAACTCTCCATTTGGGATGCAGAGGTAAACGCTGCAGGTTCTTACACAAGGGTTGTAATTCAAACTCAATTTCCAGCCTTGTTGTAAAAGAGGGCTCAACTCTGAAACACCCCACAATAAACATAAAAAACATGATGCAGTTGTATAATGTATTGTATGTATGCAGTAATTTCTGGTATTATTAATTACTTTTTGCATCATGAGGATGCACTGTTTACTGACGATGAAAAAGATATATTTTTATAGCATGTGATTTTAAATTCAATTCCTTTGCAATAACATTCTACCAGGTTTGGTTAATTAGACTTTCTTGTGTCCTTGCCATCCCCAGTACCATTAGCATGGTTGTGTAGTCTGCTTCGTTTGACAAGCACCCCAGCAAAAACGGCTCATTCAATAGGGCTTATAATATGTAGAGTGTGTGTGTGTGTGTGTGGAGCTGGGTGGCCAGAAACTGTTGGCTGACTAACACAGTTGTTACAGACATCCTTTGATGGCTGTTATGTGCATAGATATCCAGCCCATAGACAGCTCTACATACTACCATACAGGTTTCCAACAAAACCTTCAGTAAAAGTCACATTTTAGCCTATTTTAAAATTAAATAGAATCTTACATTCAAAAACGTTTTCAACCAACACACAAACTTGCTGACACTGGCTTACATGGTGTCACTGTTGTGGTGACACCTGCACTACTGCAGCTCAACCACCCACTATCTCTATTCATACTGGTTTCCTGTCACCTGAACAAAATCACTATCCTCTGTCAAAAACTGCTGTTACTCTAGCTCACTGTGACAAATGTACATTTCTCTCTTAAAACATTCAAGCCACTGAGCGAAGTAATGATATGAAAAAAATATTTCATAGTTTATTAATATACATATATAAAAAATACTTGAAATGTTTCTTGGGAGATCTCAGAAAATTTCAATTTCATTATAGTTTAATTTACTAGAATTTGTCCCATTTTAATTACCAGTAAGGATAATTTTAGACCCTATTAAAAGCTACAGTTTATCTCTCTATTAGATTGTATTGGCTTCTCTCAAAGTGTTAATAAACCGACTCACCGTTTTAACCACACCCTCGATCTTGTTCAGGTATATGCTGTTAAAATTGAACATTTAATAGTGTTCCCACAGAAACCCTTTTTATTTGTCCACTGTTTGATAACTTTTGAGTTTCTAGTGCTGAACTACACGCCATTAGGCAAAACCTTCCATACAAAATGTCTATCTGATAGTGCTGTAACTAAATTTAAGGATGTGATTCCAACAGCTTTTAATTCATTACCAAGTCAAGTCAAGTAACGGAGGACTCCTATGCTAATTTCAGTCCCTCCCAAATTGATCATTTTGTTGATAGTGCTACAGGCTCGCTGCAAAGGACACTCGACTCTGTTGCCCCTCTAAAAAAGAAGATAATAAAACAAAGACGGTTAGCTCCATGGTATAACACTGAAACTCGCAAATTAAAGCAAATATCGTGGAAACTTGAGAAGATTTGGCATTCCACCAAACACAAAATTCTCGTTTAATTTGGCAAGACAGTCTTAAAACTTATAGGAAGGCCCTCCGTAATGCCAGAGCAGCGTACTACTCGAAATGAAAAGAGAAAAATAGGAACAACCACTGTAACCAGGCTGAAGGAAGGTCACAGCTCTATTGAGCCAAGTATTCCCATAGCTCTTAGTAGTAACTACTTTATGAGCTTCTTTAATGATAAAATTATAACTATTAGAAACCAAATTCAACAAGACCTACCTTTAACTGGCACCGACTCTCTTATCTCTAAACTCAGGAACCTTAGAAACAGCTGTAAAACCAGATATATGTTTAGACTGCTTTGCTTCACGCGATCTTTATCAATTTAATTCAGTTGTTTCTTCATCTAAATCATCAACCTGCCTCTTAGACCCCATCCCGACAAGGCTACTTAAAGAAGTTTTACCCTTAAAACTTCGCTATATAACCAATCTGTCTTTATTAACAGGCTATGTACCACAGTACTTTAAAGTAGCTGTAATTAAACCTCAAGCCCAACCTTGATCCAGATGTTTGAGCCAACTATAGACCTATATCCAACCTTTCATTTCTCTCAAAGATTCTTGAGTAAGCAGTCGTCCAACAGCTGTGTGACTTTCTGCATAACAACAGCTTATTTGAAGATTTTCAGTAAGGATTTAAAGTTCATCATAGCACAGAGACAGCACTTTCTTCTTCCTGCTTCTGGCGAGAGCAGTCGTGTTTTTCCTCCTCTCCCCTCTTATCTTAGCTTGGCTTCTATTCTAGTGTCTACCTTGTCGTGTGGAACTTTTTCTCCTTTTCTCTTTGTTCCCTGCCTGCTGTTTTCCTGGAACATTCGACATGGAATTTATTAACTGGTCACTCAGCGCTATTGACAAGATTTTTTTCACTGTGGAAGACGTTATTTGGATAATTGGAATTCTGTTGGTGGGGCTCCTGATCATCGGAGTTGGGGTCTCCCTGACCTATCAGAAAATTGGTAAGACAGCCGCCAACAAATTTACCCACCAGCTGTCTGGGGAACTTAAAGAGTGCTTACATGAAGTGATTGAGAGGATGAAGGTTTTACATCTAAGGGCTGACCAGGCCAGTGAACTGTCTTGTAACATCTCAGACCGATCTGGGGAAGCGCAGAGGGCACTTCATGAATTGGATGCACGTGTGATGCTGAGGACGAGTGGAATTGATTGACGGACATTGATTTGGTCAAATTTCGCCGAATCTACCTAAATTGGATTGAAATTGTGATCTATGCCCCCCCCCACCCGAGCGGGTAAACAGTCTGCAGCTGGCTACTATCTACTCCTGTGCATTGTCTTATCTCCATGGCAAGGCCGAATGAACTGAACTTTCTAACAACTTGGACAGTCTGAAGCTTTATATTATACACACACACACAACTCTCCCTCCACACCATACATGCCCTCCCCTATCCCCCCCCCTTCCGTCTGACTGCCTCGGTCTCTTTTTGTTTGTTTTTCCTATCCTCTGGAGTCACCACAAAAAAATCCTTCATGTATCCACATGTACCGTGTGTAGTCTTGTGCATTATGTTGTTATGTCTTGTACTCCATCTTGCTATAATGCTGTTTCTGATTCTGTTCCTGATGCATCTGAAGTGAAGTGTGTGCATGGGCTAACGTGCAAGCTGCCTGTTGCAGTGCTCTGTCTCTGTCTTCTTACTACTGGTGCTACTGTGACACAGAGTTTCCCTTCGGGGATCAATAAAGTATTTCTGATTCTGATTCTGATTTTGAAAATTACTAATGACCTCCTAATTGCATCAGACAAAGGACTTATCTCTGTACTGGTGTTATTAGATCTTAGTGCTGCCATTTGATACCATTGACCATCATATCCTATTACAGAGACTGGGACATTTAATTGGCATTAAAGGAACTGCTCTAAGCTGGTTTAAGTGTTATATAGCAGATCAATCTCAGTTTGTACTTGTTAACGATGAATCCTCCATGCACGCCAAAGTTAGTCATGGAGTCTCACAAGGATCTGTGCTCGGGCCAATCTTGTTCACTTTATATATGCTTCGTTTAGGCAATAATATCAGGAAACACTCCATAAACTTTTATTGTTATGCAGATGATACTCAGTTATATCTAATTTCATCGATATCATCAATATCAAGCCAGATGAAACTAATCAATTAGCTAAACTTCAAATATGCCTTCAAGATGGTAAAACCTGGATGACCTGTAACTTTCTAATGTTAAACTCAGATAAAACGGAAGTTATTGTTCTGGGACCAAAGCACCTCCATGACGCATTATTCGAAGAAATAGTTACTCTGGAGTTATCTTTGATCAGGGCATGTTGTTTCTCACATTAAGCAAAGTTCAAGGACTGCCTTTTTTCACCTACGTAATATTGCAAAAATCAGGAATATCCAATTCAAAGGAATTGTCGACTTTATGTCTCAGGATATGAGGCCCATTGCTGTTGTGGAGGGCTGAGGTTTTAAGAACTTGTTAATATACAGCGCCAGCACACCACAACATCACGCAAAATGTGAGAAAGTTTCAGAGTTAATACAACACAGCGAGGCACTGAGCGTGACCACAGATATGTTTAAATGCCGAGCTCCATGTTCAGCGCTCCGTGCGAGGACAATTTAATATACTGCAATTAGCCTACAAGGACAAGTACTGCAGGATAGTACAGTTAATTAATCTAGCATTTTTTTCCGCCCCCCCCCCCAGTCGATTTTTAGTAAAAATTTTCACGACTTCGGTCAACCAAGATTTTCTTTGGTTGATTATAGGCCTGGATATCTAACTATATTCGTATGCCCCCCCAGGAATTTTTTTGGAAAAAGAAACCATTAAATGGCACTTTCTGGAGAATTTTGTGCAAAATAAATGGAGAAATCAAGTCGTACATGATATGTGCAAAACTGTAGGGTTAAGAGCCTTTGCATTGTTGTAGTATCAACAGGTATTAGGGCATTTAGCATTTACATTAATGTTAATCAGTCATCACTTGATTACACATCGTATTACCTTATCATGATATAAGAACTGACCCAGACAATGTGCCAAACATAATGAGCCACTTGAAGAGACCGTAGCGTCAGCAACAGCTGAGAAGATTTGGGTCTGGGGTGAACAGGTCCAGGTCCATAACTCCTCCCATCTCTGTTGTCTGAGATTTAGAGAGTTGTAATATAGTCTGCTGTGCATGTCATTGCTCCGCTGATATGGTAGTAGCTCACTCAGACCGTCTGGCAAACACAGAGGCCCATTTGGGTCTCTGGTCTTTGACAAAGTTTAGAAGTGGTTGTACGTTGCTCTTCATCGGAGATCTACACGGATGCAACGCGTCACTGTCCACAGCGAGTCCACTAAAATTAACTGAAGTTGCTACACAGCAGCTGCGCTGCTCACCTCTATTGTTGCAGTGAGAGTGGATACGAAGCGGCGGACGGGTCTGTGATACTCAGAGCACATACCTGAAGCCGGGGAAATTACATTAATACATTATATTAGCTGTTGCGACTACCTTTAAACTGCCGTAGAGCTGGTTGTTGCTAACTTCATGCCCACATGGTGGGCTAAGGTAGCTTGATGGCTCTCGGCAGCAGGCCTCCATTAGCGCCCAGCATGCCAGAGTACGCTAGCCCCCTGCCTCAATGTGTATGGACCTGGTAAGAAGATTTGCGGCTGTACTAACATTACCTCAAGCTTTTCTTGTGGCTGTTTGCATATTTGCGTTCCATAATTTAAAGGCAACCTCCCTGCCCTTATTACACAAAAAATTGGGCCTAACTTGGTAGCTTTTTTTCAATTTTTTTCTGACTTTACTTGCCTTTAGCTGATGTTGCTAGCACTTAGCTGACCCATTTAAATTGACCCTTTGCTGGGCCTAGACGTGACTGCCATGGGCTTTTCCACAGTGTCTTTATTTTTATTTTTATTTTTATAACTGCCCATATAACATTACCTCTGTTTTTTCCTTCCTTTCTTTGAGAAGGTAGAGACCTGAAGTGCTGTATCTTACGCAGATAAAGCTGCCACACCTGTTTGTACTGATATTGTACTGGTATTGAACGGATTTGTTGTTTTGAGAGTTGGGAACACTTGGAACCAAGGAAGGGCAATCACATGCAGATGTGTAGAAGGCACACCGTCATTGGGGATCTCAGGTCAAAGGACTTTGATTGATGGTTATGTGATTCCCTGTTTTGCTTGTTCTATATATATATATATATATATGTGTGTTTGTGGCTGTGTCGTTCATGTCCTTTTATTATTTTATTTTTTTTCTCTCTCTCTATTCTCTTTCTTCCTATTTTCCCCATGTGCACCGCACCTACACTCGTATGGAGTTCTTCCACCTAGATAACAGGATGCTCTCCAAGATTAAATCCAGTGACTACCACAGTATCGTAATATCAGATCATCTAGACAGCACTTTTTTGAGTCTGGGGATAAAGTTCAAAGGCTCAAAGACCAGAGCCAAGGCAACCTCACAGTTAATTTCTGCCATTAGAGCTAGCTCAGGCATGATCCACACTGACCCTGTCAACATTAATGAAATATTTGCCAAATTCTATGCCAAACTGTATGCCTCTGATTGCCCTCCAATTGCAGATGACACACTTAATGATATAACCTTCCCCAAATAGACGTTGAAATCAGGAATGACTTGGGTGGTCTTATAGTTGCAGAGGTTCAAGGAGCCATTAACTTTATTGTTGCATGTTAATATGGATAATAGCAAACTTATTGTGCATGGAATAGGTTTTAGTTTGCTCAAACAAAATATTTTTTTGCAAACTGATTAAGGGAGAGCCACCATGCCTAAATGTGATATCAAATTAAAGAATTAAGTTTTTTTGAACATAGCTGCAAAATTCTGAAAGTTTTTGTGCATACTAAAGTCCTCCTGGTTTGTAAAATGTAAATGAAAGCATGAAATTCAAGATGGCTGACTTCCTGTCAGATGAAAAAAAGATTTGCACAATGTTCCCACTAAATTTCGTAAAGTTCAAAGAACCCTTTTTCAAACCATGGCGTGCATTAGGGGGCGCTATGGAGCTTGCTGACCATGCCCAAGCCAAATCACTACAGAGCTTTGCAATTTTCGCCAGGTCGGACGGGTTCAAATTTGTGTGAGTTTTTGAGCATTTTAAAGGCCTCAAAAATGTGACTGCGCAAATTATAATCAGTTGGGCACCTTCGTGCTTAGGCCCTAAAAAGGGGAAAAGAACGGTCCTCAGTCTACGGAGTTGCTGATTTAATTATTTCTTGGCATCAATTATACAGGCAAATAATTCGTCACAGAAAAGAACCACAAGATTCCATCCTTTAAGACAGAGTGAAAGAGAGGAACGAGGGAAAATTAGCTCCTAAAAGCAATTCATTTGAAACAAGACTCAGTTGAAACCCAGTACATGGCTGGACTGTGTATGAATATGCTAAATTGTGGTGCACGGATATTCACTGGGGTCTAGAATAAGCGTTGGAGGATATCCAGGATGTCAAACTGACTCAGCACCTTCAGAATCTAGCGTAGGATAGAAGTGTTACTTAATGACATGCTGTACTCTGAAATGAAAACACACAGTGCGAGGGTCAAAGTTTAAGATGAAAACATGGACTAACTCTAACCCCCAAAAAACAAGTTCAGGTCTATGTTAATGTCCACAGTGCCATGGGTAGCATTGCTAAGCCTTCATCTCCTCCTTATATGTGTATATAAAAGGTGACCTAATTTAGAAAATGAACATCATGCTGTATTGAAGAAGGCTTGAAAACAGCAATTGATATCATAAATTCATTATGAAAATGTTTACTGAGGTAATAAATCAAGGGAGAAGTATGCTTATTTTTCCAAAGACTTCCGTGGAAACTGACTTCTACTAGGAGCCAGTGGAGTCACCTTCTGCTGGAAATTGGCTAGAATGCAGGCTTAAGGAACTTCCGCATTGCCTTAGCTTTTCAGGCCCGGACACTTTGTCCATTATTTTTACAGCCTACGGTTTGAAATGTGGTAGGAAACCGGACGTAACCACTCACAGAATGTACAAGCTCTACACATAAAGGTCACAGCTGGTCATATTCAAATCATTGTATCAAATGATCTGCAAACATACATTGGTCTAACGTTGGTGTGAGGTGATTATGGGTGTATTAGTAATACTTAATTTACAGCAGTTGAAGTAAAGGTCATGAGTGAGTTTAGGAAATATGTAACTTTAAGTACATCGAGTCATGAAGGAAATACTCCTCCGTGTCCATTACACACAATGAGTGTCAGCAGATTGAGAGAAAACCTTAGTCAGAGTGTGTGCGCACACACACACACACACACACACACACACACACACACACACACACACACACACACACACACACACACACACACACACACACACACACACACACCTCCGCCGTGCTATGAGCCACTTGGTTCTTGACTGAAGCGCTTTGGCTTCCTCCTCTGGTGCTCCACTTCCTCCCCAGATGGTTCTACTCTCTGGAAGCTTACTCATCTCAGCAAAGCTCAGGCCTTTAAAGCCTTCCATTGGAACGTGTGACATCAGCACAACTGTTTATATTTTATACAATAAATAACAGACAGAAAGATTTATTAGAAAAAAAGAAAGATTATTCACCAGTAAATACCTGAGGTATAGTTTTTAACAAATTCATTTTAACGTATTAACAATAAAGTTTTTCTTCCTGTCCTTTCAGCACAAAAATTCAAATACATCACTTACAGTACATCTCTACGATTACAGCCTGCACTGGCAACAGGAATCAGGCATCCAATTAAAAAGCCAGGAACCTCTGTGTGTCTGTGTGTCTGTGTGTGTCCGTGTGTGTGTGTGTGTGTGTCTGTGTCTGTGTGTCTGTGTCTGTCCGGTTGTCTTGTATCTCGAGAATAGGGCTGGGTTTTAAAAAACAATTTTCTGATTTAAGGGCATTTTCACACGAACAGCCTTTAGTTTGGTTGAATCGAACTAGAGTTTGTTTGCCCCGCTGGTGCGGTTCGTTTGGGCAGGTGAGAACGCGTCAATCAAACTCTGGTGCGCACCAAAAGCAGACCAAACAAGCGTACTGACACCTGCTTGAAGAGGTGGTCTCGGTACGCTGTCAATTGAACTCTGGAACAGCTCGTTTGTGGTGAGAACGAGAACCTTACTCAAACCACACCAACTATACAAACTCGAAAAGTCTGAGCTAATGTCTCCTGTAGTCAGGTGTGTGGAGCAGCAAACTGTAGCAGCTTGCAGTGTTTCTATTACAGAAATAGACTGCGGTCAAGCTCAAGGCTCGGTGACCAGAGCAGATGTAGTAATGTCTCTCACGAAACAATGTCTGATAATTTTAATGATTATGAGCTGGTTTGACCACTAGAGAACCTTCTTCCTATATTTACTTTCTTGCTCCCGCCCCTAGACATATCCGATCAATAGGAGGGCTGGACATTTGTAATGACGCAATTTGGTACGCTTGGATTTTTCCAGGTGTGAAACAAACCAAACCAAACCGACCAAAGGCAAATCGCAAAGTTTAATAACTCACCAACTGATACAGACTAAAGCTAACAAACTACAGGTGTGAAAACGCTCTAAATCTATTTTCATTTAAATAATCCAAAATCGATTCACAAAATGCATCTATCTTTGTCTGTGTCAAATGAAATTAGAAGACCTAAGACCTATGCTAGCTTGTTGTAAGGGGGTTAAATAACCCTCCTAAGTCAGGCTATATTTTGGTGAGGGAAAAACTGTCATGGCCATTTTCAAAGGGGTCAGACATCTGAATGTAATTTCACTAAATACTTACTGACTGTAGAGTCTGTGAGTATTTTTATTTAAATCCATGCAACGTTTAACTTTATAAGATGACATTATTTTTACAGTCTATGGTTCTTGCAGAGCGGGTTGAACAGCATCAACAGATTTGCAACTCCAGAGACTACCCTACATGCAAATGATGAGAATAAACATTCACAGACATGGTAGCTGAAAGCCCTCGGGCTCTCCAGCACGCTCTCGGGCTCTCAAGCACGTTGCGCACATTTCTCCAGTCGCTCTAGGCGCTGTATATGAGTATATACAATGGAGTAACTTAATCTTTAATCTTAACTCTTTAAATATTATTACCAACATGAGGAAAGCCTGGATGAAAGGACTTCAGAGGTTTCAACAAATGACATTACAGCTGGTATGAAAGCAGTTAAAATAGAGATCTGGAGCATCTTGCGATAGGATCACATCAGCTGCAATGCCAGATCGGGCTAGGGGTGTAAAGTGGGGTTGCTCCTTATACTATACCCTCATACTTCCGTTGCCCTTGCTTGGATCACTCCTATCTTTGAAAACTTCATTTTGATCTCAACTACACACCTGCAATGTTTAGTAATTGTTTTTTGCATGATTGTGACGCTATTGCGGTGAAAGACAGGCAGACACACACACACACACAGACTCACAAGGTAAAAAAAGCAATACCAGCATCACAGCTGGTAAATACAGAAAGTGATACTAACCCACCATAAAATAACAACTCTTCATACTCTTCATACAATTTATGTATGTACTTTATACAACTCTTCAACTCTTCCCCTGGAACACGGCAGGGCTGTGCCTGAAGCAAAAGGCAAATAGCTGACATGCAGATTCTAGAGCTACAATATAAGACACCAGAACTTTGTTTACGGTCTAATCTTCACATCACATCTATCTTCACATCACATTGATTTAACATAAAAAATAACTTTGCAACGCATTTTCCTTCTTAAACTTGAGAGGCTTGCCAGACTTTTATCTCAAAAATGGTTGATTGTTTCTAAAGTTTTACTGATGAATAATTCTGAATGATAACTTTGATGAAGTATTACCACATCCTCTAATCAAGAAGATTTAAAAGCAAGCCTCCATATTTCCCTTACATAATTATTAAAATAATTTCCATGATAAACTGGCAATTAGACTAAGCACTGAGCTACACTGTACCTTAGTACGTACAGAGTCAGCAAATCCCAAATGAGTTATTTGCTACTAGAAAAATGTGTATATTTAATCCACTCATGTGGCTCATTTCTCTAAAGAAAATAATTCAGCAAGTGATGGACTCATCTAGAAAGACCTTTTCTGCATTCAATCTTAAAGCCAAAATACTGATGTTAGATTCACCATCACTAGTGTTGGTCACATCAAAAAGTTAAAAATGCAGAGCAGGTTCCATGTCAACTTAACATGAGTCAGGAGTTATTCACAATGAGATGGGGCAGGCGGGTAGATGGATGGAGGAGGGAGGAAGGTCAGATTGTCTTTTATCTGCAACACTCTGCTTCCTGGCAAAAGAATTGCACTTTTAATCGAGCTGATTTACAGACAATCACTTTAGGAAGCTGAAAAGCCATGCTTGTCAGGCCGGCTATAAAACGCTCTGCAGTGCAAATCACTTCAGATGTGCTTTGTGGCCGTATCACATGAAGGGCAAGGGCATTAAAGAGTTTGCTGTACTCTATGAGCACTTCAGTGTCAGCACTGTAATTATGTAGTTATTCAACTTAAAGCTTATTGATTGACTGTAAAAGTCTGCCTTCATGGGATCATCCTGGGAAAAATACAAGTTGACCTAACCTTCAGTAAAGAAAGGGAAATTTCTAAATGCGAGGCAGATCTCTTGTATGAGCAACTTTGTTTTATAGCTCAGCCTCAGCAATTGACATCCCATGCAGGGAATTGATCCTTTGCTGCAGTGAGTAATGAAAGCCACAGCTCTCATGTTTGTCAATGTCATTTTATGCTGTGGTTGCAAGTCTCTGGCCTGAGAAGTTTTCATCTCAAAAAAAGATAGCCGTTTCAAAAATTAACTGCCACCGTGCATTGTTGAACATGATGTACTTCTCATCCTAAGTAAGGAAGTGACTCATCTTCTACACTGATCTCTCTTTACTAATGCAGAGAGTACGAGTTCAGACATTGCCATTTTATTATGATGCCAAAGGTTTGTCCTAGCAAATATCTAATTAAAAGTATATTTTTTTTTTAAATGTCAAAGAAACCAATTTGCCTAACCTGCAGACTCACACTTTGATATTTTGTTTAAAAAAAGATACAAAAGCATTGTTTTTCAGGCTTAAGTGACAATTATAACTTCAGATAAAATAAATAATACAAGTAAAAATAATAAAAGTGCAGAACGTTTCTGTGCAATATGTAACTCTGTACATGAACGGTTGTGATACAAGATGTAATATTACATTAATGTTAGTTTAGAATACAGGTAGGTGGTGAAACCTACTGGGCATTTCTGCCTGATGTACTGGCCCCAGTGCCTAAGCAATTAAGGTATACTTAGGTGTACATTTTGGAGATCACTACGGAGGGCATTTATGGGTCATCAGCTGGGGACCACCAGTCACAGATGTTTCGTTCCTTTAACCGCAGTACATCTCATGGTGACGAAGCAGATTTCTCGCTGATGCCCTAGGTGGTAACTGGACCCCAACTCTTTGCCTTCCTTCTCAACTGCCTCTTTCTGCCTCTTCTGCCAACTCTTTCATGGCTTTCCGGTGCCTTGCTCCCATGTCGAGGAGCAGACCAGAGGTTGAGGATCCCACAAACAACCCATACCCCACCGACACAGGGTATGTGACTGCCCTCCAACTAGCCTCCCTGCAATCTGCAGCCAGGTCCGCATAATTTGGCCCTCTTACGCTAATGTGCAGTTTCATGCCCTCCTTCCAATGGGACTTTGACTTCCACCACATGTTTTGCAAGCAGCGGACCACATCACAAGGTCTGGGAAAATGGAGCTGCTTCCCAAGGTCAACTGCTAGTGTCCACACCTTGCCTGGTGTGAGGAGTAAGGTAAGTTGTCATATGCCGCTCTGACAAGAAAACTTAGCCTAGCCTGTGGAGTCTTCCACAGGACAGACCAAGACAGCATTTTGTCTAGAAGGCATTCCCATGACAGCCAGCTTCCATGCTTGCCCTGGGACACCGCTTTAATAGTTAGTCTCTCATGCTCAGCTCTCATCACCTCTGCTGCCCCCATGGCCTTCCTCTCTTCTTTGGATGCATTTGACAAGAAGGGGGGGCCTGTCCCCAACCGAGACTTGCCAGACCATCCTGCACTCTGCCAACAACCTCCCGGTGTTGCAGCGTTCTTATTGCCAGGTCAACCTCAGATGGTCTGTGGATTCTCTTAGCTCCATGACCAGACGCACCTTCTCCTGCTTATATCCCCCATTGATGAATGCAGGGGCAGTTGAAGCTTGGTCCTGCCAAAGAGGCCTACATCAAAAGGGCATTTTGGCAGAACAAGCCATTTCTTGATTTTGCCAAGCTATCCAATTTGCTTACAGTGGAGGAGGGGATTTCCCTCATCTTCAGTGGCCACATTATCCTCTGGTCCAGTGTGAATGGGTAACACCAAACCTTGTATTTGCCTGGGAACTGACTGTGGTTGCTCCTGGCGAGGCCATCTGCCAGCTGCTTCTTCACCACGTTCCCTATGTGTTTGTCAGAGAGGTATGCCGAGTAGACTCGACTGAGGCTTTCTGGACGGGCTGGCTGGACTGTCTGTCTGGAGTATGGTAGTAACATCCTGCATGTACCCTCTCAGTGGAAGTAGCCTTTGGCCTGATGGCAACTTCATTTCTCTGACCACCTGCCTTACCCCAAGGAGGATGATTTTGAACGCTGCTACAAACAAATGGGGGAGATTGAACAATCCATGGTAATGTCAACTTCAAGTTGTTGCCACTTTGTGATAAAGTCTTCATGAGTGCTTCATATCTGGAGATCCTCAAAGTATCTGGATATCAACCTCTTGCAGGGATCAGGGATATAGAAGTCCAGGGTGAACGTAATAAGTTGGTGTGGAACCGACCCGTAGGCGTTGGCAAGATCTAACCAGATTGCCCTTCTCTCTAATTATAATATAATAATAGTAAAACCTAATGTGTGGGAAACTATATTTATGCTCAAGTACAAACCCATACAATGGTCATTTGATGATTTCTGAAATGTCTTGGCCAAGCTCTATTAAAGCTCTATTGGGCTTTGGTTGCCTATAAAAAAATTGTTTCATTGCCAGTATTACTTGATTGTACTCAGGCGGGGACAGCATTCTTCTTCTTCCTTTTGTTTTAACTACATTGTGTTGTTTGGTCGTCAGGTTTACTGCTGCTATGGCAAGTGAATTATCTTTTGAGCTGAATCACAACAAACAATTGCCAGTAAGTATAATTAAAGTTCAGGTAAGTGACTTCTTTCTAAACACATTATTGTTGAAAACGTGAAAAGACTGTAAATTGTACTGAATAGTGGAGTTACAGTAAGACTAAACATTTTTTTATTTTGTATTTTTTTTACCATTTCTGTGTCCAGGATTTTTTGGGCGTCTGAAATCATGCCTCAATAACGCACTGGAGCCATCGTTAACATACCATCTCCACTGTATAAAAAAAATTAAAGTATTAGCGTTAGAGGACATAGTATCACTGTCATTTCGTTCGCCACGTGCAAACTATCACAGCTACAATAAGATTAGGCAATTAGCCTATGTTAAGGATAATTTGGTTCAGCATCCAAAGTTTGGTAGTGTTATGTTGGATTAACGCCCTGGTTGGATGGTTACTGATTTTTGTGATTTTCAGCAAAATAACTGTTGTTGCCAGTTGGGTAACATTTGGTTGACATAGCCAGTCTATACACTGTGTTATTCCTGTTATGTTGCAAGCGCTAACAGTAGAACATTGCAAACTTTGAGCCAGAAGAGTTTCTGAGAAGTGAAGTAACCCTTGAACGTTGAATAGACAGGAAATATGGAAATTGTTTCAGGATTTGGAGTTACAGGTTTCAGAGGAGGCTAGGAAACCAGAGATCATGCACTGATGAATTTGCATCTAAAGAGAGGGAATGTCAGGAAAGAGAGGAAAAGAGGGAGTATGAAATGAAAGAGCTAAAGTTGAAGATGGTTAAGTTCGCTTTGGAATATCAAAACACTTTTCCAGCTTGTCTAGTCACCCAGTCTAAAGAAAGTTGTTCTATACCCCATGGCAAACTATGATATGGTCGCTCCAGAGCCCGCTGTGGAGGTTGCTTAGTCCAGAGGACCCACCTCCAGTTGATTTAGCAGACACTGTCTTTGCCAAATGCTGTAGTCCGGAGGATCCATCGCTAGACAAAGTGTCTGTGTGCATGACCAGGTTATGGTGCTTTAGGGTAAAGGAGAAGAAGGTTGTGCAATAAAGGAGAAGAAGGTTGTGCAAATGCGGCGTGTGTTGCTATTAAACAGGTCTTGGAAGAGGATGAGGATAGTGGAGAAGCAGCAGCTGAAGCTTTAGGTCACTGGATAGTAATCCAGTACAGAATGGCCAGTGAGGTTCAAGTTTTAAAAACTGAGGTCTTCCCCCTTTTCCACAATGTCCCAAGGTGTACGACATTATCTGTCCATGATGTGGATGTAAGCTCTTCTAACCCAGGTGACCAACCTCCATATAGGCTACCACCCTTTAATCTGAACATAGTTAGCTGCGTATTGGAGCAGTAGGAGTGTTGGGTATGTGTGGTTTCTAGCTGAGATTTGTTCCTGACTGTTGTTGTTGAGCCCTTAACTGAGAGAGAGGTGAATTACATTCCATTTTGAGAACCACCCTGAGAATCCACATGTGAGTTTCCAGTTTACTGTTGCCCACTTCTGTAGTGTTTCAGTCCTAAGAGGAAAATTAGATTTTTGATAGTTGTGATATTGTTGCAGGTTTTACGAAATTGTGTAATAAGTTTGTGTAAATAAGACTGTATATAGATAATGGTGGGGGAATTTTAGAAAAACCTTGAAAACGTGAAAAAAACAAGAAAAGAGAAAGGAAAAAAACACAATGTTGTAGGTGTCACTTATTTTCTATGTTTTTTATTATATGAGGGGAGGGATGTTATATTAATCTGGCTCTTTCAGGAAGTGGGCAGGGTCAGGTTGTGTTCTGATATTACCTTGAGTCACTGGTGTGTGCGAGAATTGCGGTTTTGGAGAAGTTGCTTCCAACTTGAGGTGAGTCAAAAAGACCAGGCTGAGAATAGATGTAGCTAACGAAGAACACTACAGAAGACTAAGGACTGAAAGACTTTGTTGTTTCCAACACTACTGTTTTTATATACTAGGACTGCACGATTATGGCCAAAATGAAAATCACGATTATTTTGATCCATAATTAGATCACGATTATTTGTTGATATAAACCAAAACAAATTTAATTGTCACATTGACGATTTATAACTGCTTTCACATCCATATTGTGCTACATTCCTCTTATGTTGAAGCTGTATGAATAGGGGCGGGGCTGCGTTGAGAGTAAGAGGAGAGATACAAACACAGGCACAGCTTTACAGAAGAAATGGGTCATGTAACGCAAAATTAAACCATATCGATATATAACATTGCTTCGTTTCTGGAAAGGCAGCGGATGCAAGGTCATTAGGTGCACCGGTGCTACCTAGATAAATGTTAGTCGCACCCTAGAGCCCTGTGAGCTAACAGACACAAAACTAGCACTGGTAACTGTTGTTGCCTGAAAAACAACACAGATGGGACAAAATGTTGCGTTTACTGGTAACCTGGTAAACCTTGTGACCGAAGTATTGACCGACTGCTATCTGCTGTGGAATATTCCTCATATTACTCTGTCCTCTGTGACTGTCTACATCTAGAAACTAAGCTGCACGGTGCAGGGAACAACTCTGACTGGCACATGATCAGACAGTGGTTTACAGAAATAATAAAAAGAAATAGCAAGCAATAAAGTCAATAACACCAGTTAATACTGAAATCAAGCCTGAAACAGCCAAGTAATGCAATAATGTGTCAACATCAACTGGATATTGTACTGTTTTTAAGAAAAATGAAGTGTCAGTATTCAATTCAATTAATTTTTTTATTTATAGTATCAAATCATAACAAGAGTTATCTTGAGACACTTTACAGATAGAGTAGGTCTAGACCACACTTTATAATTATTAAAGTCCCAACAATTTTAGTAATTCCCCCAAGAGCAAGCATGGTGCAACAGTGCGATCATGCGCAGTGGCAAGGAAAAACACCCCTTTTAGGGAGAAACCTTGGTCAGACCCAGGCTCTTGGTAGGCAGTGTCTGCCGGTTGGGGATGTGATGCACAGTGGCAATGACAATCACAACAAAGAAAATGGAACAGTGACTAAAAAAATAGTGGTGGTAGTAGTAGTTCATGTCATAGCAGGGCGTTACAGTATGTAGCGTGGCATGGCAGGGCATAGTTGGACGTAGCAGGATGCAGCAGGATGCAGCAGGGCACCGCAGAACGTAGCAGGGTGTAGTGCAGCAGGAGTACGCTGCAACCAAGATCTTGGTGCCATCCGAGTAAATATGCTGGGCAAACATAAAACATAAGGACTCCGGGAGTACGCCCAGTAATGTTTTAGGTAATGGTTTTAGTTTCCATTAAAAAAGAGGAATAAATACAGTAACAATGCTGGGGGTTTTCTTTTCTTAACAAATTATGCTTTAACAACTGCACTTCTCTAACTGCTTATCTTAAATAATTCAGTCCATCTATCAGGACAGCTGACACATCCTGCATGACTCTTAACTTATCTATTGCAAGTATGAAAGATGCTATGTTGAAAGCAGGAGATTAGACATATATGCCTCCTTGTATTACTTGTTTAAACCTGTCTAAAATGTGAAAGGTTGGGGGTAGGATTGTGTTTATTGGGGAGATGAAGTGAGTTGCCATTTAAATCTTGACACAGTACGTAACTACCAAAAGAAACTGGTAAATACAATGCACAGAATAACTTATCAAGTGATTCAACGTTGATATTCAGTCTGACAAATATTAAATTAAAGTACAACAGCAATGTATAGTTTTTACTGCAAACAATGTTAACACACAGTTAGATCAAAAAAATCTGCTGGGTGACTATTTGAGAGCTCAACCTAAGAGGAAATTTATAAACAGGATGTAAAGTGCATGGGGATTTTCCCTCTGCGCTGCACATGGCAACCAGAGAGAACTCCTAAGAATCACTGGAGCGTTTCATACCCATAACTCAAGCTTTTCTTTTGCGCACACTGTTTAATGAACAATAGGAATAAGAAACAAAATTACATTTCAATGTGAAATCCAAAATAAATTTTACATTTTGTTAAACCTAATGACAAATGTTGATCATTTTGCATAATTAATTAAAATGATCAAAAAATAAGTGCAGAGTCTGTAGAATCAAAGCAGGCCATATTATTGACTTTAAAGTGGCTATATGTAACTTTCCGTTTATAGTGATTCTAGAAGCCACTGGACCAAGGCGGTAGTGTTTTTACCACACCTGCTGTCCTGTATTGCCCACTGTACACACTGAGTTAGCATTACTGGGAGGTCATGCAGTTGCGATGAATATTTTGCTCAGACAGAAAATCATTCATTTACAATAAGAGAATACGTTACAGATGCATTGTTGCATTTCAAGTGTTGCATATGGTAACTTAGCCTGGATGCACAGTGACTAAACCGGGTAACGTTATCACCGTCACTGTGTCACGAGCCAATAGATTGTTGTAGCAACCAATAATGACTTAATTAATTAATATAGAGCATTTCATGAAACCCACAGACGCTTTACACAAGGGAAAAGAAAATAGTAGGCCAACAAAAACATAAAAGACTAAAAGGAATGAACCGTCTGTGCTGAGATTGATCCGGGTTTCGCCCGTTGTCTGTCACTTTCCCTTTTAGCTTTTAGTTCTTCGTTTAACTTCCATTTTTTTCTGCGATGTTACTGCCCAAGATTTAATTTTTACAATTAAATCTGTGAACCGTTAGAATGTTATAGTACAATCTACCTGCCGTAAATCATTCTGTGACTTTGCGGGGGAAATTGGACCTGGGCAGTGGCATTAATAAAAAACTATATAATAAGTTATTTTCACTATTAGTCTTGTTTCCTGTTACAGATCATTCATAATCATCAGATGACAAATTTCACAGTTTCAGAAACAATAAAAAGTTACATAATAAAGCTATATATAGCAACTTTGTTACTATATGTAATAAGTGTTACTTATCACTTTAAGTAGAGAAATATTTTTATTCTGGTATCTTTTTATTCTGGTGTAACAAGAACATTCTGGACTGCCAATGGAAAATGTAAAAATAACAACTATCACTAAAAAATTGACATGTTCCCATTCTTGAACCTGTATTACTTGTCCTGAAGAAACCATAGTATAAAGTGCTCGCCCACATCGTTGCCCACATTGTTGCCCGCATGTGGGTGCTCCACAGAGGCATATGACGGAGCCAGGCAACCAATAACGTTCCAGATGGAGAAGGAGAAAGTCATGCAAGTTTATAGCAAATTGTACTGTGATAATCCCAAATAAATGGTTGGGGGGGGACAAGCGATTTTATATTTAGTTTGACTTAATAATGGCAAACTTCCTGTCAGCAATGTTAGCAACTTGACTATCCCAGTACTAAAGTAATGTGACATGTTTTAGTAAGATGCATTTTAAGATAAGCACACAGTGCAGTAGCATAGGCTGCTATACACAGATAACCAAAAACCACTGGACATTTATTTTCTGATCAACATGTCTCTGCTTTCTATTCTCCCTCCAACTCTACTCTCTTTCACTTCTCCATCTTTACCTCCCACTCCCTCTATAATCTGAGTCATTCAGGCTCATGTCTAACACATCACAATCACAGTGGGCTGACGGTTACAGGCCACCAATGCTGTGTTTGATACGTCGCAGCTTACAAATTAGACCCTGGAGAGGACAGCTTTGCTGTAACCCTGGGGAAATAGGCAAACCTCTCACTTAGGAGCACCATTCTCACCTCTCTCACATCAACTTCTCTCACAGCTGTCAACCCATAATTAGTAGGGCTGTTGATACACCAAACCCAGGATTTGATCCTTATCATAATTTTTTGTCCCATGATTCGATACAAACCTTGATTCTTTGGGAAAAGAATCAAGGTTTGTGCTGTGCCATGTGGTATTTTTCTGCTATGTCATCATTTAGTCATTGATTACATGCCACTTTGCAACACAGTAATACAACAGAGACCTTATTTATTGATACTGATTGATTGATTTCAATCCAATGATTCTTTTCTACCTTAAAATAATGTTTCTAAATTTGTTTCAGTGGTTCATTAACCACTGTTCGAATGAGACATGTGAGAATAATGGTAATGGAAAGAGTAATGGACTATTCCGCTTCCAACCTGTAGGGGGACCAAAGAGGAAAAGTGCTGTGCTTCCTACTGTAAAGATGCTGGTTGACAAGTAGCTAATGCTAATGCTTTGTGTATAACATTAGCTAGCTAATTCTTGGTGGGTAACATAAGATTATGACATTGTTTAACACACTTATTTATTTTTAGTATGAATGTTTTGACCACGGTTAACAACTCTGAGCTAACCCACCAATGCATCAGTAACATTAACTGTATAGATGACTAATACAATGGTAATTTAGCCAGCTAGCACACCCCCGTCTGTCTGCCTGAATCTCTTCCGGCGCTGCAAGGCTTTAGTCAGGATGAGAGCTGAAACAGCCCCAGCCCAGGAACACATCCACAGTCAGCCCCACCACAGCTAGCAGCCAGCCCGGTCAGCACTTAGCTAACTCCGGTGTTAATGGCAGTTTACTGAACCGTTGGGGAACAGATCCAGGCACCCGAGTCAGAACAGTTCATAACATTAAACCTCCATTAGCATTACCGGTGCCCCCCTTTGCATTTACCTTTCTTTATAGTAAGCTAAATTTACCAGACAAAAACGGGGATAAAGCACCAATTTCGGTTTCATATTGCATATCGTTACAGCCCTAATAATGAGGTACTGATATATAGCATAAGGATGACATTGCTGAGATCAAACAACATTGTACATTGTTATGTCTTGAGTACAACAATATTACAATGATTAAATTACCTTTAATATTAGTAATTTGCAACATAAGATATACTGGGCTCTGGAACTAAGAAGTCTTTTGTTTTTATCATAAATTGCTTATGAAAACTACTTTTTATCACCACACAGTTTTAGTTCTGAAATTCAATTTAACCAGGGCTTGACATTAACTTTTTTGCTCACCAGCCACTTTGGCTAGTTGTTTTGTTTTTTTAGTAGCCACAAATATGTGGTAAATAACATTTTATTTTATGCAAAACTGACTATGGTTTGCTACGATTTACTTGCAGAAACAAAAAAACTCGTTAAATCTAGTCCCAAATCAAGACTACATAAATAATATAGGCCTAAAAAATATTAAGCTCTGAAAAGATTGTGTAAAGCTCCTCCTTGTGTGAAAACATGCAACTGATTAAGACACATAAAGAGTCCTTTTGCATACGTAATGCAGGTGTGTAGAAGAATTCAGTTTTGACGATTGCTTACACATTGAAAATTAATGCTTAGACAAAAGCATCAAAGCCATAACTTTTGTAACCGTTCCTTAAACAAAGGCACCAAAAGTACAAACACATTTTCTGCTTTGCACTTTGGTTGCAATTCTACAACACTACACATTGTTTCTTACATTAAACACTTTCTTCAAGAATGAACACTCTAGCAATCATTGGCAAAACACTTCTATTCACAATGCAAAACACTATCTCAAATTGGGGAAATATCACCATTTGTCTGCAAGAGGTTCTCCATCACCATGCCACTCTAGGTATCTACCTGACCCCTTAATCCCCATTCCTCAATCCAACTGAGGAATTATTTTCTTGCTTGGCATTTGAAAGTCTACAACCACCAACCACACTCAAAAAAGTCAAAAAAAAGTATTATATATAAATGTACATTTGATGAGCACAAATATCTAAACAGTCTACACAAGATCAGTCTACAAGTGCAAAATGTGTAAGTGACGTGGGCCTAGGAAAAAACCTAAATAGTCAATAGACTAAAGAACATACATGAACAGGAGTTTTGAACTTTGGTTTGAGTAAAGTGATGAACTTTTTGAAGTCAATCGACTCACACAGTTGTGTAGACATCCCAGCATCAATACACATATTATCCCAAGCTTCCTTCCGTTTTTGGTGTTTTTCGCGTATTTACTAAGCAGCAGCTATCGGGTCGCAGCTGAAAGCCCGTTTGTAGTGTTCTTTGTCCTATGGTTTGCTCTGTCATGCTGCCTGGCCATGTAACCTGGAAAACTAAGAACTCAATTGTTTTTATTATTTGAGTTAGTTTTGCAAACAGGCATTACAGTTTTAGTTAGTTATCGTTTTTTTTGTGATGCCTCGTTTTTATTTTTATTTCAGTTAATGGAAATGTTACCTACTTTTGGTTTGTTTTCATTAACGATTATAACCTTGCTGAGTTGTTGTGGCCAGACCTAACAGAATGCGGAATCCATAAACCCCATCTTTTACAAAACTAATTTTTTTATAACAATGTTTTAATTATTTTTTATTCCAAATCAACAACCCCCCCCCTGTTTGCACTGCAATTTTACTGCAAATATATGTATTTATATTTTATTTATTGTATTGATTACTGTACTGGAATTCTACTTTTCTTTGTATTTTTTGTTGTAAAAACCAGTGTGTTGTTGCTGCTTTGAAAGAGTAATTCAAGTGGTGCATGTTTTTACCACTTTGTTGCAAAAATGCCATGTTGAAAAAGGATTGTTACGTTTAAATTGCAATTTCATCGTGACATAGAAGTGAGATATTTATCTTCATCATTTTTATGTTATCGTCTTATTTAGCTTGTGTGAAGAGTTTTGACACAGTGAGCCACATTGTGGAACAAGTGTCGGCAATCAGCAAAAAACTGTTAAGTGTACTACAAGTGTTAAGTGTATTATTTACATTGCAATATAAATGAAAACAAAACTTAAATCATTTCTTTATATTTTGCATTTGTAATTGTACTACAACAACAAAAATCACAGAAACACTGCTCTGCAGTTTTTAACTCTTTGATACAAACACATTTAACACTTTGGTACAAACACATAATCATATTTTATCATTCCTTGGGTATCAATAACTGTCTCTCTTTGGTGAACATCAGTATGTTTTGTAAACATGAATATGTGCTCACTTTTTTGCATTGTAGTTGTATGTGGCAGATTTAACTGCTTTCAGTGCCCTCTTGGACGGAGTGTACTTTAAAGTCAAACTGGTGTGGTTAATTTTGAAGGATGAAATCGTCTGTATGCCCTTATGTGCCTCTTCTGCGCAAAGGTGCCACTGTATTTTAATGTGCTGGGTAATGTCATTTTTTCGGCAGTGCGCTAGGTTAAAACCAAAGCAACACAGCTTACAAAAAGCGTGGAGGTTGTCGATATCACTAAGTAAGAAGCATGTAAATTGTTGTGCCCAACCCTGATACGAATTTACAGCTATATTTTGATTTCTTTGCGGAAACACCACCTTCATAGATCAACTGCGCAACTGGGTTATAGGCTGCCAAGTTTAGGTGACAAATGGGTTGAACATTGTATATGGTGTGTGGATTGTGTAAATAGGAGGTGTTTCATACTAGAAACACCTGGAAACTTGTCAACAATAGAGAAATATATTGGTCAGATTATTTATAAAGGAGTTTCGGCCATGCAAATTACATAAGTTTCCCAGGAGAAATCACAAACAGGGAGGGGTCCGGGAGATAGTGCTAAAAAATTTGGAGAAACACGGAAAAAACAGGAGTGTTGGCAGGTATAGATTAGGGTTAGGTGTCCTGAAGTCAACGGTCGCAGCACTGCCTGGAAGTCAACATTGAGGGCTTAAAACACCATCTAGCTAATCTTTCCCAGTATTTGGTGGGTAGGTGGGTGCTAATGTCAAGTCTTAAATTCAAATGTAATGGACTGTTCTTATATAGCGCTTTTCTAGTCTTTACGACTTCTCAAAGCGCTTTTAAATAGTACAGGAACCATTCCCCATTCCCACTCGGCCACAGTTCATATACTGTGGCCTGCCGTACAAGGTGCCACCTGCTCATCAAATAAACATCTCACACACATTTACACTTCGAAGCAGCATCGGGGGAACTCGGGGTTCAGTGTCTTGCCCAAGGACACTTCGACATGGGACTGCAGGGCCAGGGATCGTACCTTCCGATTGGCAGGCGACCATTATACCACTGAGCCACAGCCGAATGTGACCGATATGAGTAAATTGTGGATTAAACTGATGCTGTGGGAGGATGATTCAAATAAACAATAATATGATGCACATCTGAAGTGAAAAGTGATCCATGTTCCATCAGTTATGTATCAAAATAAAAATGCTGATGAAAACCCTAGTCGGTCTAGAGATGACAGTTGCCACTGTTGTCAGTGAGTAAGAAAATGAGCGCACAAATGCCTCAACTCACATCCTGTCTGTTATATTACTCTAAAAGGGCAGTGATCACTGAATAAAGGGCTTTCTGCAACATGCTTAACCTACAGAATACTGCACACAGCCTTGGGAATAGGGACCTAAAGAAAGTTTACCCTCAGAACAAGTAATGCCTAAATCATCAACACAACTGTAACATATTTCAGATTGTCTGTTTAACTCCCCTTTACCCAGCCATCACAAGATCATCTCTTCACTACACTATGCTACTCAGCTGGCT